>OY804599.1:23657619-24384637 GCA_963680895.1 Fragum sueziense | reverse complement strand
GAGAAACTCATAGATCAATATTTTTATGGCAATACACATGACATGGAGGACGTCTTTGTATCATGAATGTTTAACCCTTTCATATAATGGTTATCTTAAGGTAATATATTGCAGATATTATGAAATAACTACATGAAAGGCTTAAAATCAGACTGCCAACATGACAATTTAAGACTGGTCAAGCTTGAACCGGATTGCCACAAGGAGAAGAGTTGCAAATTGGAGCATACAATATAACTGATATTTGAAATAGAAAGAGATATGTTTATTATTTCTTCTTTTCCTTCATATAATTCGAAATTGCGAAAACGAGCTGAAAAATTCCTGATTTTCTGGAAAAAATTCCTGAAATTAGGACATGGAAGTCCAAGACTTCCTGAATTTGGTTCTTATTGAGAGCACTGAAGCGGCATGCACAACTAGACACCATGGAGATTCATTGTGGCAAGTTTGATCAAATTCCGATCAAAACTGTAGGAGGAGTTGCGCACACAAGAAATTGTTAACGGACGGACGGACAGACGAACGGACAGACGGACGAGCAGGGCCATAACATAATACGACCCTTCGGGCGTATAAAAAGTAACATGATCCAATCACTTGTCATTTATTCTTTATTTGGTTGATTGTAATGCAATCAAGGACATATTTCTAAAGGTTGAAATGTATCATTATAGCCCATTGAATGTTGCGCTGAATAAGCCTATCCCTTTCTCGAACGACAAAATTTTAGGTCTTACTTGAAAGAGGCTGGAAATGACAAAATTCCTAGCAATAAAGAAAGTATTTGGATTCGCAGGACACAAAAAATATTGAGGCAAAAGGAGAAAATGCTGGTTATCAGCATTTTCTTCTTTTGCCTCAATGTTTTCCCAGGCTCTTTTTCTCAAGAGCGTCAAAACCATGTCTTGTTCGGGAATGGGTTGAATGAATCCATCAGAAAAATAGAACTTACCAGCCATGATGGTACAGGACCCTCTGATGGAAGCCCTCTTACCCCACCCACCTGAAAGTAGAAGAGATACAAAATATTTATTTTTTATTGGGTGTTTATGCCGTTTTCAACTTCTATGGTCATATCGCAGCAGCTGGAGCACCTAACCGTGGGTTCCAGTACAACCACAATATCTAAACCGAGCCTCCAGCTGCTCTCTCACATAGGTGATTCACACCCATTGGTGAGAGACAAATGACTGATGTCAAATGTCAGAATGGATATTGGCCGAGCCGGGGTTCGAACTCGAGACCCCTGGATTGATAGACTCCGACATAACCGACTGAGCTATCTGGGCTCGACTAGGTACATAATAGAAATGAAAATTTATTGTTTTTCTGAAACACACCTTTTAGTATATGATAAAACTTCAATCTTTTAATTCTATATGCAAAGCATATTAGCTAAGGGACTGAGAGGTCCCAGGTTCGATTTCTGACAGGAGTTAATATTTATTTGCTTCTTTCCTTTCAACATTTTACTTCTTTTCTTTCAACATTTCAAAATCACTCCTTTATCAAGAAACCAACACCACAGACTGTTTGGCAACGGGTTAAATTAAATAAATCAAACCTTCTGATCCCCATCTACTGGTCTATATTTAGCCTGGTATGCACTCAGTTCTATATTTAATCTTTTGATGGAGTTCTTCAACGATTCATTCTCTTCTTTTAGATCACTTATCTGCTTCTTTACCAACAATGATTGGGCTGTTTCACTGTCTGAAATGAGATTATATGTCATTTTAATGACCACTTTTTGTCTCTTTAACCTTCTCCAAAATAAGACCTTGGTTCGGCGTCTGTAAAAAATAATTTTGGGGAAAAAATTAAGATAAAAGAAGAAAATGCTGATAATCAGTGTTTTCTCCTTTTTCCACCATGTTTTGCGTGCAATATCATTCATTTTTATTTTGTCCTCTGCAAAGTCTTTTAAACTGGAATAGCCTAAAATATCACTGTATGGATACGGGTTTAATCATTTACACATACCAAAGAAATAATTCATATTACAATACTAAACGGAAACTTTCAAACAGAAAACGGGTGATGATTTCATTAAAGATCTACTATTAGTTTTATCTTCTTTTTTTACTTTATAAAGGAATCTAAAAAATTATCAATAATATCCCACTGTTGTCTGTCTAATGCCTATCCGTAAAGTGATTAATACAAAGACACATGATCAAATATCTATTTCCATTGGAATCTGAATTCTAGTAATGCTAAACAGGACTTTCACAATTTCAAATAGTTCACTATAATGACTTAATTTACCTATTCCCAAACAAGATCTGATTTTGACATCCCTGATAGAAAAGGCTTGGGAAAACATTGAGGAAAAAAAAGAAAATGCTGATGATCAGCATTTTCTCCTTTTGCCTAAATATGTTCCACCCTACATTGTACATATATCCTATATTTAGTTTACATAGATTTTGTCATTTGCAAAATCTTTCAAATTAGACCGCCCTAGATATTTGCTGTTTGGGAAAGGGTTAAACAGAACAACAGTAGTCTGACTCTTCGATAATGTAAATAATACTGGCTAACATGCCAGTGGGTAAATTGAACATTAACAAACAAGAATTCATCAACTGTAACCTCAAACAAACATATAAAATATATTGCCAATATGTGGAATAAGCAATTGGAAAACAAAACAAGATGTGTTTGTGAAACACAAATGCCCCCGAAATGGCCATTTTTCTAAAATGTTAAGTTTTCGTAGAGTAAAGGGTTGATAAGGGTTAACAGATGACCTTGAGGAAGGTCAAACTGCATGGAACAGATAGATATCATTGAAAGGAAGTTGCATACCAAATTTGAGCTTTGTATGTCAAATACTTTTGGAGAAAAGGCAAATGTTAAGTTTTCGGACAGACAGACGGACGGACGGACGGACAGACAGACAGACGGACAGACAGACACGAGTAAAACAATATGCCCCCGATCTCTCGATACGGGGGCATAAAAATGAGAGTAATGAAATGTTAAGAATCATTCAGCAAATTTATCATTGACCTTTACCTACTTTGAATTAGCCAAACACAACAGTTCATCTGATTCTTTACCAAACAATGACGTTTTTTGAAAACCTAATAGAAATGCTGCCAGTATTTTCTTCTTTTGTCTCAATATTTTCTGTGCTTTTTCATACACACTCTATGTTTAGCAACATCCACTTTAATTTCTGCAGCAGATTTCAAATTGAACAGTTTTTGATGTTTCAGAAATGGTTCTTTATCTGATACTGATAATTCCAAAATAATATAGATTCGAAAATTTTATAATAACAAGAAAATGCTGACAACCAGCGTTTTCTTTTATTATTCAATGTATTTTTACACAACTATTAAACCCAAACCAAAGCAGAACAGTGTAAAAATCCAACAAAACCTTTAAAGGGTACTTTCTTACCAGATTCAAAAGTATATGTGTAGCTCACATCTTATAGATAGAAGAAAAGATATCCATCAATGATAATTAGAACCAACAATTTAATTCCATGTATACTACTTGCCTTCCCAGGTTTTATTTATTGGATTAAAAAGTACAATATGTATATCCAAGCTTGATAAGCTGAATACAAAATTGCCATCATATTTTCAATTAACTTGGAATCAAAAGTAAAGGTAAATAAAAAGAGGAAACAGTTCATATAAACTGCCATATCGTCGTTGTAAATGCAAAACCTTGTATCTCATTTTTAGACAATTTTAAAGGGGAGGGGAAAAAGTGTAATAACTTTTCCCAAACTGAAATGCTTTACTTGAAATTTGAACATATTGTTCACAAATAATGTGTCATTAATACTGATTAGTAATAAAATCTCAAAACATGCGAGAATTGTCTAAACTGGGCACACAAGTTTGTACTTTGAAAATCGCAAGAATCGACATACAAGGTTTTGCATTTACACAGACGATATCTATTTCTTTATTCTAATTAAATATATCAAGTAATAAAGAATAAACTTCCCTTCTTAAATTTTGTTTTATCAATATTTCAAAGTATATAATTTGTCACTACAGTCTCAAGTTATTCTGTGGAGAAGCCTGACGGGCATAAATATATTCTGTACAAAAGACATAATTACCTCCACTTTCATAAGTAGAGACCACTTCCCTATAAGACTGGACCTCTGTTTCTAACTGCTGTGTTAAGGTGGTAAGGTGCTGTTTTTCTGCCTCAAGGTTACGCACTTGTTCATCAGAAACGTTCACACTTCTTACTGAAGCTCGAGATCTGGCACTCATAGGCTCTGTAATATAGAGAAGTAATACATGTATGCCCCTTTACAACAAAATCCTTGTAACTGCAGCTTAAAATAAGCTGCAGTTACAAGATTTTTGTTGTAAAGGGACCAATAGCTGTCTTGGCCCTTTACCATATATGGGCAGGATTTGACCTTACTTACACAGATATCCAACATTTTCTCAACTTCTCTCAAAATTTCCTATGTTATAATATATCCTCGCTTTTTATCAAAAACCTTGTAACTGCAGCTTGTTTTAAGCTGCAGTTACGATGTTTTCAATGAAAAGTGACAATATGTTGTTGATACTTTTTGTAACTTTCCCAGGGTAAGCATACAAAAGGCAAATCTTAACATTTTTTACATTAAATGTTTGCAGCTTAAAGAATTTGAATATTTTTTACTGACAAAATGTAACCTTTTTTCTATGACTGAAATTGAAAGTAAAATGTTATTGCTTTTTTCAGGATAAGTTAATTTAACTTTCCATGATAAGTTTTAAGCAGCTTAGACAGACTGATAGATGGAAGAATTGTAAGATGGACAGCAATAAAACAAAATGACCTAATCTTTGAAAGCAGGGGTATAGAAATCATCAACTTTGCAGATACTAAATGATACATAAATTGTCAAATTTAATTAATTATACACACAATATTTGGCTTTTTTAAAAGATAAAGAAGTAATAAAAATCAATGCACATAACTTATAATCATGCAAAGAAAGAAATGAAGTCACATAGATAGTCGAAAAATAAATTAGAAACATGCAAATTAACCAACCATCCCTACCTCCACATTAAAACCTTGTGCTTAACTCAGTGCATGAAATACTGTAAAAGTCTTTATTTTCGCGAGCTCAACATTTCGCGATTTCGTAGTCTCGAATATAATTATTCGCGAGTTTATAAATTAGCGAGTATTTGATATAAAGATCGTGTACTTCCGTCATTTTCTGGAAATCTTCGTTTCGTTAATTTCCGTACAGGTCTGTTTAAATTTTATAAATACATGTGCGATGTTGGCATCAAATATTTTTCACACCTTTGTTCAATTTATACCTGTTTTCACACCTTTGTTCATAACTGTTAAAAGGATAATACAGGTATTGACAACTATTGTTCCTATACCTACTAATTCGTGTTCAAGGTATAAAACATCGGAACTCCTTCATGTTTATGTAAGACTTACATTGATTACTTAGGTGCAAAAAGCTACCCTTTTTAACATTTTCTATCGTATCGATTTCAAAAGGACTCCAATATATAGGTTTTATAATTAAACATTAAAAGATAAGTAATTATGAAAATAACTGTAATGAAGTACCAGCAACAACATCTACATGTACGATTCCGGAAGGCTCCGATATTCAACCACCTATTGATAATCTCCGGCATTCTACATTCACGAGAATGATGAATTCGCGGGATAACCCATTCGCGAAAATTATGTCCACATGAATAAATAGACTTTTACAGTACTTCCATGTAGATAACATACGTAATACAGAATTTGACATTTAAGGTTTACAGACCCTGAAAAAATCACAACTTTCTAGCCGTACGAAATGCATCAAATAACACACACTTGTAAACACACTTCATATAAGTTGATTCACCGTGCCGGATTTCAAGATTATGCTTCAAGAAGAAATAATTTACAAATATTATTTTACTATATATTCATATGCAAGGGAGGTAAATTTGAACATGTTTGTCAAATATTTCCATATGTATATGCATTAATGCAAAATTCTAAACCGTGCAAAATGCTTATGTTTGTATTTGGAATGGAAATGTAACACAGTTTAGAAATTATTTGCACATTTCAAAGTTTGCCTCTGGCTCTTTGGTGCTTTTGAGGGTTTGGATACCTTAAATAAATATCTCAAAAGTTATCAATAATTCATCACTTTCAGTATTAATTGATCAAACATAGCTACAGATTAGAGGGAGTGAAGACATTCTAAATTTGTCATTTCAATCCCAAACTTTATATTGTGGCCTATGGGTACTCATGATGAGATGATTAAAATGTGTACCCACAACCTAGGTTTTGATGAATAATAAATGAGATATTGCATTTCAAAAAGTTATCACCCCTTCTCATCAGTAACTGTGATCAGTTACTGAAAAGTTTCTCACACAATCTTTGGTAATGAACTTATTGTTGTCATTTTTTGTCAAGTACTGACAGGTTAACTAATTTGTTGTTCTACAATTTCCTCCACCATGACTTATTCCTTGTTTACAAAACTGTACATATTATAAATAAATACAAATGTGACCCGTCATGCTATAACGGACCTTATCCGAATACCCCAAATCCAAATTTTGACAAACTTGTCAGACTCATCACAGGTCAATCAGATCCCGTATGCGAAAAATGAACATATAGTGAGATAGGGAAAACATTCCGGGTTTAGAAAATTACACAAAAGTGAAAAGTGTCGGCCCTAGTCTGGCTGCGCGGACTGCGCAGACTGACTAGGGTCGATATTTTTCACACACCGGATAAGGTCCCTTTTAGCGCAACGGGTCACAAATAAAAGTGATAAATTACCCTGTAGACTTCTAGCAGAAGCCTGTTGTGATACACTGACTGGTTCAATCATTTGTTGTTCTATGATTTCCTCCACCATGACTTGTTCCCTGTGTGCAGATGCTTGTGCTGGTGTGGTCGGTGCAGAATGAAGAACAATCTCTGATAGAGAGCAACTTTATATCATCATACAGTGCCATATTAATGGATTTAATGTTCCACATAACAATTAAGGTCATATGGAGACCAGACTTAGGTGTAGCCTTTTTCCAAACAATATGTCATGGTTTTAATTTGTGGCTTCTGGTAGGAGAGATGTCAAAAGCAAGACTTGTTTGGAAAAAGGTTTGAAGAACTTTCTATCTTTATGGTTATTTAAACTTGATATTTCTTATTGTTAAAAATCTTGTGATGTCAATCCTCTACCAACAAAAAATGTTAAAAAAGAAAAGCTACATAAATTTACAATTATTGAAGAATTAAATAGAGCATATCGAGATTCTCTACGAAGGTAACAAAAGTTTTACATATTGTACTTTTAAAACAAATTGTTCACATGTAACTAACACCTAAAACACTTGTGTTGTATTTCTGAACTAAAATGTACTTCATGCAATTCTAACAAGTAACAACCACAACATAGGTGCAAATACTCACCATACTAAAACTCATTTTCTAAATCCTTTCCCAAAAACTGACTAATTATGAGTTAAAGCTTTGGATAAAATTGAAGAAAATGTTGAATACCACCATTTTCCCCTTTTCCTGCTATATTTTCTGGTCTACCATTCTGACAAAATGATTAATTTAGTGTCAAGGACTTGGTCTAAGCTATTGTAAATTCATATGAATACACATGCACTTGCAAAAGATTTGCACTAAGCCGTCCAACTGTTGTAATGCTTACCTTTTGCTGCTGTTTCATGTTCCACTGGGAAATGCAGGCTCCTTGCACTTGGTTGTCTGTCTTTTTGTCTGGCTGCCTGTATAAATAATTGGCACATGAAAAGTGAATATGATGATGGAAGAAGTGTAAATCAAACACAAATACTCTAGTTGAGACCAGAGGTGCTTTCTTTAGAGCTAGATTTCTTGAGATATCTTGAGATTTCTTAGGATATTTTAGGATAAAGCCTTCTTTAGAGCAAGATTTTTAAGACGCTCAATGGGAGGCGCCATTACCATATGTGACCCATCACGCTAAAAGGGACCTTATCCGAACTCCAAAAACCCAAATTTTGACAAAATTGTCAGACTCAGTACAGGTCAACCAGATACTGTATGTGAAAAATGAACATATAGTTAGATAGGGAAAACATTCCTGATTCAGAAAATTACATAAAAATGAAAAGTGTCGGCCCTAGTCTGGCTGCGCGGACTGCACAGACTGACTAGGGTCAATATTTTTCACACACCCGATAAGGTCCCTTTTAGCGCGACGGGTCACATATACTTCGTGCGTAACCCCTCGGTCAACTCTGTACAAACAATATTAATGAGATTTGACCGAGTTGTTCCGAACATTCCATAATTCATAAACTGCGGTGTTCCGAATGCTCCATACTTTATACAAATGACGTCATCATGACGTCATTTGTATAAATACGGAGCATTCGGAACAGCTCGGTCAAAGTCTCGGTCTTAAAAACGCTTTATCAAAAACACCTTTAGAAATCTTAAAAATCTTGCTCTAAAGAATGCGCCTCTGGTCACAAACAACTCCACATCCATATCACATCGATAAATATGCTGAATGGTTGACTTTTTTTGGATGTATCCAGCAGCGATTAGGTAGTAAAATTTGTGTGTGACCTGGCCTTTACCGAATGCCTTTTCAATGTGACACATTTCAATTATATATTATAATATAGAAAG
The DNA here is from genome assembly GCA_963680895.1 of Fragum sueziense. Lineage (NCBI taxonomy): Eukaryota > Metazoa > Mollusca > Bivalvia > Cardiida > Cardiidae > Fragum > Fragum sueziense. The sequence goes on along the minus strand of OY804599.1, from coordinate 24,375,970 downwards.
ATATCTTTCAGCACTTTTAGCAAATGTCCCAAGCAAAGCATCTTCCCTAGCCAAGGTTGAACCTACCTACGTTTGCATTCACCCTTAGCGGATTTAGTCTGAATTTCTTGGTATTGCGATATGCCACCTAGTGGTTGTCCTGCTGGTTGTTATGGAATAGAAATCAATCAAATGTCGCATTCTAAATGCATTTAATGTTATTTTTTTGTCCATTAATGATGATGTCATTGCCTTACATTCTCTTTGGGGTTCAACGCTGATAATCTTAACATTTTTTAATTGCAAATGTGATACATTTTCCTGTCCGTTCCAATGAATATTTTACACATAACAAGAATATGTATCAAATCATTTGATTGGCATAGATGGTGCCTCATCGGAGCCAGAAAAAACGCTTAACCCTTTGTCAAACAAGACCTGGTTTTGACGTCCCATATAGAAAATGCTTGGGAAAACATCGAGACAAAAGAAGAAACTGCAGATAACCAGCAGTTTCTCCTTTTGTCTCAATATTTTCTCTGCCATATTGTACACAAATCATATCTTTATTCACATATAATTTGTCCTCTGCAACTACTTTCAAATTGGACCAACCCAAGATCTTGTTATTTGGGAAAGGGTTAACAGGGCACCAAGAATATCCCACTAAATCCACTAGGTAGATACAGAAGTTATGTTATGTCATAGATTTCACCATGCACCGTTCCGCTACTGATAGTTTCATCCAATCAGAGCGCGTCATTTATTCACCGCCGATAAGCTTGTTGCTCCGCTTCCCAAACACTACCTAGCAACGTATACGCAGATAGTTAAGGCCGCAGGTTAAATACGAAATTTGTACACATTTCTAGCATTTTGATGCAAAAATGCGATTTGGGAAACTTTTGCATGGATTTAGGTATCCAAAACGAATGAAAGGGGCAAGGTTCATTACATTCCACAAGCCCCAAACAAAGCAAAAGAGCTGTTTACGCTTGATTGTAACGCATTTGACCCCATTCATTTAGCAGATTTAAAGGTTTTGAAGACAGCAGATTAGATTTTGATCTTGATTTTTTCAAACGAACTCTCCTCTGAAGCCTAATTCTTTCATTTTCATGCAGAAATTCAGTCAAAATTGTATATTAATAGCAAAACGAACCCCCCTAAATGTAAATTCGACCCCACCCTTTTAGAAATCCTGGATCCGCCACTGTAAATGGACGCGGGGCATAAAATTACTGAGAGTGTTAGATCTACTAAGTGTAGAAAGTTGAATGTAGATCTAAATCTACTAACATGAATAGCCTTAAAAGAAAAGTAGAAAACAGGTTGGGTATCAGCATGTTCTTCTTTTCTCTCTATGCCTTTCAAAATGACATTTATTCAGAATCAGGTATTATTTGGGAAAGGATTAACAAAATAGGTTTGAGCCAAGGGCGGATCCAGATTTGTTTCCAGGGGGGGGGGGGGGTCAAAGCCCAAATAATGGCTTAAATATGTGTTAAATATGTTTTATATAGTCAAAATTCAATTTTTGATCAATTCCAGGGGGGTCATGGCCCCCTGACCCCATCCCTAGATCCGCCCTTGGTTTAAGCTGTGTGATAATTTTGCCATTGATTTAAGTACCACCACCATTGCTTTTTCATACACTTTTTTATTTTTTGAAATAAAAATGCACAAAACAATTCAAGTCAATGTGCTTCATTTCACTGTTTGGTCTACTTGATAAATTGGTTAAACCTTCATTCAACTCCTTTTGATAGAAGATCAATCTGAAAAAAAAAACACACACACAAAACAGTTAGTATGAGTGTTAATTCATTAAAAAGTCACTAAACTTTCTAACTTTTGACCCTTTTCAGAATAATTCTTGCAAATAAACATACTCACAAAGTATATTTATTTGTAAACAAGAACTGCTTTGAACACACTGGGGCCATTTAATCCCAAATTTTGATGATAAAACAACTGATACATGTGGCAAACACAGCAATGCATATGATGAACAGCAAAAATACATTTGTAATTATAAAAATATTTTGTTATTTCAAATCCTAAGTCATATGATTTTGGGTCAGGAGCATGGGGTTTAATGTTTTGTGTGTGCTTTCAACATCAAAATAAATTGACAAAGCACCACATACTCCTTTGTAGCTTTATGGGTAATTTGGTCACCTACCTTAATAGAATATTTTGGGAAAAGGATTTAAATCAGGTTATATCAAAGGTCATTAAGGTACCACACCCCTAATGAGATTCATACATATCCAAACTTATTTGGTCCAGGTTGTAAACATTCGGGGGAACGTTCACCGCTGAAAATTTACGTTGACCGAATAAGTTTGGATATGTAATGAATGTGTCGCGCGAAAAAATCCGATGTCACATATATATCTTATTCGGGGTGTACAACCTTAAATTAATATTTAGCTCACAAATAGCATTTTTCCTTCAACTGTAATTTTGTTCATGCTTTTATGCACTGACATCAAAATGTAGAACCTTATGTTGGCCATATCTTGCTTCCTACAAAGAGACTTTCATCAAGATAATATTAATATTAATGTTTACAACTTACCAATGAAACAATAGATTCTCAGGAAGAACTGGAAATCCATAAATATGTTTCCGAGAAGTGAGCATGAGAGTGTCTTGAATTCTTCAGCATGGATTCACCTGTTATTTGAAAGATAATTCTCAATATACATGGTATTTGTATTTGTGCATGCAAATGCTTTCCACATTATACTATCAAAAATACTATTAGTATTTATCTAGTCACAATATCCTAACTTATTATGACAATGGCAATAAATATCATTGAAAAAAGATAAATCCTGACCTCAAATAACAAAGATTTGAAAAATACTCCTAGAATTGCATAAAGATTGAATATTATAACATATAATTCTAATCACTTATCCCTATCCCAAACAACAATCAAACTAACTGATCCAGGTTGAAAGACCAGAGTGCATTCACATTTAAAACTATTGAATAAAAGAAATCTCTTCTTTTCACTAAATGATTTTTAAAGGCAGTAGCTATTTGTCTGGTTCAGACTATAAGTCATTTATATTATCTGTCAGGAACCGGATAACTAGCCATATAGAGCTGTTGACATTATTTGTACGGAACCATACAAGCCGCTATAAATGATGCATTGGAGATATTTGTGCATTCTTACTGGTGGATGTGTTGTAAATACATTTTCATTGAATATGAATGAGGTTACGAAACTGTCTGAACAGAATATCATTTAACCTGTAGATATAGCTTTTTGTCATTTGGAAATAAATGACAATTTTGTGCTGAGCTGTTAACTAAGTTTTTTTTTTTATTTTGTTACCTTTCGACTAAGAGGGACCTTGTGGTGAGTCCATAAAACCAGAAATGCATCTGATTTAGTAGATGACAACCAGATGTCTATTTTTTGGGACCAAAGACAAAGTAGGCAAGGGATTTTCTATGTTTTAACTTGTTTTCTCATTAACCCCATGGAATAGTTACAAAAGTAGCAAAGGGTTGATACCCAAATGGAAGGAAAAAATCCCCAAGCCCCCATACACCTTTAAGGAAACCCCTGAATTATAATATTAATGGCTAATTGTTTGGTTCTGAACAAACAAAACTCAGCTGTGTATAGGTAATCTGTCCTGGACCGGATAAATTTATAGCTTTTAGCAGAGTACAGGCAATTAGTCCGGTAACATGTATGTATACAAATAGACACTTTTATTCTTAAAAAAACATCCTGCATACTACTCATGCAAGCTAGGAATTGTTTGGGAAAGGGGTAAATAACTGATCAATCTCATTTGGCAATAAGTACAAACAAAGATCAGCCTCTTTTGTGAAATATGATCTTTATCTTCTTTACATCTGGTAGAATAAAACACAGAAAATATTGACAATTTGCTACCTTGGCTTGGATGGAAGGAAAGTTCATTGAAACCTACTTTCGCTTTCACTTTATCATTGGCGTTGGAAAGGCTGGGTTAAAACTGCTTAGATGTAAACTCTATAGTTCTGAGATTTAAAATGAAATCACTTACCATATTTAACAAGTACAACGTGACTGTACAATCTCCTCATCCCTCATTTCACTGGGAAAGGATGCATATCCTACTTTCATTTTGAGCTTCGACCTGCAGCCAGCAACTAGCGACACTTTCACGCCTGGATTTCCGGATTAATCTTGGTGTTATGAATATAACCTTGATTGTAGTAATTCTGTCCTGTTTTTAAAATTCGACCAGCATGTTTTTTGTGGTCAGGTAGATAAAATATAGAAATATTCTCCGAAATAGAAGATAAACAATCGGTCGTTCAGCATCCGCGGCGGTCATATTGGATTTTGTTTGTGAAGGATAGCAACAGTAACTAGGGGACTGATTTATCGCGGAACGGTGCATTGGCTTGGGAAGACGCAAGCAAAGTTACATTTTGGTAACCGGACAAAATCCCCTTAGGACAAAATCCCCTAGGTCATTTTTTGCAAAGGCGGACAAAATCCCCTCAATGAAATGCTTAGGGCGGACAAAATCCCCTCGATAGAATTACTAGGGCGGACAAAATCCCATCGGTAGAATTTACTGGGCGGACAAAATCCCCTCAATGAAATGTCTAGGGCGGACAAAATCCCCTCGATAGAATTATTATGGCGGACAGAATCCCCTCGATAGAATTAATAGGGCGGACAAAATCCCCTCGATCCATTTTTAAGATGTTCAATGTATAAGTGTATTGTTTCTGAGTGATTTGTAATTCATTAGAATTGTATTATTTGATATATGTACACTAAGACACAACCCGGACGAACAATATATGCGAGGGGTGGAACAACGGCTTCAAGAACTTGGTTGGGCACTCGAACCCCTCCCTATGGACAGTGATAGACTGCTTCAACAAGGATGCATCCATAGTGGAAGCCAATCATTTAAGACTGTCACATGGTGTCGATGTGTGTAGGGTAGTAAAAAAGAGTACCATTAACCACCAGAAGAACCTTAAGTCGCTCTGCAGAAAATACATAGAAAACGACCAGTCTATTGAAGAATTTCTTACATGCATTGTGTCCGCAATTAGAATAAAGTAGGTATCTTTAGCAAACATTTAAAGAAAATATGAAAATGTTTTTTACAAGCTTCTCGACCTTTCTTTTCTATTTTCTGATTAATTTAAGAAATTCTGGTGGTGGGAAATGTTACTTTGTTAAAATATTTCATAATCGAATTCGATTATTCTATCGGCGACTCTACCTACCTACCGAGGGGATTTTGTCCGCCCTAGTAATTTTACTGAGAGGATTTTGTCCGCCCTGATAATTCTACCGAGGGGATTTTGTCCTCCCTAATAATTCTACCGAGGGGATTTTGTCCGCCATAAACATTTCATTGAGGGTATTTTGTCCGCCTTAGTATATCTATTGAGGGGATTTTGTCCGCCCTATTAATTCCACCAAGGGGCTTATGTCCGCCTATGCCAAAAACGACCGAGGGGATTTTGTCCTAAGGGGATTTTGTCCGACATTCTTACATTTTAACATCCCGGACAAAGGAATATGGAAAACATTGAAAAAAAAATACTGATTATCAATATTTTCTTCATTTTCAGGCAATAATATCTAGCAAAGAAAGTAAAATATCAAAATCTTTCTATGCTGAATCATATGTTTATAATTCTGAATCCATCATCTTTATTTTGTCTGAGCAGCCTAAAATTTGTTGTCTGGGAGAGTAATAGTACATTTTCAGTCAGGATCTGGAAAAGGGGCCAGTAAAGTATTTTACACAACAGTTACTGTGTTTCTAGATCATCCAGAGGTCAAATGTAGACTAATAAAGGGATCTATACTGCTAACTTATAGTTACTATAAGTCATGACAAAGCTACTCAGGGATCTTCAAGTATCTTGATCAGACTGTGCATATGCAAAGACTGATCTAGATCCATGCTGGTCTCAAATGCCTTATGGACCTTTTTCCAGATCTCAACTCAGATTATTTTGTATATAACTTTGTCAAAAAGATGGATTTTGGACTTTTCTAATTTGAAATCTAATGAAGACGACACATTGGATGTTGATTAGAATTTAATTTGTGCTACATAGCGTAGCAAATAAATAGCAAAGAAACGATTGAGGCAAAAGGAGGAAATGTTGGTTATCAGCATTTTCTCCGTCTGCCTAAAGGTTTTAACAGTCCCTTTTTATTTGGGGCAACAAAATTGAGTCTTGTTCGGGAAAGGGGTTAAAAGATTCTTTCAGTTGTTAGTTGCAGTCAACCACACTTCGTGCTGTGCAAATAAAAAGACCTATTAAATCAGGTATCAGAGTTTTCCCTTGATTTTTCTAGAGGGGGATCATTATGTCCCCCTGGTCTTCAAATTAGGGGGGTCATACCTATTGTAGCATTGTTTTTTATGTCCCTGCTGATAATTTTTAGAGGGTCATTTGAGTTAAAACTGCGCCAAAACGCACAATTTTGTGTGCCAGGGAAAACCAAGAGGTATGTAAGCAATTCTTTTGACAAGTTGTAAAATATATATGCTTTATTCTATAGAAAAACTAGAAAGACCTGAAGGTCTTGAGTCGCTCCACAGGCCTGAATTTCTTGTGGTTTACTATGAAAAAATTGACAAATTTATTTAAATGCTTAAACTGATATATTTTTAAATTCTTGTGATTCTTAGAGCAGAAACAAAGTAAAGAGAAGCAATTATGTGGTCAAAGCAAAAAAAAGGTAAATGATTGACTAATATTTTGCGGATTTTTAGAGTGATGATAAAGTTGAAAACTGTCATTATGCCAAATTCAAGGGCACATAATTCAATATGTGAGTTAATAATTGTGGTAGACTAAGGGAAGTAACTTTTGATATGAACAATTTAAAATTCAGTAAGAGTTGTTTTTCTTTATGATAATTAGTTCAAGAAGTTGCGTTTGTGCATGTAGCATAGTGGTCATGAAAATAAAGACATTCTGATCTAAAAATATGATTTTGACTTGATAATTTATGTCTTGAACACCACAATAATCAAGCTGAATATTCAACTCAAGCAAGATCTTATGGTCTGTCCAAATTTTGTCAGTATTAATCTATATATGTGGCCACAAAAGTGAAAAAAGTGTTGAAAACTGAAATTTTGTCAATTTCTAGGGCACATAACTCAGATTGTAGCAATGCAATCATCCTGAAAATTACACAAAAGCAAGATCTTGTTGTCAACAAGATTCTGTCCAAATATCATCCTGATTGGTTAATAATTATGGTTGTTAGAGTGAAAACAAAGTCGAAAATGGAAATTTTGTCAAATTCAAGGGCACATAACTCATGATGTAAAATTCCGATCAAGCTGAAAATTACACCCAGGCAGGATATCATGCTTATATATATTCTGTCCAAGTTTTGTCTTGATTGGTTAACATTTGTAGATTTTAGAGTAAAAATAAAGTCAAAACCAGCTTTTTTTGACGTTCAAGGGCAGATAACTCAAGTTATTCTGGTTCAATCCAAACTCTTTGTAGGAATCTGAGAGAGGGTCACCCAAGGATCATTCCTGTGAAGTTTGGTTGAAATCCATCCAGTAGTTTCTGAGGAGAAGATTTTTAAAGAAAAAGTTTACGGACGCACGGACGGACGGATGCACGCACGACGGACACTTCGCTATGACAATAGCCCGCTGGCCTGAAAGGCCAGTGGAGCTAAAAATTCATGGAAGTCAACTTTGCAGGCATGGGATGCCCCTGGACTACATAAAAAAGCTTCGCACCTTCGCTCAATGTTTTCGCTGCACCAATTCAAATAACATGGCTACACAGTTGGCAGCAACAAGAGAAATCTACTGGTTACCAATGCTTTCCTATGATATGTTTATTAAGTTGGCAAGGGAAGAGACCAAAATAATTTATAACATCAGCAATATTGAGGGAAAAGAAGAAATTGCTGACTTTCAGCAATTTCTTGTTTTCTGTCATTGTTTTTCCAAACTATTTCTGCTATGGACTTCAAAACCATATCTTGTTTGTAAAAGGGTTAAAAAGTCAAGCTAGAACTTATGGATTTGACAGTTACATGTTAATGTAATGTTCGAGAATCACAGCACACAAACAAGAGTTGTCCGCGGACAAGGTAGCTCGCCTATACGGAAGCTTGTCACAAAAACAGCTATTTTTTTAAAAGTACTGTAGGTCAAACTCCAAGGTCAAGGTCACTAGGTCAAAGGTCATGGTCCCAAATGAAAGGTCTTGTCGAGATGTATCCATGTATGAAATATCAAGGCTGTATCTCTAATAGTGCCTGAGATATAGACCAGGTTAAAGTTTTTCAAGTGAAGATGCGACGCCGAACAAGGGCTGTGACATTAGCTCCCCGGACATAAAGTCCCGGCTCGCTAAAAAGTATCAAACAAGTGAGCAGTTTACCCTTTTTCTCGGAGGTCGATGGCCTCTCATTCCAGCCTGTATTGTATTGTAATAATTCATAAAACACTTTCAAAAATATGTATCTTGTTAAGACAACCCTTATAGAAAGTCTTATCCCATTGCCACACATTGGTGCTTTTCGACTCACTAAAAGATAATATAAATAGCTTTGGAAAACATTGTGGGAGATTAAGAAATTGCTTGTCACAAGCAATTTCTTCATATTCCACAATGTATTCTTCTGAGAAAGGCAAAAATATGTTCAATTTGATTCTCCTGAATTGCCCTCTTCATCATCTTTGAATTAGCAAAAGTCTAATATTTTGAAGTTTGGAAATTGGTTAAAACAGAGGGAAACTCAATACAGGTTTAACACCATTCAATAAAGGTCCATCTAAAAAGAAGCTGTAATCTTGGAAAGTTTTGATTTATTGTGATTTATCACTGTTTTCATATCGTCACATTGTGGCGGCTGGAGCACCTAACCATGGATTCCTGATATTTCTCTAACCAGTACTGCCACAATGTTCAAACCAAGCCTCCAGATGCTCTCTCACATAGATGATACACACATTTTGGTGAGAGACAAATGAATTTTATTGGTAATATGACCCCTGGATTGACAGACTCCGTTGTTACAAACTGAGCTATCGGGGCTCAGCTAAAAATCTTAAGTGCATGGCTGATCAAGAAAGAGTTTCGCTATGTAGGTAAAGATCAAAGTCATTAAATAAAGTTAAAAAAAGACTTTATCTACAATAGAAAACATGCTTCTGAAGATAAACAAAAGAATAGGAAGTTTCTACAACCTTTTTCAAAATGTGATTAACCAATAACCAAATGACAAAAGTTTTTGACTTGTCCAATTTAAAGACAAACAATTTCTTTATTTCCAACAATATTTTATATCCAGAGAGACAAAAAGAATGTCAAATTTCATTCACTTAAATCGTCATATGCAACATCTCTGAATTTGGAAAAGACTAAATAAGAGCTGTCCGAAGACAGCGCGCGCTCGACTTTCTAAGTTGCTTAGTATAAAGCATATAAAGCAAATATAGTGGAGCCAGGGTCATGGGCCCTAGTAGTAAGGTAGAGGGTGTGATGGTGAATAAGTATTCCAAGCTTGGGTTGAATCCCTTCGATAGTATGGAAGTTATTGATGTTTGAAAAAAACTTTAACCTTTGTTGCAACGCCAACGCCGACGCCAACGCCCGGGTGACAATATAAGCTCTTATTTTCTTCAAAAAGTCGAGCTAAAAATCTACTGTCTGGTAATGGGTTAAATTTGACCACTCTGAACACAATACTTGCTGTTTGATAAAGGGTTCATTCATTTCCACATATTGGTCTAAATTCAAAGATGTTGCAGGTGACATTTTAATTGACTTAAATTTATTATATCTTGAGCCGTGTGCGATTTAGGCCGGTAGAGCTCTTCCAGAAGAGTGTGGTTCCCGGCTCTGATAAACTATGTAGTAGAAAAAATACTTCGACTAGTATCAGAGGCGGGAACCAGACTAGCTCTTCTTCTTCCAGAAGACAACTTCTGGCCTAAATCGCACGCGGCTTTGGTCTTCCTTGATAGAATACATTGTTGGAAATGAAGAAATTGCTTGTCGCAAGCAATTTCATTTTCCACAATGTTTTCCAAAGCCTTTATTTTGTGGGGCGTCCAAAAGCGTAATGTGTGGGAAATGGTGACAGTATAACTACATACCCCATGAGGAGTCCTCATCTCCTCATCAGATGACAGATCATGGAGTTGTTGCATTGCTTCCCGAACTGCCTGTGTGCTTCGTAAGGACTGAGAGGATGACTGGGCTCTCTTTATAAACAAACAGAAACAAACAAAACATACACATGCAATTAAAAGTGCATTGAAAGATTTGCCAAGAAAATAATGGAATACAAAAAGCTATAGAAAGATTCTTTATAAAGAAATGGTAAAAAAAAATCATCTTTCTTTTTACAAACAAAAATCTAAAGGAAGCTTCTCATAAGTTCTCATGAGTCATAACAAGTACTAGGTTTAACCCTTTCCCAAAGAACTGTAACCTTAGATCTTGCCAAATCAAAAGCTGCTGTAATTATGGAATTTGTGTACATTATAGCAAAGAATATATTGAAGAAAAATGATTATCAGAATTTTCTCCTTTTCTGTCAATGTTTTATGACCCTCACACCTTCAGGGAGGAGAAAACAAATCTTGTTTTTGAAAATATAAAAGAAGTTTCTGGAAAGTCTGGAACTGTACTACTACATTTTAATGTGCTTCAACCGTACTATGGCTGTGACAAGTCTTTGGAAAGAAGCAGACAAGATAAAAGTCTTAAACTTAATCTAAAACAAGAAAGGCATAAGAGATTATTAGACACAAAGATAGTTTAAACCTTCATCAAATAGCAACAGCTTACACTGTTGCAATTTGTAAACAACAAAATATATGTTGATAATCATAAAGATAATATTTTCAATATTTCAGAATACTATGGAAACTTGAGAAATAAAGAAAATAGGGACATTCAGTTCCTTGCCTTCTCTGAGCCAGTTCTTTGCATTAACATATCTATATTTTCTGTGTCTGTCAAAACTCTTATTTTGTGTCCAGCAACCAAATAATATTCAGTGCAATGACATTTAGAAATAATGATAAAGAAATCAAAGTACTGAAAGTACTGTTGGGAAGCAAATTTTTTAATAATGTTGGCCTGTCCAGAAGTAGAGTACTTTGATTAGGTACTTTGATTATCCATTTGAATATCTTGAATATTTTGATTTGCAGAGTACTTTGATTAGGTACTTTGATTATCCATTTGAATACCTTGAATACTTTGATTTGTAGAGTACTTTGATTAGGTACTTTGATTATTCATTTGAATACCTTGACAGAGCTCCAGATACGATGCGTATTTGCGTAAAATGCGCATTGATTTGATCTAAATATGCATTTACTTTCATAAAAATGCGTACAGATACGCATTCAAAATAAGGAATACGCATTTGATAATCGTCAGGTAGCGTATCAAGATCGAAGAGCGCCGGATGAAACACATAGAAAAGGAAATTCCAGAGATTAAAAATAATGTTTTGGTCTGTTAAAATAGCGTATCTAATACGACTCAGCCAATCAAAACCGGGAATTATTGGGGAATACTAATTACGTCACCAGCCGAGCGAATGCAGATGACAATCGGCTATTCTTTAGATCTACCGAATGCTGCCGAGTGGAGTATTTTGTTCGAAATTCAGTCAATCGTTGATTTCCATTAATTTTTTTATACGGAGCAAATCGTTTCCTCGATTTTGATTGGATGGTAAATACCAGGCCATTGCATCACTTCGTAAATTGGAAATTGCAACTCGAGGAGTTTGTTTTCTTTTTAAATCGGAAGCGAGTAAATCCACTTCTGAGCACATCGTAAAGGCGATTTTGGCCTATATTATTTCTTAAGAGGCCCTACAGAGTGTACAGACAAAGATAGCCCACGATGGATTGGTAATCTCGTTCAGAAAAAACACACTGAAAAGTCTTGATGGTCGGAAACATAGCGCGCTTAGATGTCCTCGAAAATGAAAGTAGGTCCTTCCGGTGGGGTGCTCCTGTTAATTCTAATCCTTTCTCGAACAAGAGGGTAAATACTCCTTGCCTCCAAAAAATATCTGGAAATACGCATTGGAAAAAATTTTGAGGGGTATATACTCCTTGCCTCAAAAAATTATCTGAAGCTCTGCCTTGAATACTTTGATTCCATGCATCTATTTATAGCTTTGAATATATTTCATAGTTCAGTAAACTTGACTGACCCATTTACAAGGAAGGCCATTGGACTGATCTTTGAACCATAATAAAGCAAATTACTACATCCGTCTTTTCTTCTCTTAGAGACATGGTTAATTGAGTGTTTCATTTTCAGTCACACAATTCAATATCTACACATAACTTCAGACTTACATATTGAATATTCGAATGACTGTTACCTCATTAACCCATTCCCAAACATCAAATTTTAGGGTATCCAATTAAAGAACTGCTACAAATGAAAAAAAAGGAAGTTATTAAAACTATAATTAGTGTAAAATATGGCTTAGAAAATATTGAGACAAAAGGAGAAACTGCTGGTTATCAGCAGTTTTTTCTTTTGTTTCAATGTTTTCCTACGTCTTTTCTTTTAGGGACGTCAAACCAGGTCTAGTTTGGGAAAGGGTTAATCTTTGCTTTTGATAGAACTATTTATAGTGAGGAGGACCTGAAGATGTTGTGTGGTATGCAGAGAATGGTAAAGTGCAGAGAGAGGCGGCTGCATAGAGAAGCAAATTTTGCAAAATTTGCTTCCATAAAACTAATAAGAATAGATAAGCAATTATGACTAACAATGTTCTTACCTCTGACCGTTTTAGAGGAACTGAATACAAAGCTTCTGGGTTATTGTGAATTTCCTGAGACTGTAATGCCTCCATCATTCTTGCTGTAATAACAAGGTGTGATTGTAAAACACGAATTACCCCTAAATAGCCAATGTTAAGTTTTCAGACAGACAGACAAACAAGACACACAGACAGGCACAAGTAAAACAATATGCCACCCAATCTTTCTATACAAGAGAACAAAAATGTGAAATTGTGATTCTTACATTTCCCAAGACTCAAGCAATTATCTTAGATATCAAATAATTAATTTAAGAGAACTAAGAGAAATTAAAATTAGGCGAATTTCTAAATGTTTACAAAATGTATGGGAAAAATGAGACAGTGAGAGAAATTAATCCATTTTGGGGTCGTCAAAGGGTGTTATTGCTTGAGAAAGGATTAACTAGAAATCTATCACTAAAGGTGTTAAAATTCCTCCGCCACTACATTTGTCTAAACACACATTTTTGTCACAAACAAAGGGCAAAACCTCACAAATAAGCAAGGTAGGGTTATGCTTCTTGTACACTGCACTTCTTCTTATTGAGATCTATCTACCTATGAAGTTTCACGATCATAGCTACTTTACTTTCAGAAATATGCCCCTAACAAGTATTTTGTACATGGACGAGCAGACAAACAGATGGACGGATAGACAGGTTGATTCCAGTATACCCTAAAACATTAATGAGCCAGGATCTGGAAAAATGTCCCTTAAGGCTTTTGAGCCCACCAGATCAGCCTGTGCATACGCACAGTCTGATCAGGATCCATCTTGTTCTCCAATAGCTTGTTCGTGACCTGTAGTAACTTATAAAGAGCAACATTGATGTATATTGGACTCCATTTGACAACAGGCCGATCTTGAAACTCAATTTTGAAAAATGCTATAAGGGACGTTTTTCCAGATCCCAACTCATTTGTATTATAATGTGGTATAATAAAACATTTGTTTTGCAGTGGTATAATAAAGCATTTGTTTTGCAGTGGTATAATAAAGCATTTGTTTTGCAGTGGTATAATAAAACATTTGTTTTGCAGTGGTATAATAAAGCATTTGTTTTGCAGTGGTATAATAAAGCATTTGTTTTGCAGTGGTATAATAAAACATTTGTTTTGCAGTGGTATAATAAAGCATTTGTTTTGCAGTGGTATAATAAAGCATTTGTTTTGCAGTGGTATAATAAAGCATTTGTTTTGCAGTGGTATAATAAAGCATTTATTTTGCAGTGGTATAATAAAACATTTGTTTTGCAGTGGTATAATAAAGCATTTGTTTTGCAGTGGTATAATAAAACATTTGTTTTGCAGTGGTATAATAAAGCATTTGTTTTGCAGTGGTATAATAAAACATTTGTTTTGCAGTGGTATAATAAAACATTTGCTTTGCAGTGGTATAATAAAGCATTTGTTTTGCAGTGGTATAATAAAGCATTTGTTTTGCAGTGGTATAATAAAGCATTTGTTTTGCAGTGGTATAATAAAGCATTTGTTTTGCAGTGGTATAATAAAGCATTTGTTTTGCAGTGGTATAATAAAGCATTTGTTTTGTAGTGGTATAATAAAGCATTTGTTTTGCAGTGGTATAATAAAGCATTTGTTTTGCAGTGGTATAATAAAACATTTGTTTTGCAGTGGTATAATAAAGCATTTGTTTTGCAGTGGTATAATAAAACATTTGTTTTGCAGTGGTATAATAAAGCATTTGTTTTGCAGTGGTATAATAAAGCATTTGTTTTGCAGTGGTATAATAAAACATTTGTTTTGCAGTGGTATAATAAAGCATTTGTTTTGCAGTGGTATAATAAAACATTTGTTTTGCAGTGGTATAATAAAACATTTGTTTTGCAGTGGTATGATAAAGCATTTGTTTTGCAGTGGTATAATAAAACATTTGTTTTGCAGTGGTATAATAAAACATTTGTTTTGCAGTGGTATAATAAAGCATTTGTTTTGCAGTGGTATAATAAAACATTTGTTTTGCAGTGGTATAATAAAGCATTTGTTTTGCAGTGGTATCATAAAGCATTTGTTTTGCAGTGGTATAATAAAGCATTTGTTTTGCAGTGGTATAATAAAGCATTTGTTTTGCAGTGGTATAATAAAGCATTTGTTTTGCAGTGGTATAATAAAGCATTTGTTTTGCAGTGGTATAATAAAACATTTGTTTTGCAGTGGTATAATAAAGCATTTGTTTTGCAGTGGTATAATAAAACATTTGTTTTGCAGTGGTATAATAAAACATTTGTTTTGCAGTGGTATAATAAAACATTTGTTTTGCAGTGGTATAATAAAACATTTGTTTTGCAGTGGTATAATAAAGCATTTGTTTTGCAGTGGTATAATAAAACATTTGTTTTGCAGTGGTATAATAAAGCATTTGTTTTGCAGTGGTATAATAAAACATTTGTTTTGCAGTGGTATAATAAAACATTTGTTTTGCAGTGGTATAATAAAGCATTTGTTTTGCAGTAGTATAATAAAACATTTGTTTTGCAGTGGTATAATAAAGCATTTGTTTTGCAGTGGTATAATAAAGCATTTGTTTTGCAGTGGTATAATAAAGCATTTGTTTTGCAGTGGTATAATAAAGCATTTGTTTTGCAGTGGTATAATAAAGCATTTGTTTTGCAGTGGTATAATAAAGCATTTGTTTTGCAGTGGTATAATAAAGCATTTGTTTTGCAGTGGTATAATAAAGCATTTGTTTTGCAGTGGTATAATAAAACATTTGTTTTGCAGTGGTATAATAAAGCATTTGTTTTGCAGTGGTATAATAAAGCATTTGTTTTGCAGTGGTATAATAAAACATTTGTTTTGCAGTGGTATAATAAAGCATTTGTTTTGCAGTGGTATAATAAAGCATTTGTTTTGCAGTGGTATAATAAAACATTTGTTTTGCAGTGGTATAATAAAGCATTTGTTTTGCAGTGGTATAATAAAACATTTGTTTTGCAGTGGTATAATAGGGCATTTGTTTTGCAGTGGTATAATAAAACATTTGTTTTGCAGTGGTATAATAAGGCATTTGTTTTGCAGTGGTATAATAAAGCATTTGTTTTGGGTGTAACAATCCAGTTACCTTGTTGATGTTCCTCTACATCATGCTCCCTCATCTGGGAGGTACCAGGGGTCACAGCAGGGTCACGATCACTCAAGCTCCGCCTCTTCTTCGAAACTGCCAACATCTCAACAGAGGAGTATCTGGCAAATAAAAATATCAAGGAAATAATTACTGAGCCGGCATCAGGAAAAAGGGCCTTTAAGGCATTTGAGCCCAATGGATCCTGATCAACCTGCATATATACATCCAGTCCGATCAAGATCCAGTTTGTTACCTAAGTTTTGTTATGACTTGTAGCACCCGTAGGTGAACAGCATGGATCCTGATAAAAAAGCTCTAGGGCACATCCTTATCTGCATACAATTTGTCCCAAACACCTTAAAGGCTTTTTTTTCAAGATCCTGGCTCATTTTCTTGAAATTCCAAGACAATAACTTGCCAGTTTGTCTTTGTAATGCATTAAAAGTGTTTGATCTTTCTGCAAGCAAATATGATAGTTTTGATTTCTTGTAAAAAATAAATTTGATTTTTAATTGATGGCTATCTTGATTTCATCTATCCTCTCTCTTGTATCATCTTTAATCTTGCTGTTTGAAAAGACCAGGCCCCGGTTTCTCGAAAAAACTTAAGTACGTTCTCATGCTCAAGTCTGAGCAACGTGCTCAAATCGCACTAAATCCATGTGAACTTCAATCGAATACCCTTCAACGTTGGAGAGTATCCCTTTGTAGTTGAGCATGTTCTCATGAGAATATAGATCTACTTAAGTTTTTTCAAGAAATCGGGGCCAGAACTCGGGCAAGTCTTTGGACAACATTATTCAGTATGTTATTGTGCAAAAAATCCCTACAGTAAATTTATTTGCTGTGTAAAGACATAAATTGCCAGTTTCCAACTTTTATGCTCTATGATTCCGAATGTTAGCATACAATGGCTTAACCCTTTCCCAAACAAGACCTGGTTTTGACGTCCCTATTCGAAAAGGCTTGGGAAAACATTGAGGCAAAAGAAGAAACTGCTGATAACCAGCAATTTCTCCTTTTGTCTCAATATTTTCTATGTCATAGTTTACGCAAATCTTATCTTTGTTAACACCTATTTTGTCATTTGTGGCAGTTTTTGAAGTGGAACACCCTGAAATTTTGACGTTTTGGAAAGGGTTAAAGTTACAAAACTGTCACATTTTAAAACTTACCCTGCCTCCTCCATGACCTGGTAGTCGTACAAGCTACTCTCCGGATCACTAAATAGCTCATCGTCAGGTCCAGGGTCCGGCACATGTTGTCTGCCGACCAGCGATGTGTGAAGGATCTCTTGTGATCCACCCAGACCCTCTACACGAACAGGCTCCGGAGCTGGTGTACGTGGCACAGCAGCAAAGGCTACACTTGGCACTAAGGCAGGATTGATGTTAGCCTGCAATAAAAACAATGTCAATTGAATTTCAATATTGTCACATGTACCTTGAATTTCAACCTGTAGTCCTGTCACTACACTATGGACGTATGGTATATATAAACAAGAGGGCCAGAATGGCCCTATATCGCTCACCTGAAAGAAGTTTAAAACAAACAGTCACCCAAGGAACATTTCTGCCAAGTGTGGTTCAAATTGGGCCAATGGTTGATTTTTAAAGAATTTTCTTAGAATTTTTCTAAGTCCAATAAGTCACGCCCTGCCACATCCACTTTTTCAGACGAAAAAAAATTCACATTTTTTTAAAGAGTCACCAAAGGAACATCTCTGCCATGTTTGGTTCAAATTGGGCCAATGATTGATTTTTAAAGAATTTTCTTATGATTTCTCCAAGTCTGATAAGTGCTGACCTGCCAGGCCCACAATTTTTGACGAATAAAAAATCCGCAAAAAATCTTAAGAAGGGTCACCTAAGGAACATTCCTGCCAAATTTGGTTCTAATTGGCCCAATGGTTAACCCATTACCACATAGTGACTCTTTTTGACTCCCTTGCAAGAAAAGGCCTGGGAAAACACTGTGGAAAATGAAGAAATTGCTTTTGACAAGCAATTTCTTCATTTTTCCACAATGTTTTCTACCCCCAAATGGAGAGATTTTTGAAATTTCGTCAACTTGAAATTGCCATCTGCAACACCTTTCAAATTGGAACAGTCCAAAAGTTTGCCGTCTGGTAATGGGTTAAGGAGAAGAAGATTTTTGAAGAATTTTTCAACAATTTCTCTTGGTTAGATAAGCCCCGCCCTGCCACACCCACATTTTTTGACGAAACTATTAATTTATGAACAAATGTTGAAAAGTGCCACTCAAGAAACAATTCTTCAAAGTTTGGTTCAAATTGGTCCATTGGTTGATTTTTAAAGAATTTTCTTAGGATTTCTCCATGGCCGAAAAGCCCCTTCCTCCCTGCCACGCCCTCTTTTTTTGACAAATGTGAAAATTTGTGAATCAATTTTGAAAAGAGAGACTCAAAGAACATTCCTGCAAAGTCTGCTTCAAATTGGCCCAATGGTTAATTTTTAAAGAATTTTCTTATGATTTCTTTAAGTCTGATAAGCCCCTTTCTCCCTGCCACGGCCACAACTTTTTACAAATGAAAATATTTGTGAACAAATTTTAAAAAGAAAGGCTTAAGGCACATCCCTACAAAGTCTGGTTCAAATTGGCCCAATGGTTGATTTTTAAAGAATTTTCTTATGATTTCTCTAAGTCTGATAAGCCCCTTTCTCCCTGCCACGGCCACGTTTTTTGAAGAATCAAAAATCTGCAAACAAGTTTTGAGAAGGGTCACTCAAGGAACAATTCTGCCACGTTTGATTCAAATTGGCCCAACTGTTGATTTTTAAAGAATTTTCTTATGATTTTTCTTAGTCTGATAAGCCCCTTTCTCCCTGCCACGGCCACGTTTTTTGACGAATCAAAAATCTGAGAACAAGTTTTGAGAAGGGTCACTTAAGGAACAATTCTGCCAAGTTTGGTTCAAATTGGAACAATGGTTGATTTTTAAAGAATTTTCTTAGGATTTTTCTAAGTGCGATAAGCCCTGCCCTGCCACGCCCACATTTTTTGACGAATCAAAAATCCGCGAACAAGTTTTGAGAAGGGTCACTCAAGGAACATTCCTGCCAAGTTTGGTCAAAATTAGCCAGTTAGTTTTGGAGAAGAAGATGTTTGAAGAAATTGTTGACGGACGGACAGACGGACGGACAGACGGACGACGGACGGTGAGTGACCACAATAGCTCCCCTCGAGCACTTCGTGCTCAGGTGAGCTAACAAAATTTACCTATGTAACATAATATCAAACTCCAAACTTCTGTAATTTTGCATGTGATTGTTCAAATCTTGCAGGTGTCTCGCACCAGCAAAATTTGAACAAACACATGCATAGCAACCTTCAAAAAAAGGAAAAAATATTACTTTTCCGCATTTTCTTCTTTTGTCCCAATTTTTTCCCAAGCATTTTCTGTGTTCTTCAAAAAGCTTCACTGTTTGAGAAAGGGTTAACCCATTCTCACATTATTGATGCTTTTTGACATTCCTCAAGAAAATGCTTAGAAAAACAATGTGGAAAATGAAGAAATTGATTGTGGCAAGCAATTTCTTCATTATCCACAATGTTTTCTACACCAAAATACAATACAATACAATACAATACAAAAACATTTTATTTGCTATATGATATACAACTTGTACAAATAGCAAAATAACAAAAACATGAAAAAATATTTGTCAACATGATGTAGGAGAAAAAAGTGAAGAAGTATGGATATTAGTTTTTAATTCTACTAAGTTCTTGTTCCCGTGATTGGTTTGCATCATGAATAAACTTTGCCAAATTAAAAATATTTTTGGGTTTGTTGGATGACATTAAACATTCAAATTTAAAGAGGTTAGGCCATCTACAGAAATAGGTTTAAAGAATCGGATACGTATATCACGGTAAAAGGGACAAACAAGCAAAAAGTGAAATTCTGTTTCGGGTGTGTTTTGATTACAAAGCTTACAAATTCTTCTTGAATGTGGAATATTTTGGTGTCTGCCCTTTTCTATTTCTAAATTATGTGATGAAGTTCTAAAACGAGAAAGTGCTGATCTGTATTTTTTATTTGAAATGAGGTTAAGATAAGGTTCTTGTCTGAAGGAATGTTTAAAGATACAGTAATAGGTTAATCGTGAGGAGTTGTTTATTTCTGAGTACCATGATTGATAGTATTGATCATATATACGTTGTTTTATATAATCAAAATTGATAAGTTCAATTGATTGGTTTAGCCATAGGTCGTTAAGGCCAAGTGTTTCCAAAAGTCTTTTAAGATGATATGCCCAGTTTAATTGATTGTATGTTTGATCATTATTTGCGTCATCTTTTTGCATCAAGTAAATCTGTTTGACTAAACTATTTGTTGGTAGAGTGAGAATTTTTTTCCAATAACGTATCATGTTACATTTCCGAACTATGAAAAGTGGTACTCGACCAAGTTCTCCATAAATGCTAGACAAATTTGTAGACTTTCTTACTGAAAGAATATTTCTAAGAAACTTTGAGTGAACTTGTTCAACATCTGTGCCTGTGCTGTAAGACCAGATTTCTGAAGCATAGTGCATTACTGGTAGAACTAAGGAATCGAACAATTCGCATTTCTTTTTTACACTAAAATCAAATGTATTAAATGTAGATAAAAGACCGTATACAGATTTAGCCCCGTTTTCAGCTAATTTTCGTTGGGATCTCAGCCAGTTTCCATTCTTAAATAAGTAGACACCTAGATATTTAAAACTAGAGACAATTTCAAGTTTGCGATCATATAAATAAAAATCGTATGTTGTTGGTATTCTACTTTTTTCAAATATCATTATTTTCGTTTTATCTGTATTTATTTTCAATTGCCATTTATTACAGTATGTTTCAATGTCTTTGAGCATAGATTGAAGTTTAATTGGTGAAGTTGAAAAAAGTGCCTGGTCATCTGCGAATAAAAGTAGGAAGAGTTGTAATTGACCAATAGTGAATACATCATCGACGTCATTATCTAAGTTAACGTTTTGTATTATGTCATTTACGAACATGATAAAAAGTAAGCTGGAGTTCGAGTCTCCCTGTTTGACACCACAAAATGAGTCGATGGGCGACGATATTTGATCATTGATTTTTACCGCGCATTTTACGCATGTATACATTGCTTTGAGAGCATTGACTAATTTAGAGCTTATGCCTTGACATATCAGTTTTTGCCAGAGTAAAGTGCGATTGATTTTGTCGAAACATTTTTCATAATCTATGAAAACAGTATAGAGTTTTTTGTTAGAACTTAATGTTTTTGCTATAATCGAATGAAGTATATAAATACAGTCAATAGTGCTTTTATTTTTTTGATAACCAAACTGGTTATCAGATATGTTATTATGTTTTTCATTCCATTTCATTAATCGGTTATATATCAATTGTGAATAAACTTTGGATAGAATACTGTTCAGTGTTATACCTCTATAATTTTTGGGATTAGACGAGTCACCTCCCTTGTGTATCGGTACAATGTAGCCTATTGCCCAATTTTCTGGATAGATTGAATTTTCATACAAATTGTTAAAAATGTTCAAGAACACTGTTTTAAGAATTGTGTAAGACGATTTAATTATTTCTGCCGAGATGTTATCAGGACCACATGCTTTTCCATTATTTTGACTGAAAATTGCTACCTCAATTTCCTCCGCTGTAAAAGGAGCATCCAGATCTGGATCGACAATGAACGGATCGTTATTCTGGTTCTCTGTGGTGGGGTTTATGTTTGAATCTGAGAGTAAGCTTTTAAAATGCTCATAAAAATCATCTATATTTATATCGTCTACAGTGTTGTTTGAGAATGGTTTATGAATTTTGTTAAGATTTTTCCAAAAGTTTCGCGGTTCTGATTTTGCAGTTCGTTCTAATTGAAGCGCTTGCTTTTTTAAGTATTTCTTTTTTTCTCGCTTTTTGGTATTATTAAATTTATTTTTTGCCTTTATATATGAACGCCTATTTAATTCTGAATTCTCTGTCTCAAACTTAACCTTGCTATCTTTAAAATTAAGTTTTGCTGTTTTACATGCTTCATTGAACCATTTTGCGTGTTTATTTTTATGATTGGTTGCATTACTCGAAAATTGCTTTTCAAAAACTGATATAGCATTTTGAGATAAATAGGTGGTTACTAAATTTATTTTATCCTCGCTACTATTAGAATTAGATAAGTTAATGTTAAGCTGGTCAATATTCTCGTTCAACAATTTATGAAATGACGGTATTTTACTTTCATCAAATACTATCTTTTTTACAAATTTATTTTCTTTACATTTCTTTTTTACTTTAATCGATTTTTTATGGAAAGCAAAATATATACAACGATGGTCTGAAAACTCATTCCATTCTAACACATTAAAACATTTTACAACATTTATATCATTTTGATTGAGCAAGAGATAGTCCAATACACTCATGCCGCGCTCACAGCAGAAGGTATATTTCCCAATTACGTCATCGTGGCATCTACCATTAGCGATGATGTGATTGGTTGATTTACACAATGACAGCAGACGACGCCCATTACTATCTACGATAGTATCCATGCTCGCACGTGATTTGTTGAATGTATTGTTGTCATCGGAAAATGTTCCGCTGTCAAAAATACTTTCTTCATTCACAAAATCCGACAAGTTTGACGTTCTGGCATTAAAATCGCCCGTGATAAAGGTTTTGCCTCTACCACTGTATTTAGCAATACCGTTTTCAATTTCATCAAAAAAATCGAAGTCAGACCTTGAATGAATTTTAGAATTAGTTGGTGGTATATAACATAAACAAATGTAAACATCTTCAGAAAAATCAAACACATTTGCATTAATTTTTAACCATAATAACCCGTGTGTACTTTTTTCCACAATGTTTATCTTGTCTTTCAAATATGTTTTATAATAGACTGACAGACCTCCACTATAACGTCCTCTTTTAGCACCAGGTTTTTTATTACCTGCAAGATGAAAGCTACAAAAATTGTTTATTTCAAGATTAGAATTTTGTTTACCTAACCAGGTTTCGGTTAAAAGTATAAGATCATAATTTTGAATTTTTTCCAAGAAATCGCAGTCTGACAATTTTCTATTTAGACCGTTCACGTTCCATGTAATAACATGAAGCTTCTCATCACAGTCCTATTCTTTCACTTCTTCGAATCGACCACCAGGATAATCTTGCACCATAACTTTTGCACCTGACCATTTGACAGTTTTACCCTTTGCTCTCTCTCTGTCCATAATTGGGTACATATCACTCCTCTTCTGGAGTACAGCTTTGGTTTGTTGTACACCAACCCGCTGGTTAGCAGGTTTTAATTCCTCACTACATTCAATCCCTCGTTTTCGTACTATTTCCCGTTCCTTGTAATAATGAAATTTGGCTACTATGGGTCTAATTTTTGCTGCTTTAGGTTTGCCAATTCTATGCACTCTATCAAAGGTGATTTCATCATCTATACTTAATTTTTCTTTAATGAAAGAAACAACAATATTCTCACAATTTTCATCTTCATTCTCAGGAAGACCATGGAATAATAGATTCTCCCTCATGCTTCTATATTCTAATTCATCTGTCTTTTCCATCAATGTTTCACTTTTTGTTTCAACTGATTTAATAACAGAATCGATTTTATTACACCTGTCTGTGAGTGAGTCTAGCTTGGATTTAGTTGATGAGATGATCTTTTTTGAATTTTCAAACTCATTGTTTATAAATTCTGTACCCCGTTCAGTTTCAATCAAGCGTGTGTCCATAGAATTTATCCTTTTCTCATGATCATCTACCTTCGCGTTCAATCTTAGCATTTCTCTCTCTAGAACTTCAATTCTAGCAACCACAGTTTCAATATTTTTAAGTCTCTCCATCATTTCTAGAGCCCATGGTGGGGGTTGGGTTGGTGGGGGTGGGGCTGATGGGGTTTGGTTGTTGAATGGGGGTGGTGACTGTAGTGACTGCATGTACGGCCCTGGGTAGTTTTGCTGTTGATACGACATGGCTGTTGCGTATGGCGTTGGACACGATTGGATGAAAGAACCAGATAAATCGGTTGTTGAACGTTGAGAGACAAAAGTATCTACAGTTTTATGTCGTTTGTTTTGGGTTGAGTTATCGGCACTTACATTATTTGTTGACGAGTTATTTTTAGAACCTCTAGTAGAACTGGTTTGACTAGGTTGACGAGGCGAATGTCCGCTATCCTTTTCCAATGGTGACGTGGCCACTCGTTTACCGTCCGTTTTACCACTGTTTTCAGCTGCTTTTCCCTTATTTTTTCTCCTCGTCATCTACGACAGATATTTAGTTACCATTGTAGTCCAAAATTGTGTCGATATGAAGCCTTATTGTCGAAATATCTTCGTTTTTTATAGAGCGATATAAAGCGTGCCATTCTACCTACATCACGTGACATTATTCAAAATACAAAGATTTCTAAAATTTCACAAACTTGAAATTGTTGTCAGTCTGTGACACCTTTCAAATTGAAACAGTCAAAAATTAGGTAAGCTTGTAAACTTATAACCTACCCCAACTTTTGTTTTACGCCTAAAACACATCATCCTAGCTGTTATCAATGCTCTCACACAACTGACTTAAAGACAGGTAAAAGTCAATAATGCACCAGTGAATCAGGCTTCAAATATTTATTGACCCTCTTCACTTTTCCAGTTATCTCAACCCTCTCCCAAAGGGTAAATATTGTTGATTGCTCCATTTTGAAAGGAGCTGCAGAAAAAATGCTTGGGAAAACATTGTGGAAAATGAAGAAACCCATTCCCAAACGGCAAAATTCTAAGGTAGTCCCATTTAAAAGCTTCTCCAGATAACATAAGAGATGTTAAAAAGATAGGATTTATGTAGAATATAGCAAAGCAAATATAGAGGCAAAGGGAGAAAATTCTGGTTATCACCATTTTCTTCTTTTGCCTCAACGTTTTCCCAAGCCTATTCCATTAGGAACATCAAAACCAGGTCTTGTTTGGGAAAGGGTTAAGACAGGTAAAAGTCAATAAAGCTGCGTTCTCATTGCCAACTCGTTCAACTCGATCGTCTAAATTCCCCGATCAAACCCCATTAAACTCTATCAAATGTATTTACACGACTTCTTCTTTATCTCATGTAGATTAATTCCCGATCATTTTTGCCGACCACACTTGATTGTTGCGATCACTCTTGTCGACAAAGCTCAATCAGCACTCGATCGCTTGATCAAGTTGATTTGGTCGGCAATGGGAACGCGCCTTAATGCAGCAGTGAATCAGGCTTCAAATATTTATAATTAATGTGGAAGTAGACATTTAAGCCCTTTTCCAAGAAACTGAATTACAAACTGGTAAAATACAGCTGAGTTACACAAGATCAAAATTGCCTCTGCAACAGTATTCTATATAATTGCCAATCAACGTTACTGTGCGAAGGGTACATAGGAATTTCCATGTAATGTATGATAGGCATATCATAATACATAGTTTATAAGGTCTTAGGGCAGCTGCTTTGGCCCAAGCCTGATATGAGGTTATTTGAAAAAGCCTACACGACGTTTTATAATGCGCGGGAAAATGAATGTCTCAGGAACGCAGAAAAACCAATGTTGATGTCATAACCGCTGGTTTTATGACGTCGCATTAGCGTCCCCTTAACGATAAAGCATGGGAACGTCAATGTAGCGTCCAATTACTCCAAGCTGTAGGTGGCACAAAAAGTATTACTGTGTGTATGAAAGTAGTAAATTAAAACAAGGAAAATATTGAGACTAAAGTAGAAAATGCTGATAATCAGCATTTTTATCTTTTGTCTCAATGTTTTCCCCAAGTATATTCTAGTGTTTACCCCCAGATTTGAACGTCGGTGGAAAACCTGCTGGATGAAGAATGATTTCTAACTTCTGAATCTATAATTATGACACTATAAACCTGTGGTCTATTTGATTCTCATCTGATAACCAATTGATATTTTCTCTTTTTCCATATAAGATTTCTTTGAGATAAATTGGTACTTGGTTGATGCTAGGTTCTCACTGCCTATCAGATCAGCTCTATCAACTTGATCGTTTTATTTATTGGACCAAATGACTTCTTCTCGGTCACTAGTCGACCAAATCTGACCTATTCAGTCGATTTGATAGGGAGAACAGATGGGACAAATGTCAAGTAGACAGGGATGTGATCGAGATTCACACAAATCAGTTATCAAGTCTTGGTCGAGTTGAATTTATCAAACCAATCTCATTCGATCTCCAGACAAGACATGTTTGATTCTCGATCAGGTGGATCTTCTTCCCAATGAATACATGATTGCTTTTTGATCAACTTTCTGCTTGATTGCATATGAATATCTTTTACATGAAAAAAGTCAAGAGCCCAGACAAAGCAGATCAATCTCAATCGCCTTGACCACTCTCAATCACACATGCTGACTAGACTTAAACTGTACTTGATTGCTTAAAATGAGTTTATCAGATTGGCAATGGGAACCTAGCATTGAAGACTACCTTGAAAGACAGGGGTGGCAAAGAATCATACTATTCTAGCCTGAACATGACTTCTAAAGACTTGCATAATCATTGGGATTATTTACATAAAATTTAAAGAGTCCGCTGACTACTAAAATTAAACCCTTCCTCCGACAAGAAAACCTTTCAAAATAAGCATGTGTCAAAGTTTCATTATTTTTAAAGCATGAACAGTGTTCTTATTTCATCTTTGAAATATCTTTTCTGATTTTTCCCGAAGACGAAATTTGAAAAACTTTATGTTGGGCAGTATGACATCAACCTGTGGCAAGCCTGAGATTTCTGACACAGTCAAGGCACGACTATTCCGTCACAAAGTGACATTCCACAGGGCATTTAAATGTTTTCCGATTCTATTGTCACAGCTTTTGACAGTGATTAGAGACTGATTAGGGGTGGAGTCAAGTCATGATATAACATCACACCGTGGCAAATTTACGGAAATAATTGATCTTTATTTTTTTGAAAATCAATATTTCTCATTCCAAGTAACTTTGTAAAAAATGCAGGGTTCAACACTAAGGCACGTCCGACAGACATTCACTACCTGTTGCTTCGTCCGGGCTTGTAAGACCCGCAAGATGCTAGCCCGACTGGTCGTCCTTACTTCAAATCTAAATTCACTTTCGCCGTAATTGAAACGGAGGATGTATTCATTTTAGATTTTTTAACTTGACTTTTTTTTGCTCATTTAGAGGTTTTCTGTTTGGTTTGTTTACATTTTTTGCAATATCCGCTAACGATGCGCATGAGCAAGGAAGAGATCATGAGAAATTTGCATAAATGGGCGGAACTTGTTACCACCTTACGTCTTGAGTAGGTGATCGGGCAAATTAATCAGAAAGCAAAATTCCGAAACCTACGATTGTGCTGAAAATGATCGAATATCCTTCAAATTCAGTTATTTTCTGAAAGTTAAACCAATTTCCTACAAAAACAGAGTACGTTATATAAATGTGGTTGTTCCTGTGTGCAGAATGCCTTCATTGATCATTTTTCTGACCTGATTTTTCTTGTTTCAAAATAGACCTTTCCACGCACCTGTCAGATTGGAAAACTACTGCCCGAGTAATTGATCAATTAACTTCATTTAGAGTATCCCTCTAGGACAACAGTAATTTACTCATGATCTTCGAAACGCTTGGTTTATGCATGTTTACTGAGAATCAAGCGTTTCCTGGACTCTGTTGTTGATTTTGGTTCTACTTTCATTTTGAAGGCAATCAATAGTTGTCTCGAAAAACTATCAACTTTTAAAAGTTCTCTCAAATTGGAAATTTTTGGTCAGGGCTAGTGCACATCTGGTCCGGGCTTGTAGCATCTGGCAGCAGCAAGCCCGGCGGTCTTGTAGCAAAAAAAGTTAATGTTGAACCCTGAAATGTTCGATTGAACTGTTAAACCAATCAAGTAAGTATAACCGACATCGACCTTGTGACCAAGAGGTTCCATGTTTGGTGGCCGGTAGCAAAGATGGTTCTTGGACTTTATTTCGGTCACGCTTCGGCTTGAGTACTGGTGTTTTTCTAGGAAGCGGAAGCCAGAGTGAATAAAATAAGTTGTAAAAACTTGCTTCCTAATGCATTCAAAATAAATATGTTCAAATCAACGTCTGAATAATAAAGGGAAATTATAATATTGCAATTGAAAAGATCAACAGTTGAAGCTGATGTAAAGCTGCAGTAAATAAACATTTAGATTAGAACATCGCTTGGATTTACAATGGTTGTATTTACTTGCATTTGTTACAAAATAAAAGACAAAAGTTATAAAAAGACAAATGTGCCAACAGAACAGGGGTTGAAAAATCCACTCGCCCGCTCGCATTGGCGAGTAGAAAATGCCGTAGGACGAGTAGATTTGGGGACGAACTAGTCCGACGGGGCGAGTGCAAATTTAGGACTTGAATCACGCTAATTGAGGGGAAAAAATAAAGGATAGAAAAGAAAGTATTTATTTTAAACTTTAATATTTAATATTCGCTGTAAATACGACCTTTCCCTGTTTGTGTCGATCAATCCCGTAAGTGAAACTAAACAAGGAAACTAGAGTAAATCTGTGTTACTCATATGCGATGATTTGAGCGAGATCAAAGAGGCCGCAAACACAGTCAATTGATGACGTAGTCATTCCAGTTTCAATATAATCACGTGATTTTTCCGCACCCAAATAAGGTTACGTTTTACTATGATTTGTTTACAAAAGTCGCGCGTGCCAGAAAAGTGCGGGAAAATTGGATGACGCAATGAAAACAAAACGCTATCTACGTAGTAAATACACTGACGTTAGATGGTTTTAACACAGACGCTTTGTCTCTTTCTGTTATGCCGCCTCGCGATTACACAAAGAAATTCTTTCACATTTACCGGGTAGTTGTACATATTAAAATGGTGTGCTTACTCGACCATTTTGACAGCTAATCTATCTTTCGAATTAAATAAAAAGTAAGTGTTTACAGTAATGTTAATCGGCGATTGATTTATGGTAAAAGATGGAGTCAAGTCTGAGCCACATTCGATTTATTGACCATCTTTTTTAATAAAATTGTTGCCTTATTCGCATAGATGAGTTTTGAAGTGGCGATCGCCAGCGCGAGCCCTGTCTGTCATTTATACCGAAGAAACTTTACTTGTAGAGTCAAAGAGTTATGTTATTTGCATAATAATGCATCCGTAAGAGCCAACAGTCTAAAATTTTCTTCGTCTTTAAGGGCGAGTTGGGTTGCCGTAAGGGCGAGTAGAAATTCAGAGCTACTAGTCCTACAGGACTAGTAGGTTTGAAGAAATTTTTCAACCCCTGCAGAAGGTATACATTCATTAACCGTTTCCCAAACAAGACCTGGATTTGACGTCCCTAAGAGAATAAGCTTGAGAAAAAATTGTGACAAAAGAAGAAACTGCTGATGACCAGCAGTTTCTCCTTTTGTCTCAATATTTTCTATGCCATATTTTACACCAATTGAATCTTTTATAACGTCTATTTTGTCATTTGTGGCAGTTTTTGAATTGGGTCACCCTAAATTTTTGCCGTTTGGGAAAGGGTTAATTAAATGGGACCATCTGCACCTCATCAAATATTTAAACGTCAAACGTGCCACGACACGACGACCCTGCAAAGGAGATGAATTTTAGGTCAAATCTGAGGTGCAATTGAACTTCAACTGTAAAATTATTCAGGTCAAAAGAATATTTTCCAAGTTGACTATGATCATTCTGTATTTGCATCATAGACGATGCCAAAACTAACCAAATTATTTCTTCTCCGGGGCTTCTTTCCTGCCATTTGAAATCGTGCAACCACTGTAAACAAATAATGTGCGCATGCGTACCGGTGTTGATGTAAACAATTACTCGTTTCTTTGTTGAATTCTCTAGTTTAGGAAAGATCACTTAAGTTTGCACGATAAGATTTGGTTCAAATTATATATTCTATGAACCTTTAGGTTGTAATTTCTTTCTTAACTCACACAAATGGGATAAATTAGACACAAGCTTATGCTTAATGAATATTTTATTTACGTGTAGGTGGTTCTTACGTATCACCATTTTGACAGAAAACGAAAAGGAAACAAACACATTTTGGTTCACTTTTTCATTATTTCTCGCTGAAATTTCCTATAATTTATGGCATAGAATTGCTCAAATGATACACCGAGTTGACGTATTTCTAACTGTCATGACCATTTGTTGACAATTTCTCCAGACATTTCAGGATTTCATTGTCAACAATTCTACTTTCGTTTTTGATTTTTTCTGGAATTCATAAAAGTTGTCAATAATTATCCAGGCATATTGTTGTTGTTGTTGTTGTTGGTCGATTCCTCCGTTGATTGTCGGAGCACCCGGGTAAATCCCGTCGAGGTTAAATCCAAAATCCGGAATACTAAGCACTTGCACACTTGATTATATTGAAGATACACTAGTTTTTTTTGCTACTTATTTACGCCACGTACAGATTATTAATATATACGCAAGTGTCTATTATAAAGTTTGTGCTCTAGTAATTCGGTAAAATGTCAGACTGACGGTACCGCAGTAAATAATAGCGATAATGTTAATAGGTACTACCTCTAAATAATTGCACTGCTATATATAACAAACGTGTTAATGACAATACTATTTACGTCGCGGAGGATAAATAGATATTACAGAATATTACTATTGCTGAGTTGGGGCGCTCTGAGCTAGGGTTCTGACCCTGAAGCTGTGGATCTTCCATATGTATTGTCTGGACAGGATTTCAAGGCGGTTGATAATATCTGGTTGAAAAAGTTCTGTTCCCAGTTTATGATGAGTACAGTCAAGTATCAGATGTGTGAAGAGTTCACTGTCGCCTAGGATTTCCTTGGTTTCTTGTCTGGAATGTAGTGGGACGTAGTTGATTATCTTTTCTTTGCAGCTCTCTCTGATATCACGAGTCATAGCGCATCTGCTGATGAAATGCTCTCTGTTTTCAGGCTCAAGTTTGCATAGTTTACAGGTAGGGTCAACACGGTGCTGGTTAAAGGCAGCTTTATTCGCCTGCAGGGTATAGGTTCCTGTTAAGAGTCTAGCTTTGGTTTCTGCTCTCTGGATGTCTTGCAGGTTACAATTGACTGTAGAGTATATGTGGTGTACCTGACCAATTTTGACTGCCTGTGGGTTTAGATATTTGAGGCTTGGTTTATTTTGGATGTCCTCAGTCCAAGATTTTTCGACTGTAGTGTATATTGCAGAGTTTAGTGTTTGTTTCCATCTCTGTTGATCCATTGGAGAATTTAGTAAGTCGTAGACTGTTGGGAGGCCATAGTGTGAAAGTAGAACCCTACAACGGGAGAAGAAACTTTTGTCCTGTTGACTCTTTACGGCGAGCTGCCTTTCCGCAATGGCGAATTCAACCGAGTCTTTCTGAAGTAGTATTCTGAATAATAGGTTTAGGGTATTCTTGTGAACAATGTTTGAGAGGGGTAGTATTCCCATTAGGGCTAAAGCTGCTGTATTCGAAGTTCTGTCTGGAAGATATTGTATTTGCTTTATTGCCTTTGTTTGGAAGGCGTCCAGCTTGCCAAGTTCACAGTTTGTATAATGAAGGGCCTCCAGGCCATAGATAGTGCGTGGTACAACAAAAGTGGTCCATATATGCCCTTTAACATCTTGTTTTAACCCAGTTCTGCCATGTAGTCCAGCGCCTAGCAGGGAGTATGCTGTCTTTCTGCCACAAGTGATTTTTTCATCAATTTTGGCGTCGCCCTTGGTTGTTCTGTTCAGCCCTAAGTGAGTGGTTGCCGATTCTACCGGGATAGGTACATCATTTAGAGATAGTTCTTTCGAGGCTATCTTTGAGTTGTTATTCAAAGGAACACAGGCACTTTTGGAAGGATTGATTTCGTATCTGTTTCGGGCACTGAAGTTTTCCACAGTTTTTAGCATAGCTTTCATTTCCATGGGAAAGTGTGTTAAGAGCGCTAAATCATCTGCACATGTTGTGTGTGGGATCTTAATGGTACCAATCTTTGCTCCAGCAAACTTGTCTTCCAATTCCAGGAGGAGGGGATTGTTATATCGTTTATAATGTTCGGTTGAGAGTACCCCACCCTGTCTGACTCCTTGCTGAAGGTTTATTGGATTGGAGATACAGCCTTCCCATTTCACAACAGAAGTTGTCTCGTCATACATGTCTTTCAGGAGTAACCAGTCACTGTTGGTGATTCCATCATAGTACAGATTCTTGAGTAGTATCTCGTGGTTTACAACATCGAATGCTTTTCTTGTATCCAAGGTTGTAAAGAACAAGGGTGTCTTTGTTGGGTTTTATCTACTTTATTTTTTTTATAATTTGAACGTCATAAAAACGACAAATAGTTCACTTTCAAGGGTCAACAGGCCACATGTTTAGATTGGGAATTTGGAATAGGGAGATTGTCTTGTAATCATCTTGTCTTGTCTCATACAGGTCTAATCCGAGTCTTCTCTGACGTAAATACATTCTTTGACATTTTGATTTTTCGCTATTTAAATAGCGAAAAATCAAAATATCAAAGAGAGTATTTACATCAGAGAAGACCCGGATTAATACAGGTCAAGCATGAACCGGGGCAGAAAGGCCCAAAACCAAAAAGGCCCACTGTACCAAAAGGCCCAAAACCAAAAAGGCCCTGTCCAGAAAGGCCTAAAACCTGAAAAGCCCAGTCCAGAAAGGCCCAATTTATAAAGCAAAGAATATTTTGAATATTATGTGAATTTGAAGATACATTTTTAGGTGTATTTTTAGAGTTTATAATGATAATTTTCGATTATGTTGTTATTGTTGTTGTAGTTGGCATGCATTACGTAGCCCTTTACCAGATGGCAAAATTTCCAACTGCTCCAAATTCCAAGAAGGTGCAGATGATCTAATCAATATAGGTCCATATATCGCTTATAGATCTAATTCTACAATTTACCAATTAATTCGTCTGTTATTAAATCTCATCATGAATCACATAATGTTGCAAATGTAATATACTTAGAGGTCTAATAAGTTCAATTTAAAATCACTTATGGATCTAATTCTATAATTTATCAATTCATTAATTAATCTATTTTAACATCATAAATCACATAAAATGATGAAACACAGAAATAGACCCTAAAATATAAGTAGATCTATAATTTCAAATATAATTAAGATTCATGTCTTATTTTATCATTTGAAATAGTGGGCCTTTTTGGACTGGGCCTTTTTGGTCAGTTTCAAAAGTGGGCCTTTCTGGACCGAGCCTTTTTGGACTGGGCCTTTCTGGTTTCGGGCCTTTTTGACCCTACACCTCAAGCATAATGGGGAGGCTTGTTGTTGTTCTTGTTGGTATAGGTAATTTCTTGTCGGATTTTGATATAAGTCAATGTAGCCTTCAACATCACTCAGGATTGTTTTAACTTATTACCTGATGGCCAAATTCCAATCTATTGCAGTCAACAAATTATTAAAGCGAATGAAATGTTACATTTTTGGTCTTTCTGGATTGAAAACTTTGAGGGAAATAAAGAAATTGCTTACCACACATATTTCCTCATTTTCCTCAATGTTTCCCAAAGCCTTTATCTTGTCAAGCATCATTATGTAGGAATGGGTTAAATCAATCCTTTTCTGTTGATGAGTAGTTCCAGGGGTTTTCAATGTTTTGAAACACCGTTACCTCTGATCATTAGAATGTAAATCAGATGAAGAGATATAATCAGAACTGGAACAAGTGTATGCCCATCATGTCTATTGGATATTATCAGTGAATAAAGCTGTGTAGGGAAAAAGATGATCAGCACTTTCTCATTTTCTATCTAGGTTTCTTTAACCCTTTCCCAAACAAGACCTGGATTTGATGTCCCTATTAGAAAAGGCTGTAGAAAACATTGAGGCAAAAGAAGAAACTGCTGATAACCAGCAGTTTCCCCTTTTGCTCAATATTTTTGACACTGTACTACTGTACACAAATCTTTTTGTCACCATCATCTATTTGGTCGTCTTCAGCAGTTTTCAAATCGGAAGAGTCAAAATTGTTGCTGTTTGTGAAAGGGTTAATCCTTTCCCAAACAAGACCTGGTTTTGACGTCCCTAAAAGAAAAGGCCTGGGAAAAGATTGAAACAAAAGAAGAAACTGCTGATAACCAGCAGTTTCTCCTTTTGTCTCAATATTTTCTATGCCTCATTTTACTCAAAACCTATCTTTAATATCATTCATTTTGTTGTTTGTGGCAGTTTTTGAATATGACCACCCTAAAATTTTGCCATTTGGGAAAGGGTTGACACAAACTGCAGAATGTTCTGGTTGTTCACTTCAATAAGTACTGCAGATGACAAAATGGAAGTAAATGATACAGGGTGTTTCATAATATCTGTTACCATTACGAATAAATATAAATCATTGACTTTACATACAATATAGTTATGTTATACACCTTTTTAAAGGGTACATAATAAAGATTTATGTCAATCAAAAATTAAGGGAAAATATTGACGTCATGACGTCTTTTTTGACATCATCAAATTTGGGCAATTTTTCAAAAATGGTGCTCTTCGTTGACGCATGGACGAAAGCCGTCAAACAGCTTGATCAATTATTTAGCGATAACTTTCATCAGTCTAATGAAAAAGTAATATCCTGATGATGAAAATTCAACACATATGCTTAGAGAAATCTGACTTTGTCAGAAAAGATAATTTCATTCTCACAATTTAGCAGTACAGACGTCCTAAAATCCATCGGTAATAAGTGGACCCTTCTTTTTTGAGGACGAAAATTGTGAGGTTTAGACAACTGTAAATAGAGTTCATTATCTGCATGAGATAAAGTAGAAATATGATTTTGCATGAAAGCTAAAAGCTTAAGACTTTAATACTCTTTGATTCTGACTGGATGTTGCGGCGCCTCCACTTCAAGAGAAAATATTGTGTGGATTGAGAAAACATTGGGGACACAATAGATTTCGTACAGGTCAGATCAAGTGTGGCTTTCGCACTCCCAAGGCCTCACTTCGCTTGAACTTCTTCTTTGATATATCTGAACGAGCATGTACGTATAACCATGTTGCAATATTCATAAATGCATTGAAATAGCATTTCATAGTGAAAACAGAATATTCCAATGGACACATGCAATTCGGTCATTACAAACATTAAGAAAGAGGATGACGTCGTTTTGCAACATGGATGACGTCATCTAGAATGCTTTGTCAAAAAACTTTACTTTTTAATGGGGTTGAATCGGTATCAATCCTGAACGCAAATATGATATTATTATATGTCAAATAAAACTTTTATTATGTCTATTTCCGCATTGTACATTTCATTTGAATTTACATTTCTTGGTTAAAATATACTTAAGATTCGAAATGGTAATGCATATTATGAAACACCCTGTATTATTATTACTTATAAGATTAGACATGTACTTTTAACTCATTACCATACAATGACTATTTTTTACTTCCCACAAGATCATGGCTTTGGGAAATATTGTGGAAAATGAAGAAATTGCTTGTGACAAGCAATTTCTTCATTTCCCACAATGTTCTCCATCCAAAAAGACCATTAAGTAAAAAATTCCATTCACTTGAAATTGTCGTCTGCCAAATCTTTCAATTTGGACCGCCCTAGAATTTTGTCGTTTGGTAATGGGTTAAATTTCATTAAACAGAATTTTGTCGTTTGGGAAAGGGTTAAACAAAAGGAGAAAATGCTGGTCACCTGCTGTAGCATTTTCATCTTTTTCCCGATGTTTTCTCAAGCCTTCAATATTAGGAGCATCAAAATCAAGACTTGTCTAGGAAATGGTCAATGAATTTTTTCTCACAGGTCAACAATAAATTACGGTCCAGAAGATGGAGTCAGCCCCGTGCATCAAGTATGATCCAAACTGGACCAAGCGTGTGCAATGGGTACTGAACAAGCTCTATGATAATCTCATACCAAAAGAATACCAGAAGAGAGTTGGAGGTCTTCTTTGTAATTGCCAGAGACATAATCTACCTGCAAGAAGTAAGTATGGTTTATCACTTTTAGGGCAGTATTGTCGGATGTACAAATATGGAAAGGGTCTGGGATCTCGGGCCAGTTTCATCAAAACATTTAACCCTTTCCCAAACAAGACCTGGTTCTGACGTCACTAATAGAAAAAGCTTGGGAAAACATTGAAACAAAAGAAGAAACTGCTGATAACCAGCAGTTTCTCCTTTTGTCTCAAAAATTTCTGTGCTGAATTTTACACAAGCATTATATCTATCAAGATTTATTTTGTCGTCTGCAGCAGCTTTCTAATTGGAGTACCCAAAAATTTTGTCGTTTGGGAAAGGGTTAAGATGTGTTTTTGTCTTACTGATGACTTTCAAAACACTTAAAATAACAATCGCATTATGTAGGTTTTAAATGACTGGTGATAGGCGTTTCTTACCCTAAATATGGTGTAAGACATTAAATTTTTTGATGAAACTGGCCCCTGGAAACATATTGCACATTTAACCCATTACCAAACAGCAAACTTTCAGACTGGTCTAAATTCAAAGTTGTTGCAGGAGACAATTTCAAGAAAATGAAATCCTACCTTTTTTTTTTTTGGTCTTTCTGAGCAAAAAAATTGAGGGAAATGAAGAAATTGCTTGTCACAAGCAAAACAACAGCATGAGAATGGTTAATGTGTTAGTCCTCAATCAAGGCCAAGCTCAAGGTCATCTGCTGAAATAATTGTCATTTTTTGAAGGCTTTCATGTTGACTTGTTAGCTCTTTCCCAAACATGACCTGATTAGAAAAGGCTTTGGAAAACATTGAAAGAAAAGAAGAAACTGCTGATAACCTCCTTTTGTCTCAATATTTTCTGTGCCATAATTTTACACAAATTCTATCTTTCATAACTTCCATTTTGTCATTTGTGGCAGTATTTGAAGTTGACCACCTTAAAATTTTGCTGTTTGGGAAAGGGTTAAGCAAATAAATCGCGTCTGTGTTACATTGTTTTGGCCTAAACTTGTTTGGCATTTCAATTGATATTAAATGAAATCTTCCTTTATTTATTCAGATGATCCTTTTGACGTCATAACAGACAATGAGCTTCTTGATTCAGTCAAGTTTATGGATAATTTCATCGAACAAAACAGACAGCATGCCAACATTGGGGTGTTCAAGATGTGGATGGAGTGGCTTCGTAAAGCCAACATAATTCCAGCAGCTGGCAGTAGACCGGTGCTACAGTCAGGCCAGTGTCACAGTGTGTACAGATTACTCTACATCCTACAGCAATGCCTACAACAGAACCACGCCTTCCTGACCCCGCCCCCTCCCTTAAATCCACACCCCCAGCCAGAAATAGAGGACAAGACCTTGACCTTTATCCTGGAAGGTTGTCCACATAACCTGGTGGGGAGTGTTATTGGTAGAAATGGTTTAAAGCTGCGACCATTATTGAGAAGTTATAAATGTCACATTAAAGTGGATAAAGTTCTCGTTGGAGATGAGCTGAAGGTCAAGGTCATGATTACCAAGAAAACGCTATCCATGGAGACACTTGAGAGGGTTAAAAAAGCCATAGAAGAATTGGCTAAAGGCGTCGTTGATGATGAAAATAATTTTCAAGACAAAAAGGAAAAGGAACGAGAGCTGGTATGATATATTCCCAAAACATATATTTGAGCTTTTTCCTACCTTTTTATACGCCGCTGGAGGCGGACATATATTGGCATCATATTCTCCGTCCGTCCATCTGTGAGTCTGTATGTCCGTCCACTTTTCTTGTGAGCGCAACCCCTCCCAAGTTTCTGGCTGGATCTTTTTGAAACTTGGTCAATGTTATCATCTCAATTGGTAGATGTGCATGAAGGAAGGATTTTATGGTTCATTGATATTTGCCTGAGTCATGCCCCCTTAAAACTCTCTCTGGGGCGGCGTACATTGTGACCATGGCACTCTTGCTCCAATTTCAAATCAGTTCCATAGAATGATAATTGATGTAAGATTAGATTATAAGCTTTTTACATAATTAGATTCAATTTCAAAGTATTTTAAAATATGTACAGCAAATTTTTCCAAGTCAATCTTGACACAGACATATAGTATAGAACTTATAACTCACGAAATATTTTGTTGTGGGTACCTATTTGAATTGACTCTATGAGTAGTACGAGATACTTAAAATAAGTATCCACAACCTAGGGTTTGGATTGAGATTACATTAATTTATACATTGTATTTAGAATTCAATGAGTCTCTGGCAGATCCAGAGGGGGTCCGAACACCCCCCTCTATAGCCTGGTTAGGCATTGCATGGGTTACATTGAGGTAAAAGAAGAATGGTGTATCAGATTACCATTTTTATGCTCCCCGAAGGGAGAGCATATAGTCGCTGCTTTGTCTGTCTGTCCATCCGTCCTGTCCGTCCGTCCCTCCGTCCGAAGCGATTTCTCCATAACCCTTGGGCCAAATCAAATGAAACTTACCATGTGAACTCCCTATGACATAATGCCGATGTACTTTTCCCGGTTTTTGGATTTGAGGCCTCGTCATGGGAAAAGGGGACTTAAGGTAAAATACAGTTTTTCTCTAATTTCTCCTAGTCTAATGGTCAGAATTTGATGAAATTTCATATTTGAGTAGCAAATCAGATGCCCTTGACAATAAACTATTTGAAATTTGCGTATAAAAAATATGTCATGGAAAAAGGGGGCTTTACGTTAGCTCTCCAAGGCATACATTTATTGTGACAATGCCTTATTCGGGGAGCATTGTCCGTCTCTGACGGCTCTTGTCTGTTCATAATATCATTGATTTTGTTCTCTGCAGAAGCTTTCAAATTGGAGTAGCATGTAATATTGTTATGAAATATTTGTCATAATGGCATGAAATTGCATTTCTTCAGCAAATTTTTGACTTTATATTTTCAGTTTAAAGATGACTTCCGACAGATTCTGAAGAAGACTGAAGGAATGAGTCGTACAGCTATGTGGAATGACATCTTGCGGATCATTTCTAACGACAGGAGTTACTATGTCATTAGCTTACGCTATACACACGATGAAATCAAACAGTGGTTTGAGGAAATTCAACAAGAGTGGGATGATCCAATGGTATGTATTTGAGCCTGGCTCTTGAAAATGGTTTCTGATGGCATTTGAGATTGATCAGCCTGCACATACGCCCAGTCTGATCAAGGGCCCTTTTTCCAGATCATGGTTTATTTGTTTGCATACATATTTTGTATTGAGGCTTGGTGTGAATTTAACTCTTACCCAAACCATTTTCTGTTTGATTATCAAAATAGCTTTGATAAGCATAAAGAGAAAAAAATGAATTGCTTATATTCTTCTATTCTTTTCATTTCTATAACGTAAAAATTTTATGAATTAAATGGCCTTGATTTCTTCAACTGAAACTCTTTCAATCTTTGATGTTTTTACGGGAAAGGGCTGACATTGAAAAACATTCACAGAAAAGAAGTGAATAGGATATGAAAAAAAAAATCTGCCAGCCTGAAATTTTGTTGCTACAATTTATAACCCTTAACCAGACAACAAAATTTTAGACTGGTCAAAATTCAAAGGTGTTACAGACGAGAATTTCAAGTGATTGAAATTTTACAGATTATGGTCTTTCTGTGCTGAAAACATTGAGGGAAATAAGAAATTGCTTGCTACAAGCATTTTCTTCATTTTCCATAATGTATTCCTGAGTACTATCTTGCAGGGAGTCAAAAGGCTAATTTTGTTGGAATCCTGATTATAGGAGAGTAATTTACAAGCTAATTTCTGGTTATTATTATAGAGTGATGCTGAACAATCAAGTTCACGAGCATTTGATGGATCGGGCCCTTCCATTGTCCACAACAACAACCTAAGTGACGATGAATCAGACGATACCCCTCTTAAAGGTGCGACAGCCACTGTAAGAAGAGCACAAGTTTTGGTTGGATCAGCTATGTCTAGCGAACCAATAGCATCAACC
Source organism: Fragum sueziense (assembly GCA_963680895.1). Classification (NCBI taxonomy): domain Eukaryota; kingdom Metazoa; phylum Mollusca; class Bivalvia; order Cardiida; family Cardiidae; genus Fragum; species Fragum sueziense. Next base: position 24,336,115 of record OY804599.1, on the reverse strand, counting down.
AGTGGAATGGCAAGTAATACTGGCCCAGCCAGTTCCCATGCATACTTAAATACGGCACAAGAGGGTCGGTTATCTGGTGTGGAGAACGGCAGGTCGTCTGTGTGTCTCGTCCATGATCGTCGATGGGTACCAACATACCAGTTTACGCTGACACAATGTCATACGGTTCTACAACTTGAGAGGAAATATGGTCGAGCGTTCAGTAGATTTGTATCCAGTTCTAATGGGCCTGTACCTCGTAAGTTTATGTCTAAATACAATATCGTAGATTAGTCCAGATTCAAAGATGTTCCAGACGACAACATTTATGCATTCCCAAATGATGAAATTTTAGACTTTCCCAACTTAAAAGTGGTAAAAATTGGTGTACATTGTAGCACAGAAAATATTGAAGAAAAGGGACAAAATGCTGATTATCAGCATTTTATTCTTAACCATCACTTTTTTCTGACCCTCTTTCTTTGGGTATTTAAACCAGGTGTTGTTTGGGAAAGGATTAAGCTGACTTTCTGAATGATAGGATGGAAAGTATTGAGATGAAGTCCTGTCCTCATAATGGAAATCAAACATGTTAACCCTTTCCCAAATGACAAAATTTTAGAGTGGTCAACTTCACAAACTGCAAAAAATGACAAAATGGGTGTCATTAAAGATAGAATTTGTGTAAAATATGGCGCAGAAAATATTTAGTCAAAAGGAGAAACTGCTGATTATCAGCAGTTTCTTCTTTTGTTTCAATGTTTTCCCAAGCCTTTTCTATAAAGGATGTCAAAACCAGGTCTTGTTTGGGAAAGGGTTAAACAAAAGATCTATTTGATAATAAATGCAGACATAGAAATATTTTAGGAAAAGAAGAGAACTTGCTTGTCTCAAGCAAATTCCTTTTCCTTTTTAACTGCAATATAATTTTTAGGAAAACTAAATAAAAACTTCTGATATCTCAAAGTAAAATCATATTTCCTACAACTTTGACACAAAAAGTTTCAGTAGTATATGCACTTACAATTGTTCAGTGCTAGACCAAATAATTATTGTATTACTCTTACCTCATGATGATGATTGTTGTATTTTTCTACTACTCAGACTACCTACAGCATTTTAAAGATGAAGCAGATTTACTGGCCAACTTTAAAGCAGTGAAAGCGAAACTTCAGCAATGGCCTGCAGAAACTCGTGTCATCATGCAGCCATTGATAAACCAGCTGGATAAAGGAATGAAGGCAGAAACGTTTCACAGTCTGTACAGATTTGTGTTTTTGTACATGAAGCTTTTGGAGGGAAAGACTGAGTACCTACAACCTAGCTGTAGGCTACCATATGCTCCTCTAACAACTTCAGGTGAGGGCTTATTAAACCTTTCCCAACGGCAAAATTTTAGGGTGATCCACTTCAAAAACTGCCACAAATGACAAAATGGATGTTATTAAAGATAGGATTTGTGTAAAATTTGGCAGAGAAAATATTGAGACAAAAGGAGGAGCTGCTGGTTATCAGCAGTTTCTTCTTTTGTTTCAATGTTTTCCCAAGCCTATTCTCTTAGGGACGCCAAAACAAGGTCTTGTTTGGGAAAGGGTTAACCCTATCTCTAACAGCCGAATATTATTCCAGTTAGATTCAATTTGAAAAGAGATTCAGACAACATAAGAACTTATGGTAGTAAGTAGACAATGTGTGTATTATAGCCTAGAAAGTATTTAGAGAACAAGAGAAATTGCTGATGATCAACAATTTCTTTTTCTCTTGATGTTTTCCAAAACTAAACTCAACAACTCCTTAGATACAAAATATAAATTTGTCAGACAATGTCAAATATGAATGTCTTGTTTTAGAACAGTGATAATCACAAGTGAATAAGTCTTCACCTGTTTCCAGTTGACAAAATTTTATACCAGTCCAAAGTCAAAGATTTTGCAGACAACTTTTCATGTTAATGAAATTTTACATTGTTTAGTCATTCTGGGTAGAGAACATTGAGGTAAATGGAGAAATTGCTTGTCACACGTATATATCAAAGCCTGCATCTTACAGGGTGTTAAAAAGCATCAATGTGTGGAAATGAATATCACAGAAATACAAACTGTAATACATGTACATACACATTGTTATTGCAGACCTAAGTATTGTAGCTCACCCAGAGACTGATCAAACAGAGGAAGCTGTGAGAAGCCCACCTAGTGTAAGTACATCTTATATATCATGTGAAAAAAGAACTATCTGTAAAATCCATTAAATGACTGTATGAAATATAAAAGGTGTTTTATAAGGATATACATGAAGTTTTACATGTCATGAGTTTGTCTGTTTGTTTGCCATTTGCGTAATCTGACAATCATTTTTAGCTCACCTGAGCACGAAGTGCTCAAGGTGAGCTATTGTGGTCACTTTTTGTCCGTCGTCCGTCTGTCCGTCCGTCCGTCCGTCCGTCCGTCCACAATTTCGTGTTTACACTCTAGCATCTACAAATATAAGGCAATCTTGACCAAACTTGGTCAAAACATGTATGACCTTAAGGTCTTGGATGAGTTCGATTATGGGTCAGATCGTACCAGAAAGTCCGGAGTTATCTGCCCTTGAGTGTGAAAAATAGCTAATTTTAACATTGTTTACACTCTAGTATCTACAAATATTAATCAATCAAGACAATACTTTTACACAATGTTGGTGATTATAAGATCTTGAATGAGTGTGATTTTCAGTTTGATCAGACCAAAAAGTCTAGAGTTATGTGCCCTTGAAATGGACAAAATTGCCATTTTTTACTGTTTTCGACTTTGTTTACACTCTAGCATCTACAATTATTAACCAATCAAGACAAAACTTGGAGACAATGGGGTAAAAAGTCATGAGTTATATGCCCTTGAATTTGATGAAATTGCCGTTTTAGACTGTTTTCGATTTTGTTTACACTCTAGCATCTTCAATGATTTACCAATCAGAAGAAACCTTTGACACAATTTTGGGGATCATAAGATCTCAGATGAGTTTGATTTACAGATTGATCAGGTTAAAAAGTCTTGAGTTATTTGCCCTTGAATTTGACAAAATTGCTGTTTTCGACTGTTTTCGGCTTTGTTTACACTTTAGCATCTTCAATTATTGACCAATGAAGACAAAACTTGAACACAATATTAGTGACTATAAGATCATTTATTAGTTTAAATTTTGGTCTGATTCATTGGATTAGAAAGTTGTGAGTTATGTGCCCTGGAATTATTTGACAAAATTGCAGTTTTTAACTGTTTTCGACTTTCAATTTACACTCTTTCATCTACAATTACAGACAAATAAAAACAAATTAAACTTGGACACAATTTTTGTGACAATATGATCTTGAATTAGTTTGATTTTTAGTTTGATCGGAGTTATCTGCCTTTGAATATGACCAAATTGGCATTTCAATGCCCCCGTATTGAAAGACCATGGGCATATTGTTTTACCATTGTACCTCTGTCTGTCAATCTGTCTGTCAGTCCGTCCATCTGTCAGTCCAACTTAATGTGAAAACTTAACATGGCCTCTTCTTCAAAAGTATTCCACATACAAAGCTCAAATTTAGTATGTAATCTTCTTTCAATGATATCTATCAGTTCCATGCAAAATGACCTTCCTCAAGGTCATCTATTAACCCCTATCAACCCTTAAAGGCCCATTTTCCCAGATTTGTTCCAAAAAAACAACTTTATAAACCTTTTTATTGTTATTAGTAGGACTAAGTAATCGCTTTTTAAACCAGTTCATTCAACAAACTTAATTGCACTCCAATTGCGCTAAATTCCTCAATATTTTTTCGAAGCCTAAATGGTCTGGGGAATTTTCCAATCCATTTCGGCTATTTATAGAAAGGTACGTTGTGAGACTTTGGTAGTGAAGCGTGTTCTTTCTCACGTGACCGCTATATATAGAAAACAAAGATGACCGAACTTTGGCGATATCTGAGTTGGACTGTGCGTTGACGATCTTCTTCACGTCATTCCATCGCTCTATTTGATCTCCGATTATGACCTGTCTTGATCGGTATCTCCTCTGACGCTCTAAGTTCACCCCTTTTTTAGCGCTACCGGTTTTCTTCTTTAGACCCATTTTTAGCTCACCTGAGCACAAAGTGCTCAAGGTGAGCTATTGTGATCACTTTTTGTCCGTCGTCCGTCTGTCCGTCCGTCCGTCTGTCCGTCTGTCCGTCCACAATTTGGTGTTTACGCTCTAGCATCCACAAATATTAATCAATCTTGATCAAACTTTGTCAAAACAAGTATGGTCATAAGTTCTCGGATGAGTTCGATTATGGGCCAGATCGGACTAGAATGTGCTGAGTTATCTGCCCTTGAATATCAAAAAATGCCGTTTTTGACTTTGTTTACATTCTAGCATCTACAATTATTGATCAATCAAAACAAAACTTGGAGACAATGTTAGAAACTATAAGATCTCGAATGAGTTCGGTTTTCGGTATGATCTGATCAGAAAGTCCAGAGTTACATGCCCTTGAATTTGACGAAATTGCCATATTCGGCTGGTTTTGACCTTGTTAACACTTTAGAATCTACAATTATTTATCAATCAAGACAAAACCTAGACATAATGTTGGGGACCATAACATCTTGGATGAGTTCGATTTTCAGTCTGATCTGATCAGAAAGTCCAGAGTTACGTGCCCTTGTTTTTGACAAAATTGTCATTTTCGGCTGTTTTCGACCTTGTTTACACTCTAGAATCTACAATTATATATCAATCAAGACAAAACTTGGACACAATGTTGGGGACCATAACATCTTGGATGAGTTTGGTTTTCAGTCTGATCTGATCAGAAAGTCCAGAGTTACGTGCCGTTGAATTTGACAAAATTGTCATTTTCGGCTGTTTTCGACCTTGTTTACACTCTAGAATCTACAATTATATATCAATCAAGACAAAACTTGGACACAATGTTGGGGACCATAAGATCTCAGATGAGCTTGATTTTCAGTTTGATCAAATCAGAAAGTTCAGAGTTATGTGCCCCTGAATTTGATGAAATTGCCATTTTCGGCTGTTTTTGACCTTGTTTACGCTCTAGAATCTACAATTATCAATCAATCAAGACAAAGCTTGGACACAATGTATGGGACCATAAGATCTCGGTTCAGTTTGATTTCCAGTCTGATCTGATCAGAAAATGGAGAGTTACGTGCCCATGAATTTGACAAAATTGCTGTTTTTGGCTGTTTTCGACCTTGTTAGCTCACCTGAGCACAAAGTGCTCAAGGTGAGCTATTGTGATCACTTTTTGTCCGCCGTCCGTCTGTCTGTCTGTCCGTCTGTCCGTCCGTCCGTCCGTCCACAATTTCGTGTTTACACTCTAGCATCTACAAATATAAGCCAATCTGGACCAAACTTGGTCAAAACATGTATGGCCATAAGATCTCGGATGAGTTCGATTATGGGTCAGATCGAACCAGAAAGTCAGGAGTTATCTGCCCTTGAATGCGAAAAATACCTAGTTTTGACATTGTTTACACTCCAGCATCTACAATTATTGATCAATCAAGACAAATCTTTGACATAATGTTGCAGACCATAAGATCTTGGATGAGTTCGATTTTAAGTCTGATCTGACCAGAAAGACGAGAGTTATGTGCCCTTGAATTTGACAAAATTGCCATTTTCGGCTGTTTTTGACCTTGTTTACTCTCTAGAATCTACAATTATTGATCAATCAAGACAAAACTTGGACACAATGTTGGGGACCATGAGATCTCGGATAAGTTTGATTTTCAGTCTTATCTGATCAGAAAGTGGAGAGTTATGAGCCCTTGAATTTGACAAAAGTGCCGTTTTTGACTATTTCGACCTTATTTACACTCTAGAATCTACAATTTTTGACCAATCAAGACAAATCTTGGACGCAATGTTGGAGACCATAAAAGATCTCAATTGAGTTTGATTTTCAATCTGATCTGACCAGAAAGATGAGAGTTATGTGCCCTTGAATTTGATAAAATTGCCATTTTCGTCTGTTTTTGACATTGTTTACACTCTAGAATCTACAATTATTTATCAATTAAGACAAAACTTGGACACAATGTTTGAGACCATAAGATCTTGGATGAGTTTGATTTTTAGTCCGATCTGATCAAAAAGTCGAGAGTTTGTGCCTTTGAATTAGACAAAATTGCTGTTTTCGGATGTTTTCGAACTTGTTTACACTCTAGAATCTACAATTATTGACCAATCAAGACAAATCTTGGACACAATGTTGGGTATCATAAGATCTCGGATGAACTTGAATTTCAGCCTGATCTTACCACAAAGTCGAGAGTTATGTGCCCTTGAATTTGATAAAATTGCCGTTTTTGGCTATTTTCGACCTTGTTTATACTCTAGAATCTACAATTATTGATCAATCAAGGCAAGACTTGGACACAATGTTGGGGACCATGAGATCTCGGATAAGTTTGATTTTCAGTCTTATCTGATCGGAAAGTCGAGAGTTATGAGCCCTTGAATTTGACAAAATTGCCGTTTTTTGACTGTTTTCGATCTTGTTTATACTCCAGAATCTACAATTATTTATCAAACAAGACAAATCTTGGACACAGTGTTGAGCACCATAAGATCTTGGATGAGTTCAATTTTACGTCATTGACCATGAGTTCGTTTTCAGTCTTAAAGTCATAAATATTTATTGAATTGAACAAAATGTTGCTCATATCATTTTGGTTCAGGTGAGCGATATAGGACCATCATGGTCCTCTTGTTTACACTCTAGAATCTACAATTATTATACCCCCCAAATTCAATTTGGGGGGTATATAGGAGTCAGCTTGTCTGTTGGTCTGTTGGTCCGTTGGTCCGTCTGTTGGTTTTTCTTCAAAAATCTTCTCCTCCTCAACCATTGGTCGGATTCTTTTCAAACTTGGCAGGAATGTTCCTTGGGTGACCCTTTTCAAAACTTGTTCGTGAAATTTTGATTTGTCAAAAATTGTGGGCGTGGCAGGGCGGGGCTTATCGGACTTAGAGAAATCATGTGAAAAATCTTTAAAAATCAATTATCAGGCCAATGACCCTTGTTATTGACCAATCAAGACAAATCTTGGACACATTGTTGGGGACCATAAGATCTTGGATGAGTTGGATTTTCAATTGGATCTGATCAGAAAGTCGAGAGTTATGTGCCCTTGAATTTCATAAAATGCCTTTTTCGGCGGTTTTCGACCTTGTTTATACTCTAGAATCTACAATTATTTATCATTCAAAGCAAAACTTTGACACAATGTTGGGCACCGTTACATCTCGGATGAGTTTGATTTTCACAATGTTATTGATCATAAGTTCGTTTTCAGTCTTAAAGTCATAAATATCAATTGAATTGAACAAAAATGTTGCTCATATCATTTTGGTTCAGGTGAGCGATATAGGACCATCATGGTCCTCTTGTTATAACATGAGGTGCAGTTTTAGGATGTCCCATTTGCAAATTTCCCTTTCCAAAATGACAAAAATTTAAGGCGGTCCAATTTGAAAGCTGCTGCGGACGACAAAGTAAATGACCACAAAAGGCTAAAATATTTATGTTATATGTCAGACGTCATACCCATTGAGAATGTGACGTCATGTGTTTCCATAGTAACACATGGAATCATTGGAATGTTCAGTCTGGATTTTCACAATGAAAGCTTAAAAGCAGCTCTTTGCAAATGTATAAGTATTTCTTAATTATGACGCGTATTGAAAGACTGGCAGATATGTTTTCATTATTTATTGAACGCCCCTTGTAGCCAAGAAGATATTGAGGCAATGTCTCAATGTTTTTCCAAGGGACATCAAAACCAGGTCTTGTTTGGGAGAGGGTTAAACATGTACTGAAATATCACTCTCTGAACAACTTTTATCTGAAAAAATATCGAAGGCTTAGGGCAAAACTATTGAGAATTCATGTAAAGTTATACAATGTGCCTGTTTCTGTGTACATATAAATATAATTCTGCTTTAGGTGGTCACTTCAGTCCAGTCATTGAAGAGAAAAGTGTCGATCGAAGATGTAAATGAGAGCTGTTACTTCCGCGGCAGTAAAAGACGAGCAGCATTTCAGTGTGTGGTGAATTATTTACACAAGAGCGCTAACATGCCTCATAAATACAGTATGCCCTTCTGTAAATCTGTGTGTTGTTGTCACGACGACGAAAGTAAGTTTGTGTATAACCCTCTCCCATATGTAAAGATATTAAGTCAGTCAATGTTGAAAGCTGCCACAGACAACAAGATTGGTGTCAATTATTATGAAATGTGCCTATATTATACCCACAAAAATATTGAAGCAAAAGGAGAAAATGCTGATTATCAGCATTTTCTCCTTTTGCCTCAATATTTTATAGGCTTCAATGTACACAAATCTAATCTTTTTGTTGTCCGCAGCAGCTTTTGAATCAGACTGGTCTAAAATTTTATTGTTTGGGAAATAGTTAATGTTGTGAAATGTGTGCAACTTGTAAGTAGAAGCATTGTAGAAGTATCTGGAGAAGAGAACAAATCTCTGGCTATCTTTATACCCCCGCAAACGAAGTTTGGAGGGGGTATACTGGAATCAGCCTGTCGGTCCAGTGGTTGGATGGTTGGTTGGATGGTTGGTTGGTTTGTTTGTTTGTTGGTCTGTCTCCAAAACTTTGTCCGGACAACTCCTCCTACACTTGTTGACCGATTTAATTCATACTTGGCACAAGTGTTTATTATGACCTGTAGATGTGCAAGACGCAAATTTCACGGAAATCGGACCGATACTTTCTGAGTTATGGCCCCTGATTTGACAAAAAAATGCTTGTCCGGATAACTCCTCCTACACTTGTGGACCGATTTAGTTCATACTTGGCACAAGTGTTCATTGTGACCGGTAGATGTGCAAGACATACATTTCACGGAAATTAGACCAATACTTTTTGAGTTATGGCCCCTGATTTGACCCAAAAGTGCTTGTCCGGCCAACTCCTCCTACAGTTACTGTCCGATTTGCTTCATACTTGGCACAGGTGTGCATTAGGCCCTGTAGATTTGCAAGACGCAAATTTTATGAAAATCAGACCGATACTTTCTGAGTTACGGCCTCTGATTTGACCAGAAAATGCTTTTCCGGATAACTCCTCCTACACTTGTGGACCGATTTAGTTCATACTTGGCACAAGTGTTCATTGTCACCTGTAGATGTGCAAGACGCAAATTTCACGGAAATTGAACCAATAATTTTTAGCTCACCTGAGCACGAAGTGCTCAAGGTGAGCTATTGTGGTCACTTTTTGTCCGTCGTCCGTCTGTCCGTCCGTCCACAATTTCGTGTTTACACTCTAGCATCTACAAATATAAGCCAATCTTGACCAAACTTGGTCAAAACATGTATGGCCATAAGATCTCGGATGAGTTCGATTATGGGTCAGATCGAACTAGAAAGTCAGGAGTTATCTGCCCTTGAATGCGAAAAATACTTAGTTTTGACATTGTTTACACTCTAGCATCTACAATTATTGATCAATCAAGACAAATCTTGGACATAACATTGCAGACCATAAGATCTCGGATGAGTTTGATTTTCAGTCTGATCTGACTAGAAAGACGAGAGTTATGTGCCCGTGAATTTGACAAAATTGCCATTTTCGACTGATTTTGACCTTGTTTACACTCTAGAATCTACAAGTATTCATCAATCAAGACAAAACTTTGACACAATGTTTGGGACCATGAGATCTCGGATGAGTATGATTTTCAGTCTGATCTGATCAGAAAGTCGAGAGTTACTTGCCCTTGAATTTGACAAAATTGTCATTTTTGACTGTTTTCGACGATGTTTACACTCTAGAATCTACAATTATTGATCAATCAATCCAAAACTTGGACACATTATTGGGGATCATAAGATTTCGGATGAGTTTGATTTTCAGTCTTATCTGATCAGAAAGTTGAGAGTTATGAGCCCTTGAATTTGACAAATTGCCGTTTTTGACTGTTTTCTACCTTATTTACACTCTAGAATCTACAATTTTTGACCAATCAAGACAAATCTTGGACACAAGGTTGGAGACCATAAGATCTCAAATGAGTTTGATTTTCAGTCTGATCTGACCAGAAAGATGAGATTTATGTGCCCTTGAATTTGATAAAATTGCCGATTTTGGCTGTTTTTGACATTGTTTACACTCTATAATCTACTTTTATTTATCAATTAAGACAAAACTTGAACACAATGTTTGAGACCATAAGATCTTGGATAAGTTTGATTTTCAGTCCGATCTGATAAAAAAGTGGAGAGTAATGTGCCCTTGAATTTGATCAAATTGCCGTTTTCGGCTGCTTTAGACCTTGTTTACATTCTAGAATCTACAATTATTGACCAATCAAGACAAATCTTGGACACAATGTTGGATATCATAAGATCTCGGATGAGTTTGATTTTCAGCCTGATCTGACTAGAAAGTCGAGAGTTATGTGCTCTTGAATTGACAAAATCACTGTTTTCGGCTGTTTTTAGCTCCACTGGCGTCCGTCCGTCCGTCCGTCCGTCCGGTCGTCAACTTTTTCTTTAAAAATCTTCTCCTCAGAAACTACTGGATGGATTTCAATCAAACTTCACAGGAATGATCCTTAGGTGGTTCTCTATCAGATTCCTTCAATTAATTCTGATTGAACAAGAAAGTCTGGAGTTATCTGCCCTTGAATTGAAAAATGGCTGTTTTGACTTTGTTTTCACTCTAGCAACTACAAATAATGATCAATCAGGACAAAACTTGGTCAGAATGTTGGTGGTGATAAGATCTTGCCTGAGTGCAATTTTCAGCTTGATCTGAACATTACAACTTGAATTATGTGCCCTTGAAATTGGCAAAATTACTATTTTTGACCTTATTTTTACTCAAACAACCATAAATATCCACCAATCAACAGAAAACTTTCACATTATCTCACTGGCCATAAGATCTTGCATGGGTGTAATTTTCAGCTTCATAGGAATCTTAAATCATGATTTATCTGCCCTTGAATTTGACAAAATTGCTGTTTTCGACTTCAATTTTACACTCTTTACATCCACAAATATTGAAAAATCAGGTCAAAACTTAAACAAGATGTAGGTGAAGTTAAGATCTTGCTTTAGTGTGATTCTTAGCTAGATAGGAATATAAAATCCTCAGTTGTATGCCTTTCAATTTGACAAAATCGCTAATTGTGACTTTGTTCTCACTCTTACAGCCAAACTCACTCTAACAAAGACAAAGCTTAATTGTAACCAATAGATGAATGTATTTTCGGCTTTCTATTTAATTTGTAATTGCTTTAAGAGCAACAAGTATTGAAAAATATAGTCAAAACTTGGACATGTTATTACAAGAAATATAGGTTTGAATAGCCATTAGCATTAATTTTGGAATAGGGTATTTCCCCAAATCTATTTTTAGCTCAAATCTATTTTTAGCTCAAAATGTATTTTTAGAAATACGAAATATTTTGGAGTAAACAATGATTTGTAATTTAGATCTGTTTGGAAGAAGGAAACTTTTAATTGCTAGTATCATACTAAGCAGGAATGTTCTCCAATTTGATTTTACCCTTTCTCAAATGGCAAACATATAGTTTTACTTTCTTAATTGCTTCAAGAACCACACATTTTGAACAATCTAGTTTTGTAACTTTCTTTTTGCTCAATGAAACTCAAGCATTGAACAATCTAATCAAAACTTGGATTAAATATTACATGAAATTCAGGCCTGTGGAGCGACTCAAGACCTTCAGGTCTTCTAGTTGACCTTGTTTATACTCCAGAATCTACAATTATTTATCAAACAAGACAAATCTTGGACACAATGTTGGACACGATGAAATCTTGGATGAGTTTGATTTTCACAATGTTATTGACCATAAGTTCGTTTTCAGTCTTAAAGTCATAAATATTTTTTGAATTGAAGAAAAGTTTTGCTTATATAATTTTGGTTCAGGTGAGCGATATAGGACCATCATGGTCCTCTTGTTTAGTTGTGGCCCCTGATTTGACCCAAAAATGCTTGTCCGGACAACTCCTCCTACAGTTACTGTCCGATTTGCTTCATACTTGGCACAGGTGTGCATTAGGCCCTGTAGATTTGCAAGACGCAAATTTTATGAAAATCAGACCGATACTTTCTGAGTTACGGCCTCTGATTTGACCAGAAAATGCTTTTCCGGATAACTCCTCCTACACTTGTGGACCGATTTAGTTCATACTTGGCACAAGTGTTCATTGTCACCTGTAGATGTGCAAGACGCAAATTTCACGGAAATTGAACCAATAATTTTTAGCTCACCTGAGCACGAAGTGCTCAAGGTGAGCTATTGTGGTCACTTTTTGTCCGTCGTCCGTCTGTCCGTCCGTCCACAATTTCGTGTTTACACTCTAGCATCTACAAATATAAGCCAATCTTGACCAAACTTGGTCAAAACATGTATGGCCATAAGATCTCGGATGAGTTCGATTATGGGTCAGATCGAACTAGAAAGTCAGGAGTTATCTGCCCTTGAATGCGAAAAATACTTAGTTTTGACATTGTTTACACTCTAGCATCTACAATTATTGATCAATCAAGACAAATCTTGGACATAACATTGCAGACCATAAGATCTCGGATGAGTTTGATTTTCAGTCTGATCTGACTAGAAAGACGAGAGTTATGTGCCCTTGAATTTGACAAAATTGCCATTTTCGACTGATTTTGACCTTGTTTACACTCTAGAATCTACAAGTATTCATCAATCAAGACAAAACTTTGACACAATGTTTGGGACCATGAGATCTCGGATGAGTATGATTTTCAGTCTGATCTGATCAGAAAGTCGAGAGTTACTTGCCCTTGAATTTGACAAAATTGTCATTTTTGACTGTTTTCGACGATGTTTACACTCTAGAATCTACAATTATTGATCAATCAATCCAAAACTTGGACACATTATTGGGGATCATAAGATTTCGGATGAGTTTGATTTTCAGTCTTATCTGATCAGAAAGTTGAGAGTTATGAGCCCTTGAATTTGACAAATTGCCGTTTTTGACTGTTTTCTACCTTATTTACACTCTAGAATCTACAATTTTTGACCAATCAAGACAAATCTTGGACACAAGGTTGGAGACCATAAGATCTCAAATGAGTTTGATTTTCAGTCTGATCTGACCAGAAAGATGAGATTTATGTGCCCTTGAATTTGATAAAATTGCCGATTTTGGCTGTTTTTGACATTGTTTACACTCTATAATCTACTTTTATTTATCAATTAAGACAAAACTTGAACACAATGTTTGAGACCATAAGATCTTGGATAAGTTTGATTTTCAGTCCGATCTGATAAAAAAGTGGAGAGTAATGTGCCCTTGAATTTGATCAAATTGCCGTTTTCGGCTGCTTTAGACCTTGTTTACATTCTAGAATCTACAATTATTGACCAATCAAGACAAATCTTGGACACAATGTTGGATATCATAAGATCTCGGATGAGTTTGATTTTCAGCCTGATCTGACTAGAAAGTCGAGAGTTATGTGCTCTTGAATTGACAAAATCACTGTTTTCGGCTGTTTTTAGCTCCACTGGCGTCCGTCCGTCCGTCCGTCCGTCCGGTCGTCAACTTTTTCTTTAAAAATCTTCTCCTCAGAAACTACTGGATGGATTTCAATCAAACTTCACAGGAATGATCCTTAGGTGGTTCTCTATCAGATTCCTTCAATTAATTCTGATTGAACAAGAAAGTCTGGAGTTATCTGCCCTTGAATTGAAAAATGGCTGTTTTGACTTTGTTTTCACTCTAGCAACTACAAATAATGATCAATCAGGACAAAACTTGGTCAGAATGTTGGTGGTGATAAGATCTTGCCTGAGTGCAATTTTCAGCTTGATCTGAACATTACAACTTGAATTATGTGCCCTTGAAATTGGCAAAATTACTATTTTTGACCTTATTTTTACTCAAACAACCATAAATATCCACCAATCAACAGAAAACTTTCACATTATCTCACTGGCCATAAGATCTTGCATGGGTGTAATTTTCAGCTTCATAGGAATCTTAAATCATGATTTATCTGCCCTTGAATTTGACAAAATTGCTGTTTTCGACTTCAATTTTACACTCTTTACATCCACAAATATTGAAAAATCAGGTCAAAACTTAAACAAGATGTAGGTGAAGTTAAGATCTTGCTTTAGTGTGATTCTTAGCTAGATAGGAATATAAAATCCTCAGTTGTATGCCTTTCAATTTGACAAAATCGCTAATTGTGACTTTGTTCTCACTCTTACAGCCAAACTCACTCTAACAAAGACAAAGCTTAATTGTAACCAATAGATGAATGTATTTTCGGCTTTCTATTTAATTTGTAATTGCTTTAAGAGCAACAAGTATTGAAAAATATAGTCAAAACTTGGACATGTTATTACAAGAAATATAGGTTTGAATAGCCATTAGCATTAATTTTGGAATAGGGTATTTCCCCAAATCTATTTTTAGCTCAAATCTATTTTTAGCTCAAAATGTATTTTTAGAAATACGAAATATTTTGGAGTAAACAATGATTTGTAATTTAGATCTGTTTGGAAGAAGGAAACTTTTAATTGCTAGTATCATACTAAGCAGGAATGTTCTCCAATTTGATTTTACCCTTTCTCAAATGGCAAACATATAGTTTTACTTTCTTAATTGCTTCAAGAACCACACATTTTGAACAATCTAGTTTTGTAACTTTCTTTTTGCTCAATGAAACTCAAGCATTGAACAATCTAATCAAAACTTGGATTAAATATTACATGAAATTCAGGCCTGTGGAGCGACTCAAGACCTTCAGGTCTTCTAGTTGACCTTGTTTATACTCCAGAATCTACAATTATTTATCAAACAAGACAAATCTTGGACACAATGTTGGACACGATGAAATCTTGGATGAGTTTGATTTTCACAATGTTATTGACCATAAGTTCGTTTTCAGTCTTAAAGTCATAAATATTTTTTGAATTGAAGAAAAGTTTTGCTTATATAATTTTGGTTCAGGTGAGCGATATAGGACCATCATGGTCCTCTTGTTTAGTTATGGCCCCTGATTTGACCCAAAAATGCTTGTCCGGACAACTCCTCCTACAGTTACTGTCCGATTTGCTTCATACTTGGCACATGTGTGCATTAGGATCTGCAGATGTGCAAGACGCACATTTCACGAAAATCGGACCATTACTTTTTGAGTTATGGCCCCTGATTTGACCCAAATGTGCTTGTCCTGATAACTCCTCCTACACTTACTGTCCGATTTGCTTCATACTTGGCATAGGTGAGCATTAGGACCTGTAGATGTGCATGATGCATGACTCTTTCTGAGTTATGGCCCCTGATTTGACAAAAATGCTTGTCCGGACAATTCCTCCTACAGTTTTTGAACGATTTGTTTCTTAATTGGCACAGGTATGCATTAGGACCTGTATATTTGCAAGATGCAGAATTCATGGAAATCAGACCGATACTTTCTGAGTTATGGCCCCTGATTGGACCAAATTTCAAGAAAATCGGATTGACAATTTCTGAGTATGGCTCCTGATTCAACAAAAATGCTTGTACGAACAAAGGTGGTGGTGGGGGTATTTTTATCACCTTCAGTGATAGATTTCTAGTTTAAAATGATAGGGAAACATATCGTCGCTTTTCATCCAAAACTTCATGACTGCTGCTTGTTTTAACTGTAATTGCATTGTGCCTTGATCTAGAAAAAGGGCCCATATACAGGGATGTCATTATGTTATGAAGCAACAGATTGCATTTGGAAAACAACAGATGCCTTTTTCATATTTTGACTGTGTACCTGATGTCAACTTTGTAGCTCCCGAAAAAACAAACAATTTTTTGGTGATTTCAAACGATGGTATTGATCGGCAATCGTTTAATAATGACATCCCTGCATATACTGTAAAAGTCTTTATTTTCGCGAGCTCAACATTTCGCGATTTTGTTGTCTCGGATATATTCGCGAGTTTATAAATTCGCGTGTGGCTGATATAAAGATCGTGTATTTCCGTCATTTTCCGGAAATCTTCGTTTCGTTAATTTCCGTACAGGTCCGTTTAAATTCGATAAATATATGAGTGATGTTTGTGTGAAATATCTTTCACACCTCTATTCAATTTATACCTGTTTTCGCACCTTTGTTCACCTAAACACCTGTCTAAAGGATAATCCATAACTATTGTTCCCATATGATAATCGGTTTTCAAATGTATAAGACGTCGTAACTCCGTGTTTATGTAAGACTTACATTGATTACTTATATGCAAAGAGCAACTCTTTTTTAAAATATTTTTCTTATCGTGACAAAGTCAAAAGAAGTCCGATATATAGCTTGAATTGGTATACATTAAAAATGAGCAATTATGATCATAACCGATTTTGATGTACTAGCAACAACAAAAACATGTATGCTTTCGGAAGGTACCGATATTCGGCTTACAATCGGTAATCTCCGGCACTCTGCAGACTGTTATATTCACGAGAATGATGAATTCGCAGGATAACCCATTCGCGAAATTTAGCGAAAATATTGTCCTCGTGAATAAATAGACTTTTACAGTAACATCTGAGACCAACATGGATCTTGATCAACCTGTGCATACACAAACCCTGATCAAGATCCATGTTATTCTAAATAAGCTTTGTTGTGACTTGTAGCAACAACACCACAATGATTATTGATCAGACTACACATTAGCAAAAGCTGATCTTGAAAAATGGTAGTCTGAAAAGCTCTAAGGGCGCCTTTTTTGTTCCTAGCTCACTTTCATTTTGTTTTCACAGGTAGTCCGTCCCTATATCCGGCAGATCAACAAGACAAGTTACGTGCAGATTGCATATTCATGAAAAACAAACTCTCCCTCTGGCGCGGTGAGAGCAAGGCAACTATCCAACAGTATATTGTGCTGATTGAACAATTTTTGAATGGGACTACGCCACAACTTGAGCATGCTTTTGAAAAGTTCGTCTACTATTTTAATTGTGCCTTCAAGAGAGAGTATAATAAGTTTGTGAGGAACTGAGTCCTGCAGTGCATCCAAGATTTCCGTGCGGAGGTTGGAATTTACAAATAGGGGGGTCAATTTTGACTGAATTTCTGCTTGAAAAATGAAATAATCAGGCTACAGATGGGGGTTTGTAATAATAATTGTTGAATACCCGCCCTGAGCTCTTAAAAAGGGGCACTATTTTCATAGCATTTGAAACTACTATTGAATCAGATCTATAACTACCATAATTTGTTATGATCAGGAGCCATATTCACCAACAACTCTAAATTGATTTTCTAAATCCAAATTACATTACAGGCAATCTGATTGGATGGGACATATGTCTTGGCCAATCAGATTCATTGTTGTGTAATTTGAAAGGTATATTAGTAGAATTAGATTGGTTGGTGAATGCCATCCTTGGACCCAGTCTGCTTTCTTACTGTTGGTATGGGTAATGAAGAAGAGCCCCAGATAAGAGGGGGTGATGACTTTTTAATCTGCAATAATTCTGTAAATGTTCATCAAACCCTATATTGTGGGTACTCATTTGAATCGTCTCGTCGAGACGATTCAAATGTGTACCAACAACATAGGGTTTGGAATTGACAAGTTAAAATGTCTTCACCCCCACTTATCTGTAGCCCTGAGAAGCTAATTGAAAACAATATGAATTTTGATCAGACTGTGCGAATGTACAGGCTTTGGATATTGGATCTCGGCCCATTTCTTATAACCTATCACACACTTTGCTTTTGAAAACATTGTGGTAAATCTAGGTGCAGATTGACCACAATCCGGTCTAACATTTAAAATTTGTAAATTCTATTATAGTAATACAATTCAACCTTTTTCCAAAGAGTGCCTAGTTTTGATATTCCGCATGAAATTATTTAACACAATCCCTGATTTTAGTGTCTTTGACAGAGAAGCCTTTTGACCAAATTTTAGAGAAAAGAAGGGATGTTTAGTGTCACCATTTACTCCTTTCCTTCAATTATTTTCCTTAACAGAACTTGCGGACTTCTTTCTTTAGTAAGATTATAAAGTCTTATTTCTAAAGGCTTTGGTATAGGACCATTGGAAAAGCTTTTTAGGAAGGAAATGAGGATCTGGAAAAAAGTATCTCAAGGCTTTTGTGTCCAGTGGCGGATCCAGAGGGGGTTGGCGGGGGAGGGGGGCGGTGGTTAAACGAACCCCTCTTTGTAGCCAGATTATTTCATTTTCATGCGGAAATTCCGTCACAATTGTATAATAGATCTACTAGGAAAACGAACCCCAAATATATGTATATTCAAACCCCCACACAGAAATCATGGATCCGCCCCTGTTGAGCCCATATACAGGCAGTCCGATCAAGAACCACATTGTTCTCCAAAATCTTCTATATGAACTGTTGCAACCGTAAGAGCAGTATGGATCCCCATCAAATTCCATTCAGGCTGATCTTGAAACAAAGCTGCCTCAATTGCTACAAGGGCCTTTGTCCAGATGTTGGTACAAATGTGAATGTTTATGTTTGTTCTTATTATTGTTGGAGCAAGGGATAAGAGGGATTGAAGACATTCTAAATATGTGTTTTGAAATCCAAACCCTATGTTGTGGGTACTCATAAGAATCAATGAGACGATTCCAATGAGTATTCACAACATAGGGTTTATGAAACAGTAAATGAAATATTGCATTTTTAAAAGCCTTCACTCCCTCTCATCTGTCGTTCTAATTGTTTTGTAAGAGAATTTCTGTGATAACTTAACCCTTTCCTAAACAAGACCTGGTTTTGACGTCCCTATGGAAATAGGCTTGGGAAAACATTGAGACAAAAGAAGAAACTGCTGATAACCAGCAGTTTCTCCTTTTGTATCAATATTTTCTATGCCATATTTTACACAAATCCTATCTTTGGTAACATCCGTTTTGTCATTTGTGACAGCTTTTGAATTGGACCTCCCTATTTTTTAGCTCACCTGAGCACGAAGTGCTCAAGGTGAGCTATTGTGGTCGCTTTTTGTCCGTCCTCCGTCTGTCCGTCCGTCTGTCCGTCCGTCCGTCTGTCCACAATTTGTTGTTACCACTCTAGCATCCACAAATATTGACCAATCTTGACCAAACTTGGTCAAAACATGTATGACTATAAGTTCTCGAATGAGTTCGATTTTGAGTCAGATCGGACCAGGAAGTCCAGAGTTATGTGCCCTTGAACGTCAAAAATGGCTAGTTTTGACTTTGTTACCACTCTAGTATCTACAAATATTGACCAATCTTGACCAAACTTGGTCAAAACATGTATGACTATAAGTTCTCGGATGGGTTCGATTTTGAGTCAGATCAGACAAGGAAGTCTGGAGTTGTGTGCCCTTGAACATCATAAAATGGCTAGTTTTGACTTTGTTACCACTCTAGTATCTACAAATATTGACCAATCTTAATCAAACCTGGTGAAAACATGTATGACCATAAGTTCTTGGATGAGTTCGATTTTGAGTCAGATCGGACTTGGAAGTCCGGAGTTATGTGCCCTTGAACATAAAAATTGGCTAGTTTTGACTTTGTTACCACTCTAGCATCTACAAATATTTACCGATGAAGACAAAACTTTGCCACAATGTTGGTTACTATAAGATCTTGGATGAATTTGATTTTCAGCGTGATAGGAGCAGGAAGTCTGGAATTATGTGCCCTTGAATTTGACAAAATTGCTGTTTTCGACTTTGTTTACACTGTAGCATCTACATTTATTGACTAATCAAGGCAAAACTTGGCCACAATGTTGGTGACCATAAGGTCCTTGATGAATTAAATTTTCAGCTTGATTTGATTAGAAAAACAAGAGTTATTGGCCCTTGAATTTAACAAAATTACTGTTTTCGACTTTATTTTCTTTCTAGCAAACACAAATATGGACCAATCAAGACACAACTTGGTCACAATGTTGGTGACCATAAGATCTTGATTGTTTTAATTTGTTCGATTGATCGGACTAAAAAAAAACCAGAGTTGTGCGCCCTTGATGGCTACAAAATTGCCATTTTCGTCTTTGTTTTCTCTCAAACAGCAATAAATATTAACCAATAAAAAAACTTGGACATGAGTTATGTGCCCTTGACTGTGACAAAATTGTTGTTTTCTTCCACTTTGTTTTTACTGTAACAGCTACAAATATTGATCATTCAAGATTATGAAAGCAGTTTTCAGCTTGATAAACATCTCGCATCTTAAATTATGTGCTCTTGAACTTGACAACCTTACGACTTTCATTCTATCTAGGTGCAGGTGAGCGATCAAGGACCATCATGGTCCTCTTGTTTGTCATTTGGGAAAGGGTTAATGCAAATTTGTATGATGTTTGAAACTACTTCCCACATTACACAAACAAATCTTTTTTCCCTTTTACATTATTAACCCTCTCTCACACAAGACCTGGTTTTGATCTTATTAGACTTGACTTTGGAAAACAGTGAGACAACAGAAGAAAATGCTGATAATCAGGATTTTCTACATTTGCCTGAATGTTTTCTGTGATATAGATCTAGTATTCATAAATTCTGCTTCAAATGAATCCCACTTTGTCGTCTACAGCAGGTTTCAAATCAGACACTTGTACACTTGTATATTTTTATGCCCTCGTATTGAAAAATCGGGTGCATATTGTTATACTCGCGTCGGTCTGTATGTCCGCCATCTGCCTGTCTGTCTGTCCAAAAACTTAACATTGGCCATTTTGGGGGCATTTGCGTTTAACAAACACATCTTTTTTGTTACTCTCATATGTACGTAGTAAATATGGTTGCTTTGCATGGTAGGACAACAGTCTTATTAGCTCGCCCGGGACGATAGTCTCGGAAGAGCTATTGTCATTCCCCCGGATGTCGGCGTCAGCGTCCGCAAAAACTTTAACCTGGCCCATATCTCATGCCCTGTTAGAGATACAGCCTTCATATCTCACCTGTGGGTACCTCTAACCAAGACCTTTAATTTGAGACCATGACCTTTGACCTTGTGACCTTGACCTTGGAGTTTGACCCACTTTTTGACCGTTTTAAAAAACTTTAACCTGGCCTATATCTCATGCCATATTACACCTACAGCCTTCATATCTCACATGTGGATACCTCTCACCAAGACCTTTCATTTGAGACCATGACCTTTGACCTTGTGACCTTGACCTTGGAGTTTGAGCTACTTTTAAAAACTTTAACCTGGCCTAAAAAAAACTTTAACCTGGCCTATATCTTATGCCCTGTTGCACATACAGCCTTGATATTTTACATATGGACACCTCCTACCAACACCATTCACATTTGACCATGACCTTTGACCTCATGACCTTGACCTTGGAGTTTGACCTACTTTTAAAAAACTTTAACCTGGCCTGTATCTCATGTCTTTTTACACCTACAGCCTTGATATTTCACATATGGACACCTCCTACCAACACCATTCACATTCGACCATGACCTTGGACCTTGTGACCTTGACCATGGAGTTTGACCTACTTTTAAAAAACTTTAAGCTGGCCTATATTTAATGTCCTTTTACACCTACAGCCTTGATATTTCACACATGGACACCTCCTACCAACATGATTCACATTTGACCATGACCTTGGACCTTGTGACCTTGACCTTGGAGTTTGACCTACTTTTAAAAGACTTTAACCTTGCCTATAGCTCATGTCCTTTTACACCTACAGCCTTCATATTTCACATATGGACACCTCCCACCAAGACCTTTCATATTTGACCATGACCTTGGACCTGGTGACATTGACCTTGAAGTTTGACCTACTTTTAAAAAACTTTAACCTGGCCTTTATCTCATGTCCTTTTACACCTACAGCCTTGATATTTCACACAATGACACCTCCTACCAACACTTCACATTTGACCATGACCTTGGACCTGGTGACCTTGACCTTGGAGTTTGGCCTACTTTTAAAAAACTTTCACCTGGCCTATATCTCATGTCCTTTTGCACCTACAGCCTTGATATTTCACACATGGACACCTACCAACACGGTTCACATTTGACGGTGACCTTGTACCTTGACCTTGGAGTTTGACCTACTTTCAAAAAACTTTAACTTGGCCTATAACTCATGTCCTTTTACACCTACAGCCTTGATATTTCACACACGGACACCTCATTCCAACACAGTTCACATTTGACCATGATCTGTGACCTTGTGACCTTGACCATGGAACTTGACCTACTTTTACAAAATTTCATTTTGGGCCATGACCTTTTTACCTTGACCTAGGAAATGACTTTTCTTTGTGACAAGCTCTCGTTTGGGCGAGCTTTATTGTCCGCGGACAATTCTTGTATTACTATTAATAAAGAATTAAAACTACTCTAAATACTTGTGCTTTAACATAATTATGTTCGGTGTAAATGCAAAACCTTGCATGTTGTTTTTTGCTGTTTTCAAAGTAAACTGCGTATGTCTTGTTTAAATAATGCTTGCAGGTTTTGGGATAGTTTTACTCATCAGTATTATTGACTCATTATGTGTGAACAATATGTCCAAATTTCAAGTAAAACCTTTTAGTTTCAGAAAAGTTATTATGCCCCCTTTCGAAGAAAATGGGGGTATATTGTTTTGCAAGTGTCGGTCGGTCGGTCGGTCGGTCGGTCGGTCGGAAGGTCGGTCGGTCGGTCGGTCGGTCGGTCGGTCGGTCGGTCGGTCTGTCCGTAGACCAAACCTTGTCCGGAGCATAACTCAAAAAGTATTCAAGGTAGAGTCATGAAACTTCATAGGTGGATAGATCTCATTATGGAGAGGTGCAGTGCACAAGAACCGTAACTCTGCCGATCATTTTTTTTGAGTTATTGCCCTTTGTTGATTTTATAACTTGATTCTTGTCCGGAGCATAACTCAAAAAGTATGTAAGGTACAATCATGAAACTTTACAGGTGGATAGATCTCATTATGGAGAGGTGCAGTGCACAAGAACCGTAACTCTGCTGATCAAATTTTTTGAGTTATTGCCCTTTGTTGATTTTATAACTTGATTCTTGTCCGGAGCATAACTCAAAAACTATGTTAGGTAGAATAATGAAACTTTACAGGTGGATAGATCTCATTATGGAGAGGTGCAGTGCACAAGAACCGTAACTCTGCTGATCATATCTTTTGGGTTATTGCCCTTTGTTGATTTTCAAACTTGATTATTGTCCGGTGCATAACTCAAAAAGTATGTAAGGTAGAATTATGAAACTTTACAGGTGGATAGATCTCATTATGGAGAGGTGCAGTGCACAAGAACCGTAACTCTGCTGATCAACTTTTGTGAGTTATTGCCCTTTGTTGATTTTATAACTTGATTCTTGTCCGGAGCACAACTCAAAAAATATGTAAGGTAGAATCATGAAACTTTACAGGTGAATAGATTTCATTATGGAGAGGTGCAGTGCACAAGAACCGTAACTCTGCCAATCAAATTCTTGGAGTTATTGCCCTTTGTTGATTTTTACACTTAATTCTTAACCTTGCCTATATCTCGTGTCCTTTTACACATACAGCCTTGATATCTCACACATAGATACCTCCTATCAACATCGTTCACATTTAACCATGACCTTGGACCTTGTGACCTTGACCTTGGAGTTTGACCTACTTTAAAAAAAATTAAACCCGGCATATATCTCATGACCTTTTACAAATACAGCCTTGATATTTCACACATGGACACATCTTACCAAGACCTTTCACAATTGACCATGACCTTGGACTTTGTGACCTTGACCTTGGAGTTTGACCTACTTTTAAAAAAAACTTTAACCTGGCCGATATATCATGTCCATTTACACATACAGCCTTGATATTTGACAAATGGAAACCTCCGACTTAGACCTATCACATACGACTATGACCTTGGACCATGTGGCCTTGACCTTGGAGTTTGACCTACTTTTAAAAAAAATAAACTGGGCCTATATCTTATGTGCTATTACACATACAGCCTTGGTATTTCACACATGGACACATCTTACCAAGACGTTTCACATTTGACCATGACCTTGGACCTTGTGACCTTGACCTTGGACTTTGACCTACTTTAAAAAGAACTTTAACCTACCTGATATATCATGTCCTTTTACACATACAGCCTTGATATTTGACACATGGACACCTACGACCAAGACCTTTCACATTTGACCATGACCTTGGACCTTGTGACCTTGACCTTGGTGTTTGACCTACTTTTATAATACATTAACCTGGCCTATATTTCATGTCATTTTACATATACAGCCTTGATATTTCACACATGGTCACTTCCAACCAAGATATTTCACTTTGACCATGACCTTGGACCTTGACCTTGGAGTTTGACCTACTTTTAGAAATATCTAACCTAGCCTTTATCTTATGTCCTATTACACATACAGCCTTGATATTTCACACATAGACACCTCCTACCAAGACCTTTCACATTTGACCATGACCTTGAATATTGCAACCTTTACCTTGGAGTTTGACCTACTTTTAAAAAGACTGAAACCAAGCATATATATCATGTCCTTTTACACCTACAGCCTTGATATTTCACACATGGACACCTCCAACCAAGACCTTTCACATTTGACCATGACCTTGACCTTGGCATTTGGCCTACTTTTAAAAACTTTAACTGGCCTATGTTTCATTTTACTTTTACATATACAGCTTTAATATTTCACACATAGACACCTCCTACCAAGACCTTTCATATTTGACCATGACCTTGGACCTTGTTAACTTGACCTTGGACTTTGACCTACATCAAATGTAGGCCCTTGAGGGGGCATATATGTTTTACAAACATCTCTTGTTAAACTTTTTTTTCCTTTATAAAATTTCAGAAAAATGAGATACAACATTTTGCATTAACACCGACAATATGCAAAATACAATAATTGACATTATGTCGATATTCGATAATTCAAATTTTGGCTTAAGTGGAAGTGAAAATGTAGCCCTGTCCTCATCACAGGCGTCCGTAATTTGAGCCTTGGCACCGTCTAAACTATTCTTTATAAAGAATAGATTAGATGGTGCCAAGGCTCAAATTACGGACGCCTGTGGTCCTCATAAATGGATATCGGACATGTTAAACAAAATAGTGTTGGAACAAATATAGCCATTAAAATATAGCAGGAAAAGGAGAGAAATTGATGGTTTCCAGCAATTCTCTCCTGGTTTCCAGCATTTTTTCCTTTTCCTACTATATTTCAATTATGAATGTAATTAATCAGCAACATAAAATGGTAAACTTATCTTTTCAATCGATAATGAACAAAGTTGGATGAGTGTACATTTTGGTATGTCATGGTAAAATGACACTCCCTACGACTTTTACACAAGCAGCAACTTAATAATGCTGGACTAAGTAAGAGAAGTTGCAAATTACAAATTAACCCTTTCCAAAACCAAAAACTATTTATCCCATTTCCAAACGGCAAAATTTCGGACTTGTCTAAATTTAAAGATGTTACAGACAACAATACAAATTTCAAATGAATAGAATTTTTAGCTCACCTGAGCACGAAGTGCTCAAGGTGAGCTGTTGTGGTCGCTTTTTGTCCGTCGGTGTCCGTCTGTCTGTCCGTCTGTCCTACGGCTTGGTAGTTGTGTGGCAGCCTTACTTATGTGACAAAGGAAAAAGTGTTCGCACTGCACTGCCTTTGTGTGCTAAAGTCACGCATGTTTGTCCTAGCTATTGTCACACGAGCAATTTCACGAAAGTTTGTCAAATACTAGTTATCATATGCACCCGAAGTAATGCTTTGACCCTCCTAAAGGTTGCGAGAAATGCCAATCAATTCATGTAATTTTCCTTTGCATTATATAGCTTTTCGTCATAATATGGAAATAACGTCATTGCATTTTGATATCATTTCCATGTAAACAACAAGCTATTTTTCATTTTATTTGGAAGTCAACATGTCCAGTGGTTTGTTTGTTTGTTTGAATGGGTTTTACGCCGCTTTCAACAATATTGCAGTTATATCGCGGCGGTCGGAGCACCTAACAATGGATTCCTGGTATTTCTTTCAATCAGAAGTTACCGTCACACTGTGTCGATGGTCGAAGTCATTATAATAATCAGCAATTTCTCCTTATCCCTAAGTATGTTATATATTATAATTTCTTTTAACCATTTCTTCATTATGTTTGCCATTAAAAGCAGGAAGAGATAATATGCTTGTGACAAGCAAATCGTCATTTTCTTTCAGCATTTTCTACTGATACATATTGTACTAACCTATTATTACTCAACTTCTAACCAGCCACTTTCTTTTTTGCATTTTTCAAAACTTTACAATTATGTTATAAGAACAAATATTCTTTCCTGTGAAAGAGTTGCCATTTTTAGCTCCACTGGCCGAAGGCCAGCGAGCTATTGTCATGGCGGTGTGTCCGTCGTGCGTGCGTCCGTGCGTCCGTGCGTCCGTTAACTTTTTCTTTAAAAATCTTCTCCTCTCAAACCAGTGGGCCAATTTTGACCAAACTTTGCAGGAATGTTCCTTGGGTGACCCTTTACTTAAATTGTTCAAAGAATTTTGATTGGTCCATAAATGTGGGCGTGGCAGGGCGGGGCTTATCAGACTTAGAGAAATCACAAAATAATTCTTTAAAAATCAACCATTTGGCCAACTTTGACCAAACTTGGCAGAAATGTACCTTGGGTGACTCTTTACTTAACTTGTCAGTGAAATTTTGATTGGCCTATAAATGTGGGCGTGGCAGGGCGGAGCTTATCAAATTTTGAGAAATCACAAAATAATTCTTTGAAAATCTTCTCCTCTCAAACCAGTTGGTCAATTTTGACCAAACTTTGAAGGAATGTTCCTTAGGTGACCCTATACTAAAATTGTTTAAAGAACTTTGATTGGTCCATAAATGTGGGCGTGGCAGGGCGGGGCTTATCAGACTTAGAGAAATCACAAAATAATTCTTTAAAAATCAACCATTCGGCCAATTTTGACCAAACTTGGCAGAAATGTACATCGGGTGACCCTTTACTTAGATTGTTCAAAGAATTTTGATTGGTCCATAAATGTGGGCGTGGCAGGGAGGGGCTTATCAGACTTAGAGAAATCACAAAATAATTCTTTAAAAATCAACCATTTGGCCAACTTTGACCAAACTTGGCAGAAATGTACCTTGGGTGACTCTTTACTTAACTTGTCAGCGAAATTTTGATTGGTCTATAAATGTGGGTGTGGCAGGGCGGGGCTTATCAAATTTCGAGAAATCACAAAATAATTCTTTGAAAATCTTCTCCTCTCAAACCAGTTGGTCAATTTTGACCAAACTTTGAAGGAATGTTCCTTAGGTGACCCTATACTTAAATTGTTTAAAGAACTTTGATTGCTCCATAAATGTGGGCGTGGCCAGGCTGGGCTTATCAGACTTAGAGAAATCACAAAATAATTCTTTAAAAATCTACCATTCGGCCAATTTTGACCAAAATTGGCAGAAATGTACATCGGATGAGTCTTTACTTAACTTGTTCGTGAAATTTTTATTAGTCCATAAATTTGAGTGTGGCAGGGCCGGGCTTATCTGACTTAGAAAAATCACAAAATAATTGTTAAATTCTTTAAAAATCAACGATTGGGCCAATTTCAATTAAACTTGGTAGAAATGCACCTTAAGTGACCCTATACTTAACTTGTTCATGAAATTTTGATTGGTCCATAAATGTGGGCATTGCAGGGCGTGGCTTATCAGAATGGGAGAAATCACGAGAAATTCTTAAAATCAACCATACTTTGTTACTTTCGACCATACTTTGTTATTCAATAATACTTTGTTAGTAAAATTTTAATTGGTCTATAAATTTGGGTGCGGCAGGGTAGGGCTTATCAGAATATGACAAACCATGAAAAAGTTCTTTAATTAAACATAAATCTTTATTAGGTCAAATCTTAGAAAAACCTTGTATGCCCTTCAGAGGTCATATTTTCTGCCCAGTCAATCTGAAAAGAGGTCAGAGTGATTGTTTTGATGAAATCATTGAAGGATTGAAATTGGGTCACTGGGGTTGAAAACTAGGTCAAGCGGTCAAATGTTAGAAAAAAACTGTTTTTTGTCCAAAAATGGGTGCATGGCAGGATGGGGCTTATCAGAAATCATTAGAAAATTTTTCATTGATTGCCGCTTCTGTAATCACTGGACATATTATGAGTGTACTTTGCCAGAATGTTCCTTAGGTGACTTTTTGCAATTTTTTTATTTTTACTTTGAATTTTCAAAACATCTCCAAGACCATTTTTTATTTGAGACACCCTTCTTAGAACTTTTGTGTTGAATTTTAGTCACATGAAAATCAATTCAACGTTCATTAACCCTTTCCCTAACAAGACCATGTTTTCATGTCTCTGAAGGAATTTAGTGTCAGAAAACTTTGAAAGAAAAAACAAAATGCTGATTATTAGCACTTGCTCCTTTTCCTTCAGTATTTTCTGTTCTGTAATGTTCACAAATTCCATATAGTTTTGTAACCCAATTCATCACCTGCAGTAGCTGTCAAATCTTGACAGTCTGAATTTTTATCGTTTGAGAAAAGAGAAAATGCACTAAACAGTGGATTCTTTTTAACTGCAATGTCTATTTGTCGAGATAATTATTGCAATTAACAGAAAAAAGCTAAAAAGGGAGTATATTGTTCTCAAAATTTTAAGTTTTTGCAGACAGGAAATTGCTAATTTGCAATGAATGTCTTATAACAGGATTATATAATTATTAAGAGTCCACTGTTTAACCCATTACCACACAGTGACGCCTTTCAACACCCTGCAAGATAAAGGCTTTTGAAAACATTGTGGAAAATGAAGAAATTGCTTGTGATAAGCAATTTTTTTCATTTTCCACAATATTTTCTGAACAAAAAAACACCAAAAAATTTAAAATTCCATGCACTTGATATTGCGGTCTGCAACACCTTTCAAATTGGAAGAGTTTGGAAAATGGTTAAGTTTGATGCCAAAATGTGATATACTCTTTTTCTCATTTCAGACCCTCTTGACCCGTGACAAGTGTTTGTGTTAATGAAGAAAAAAAAACAACAGTTTATGATTATTATGAAGAATGATTGATAATTTGTAACCCATACTTTGTTAAATTCTATTTAAATCAAAAGTTTAGATAGACTTTGTTCTTTAGGGGCTATTGCAGACGTTAACCTATACCAGGTAAGTGTGCTGGTGACCAAAACATGCTGCAGGAATCTTTTGAGTATGTAGGATTGTGTATTTCAAAGACAGTTGTTATTTGCTTTCTTTGAATTGCATACATGATTATCACCAGTTATGAAGAGGGCCTCTTTTTGGGATAACCGCCTTGTTTATCACAAAAAATAGTTTACCACTTTCATAGAAAGTGGAAATTATTTTCTATCAATTTAACAGAGATACACATTTATTTAAGTTTTGGAAATGATATTTCAACAATAAACTGAATTTGATTTTCTAGTCTTTAGTAATGTACAGTGTCATGCCAATATTTAAATTATTATAACGTTTTGAACAAATTTAGATTTAAATCTCAAAACTAAACACACAGTGAATAATTTAGAATTGCTAATCGCAATTACTTCCAGATCTTTTACATAGGTTAGCAAAATAACATGATTTCTATTGTTTTACTCCTGTCTGTCTGTCAGAAAACTTAACATTTTGCATTTTCTCCAAAAGTGTTTGACAAACAAAGCTGAAATTTGGTATCTAACTTCCTTTCAATGATATCTATATGTTCCATGTAACCCTTATCAACTCTTAATTAAAAAACTTAACATTGTAGAAAAATAGCCATTTCGGGCATTCATGTTTCACAAACACATCTTGTCTTTCAAGAAACTTACATTTTGTCACTCAACTATTCTATCAATCATGATTTCAACAACTGTTCTTATTTATTTCAGACAAATTTATCAATATTACAAAAAGACTTACCGTAATATCACTTGGAACATTTGTGAACTTTTATTATTATTTCCAAAATTGGAAATGTTATACACATTTTTATGATTCTTGTGTGGAACAGTGAATTGTGAACACTTTAATAGTGAACATTTTTTTATGATTTTTGTGCAACACTGATTTAATTCTAAATACAGTTTTGTGATTTTTATGTAGCTGTGAGTTCATTGTGACAGTGAATTGGAGTATATATTGGAATTATTGTGAACATAAGTTCTACCCTATGTGACTTAAGGTTGTGTACCTTAATATAGATCACTTTGTGTTGATTGCTGAAAGATATAGAGTACAGTGTGACGAAGTTAAAGAAAAGAGATACAGAGGAAAAAGGGACTTGGATTTACCATTGATTTATCCGTTTAATGTAAGAACTGGCTTTTTATTACTTTCTCTTGAATTTTTACACTATCTGCACCTAAAGATCAGAAAGGGATCAATATAAAATCTGGTCTGTCCATTAGTTTGTCTGTTTTTTCCTTGTAAGTTAGAAATTAAGATGTAGTGCTCAAATTTGATATTAAAACAGTTCATAATTCATTGGTATGAATCCCTTAATAACATTGTTAAAGTGACTTATCAAGGTCAAAACGATACATGCTTGCAAATTTACACTTCATACACATGTAGCAGCTTTTATGGTCCAGGGCCCTGTTTTTCTTATGATTTTATGAACATTTCAATTCATTTGTAAAACAGGGTCCTGGTCATCAGACAATGTCAAAAGTTGTCTTTGAATGTCTGGAAAATTTGCCATTTTAGTTTATATTTTCTAATTGCAGAAGGAAAATGCCTCGCAAGAAGAATTGGCGAATGAGTAGAGCCAGAAGAGATGTACTCACGAAAACCACAGCTGATTTAACGGGTGTCTTTGAACTATCAGATGGGGGCCTATCCCACCCTTTACCTTCATCTGTTTTGGATGAAACAGATGTAAGGCCATCTGTGTCTATGGAGGGCGTCTTTGGAATATCAGATGGGGGACTTGCCCACCCACAAAAACCATCTGTGTCTGGAATTTGTTCTGAAACTGTTCTTGATACTGTTCTTGATACTGTTCTTGATACTGTTCTTGATACTGTTCATGATATGTTACCTAAAACTGCTGATGATATACTTACTGACACTGTTATTGATGCTAGTGCTGATGGTAATACCGTTGTTGCTACTGAAGTTGTTGCTGAAGATACAGAATCCAACACAATGATTTTCGGAACTTTTCATCAAGGTAATCAAATGTTTGACCCATCCTCTCGAAATCTACAATGTACAGCCAATGCCTTATGCTCGATGATATACACAGAGCTTAGACATCTGCCATCTTCACAAAATCTAGATGAAATTCTAATAGAAGGAGATAGATTACATAGAGAAATAGTGATTGGACTGAAAGCGAGGAATGACTTTCAAAGCTTGCTTTTGAATTTGGAAGAGATCCCAGGTTCTGTAACTGCATTTGATAGACATGTTTCTATTGTGAGAGGAAATATTTTATCTGGTGTATTTATTCAAAGTTCTATCAACACTCATATGTCATCACTTCACAGTTGTTTGAAGGAAGCATTTCACACAACTTCTTATCTTTTATTTATCATTGGTTCAGTTTGTTCTGCAATTTTCAGGCAGGATGGTAGATATTGTTTATTTGATTCTCATTCACATGGTGTTGATGGATTGGTAGATGATGATGGAAGATCATTATTAGCTTCTTTTCTTTCAATAGATGATTTGGTAATGTTCATGTATGCAATGTATCAAAGTATGAACATCGATCTAAATGAACAATTTGACATGATGCCAATTAGATTTGTTATAGGAGAAAAAATCCATGAATCTGAATCCAAGAAAAATGAAATTGAATTTACAAATTGTCCACCTGAGAAATTATCTTTGATTGACATATATTTCAAGGATCAAGCAGAGAGACAAAAGCGCAAACAAGAAGTTAGGTCAGATTATGAAATTGTACACGAACGTAAAAGATTAAAAAGAAATGAATATATGAAAAGTTATATGAGGAAAATTAGGCAGGATCCTGAAAGACAATCTAAGGAAAGATTAGTGGCTAGTATTTCAAAGAGAAAGGCAAGAAAAAATCCAGAAAGGCAAGTCAAGGAACAGACTATGACTAGTATTTCAATGAAAAAAGCAAGACAAAATCCAGAAAGGCAAGTCAAGGAACGGACTATGACTAGTATTTCAAAGAAAAAGGCAAGACAAGATTCAGAGAGGCAAGTCAAGGAACGGACTATGACTAATACTTCAATGAAAAAAGCAAGAAAAAATCCTGAAAGGCAAGTCAAGGAACGGACAATGACAAATATTTCAAAGAAAAAAGCAAGAGAAAATCCAGAAAGGCAAGTCAAAGAAAGGTCAATGACAAAGGGTTCTATGCAAAAAGTTAGACAAAATGAGGAAAGAAAGAAGAAAGAAAGAATGTTAACTCTTAAATCAATGCACAAGTGCCGCTCTAGTAAATTGTATAAAGATTCAGAAAGGATGAAAAAACAGAATAAACGTTCATCAAGATTCAATATGATAGTAGAAAATGAAAGAAATAAGACTAAGCGCCAGAGTCTAAGGTCTAATTTAGATTATAAAATTAAGGAAAAGAGCTACAAAAGTTCAAAGCGATATGGTTCCAGCTTAGACGACTGCATTGAAAAATTTAAGAAGAATGTTTCAAAAGGCCCTGTTTATGTTTGTTCATGCTGTAACCAAACATGGTTTAAACATTCTGTTGTGTTATTCAACAAACTAAATTCTAAATGCTCTTCTGATGCAGTTAAAAAATTTTCTACAAATTACATCTCTGTTGATGATTGTGAATGGCTGTGTAAAACATGCTATGAAAAAATTAAACTTAACAAAGTCCCTCCAATGTCTGTTTTCAATCAAAATGCATTTCCTGTACTGCCAAAGGAACTGAATTTACATCAGCTAGAGGAAAGATTAGTTTCTTTGAGAATCCCATTTATGCAGATTAGAGAATTACCAAGAGGAGGTCAGTTGTCCATCAAAGGGAATGTTGTCAATGTCCCAGTAGACATTCAGCCTGTTATACACAGTTTACCAAGAACATTAGATAGTCACTATACAATACCTGTTAAACTTAAGATGAAACTTTCATATAATAAATGTGATTTCACTGAAAATATTAGACCTCTGCATGTTTTAAGTGCTCTTCATTGGTTAGTGAACCATAGTGTACTGTATAAAGAATCTGGTGTTAAAGTAGATGATGACTGGATGCAATCAATTACTTCAGATTGTAGTGATACAGTAAAAGAGTTCTTTGGAATGACAGGTGAAAGCGTAAGTGAAGAATTAGATTGTAATGATGATGTGAATTATGACTCTGATCACTTTAGTGAAGTTGACGAGACAGAAAAGGTTATTGGTAATAGTGACACTATGCTGGATGCTGCAGACCCAAATAAAGACAACGCTTATACTTTTGCTCCAGGTGAGGGTCAAACACCACTCAGCCTTTATCAAGATCCTGATGCAGAATATTTGTCTTTTCCTACAATTTTCTGTGGACAGAGAAGAAGTCCAAATGATAAAAAACATGTTCACATTCACTATAGTGATACATGCAAGCTAGAACTGAGGCATATTGATCGCAGAGTAGCATCAAATATTCCCAATATCTTCTTTAAGTTAAAGAAAGTTCAACTGAAACAAATTTCTGATAAAGTCCATCTTGCTTTGCGTAGATGTAAAACAGAAGGTAAAACATTTACTGCCTCACAAATGCTTGATACAAATCATCTTAAAGGTGTTGTGAGATTGGATGAGGGATTTTATATTTTCAGAAGTTTAAGGAATTCACCACCATATTTTGAAGCCCGTAAAAAAGATGTTTTTGCAATGATTAGACAACTAGGATTACCTACTTGGTTTACATCTCTTTCGTCGGCAGATACCAGATGGCATGATCTACTAAATATGCTCTCTCAGATAAATGATGGAAAAACAATGTCTGTGGAAGAATTGGATAACTTGACTTGGATTGATAAAACAAAACTTGTGCAAAAAGATCCAGTTACATGTGTAAGGTATTTTGACAACCGAGTACAAGAATTCATAAACACTGTACTTAAAAGTCCCCATGACCCATTAGGAAAAATAATAGATTACTTTTATCGTGTTGAATTCCAACAAAGAGGTTCACCTCACATCCACATGTTAATATGGATTGAAAAGGCTCCTAGATATCATGAAAGTTCATTAGATGAAGTAACATCCTTCATAGATAAGTATGTATCTTGTGAGAAAAATCCAGATCAACAACTTGTAGAACTACAGATACATAAACATTCCAAGTCTTGTAGAAAGAAACAGAAATCTATTTGTAGATTTGGTTTTCCCATTCCTCCAATGAAAAGCACAACTATATTGGAACCGTTAAATGACTGTAAAGAAAAGCAAAATTACAAAGATTTATTTGTCAAAATACAAAAGAAATTGGATGAGTTGAAGGAAACAAATATTACGGTAGATGATTTCCTTACTGAGATCAAAGTAAGCAAGGATGATTACATCAAAGCAGTCCAAAGCTCATTGAGTGGTCCAAAGGTTTTTCTGAAAAGAAAATTAAGTGAGGTTAGAATTAATGCATACATGAAACCTATTCTAAACGCTTGGGGTGCAAACCATGACTTACAATTTGTATTGGATCCATATGCATGTGCTGTATATATAGTTTCATATATTAGTAAAGCACAGAGAGGAATGAGTATTCTTATGAATGAGGCATGTAAAGAAGCTAGAAGAGGAAATATGGATCTCCGACAACAGGTTAGACATATTGGAAATAAATTCTTGAATAGTGTTGAGGTTAGTGCCCAGGAAGCCTGCTACTTACTTTTACAACAGCCATTGACAAAAGCCTCAAGGGATGTTGTTTTCATTAACACTTCTTTGCCTGAAGAGAGAACATTCCTACTTAAGTCTAAGGAATCTCTTGAAAAATTATCTTCAAATTCTACAGATATTGAAGCAGATAATACCATTAAAAGATATTCTAAAAGACCAAAACAACTTGAAAATTGGTGTTTAGCAGACTATGTGTCCCAGCTTGATATCAAATACAACACTGACAAAGGCACTGCAAGAAATTCAGGTGAAAACATTTCTGAAACATTAAATGAAGAAACCAATGAAGGTGAAAACAATGAAAACATGGATACATATTGTAACGAGGATGAGGTGCTTGACTCAGACACAAATGACTATAATTCAAGTGAGGATAGACAATATTCTATTCCTGGGGGTCGAATTGTTCTCAAAAATGGAATTGTTATAAGTGAAAGGAAACAAAGAAAAGTCATAAGATATGTAAGATTTTCGAAAAAAATTGACATCGAACAGTTCTGTAGAGAAAGATTGCTTCTATTTACTTCATGGAGAGATGAAAGTATTGATTTGAAACAAGGTCATGACTCTTACCTATCAAGGTACAGATCCATTAAAAATTTCATAGAGCACAAAGCCTTGCAGTATGAAAAGAATGCTGATGAACTAGATGATGCAATGGAGCGTGCTCACAATGAGGAAGATTTTGATGATGTTGCCCCAGGCACAGAGCAGTCTGAGCAGGATGACTCAAATATTGGTGCAAAAGAAAGTGAAAGTTTCATATTCTTTGATCCTGATAGACCTGAAAATCAGAGACAAGGTGATATTGCTGGAGATGTTGGTTTAAGTGTTGCTTCTGTAGATATTAGTGTACGCAGGAAAACAATGTCAGACATAGATTACAGGCAATTGATAAAATCATTGAATACGAAACAGAGAGAATTTTTTATTCATGTTTTCCAATCTGTTAAGCGTGATGAACAAAAGTTGAAAGTTTTTTTAACTGGTGGTGCAGGCGTTGGAAAATCTGTTCTTGTAAGTGCATTGTTTGAAGCTTTGCAGCGTTACTTGACATCTAATCCTGGTGATAATCCTGAGAACTGTAGAGTTCTTCTCTGTGCACCAACAGGTAAAGCTGCTTTTCATATAAATGGGGTAACATTACATTCAGCTTTCCGCATTCCAGCAAGCCAGGGTTATGATTGTACTCCACTTAATAGTGACACTTTAAACACCCTTCGAACAAAATATAAAGACTTGTCTGTTGTTATGATTGATGAAGTGTCCATGGTTGGAAATAACATGCTTAAACTCATAAATGAAAGATTAAAACAAATAAAGGGCAGTAATGTTCCATTTGGTGGCTTGCATATGATATTCATTGGAGACCTTTTCCAGTTGAAACCAGTGATGGATGGTTGGATATTTGAGAATTTGAAAACAAATTTTGGACCTTTAGCTACAAACTTATGGCAGGATTTTATTGTAATGCATGAATTGGATGAGATCATGAGGCAAAAGGAAGACAAGCAATTTGCTGAACTTTTGAACAGATTACGAGAAGGAAATCATACACAAGTTGACATTGAAAATCTAAAAAAGAGATTGACTGATACTGCTAGTACAGACTATCCACAAAATACAACACATTTATTCAATACCAATGAGAAAGTGAACAATTTCAATGTCAGGAGCTTTCTTAATAATACTAATGAAAAAGTAAACATTCCTGCTCTTGATCATGTATTAGGAGATGACAATGTGACAGTTAAACAACAACTAATATCAAAGTTGCCACATGATTCCACACACACTGCAGGGCTTAGTCAGATGGTAGGAATAGCTATTGGAATGATTTATGACCTATGTCTTAACCTTGATGTAGATGATGGATTAGTAAATGGGTCTTCTTGTATGATAAATAAAATTGAATACAGACAGAAAAATACTACTAGACCAAGTATTGTGTGGGTTTCTTTCAATGATGATAAAATCGGAACATCATGGCGTTCAAAGTACAGACATTTGTATCATAGTGCTATTAATCCATTATGGACACCTATCTTTGATTCAAAGAGGAACTTTGTGTATTTGAGAAAAACTTTTGTGAGAATACAAATCCCTCTGCGCCAGTCAACAGCAAAAACTGTACATAAATCTCAAGGAGACACGTTGAGTCAGGTTGTAATAGATATGGATGGAAAACGTGTATTTTCCCATGCCCATTATGTCGCAATAAGTAGATCAAGATCCCTGAAAGGCCTTTACATTCTAAACTTGAATGAAAGCAAGATTTCTGTGTCAACTAAAGTTCAAGAAGAAATGATACGTTTAAGAGAATCACAGAAATTGAAACTATGTTACACTCCAGTTTACATGACTAGTGACACTCATTTCACATGCCTTTTCAACAATATGCAGTCTTACAGAAGCCATAAGGATGAATTGTTTTCAGATCCCAATGTCAAAGCTGCAGATTGTTTATGCTTATTAGAAACATGGTTAACTGCAGATGATTCCATCGATTTAGTGCAGAGAACTGGATATCAAATTGTTAGAGCAGATGGGAAACAAGTAAGCAATGCTCGTCCTCACAGAGGAATTATCGTTTATGTGCGGGACAACATTCATATTTCTCATAGCTTTTCTGTGGTAAAGAAAAACATAGAAATGATTGTTGTAGAACTCTTGGTGCAAGATAAAGAAATAGTCATTGCAACATTGTACAACTCTCCTAAATCTTCGGTGACTGACCTGAAGAAATTTCTAACTGAAAATTTAAAGCATTTCAAAGGGAAGCACCTCATTATTCAAGGTGATATCAACATTGATTTATTGGATATGAATACAACTATCCAGAGGTTTATGCAGGATTTCTTCAACTGCAGTCAACAAGTGTCAAAAACAACCCATTATTCTGGCTCCTTAATTGATCATATTTACAGTAATATACCACTGATTCTCACTGATGTCATAGAATGTGTCTGGTCTGATCATTCGATGGTGTATTCTGCTGTGCCAAATCACAGTGTCAATCTTTCATAAAGTTTAAAAAAAAAATCATTAATATTGAGTTGTGTGAAGCTAATGACAAGTTTACATATTATTTTGAATGAAAGAGGTCAGTTTGAAATCTCACCCGTCATTGTTTTTTGCTTTGTCTGCTATTTCAGCAGACAAAGCTGGTGGTTCATATAGGTATGGGTGGCCACTATAGGTGCAGAAAGGTGGACACAAAGATATGTGACCTGTCACACTGAAAGGGACCTTCTGGTTTTTCCATTTAACCAAATCTTGAGATACATGAGATTCAGCAGATATCAACCAGATGTCATATTTGGAATTTTATTGAACATGTAAAACAAACAAGGAAACGAAATATATATATATCCAAGAAATTGCCTTAGAATGAAAAAAATTGATCCTAGTTAGTTTGCACAGACTGGCTAGGTTTGATATTTTTCACACTTTCCATAAGGTACTGTTAAGCTTGGCGGGTCACATAATTATGATCAAGCGATATAACATTCTTTTCTTATTTTTTTTCCTTCATGTTCAACACATATTTCAGCATCTAATAAGAAAGAGAGAAATTTCTACTGTAAGCCTTGTCATATGCTGAACTGTGTGGCAGAAGATTAACATAACGATCAGCCTGCAGTCACATGTTGACTGATCATTTTACACCTTTAACCCATTACCATACAGTGATTCCTTTTGACTCCCCAGAAGATAATGTCCATGGAAAACCATGTGGAAAATGAAGAAATTGCTTGTGAAAACCAAATTCTTCATTTCCCACAATGTTTTCTACATAAGATGACCAAACATGTAAGATTCATTCATTTTAAATTGTCATCTGCAACATTTTTGAATTTGGACTAAGTTAAATTTTTTAGATTTACACTGAGGAAATACTATTGTTTGTCGGAAATTATGTCACTGTTTAATTAATAGAATTGATTCCTATTTGTTACTTTCTGTTACACATGAACTTGCTACTTTACATTAATTCAACTGTACCTTTTTACTCACATTACTATTCCATTCTGCATAATTTTTCTGAAGGCAGTGCAGAGCTTAGCAAATGGTTCATCACGTATAAAAACAAGTTAAATGAGATTTGTAGATTAACATCTCATATATATTTATTGCAGTATGTTCTTTAAATTTCGAAATGTGTTCACACTAACTTACACAAATTTTGTATTTCACATCAACCTCAGTATTGAGAAGAAAACTCATAAAAAAATTAATGACCTGTAGGGTGAAAAATTATGCACAATGGTAAGATTATTGTGACAAATAGAGCAAATATTTATATTTTTATACGCCTGAAGGTTCATATTGTTATGGCCCCGGTCGTCTGTCTGTCCGTCAGTCTGTCCGTTAGCAATTTCTTGTGTGCGCAACTTCTCCTACAGTTTTGATTGGAATTTAATCAAACTTGCCACAATGATTCTCCATTGTGTCTATTTGTGCACATCGCTTACGGAATTCAGATAACCTGTTTCGTTTTTGAATTATCTGCCCTTGAATTGAAAAAATGGCAAATTTTACAAACAAGCCCCTCTCGGGTGTATATGCGCCACTCTGCGGAGCTCTTGTTCCTATTTTGATTATACTTGTTCTAAGCTCAGTAAAGCACTGTCTTACTTTTGTTAAAACTGCTGATCTACTGAAAAAGTTCATGTACCATTCATTGTTTGATTCAAAATATTAGTTTAGTGTTTTATGCGAGTTTTAGAATAAATCTCTGAAATGATTAGAAAATCAAAACAAAGACTAGTACTGATCCAAAAGGAGAATATATTTCAAAGATACTTAATGAATATATATAGCAATGTCATAGATTAACAAATAGACTTTGTTAGAAGTGGAAATGGTGCTTTGCACAAAGAATATCACAATAACCACATTTATATATAAATCATATGAAAGTCATGACAGATGATAGCAAGGGAAAGAGAGAAAAACAAACTATTTATTATATGTTACTCAAATAACAAGAGGACTGATATCATTATGACAGTCAAATATTCATATAAAGGGATTAATGCAACATCATTGTAAATGTGTATGTATTTAAATTTAATTATAATAGTTTAGAAATAATCACTTAAGTATGTTTTTGTATGGCATAGAACAATTCTTTCATATAATAGATGGAAAGGCATTTTAATATATAGCTGTACAATCTGCAAAACTTTGTTTTATCATTGGAATAAAAGCTTACAGGTCTAAAACTCATATATGTACATTTATAGTGAAGATGTCACTCATAACAGATCAAGACAATCCAGAAAGGCTTGTCGGTCTGTAAAGGGTAGAATGATGATCAAAACACATGAAATATGATCATATTCTATTTTAAACAATGGGGTCCTGCTTGACATGGTAGCTTGAATGCCAAACTCATTTCTTGTGAGAAGTTGCGGGTGATGTGATTGGATTACATTCAAGCTGCCATCCATGTGGGTATGGCCTTTGGCAAGTCATTTCAGAGCCCCAGCCTAGTTATAGAGAACATTGTTGACAAAAATTAAGTTGTCCTGGGTTAATATCAGCAGATAGTAGCAATATGCTTTTTGAATTTAGATGTTATACAAAGGTTTGAATAACAGATAATGTTGAGATGAATTAACATTTTACTTTTGTCAAAAACATGAATAAGCTGTAATGAAACTTAACGCTTTCCCAAATAAGAGCTTGTTCATGACGTCCCTAATTTAAGAGGCTTCTGTAAACATTGAGTGCTGATAATCAGCATTTTCTTCTTTTGCTTCATTTTTTTCATAAATTTATTCATTTATTTTTATTTTGCTATATTGTGCAAAACCTGTTTTCATCACCTTCCATTTTGTCTTCTGGTGCAGCTTTCAAATTGGAAGTCTAAAACAATGCCATTTGGGAAAGGGTTAATTGAAAATTTTAAGTAATACATGTACATGCATAATATGAATTCTGCAAGTTGTTTATTTAACAACTTTTATGTAATGAAAATATGTATTGATTGTATGCTATTGTAAACAACAATTTCAATTACTTAAACATTCTTTAATAAAACTTCATTATTTACAGAAACACTTGTGTTTGAGTTTTATTTATACTACCAAATCAAGTTAAACATAAAAACCACTGGTGGTGAACTCGGCCAAAGCAAGGGACATTTTTCGCTACCACAAGGTACAGATATTTCAGTTAAATGTGAGTTTAAAGATCTGATTGGATAGTTTTTCTAATAACAATGAATTTGTTCTAAAAATAGACCGGATGTAGCAATTTGTATAGACAAACCGTCTGTGTTGTTATAAAATCTCGTAACTACAGCTTAATCCAAGCCGTAGTTACAATATTTAAAACAACACAGACGAAATACTATGATCGCGAAAAAATGTCCAACGCTTTGGCCGAGTTCACCACCAGTGAAAACTATCTGGCAAGGTCATATAAATCAAAATTGTGCATTTTACGGCAATTTAAAGAGAGAGATGAAAAAGATCATATCCATGATAATTTTGTGTTGTGTGGAAATCTAAGATGGAAAACCCTACGATACAGAATTTCCAGCCAAATTCTGCCTTATTTCCATAAAACTAAAGCCTTGGCATCATTAGTATCATTTACACCTGTTTTCAGCTCTCCTGAGCACAAGGTGCTATTATATGAGCTTTAATGATCGTCCATCGTCCAGCATCTATCTGTTGCGGGACTTAACCCATTACTACACATTGACTCCCTAAAAGATAACAGCTTTGAAAAACAGTGCGGAAAATGAAGAAATTGCATGTGACAAGCAATTTCTTCATTTCCCACAATGTTTTCTATGCCAAAACACCAAAATATTTTAAATTTCATTCACTTGAAATTGTCGTCTGCAATATCTTTGAATTTGGAAAAGCCCCAAATTTTGCCATTTTGGTAATGGGTCAAAAAATATATTGGAATTTCATCTTTAACTAAGTTTCACTGAAAAAGATATGGCAGGTTGGATCTGAGTACAATAATACACAGAAAATATTGAGGCAAAAGGAGAAAGTGCTGATTATCAGCATTTTCTTCTATTGCCTAAATGTTTTCTCAAGCCTATTCTATCGGGGACATCAAAACCAGCCCTGCGTCCAGTAAGACAAAACGTTTTGTCTACTCGCAGCCCAGGTCTTGTTTCAGTTTGGAAAAGGGTTAAGCTGCGGTTACAAGGTTTGGTTGAAATACAGGGATATACATATTGTCGCTTTTCTGCAAAAACCTTGTATCTGCAGCTTGTTTTAAGCTGCAGATACATGTTTTTGGCAGAAAAGCAGCGATATATAACTTTTCCTATTTACAAACAATACTTATTACCACTGAGAAATAAGGTTTCTCAAGGTAAAGTCTATTCTGGAATCAGCTTTCCTGTCAAATTTCCTTATGAAAATCTATACTTGAACCGTCTCATTGATTGAAATACTGAGCCAGTGGAGCGATACAGGCCCTCTTGGGCCTCTTGTTATATTATATTGCACAAACATTAAGTGATATTAATAGGACTACTAGCGATTACATTTAAGACAAGAACCCTCAGTTTCAGAAATCACAAAAACAGCTACTTTCGACGGAAATTCAAGTTTACGGCAGTTGAAAACTCATTATTTTAAAAGTTCATCAATCAACACTGGTAGTCAGCTAATAAAGAAACACTGTTTTCAATGATTATCAAATGATTATTCTATTCAATGACTAGCAGAATTTGTGGTTGTTATGTCAAAATTTTATATTTTTGTGACAATTAAGTGGCCGGTTCGAATACTTGACTAGTATATTTCTTTCAGTTCACATTACCTGGGTTACATGCATATAGTTATAAGCAATTTCTTCTTTTAACCCTTTCTCAAACAGCAAAATTAAAGGGTGGTCCAATTCAAAAGCTGTTGCAGATAACTATCGATGGTGATAAAGAGTTGATTTGTATGTTTATAAAGCATGGAAAATACTGAGGAAATAGGAGAAAATGCTGGTTATCAGCATTTTCCTTTTTGGTCTCAATATTTTCCGAAGTCTCTACTACTAAGGACGTCAAAACCAGCTTTTTTTATGTCAGTTTTGTTCTGTTTGAATGCGGTTTAACGCCTGTTAACTGCCAGGGTAATATCATGGCAGCTGGAGCACCTAACCATGGATTCCTGTCTTTCTCTCACCAGTACTACCACAATATTCAAACCGAGCCTCCAGCTGCTCACTCACATAGGTTAAAGGCGGAATAACACTTAACATCTTGCAAATTTTGCGAGAACTTCGTACAAAAAAATAAATATATAGTATTAAAATATGGCCTTTAAATTGCATATATGCCAAATCTTAGCTTTCTACCTTGTGTATTGGCTTAGATGTCGACGGATTTAAAACCCCATGATTTATTGTCCCAGGGATAATATTTACAATAATGGAACATATGGGGTTTTAAATCCATCGACATCTTAGCCAATACACAAGATAGAAAGCTAAGATTTGGCATAGATGCAATTTAAAGGCCATATTTTCATAATACATATTTATTTTGTATGAAGTTCTCGGAAAATTTGCATGATTTTAAGTGCCA
The DNA here is from genome assembly GCA_963680895.1 of Fragum sueziense. Taxonomy (NCBI): domain Eukaryota; kingdom Metazoa; phylum Mollusca; class Bivalvia; order Cardiida; family Cardiidae; genus Fragum; species Fragum sueziense. The sequence goes on along the minus strand of OY804599.1, from coordinate 24,292,695 downwards.
TTCCCCCTTTAACGATTATCAAACCCACTGGTAAGAGACAAATGTCTGAAAGAATATTTGCCGCGACCGGGGATAGAATCGTAGACCCCATGAATCGAAGTAAAATGCGCTACGGACTGCGCTATTGAAACAGCCTTTTTATTATACGCCCGAAGGGTCGTATTATGTTATCGCGTGCATCGTCTGTCTGTCCGTCTGTCTGTCTGTCCGTTAGCAAATTCGTGTCCGGTCCATAACTTTGAAACTATTAGGCCTATGGTCTTGAAACTTCACAGGTGTATAGATCTCATAGCTAGGGTGTGCAGAGCGCAAGAACCACAACTCTACCATTTGTAACTTTTGAGTTATTGCCCTTTGTTTGATTCAGTTAGCAAATTCGTGTCCGGTCCATAACTTTGAAACTGTAAGGCCTATGGTCTTGAAACTTTACAGGTGTATAGATCTCATAGCTAGGGTGTGCAGAGTGCAAGAACCACAACTCCACCATTTGTATTTTTTAAGTTATTGCCCTTTGTTTGATTTTGTTTGATTCAGTTAGCAAATTCGTGTCCGGTCCATAACTTAGAAACTATAAGGCCTATAGTCTTGAAACTTCATAGGGGCATAGATCTCATAGCTAGGGTGTGCAGAGCGCAAGAACCACAACTCTACCATTTGTAATTTTTGAGTTATTGCCCTTTGTTTGATTTTGTTTGATTCAGTTAGCAAATTTGTGTCCGGTCCATAACTTTGAAACTGTAAGGTCTATAGTCTTGAAACTTCACAGGTGTATAGATCTCATAGCTAGGATGTGCAAAGTGCAATAACCCTAACTCTACCATTTATAATTTTTGACTTATTGCCCTTTGTTTGATTCAGTCTGCAATAACTTTCAAAATACAAGGCCTACGATGTTGAAACTTCACATGTGTGTAGAACTCATAGCTAGGGTGTTTGATTACATTATCTCAATCTGATTAAATTTGTGCAGCAATACTTTGTGAATATTTTAGTACTTGGTGAATTTTGTTATATCGGATACTTGCAAGAGACTTTTAGAAAAGAACAGGATATTAACAAATATCACACAACTATTTATTTCTGAGCTTCGGGCGTATAATGCCACGCCCAGCGTTGCTCTTGTTTAAGTATGAAATAGTGTATTAGTACAGTATTCCTTCCAGTTCGCAGGTATTCTTGTATGTGCTGCCGCAAAGCTTAATCTATGTAACAAGCATTTCCTCCTTCTACCTATAAAATAAGCATTTTATCCTTCTATCTATGCAACAAGCATTTTCTCCTTTTATCTATGTTTGTTGTTTAATAGGGTTGAACCCCTCTTTTAACTGCAATGGTGATACTGCTGCTGGAGAACCTAACAACGGATTCCTGTCTTTTTCTCACCAGTACTACAATATCCAAACCAAGCCTCCAGCTGCTCGCTCACATAGGTAATTAAACCCATTGGTGAGAGACAAATGTCTGAAGAATATTCATCGCGACCAGGAATTGAACCCAGGACTCCATGATTTGAAGTCTGATGCACTACCAACTGCGCTATGGCCGTGGCCCCTTTTATCTATGAAACAAGCATTTTTTTTCTTTTATCTGTGAAACAAGCATTTTCTCCTTTTTATGATAATGATTTTTACCATACATTAGACATTCACATAACATGCTATTTATAACAATATGATTCTTTCAATTTACAGGCATCCTGGATTCCACTTTACTTTATCTTTGTACAAAGAGAAGAGAATGCATTGTCTGTTTAACAATTTATTTTTTTGTATATACAGAAAGAATGCTTATACTAGTTTTGTTTCTGAGATACCTTGAACAAAGTTTAAACATTTTATAAAGTAAAAAATGCTACTGACATTTTTACCATTTCCCCAGCCAAGGCCTGGCTTTATTCTTCCTCTTTGAAAATGCTTCAGAAAATATTGGGAAAAACAAAGGTGCAGCATTTTCTCCAACTGTCCCAATATTTTCTGCTTGATATTTTTAAGAAGTCACACCATTAAATTCACCACTATTTTTTTTTTACTTGGAAAAGGGTTAAGAAAGATGGATTCTTATATAACATTGTAAGAAGAAAGACTATTTCTTTAATGCTTTTCGGTGGATTATCGGGAAATAACGGTAGATTATCATTTTGATAAACTCACCGCCTATCCAGTGAAATTATCAAAAACTTGTGCCCCGCTTACGTTCATTTCACCCTATCTGACGTTATACAAGCCGGGCCAAATAAGTGACGTCATCATAAGCGTTGCATAGCAGTCACGTGCAAAATGACGCGCTTTAAAAAAAATTGTCATAATTTTTTTTGCATTTTGTCTAATTTTTGCATTAAAGAAATAGAATAATCGTTTGTTTTTCGTGTAAGATCGATTGATATTTCATTTCGTGAACAACGAAAGCTACATTTTCACTCGTGGCTTCGCCACTCGTGAAAATAAAGCTTTTGTTGTTCACTCAATGAAATATAAATCGATCTTACACTGAAACAAACGATTATCCTCTATATTAATGAGCAGTTATATTAATGAGCAGTCACCCCTTTTGCCCATAGGGCATCCTATGAAGTTGATTTTGATTAACCCTTTTCTAAACAAGACCTAGTTTTGTTACCCTTACTATAAGCCTGGTAAAATTTAGACAAAACTAGAAATGTCGCAAAGCGAACTAAATACCCCCGCAGCTCTTTGTTTGAGAAAAGAAATGCAGTAAAATAAGGAAAAGCCCTATGAACACTTCTGCCAAGTATAAAGCCAATCGAGCAGAAACTGTAAATTATCCAAAGAATTTTCGCGAAATTTACGTCTTGCACATCTACACCTCCTAATGAACACTTCTGCTAAGTTTGAAGCGAATCGGACGGAAACTGTAGGAGGAGTTGTCCGTACAAGCGTTTATCCTCATTCTGTGATCCAATCGCCAGATCCTCCCCATTCATGTCTGACTGTTCCATGTCTACTTCCCCCTTCTTATCAGAAGTTTCAGCAACATCTGCAATATGAGCAACATGTTTTACTTGTAAGGCCTTTTAAGATGTCACAGAAAGAATACTAAACCTCTGGGACACACTACAAATGTGACAATCCATGGAAGTAATTCTTAAATGTTTGGACACATTCTATTTGCAACACAAGTCAATGTTTGAAGCACAAGCAACACATTTTGGTTCAATCCCAGAAGCAATTCTTAAATGTTTGGACACATTCAATTTGCAACACAGGTCAATGATTGAAGCACAAGCAACACCTTTTACAAAAGATAGCAGCACAAGTATATCCTCATGCAAGTATACCTTTCCTGAACTGCCAACTTCAAGGTCACTAAGACTAAAATCTACACATTCTTTTTTATTATTTCCATAGATCCCTCAACAGAAAAGCAATGTTTAATAATACAAATTTTTCAACGCTCAGAATAAAGATTGGAAATTAAAATCATCAGCTTCTTACCAGTATCCTCATTTTGTGATCCAAATGCCAGATCCTCTCCATTCATGTCAAACTGATCCATGTCTTCTTCCCCCTTCCTATCAGGAGTTTCAGCACCACCCCCCTTCCTATCAGGAGTTTCAGCACCATCTGCAAAATGACCCACATATTTTACTTGAAAGGTCTTTAATGATGTAACACAAAGAATACTTAACATCTGAAGCACACTGCAAATGTGACAATCCACAGAGGTAATTCTCAAATATTTGGACACATACTATTTGCCACACAAGTCAATGATTGAAGCACAAGAAACAACTTTTGGTTCAATCCACAGAAGTAATTCTTAAATGTTTGGACACATTCAATTTGCAACACAAGTCAATGATTGAAGCACAAGCAACACCTTTTTCTAAAGATAGCGGCACAAGTATATCCTCATGTAAGTATACCTTTCCTGAACTGCCAACTTCAAGGTTACTAAGACTAAAATCTACACATTTTTTTTATTATTTCCATAAATCCCTCAACAGACTCAGGGTGCCCATTCACGTACCACAGTATGTAATTCACGTAGAAATGCATCAATTCACGTACAGGTTTATAGGCCAAACGTGCAAGCAGGTAAAGAATAATAAATGTAGAAAGATAATGACCATTACTTGAATGTTTTGAATGAAAGAGTATCTGGTTTGCATGCCTGATTATCAGTTGTAAATCCAATCTTTAATTGGTCAGTCATTTATTTAAGCCATTGAAGAAGCTGTGTAACAGGTAATTCTGAAGTCGTAAACATTGGGAGCCATGAAACTCCAATTATTTATGTCTGTATATCAAAAGATTTTTCAGTGATTCAACTGACTCCTGTTATTTATTCAATATTTAATGTTTAAACCCTCCCCTCTTCCTACGCCAGTGAACGTTCTTTCTGTATATGCACAAATAAATTGTTATACAGACAATGCATTTTCTTCTCTTTGTATATAAAGATAACGTAAAGCAGAATCCAGGAGGCCTGTAAATTGAAAAATTATTGACATCTTCTGTGACTGTAAGACATTTGTTGGACAGATTGACTTGTGAAACTTTAGACAGAAATGGACATCTTGTGTGACTAACATTTGTTGGACAGAGTGTCTTGTGCAACTGTATGTTAGATATGGACATCTTCTGTGACTGTTGAATATTTTTTTGACAAAATGACTTGTGCAACTTGTCAAATATGGACATCTTCTGAGACTGACACATTTGTTGGACAGAGTGTCTTGTGCAACTGTACATTAGATATAGAAATCTGTGACAGAGTGGAAAAAGGGTGGGAAGGGTAAAGTGACTTATATTTGGTGAACTATCGCCATTGGCAAGCACGAGCATTCACAGTACCACCTTTCTCCGCCTAGACAGATAAAGAAAAGGTTCTTACTTGGTTTGATTGCACTATTCTCAAGCTCTTCCTGTGATAAGAATCTTCTGCATTTTCCCAACTCGACTTGTAATTCATCGTTTTCCCACAGGATTCACAAAATGCCGAGCATGCTGTGTCAGGGTTTTTCCAAAATAATTCTCCAGAAAACTTTGACCCATGAATATAATTACATAATCAGTTATTTACAACTATTTCGGTCAAATCTTCAATACTCTCACGCCCCTAAGTCATCTTATTCTTGAAAGTTAACTAGAAGTTGTAGAAAGGAATTTCTTTGAATTCAAAATCAGAATTTTCAGTTTTCAAGGATATTTGGCTCAAAATTATGGGTCTTTGATCAAATGCAGCTTTAAATTTCCCTCCCATCAATGGTGATCATTTCTTTGTTTATGCTGGGAATACGTAATACCGTTGATGTATGGGAAATAACCGTGAAAACTTTTCTTTACCCATAATGGTTGTATAATTTCGAGTCAAAAATGCTGATTTGATATCTCTTTGACATTTAAAAATGATTTTCAATGCAAAAAAGAGCCTTTCATGTCTTTCACATGGTTCTTTACTCAAGAGGCGAAGACCTTCATATGTAAATGAAAACACCGAATTACCGGCGATTTGGTTTTAGATAGATTTTTTTCAATCCAAATAAGGAAATCACGTGACATCATTTCACGTGAAAAAGGTTGAAGGTCATGTAGCAGCCGATAGGTGTCACTGTTGTCACTTCAGTATTTCTATATCATTTTAGAGGGGTTTTATCGTTGGAGATCAAGAGAATCGTTTAACTATGGAATTCTTTGAATAGACAGATCCTTTCCTTCATCAATAGAGTATTTTTGAAGACAAAAATGGGCATTGCTCAGCGGTCCGTGTGAAAACAAATAACTGTGGGCGGAAGCGAGTGTTTTCATTGGTGCACATGTTGGTTATTCGGATATTTCGGCAATCACCGGTATTTCGTATACGCCGGTATTAGGTATACCCACCATACATCGCGAAAACCCATGACATTTAGTTTTTTACTATTGTTTCTTCATTTCTCAAGAGCTAGAAACAAGAATTTCTTTGAATTCAAAATCAGAATTTTCAGTTTTCAAGGATATTTGGCTCAAAATTATGGGTCTTTGATCAAATGCAACTTTAAATTTCCCTCCCATCAATGTTGATCATTTCTTTGTTTACGTCGCGAAAACCCATGACATTTGTTTTTTTACAATTGTTTCTTCATTTCTCAAGAGCAAGAAATAGTTAAAACAATAAAACATCAAATAGATAACCAAATCTGAGTAAATTACTGATGAAACCTTTTGATACACAGTGCTAAAAACTTACTAAGAATTTTCAGTTGTAACTTGTAACAGGAAGTGTTGCTAGGGGGTACTTGGCTAGACTGGTTATCGATTTTCAGTATCGGCTGAGCGCTTGTTTATATGAAATCATGAAGCTTGTCATGCCTCTGATGCACCATGACTTAAACCAGTCTGGCATTTTTTAGTCCCAGTCTATTTAGTGAAATTTATGGTCTCATCCGTAAAAAATCGGACGTCCGATAACGATGAAACGTCCGTATGACTACTGCTGCAAATTTTACGGACACCAGTGACCTGTCACAGAAGTTATTCTAACATGTATGGACACATTTTTCTTCTGTGACTTCCACAGAAATCATCATTTGCAGCACAGGTATCAGTTTTTACCTACAAATTGCGGCACTGGTATATCCTCGTCAACCCGGATGTCCGTCTGTCTGTCCGTCTGTTCACATTTTGTTGTTACCACTCTAGCACCTACAAATATTGACCAATCTTAACCAAACTTGGTCAAAACATGTATGACCTTAAGTTCTCGGATGAGTTCGATTTTGAGTCAGATCGGATCAGGAAGTCCGGAGTTATGCGCCCTTGAATATCAAAAATAGCTAGTTTTGACTTTGTTACCACTCTAGCATCTACAAATATTGACCAATCTTAACCAAACTTGGTCAAAACATGTATGACCATAAGTTCTTGGATGAGTTTGATTTTGGGTCAGATCGGATCAGGAAGTCCGGAGTTATGCGCCCTTGAATATCAAAAATAGCTAGTTTTGACTTTGTTACCACTCTAGCATCTACAAATATTGACCAATCTTAACCAAACTTGGTCAAAACATGTATGACAATAAGTTCTTGGATGAGTTCAATCTTGGGTCAGATCGGATCAGGAAGTCCGGAGTTATGCGCCCTTGAATATCAAAAATAGGCTAGTTTTGACTTTGTTACCACTCTAGCATCTACAGATATTGACCAATCTTGACCAAACTTGGTCAAAACATGTATGACAATAAGCTCTTGGATGAGTTTGATTTTGGGTCAGATCAGATCAGGAAGTCCGGAGTTATGCGCCCTTGGATATCAAAAATAGCTAGTTTCGACTTTGTTACCACTCTAGCATCTACAAATATTGACCAATCAAGACAAAACATGGCTAGAATGTTGGTAACCATACAATAATGAATGAGTTCGACTTTCAGTGTCATCCAAGAAGGAAGTCCAGAGTTATGTGCCCTTGAATTTGACAAATTTGCCGTTTTCGACTTTGTTTACACTTTAGCATCTACATTTATTGACCAATCAAGACAAAAAATGTCAACAATGTTGCTAACTATAAGCTGCTGAATGAATTATATTTTCAGCTTGATCGGACCAGAAAAACCAGAGTTATTGGCCCTTGAATTTCACAAAATTGTCATTTTCAACTTTATTTTCTCTTCAAAAAACACAAATATTGACCAATCAAGACTTAACTTGGTCACAATGTTGGTGACCATGAGATCTTATATGATTTCATTTTTCATATTGATCAGACTAAAAAAGCCAGAGTTGTGTGCCCTTGATGGTGACAATATTGCTAATTTCATTTTTAATTTCACTCAAACAGCAATAAATATTGACCAATCAAAAAAGAACTAGGACATAAGGTTGGTGTATAAAGGTCTTAGAGATACCCTGCCAGTAATACCCGAAAGGGGAGTTGGGCAGTATAGATAGATAGATAGATAGATAGATAGATAGATAGATAGATAGATAGATAGATAGATAGATAGATAGATAGATAGATAGATAGATAGATAGATAGATAGATAGATAGATAGATAGATAGATAGATAGATAGATAGATAGATAGATAGATAGATAGATAGATAGATAGATAGATAGATAGATAGATAGATAGATAGATAGATAGATAGATAGATAGATAGATAGATAGATAGATAGATAGATAGATAGATAGATAGATAGATAGATAGATAGATAGATAGATAGATAGATAGATAGATAGATAGATAGATAGATAGATAGATAGATAGATAGATAGATAGATAGATAGATAGATAGATAGATAGATAGATAGATAGATAGATAGATAGATAGATAGATAGATAGATAGATAGATAGATAGATAGATAGATAGATAGATAGATAGATAGATAGATAGATAGATAGATAGATAGATAGATAGATAGATAGATAGATAGATAGATAGATAGATAGATAGATAGATAGATAGATAGATAGATAGATAGATAGATAGATAGATAGATAGATAGATAGATAGATAGATAGATAGATAGATAGATAGATAGATAGATAGATAGATAGATAGATAGATAGATAGATAGATAGATAGATAGATAGATAGATAGATAGATAGATAGATAGATAGATAGATAGATAGATAGATAGATAGATAGATAGATAGATAGATAGATAGATAGATAGATAGATAGATAGATAGATAGATAGATAGATAGATAGATAGATAGATAGATAGATAGATAGATAGATAGATAGATAGATAGATAGATAGATAGATAGATAGATAGATAGATAGATAGATAGATAGATAGATAGATAGATAGATAGATAGATAGATAGATAGATAGATAGATAGATAGATAGATAGATAGATAGATAGATAGATAGATAGATAGATAGATAGATAGAATATCTTTATCATAACAGAGTTATGTGCCCTGGATTATGACAAAATTGATGTTTTTTATCGACTTGGTTTTCACTTTAACAGCCACAAATATTGATCATTAAAGATTAAGAATGCTGTTTTCAGCTGGATCATAATCTCGCATCTTAAGTTTCGTGGTCTTGTCTTAGAGATACCTAGGTCATGTAAAAGATGGGTCGTGTTCTGCATGGAGAAAGTTTCAAATTTCTATCAGGTGAGCGATCCAGGGCCATCTTGGCCCTCTTGTTTATTGTTTCTACTTTTATGGATAGAAAGAATTGTGGGAAATGAAAAAAATGCTCAGGTGAGCTAATAAAAACTAAAACAAAGTAAAATCAAGTATCTAAATTTAATATAGAATATATATTTATAATAAACATAGTTTTTTGTAATAGAAAGACAAACAGATTTATGTCATGTCGGGAATTGTCATGGTGAACCAAAATAGGTCAGAAGTTGAAGATCATTTGTTTAAATCTGAAATAGAAATGCAGATCTGTAATTAGGGGATTTGACCCTTTCCCAAAAGACAAAATCTGAGAAAGGTGTAAATCAAAAGCTTCAGATACATGATAGATCATGATTTTATTAAAGAAATGATTTATGTAAAACATACACATGAAATTTTGAGACAAAAATAGAACATCATGGATATTACGAAGTATTGGGAATGCGTAAGTCAGGGTATTGAAAGCAGTGGATGATTTGCAAAACTGAGAAGTTTGCAATAAATATGGGTAGTTCGTTATACAATGACTTGTTTTTACAAAGATCTATGTGAGAGAGCTGCTGGAGGTTCGGTTTGAATATCGTGGTGGTACTGGTGATTAAAATACTAGGAATCCACGGCTAGGTGGTCCAGCTGCGGCGATATGACCATAGCAGTTGAAAACGTCGTAAAACCACAATAAATCATGTTTTTACAAAGATTCAAGCTAAACTCTCATGTTTGCTTACCCAGTTCAATTATGCCTCTTTAGAAGTGTCCTCAGAAGGGTTTCGATCTCCTTATTAAGGTCTTCTGGTTTCCCACCTGGCCTACCATTGGGTCTGCCAGCTGGTCTCTCAGCTTCAGGAACAGGGGCATCAGGGGCTGGCCCCGCCGTTACATCTGGCATGTTTGAAGGGCCATCAACACATGACTCGAGGTTAGGGTCCTCATTCATCCCCATAACTAGACACGTGGGGTTCATGTAGATGGCGTTACATTGCTGCTCCATGCCGAACTCTAGGTGCGTCACCATTTTAGCTGCAAAATAATGTGAAAGTGTCGATTTCTTCGAAAACCTCTTAACTGCAGCTTATGTTAAGCTGCAGTTACGAGGTTTTTAAAGGAAAGTGATAAAATAATACAAGTAAATATATGGAATATCAGTATTTCATATCATTGATATTTTGATTTTTCTTATTTTCTTCACACGTGGCACGTTTGAAGTGCTGTTGACAAAAACATGTGATTCACACTTAAAGTGGGGCTTAGGCATTATAAGACTCATTTGAAGCACAAATTGTGATCTTGTGAATTACATTTCGATCTACTTACATGTTTCGAGAACTTTGCCGGTAACTCCTGCCGCGAATCTGAGAAACCTCATCTCTGCAAGGGTCATGTAAGTGTTCAAACCTGGAAAAATGATTACAGAATTATAATGAGATCTGGGACTGTATTCACCAACATTTTTTAATTGATTGTCTATAGTAAAATTACTTTACAAGCCATCAGATTAGACGACGAGATATATGTCTCGACCAATCGGAAGGGTTGTTATGTAATACTAAAGGTAAACTTGAACTTAGATTGGTTAGTGTCCGTGAATACCACCCCAGATTTAGAAAAGAGGCCCCATTTTCAGCATTTGAGATAGCCATGGTGTGTTTGAAGATCATTCTGTGCCGAGGTGCAATCTGACCAGGATCTATGTTGTTCTTATACTGTTGCTTCATGTTACAAAGGAGCTATTGGAGAATAAATCCATCTTAAGATTGTAAAACTTCAGCTTTTTCATTTTCAACGTTCTACAAAGCTCCAGTCTGATTTAAAATTCAGAGGTATCGCAAAAATGAACATAATGAAATAAAAGATAGGCGAATGAGGAAAATGTTGTTTATAAGCATTTTCCGTCAATTTCTTAATGATTTCCCTGTGTGTTAACATTGAAAACGGACCAGACTTCAACCAGATCTCGCATTTTGAAAATAGACATATGAGAAAGGAAAAACAGCTCGGACCTAAAAAAAATTCAAACATCTCATCGATCCTTTTCAGACATCCCCTTAATTCGAGAGGTCCCGGGTTCGATACCCGGCCGCGGCAAATACCCTTTCTGACAAAATTGTCACCTATGGGTTTGAAATCGTTAACCCTAAGTGGGCGAGCAGCTGGAGGCTCGGTAAGAGTGTTGTGGTAGTACTGGTTTGAGAAACAACAGGAATCCATGGAAAGGTGCTTCAGCCGCTGCGATATGACCCTGGCAGTTGAAAACGGCGTAAAACCCCAATAAACTCAAACTCGGACATCCCCTTTAGCTTGATGTGTTACAAAACTTACAATGGAATGCTACGAGTGCCTCTCTCACTTCACAACACGAAAATATTTCGCCGTCCAACTCTCCATTCTGTAAAGAAACAAATGAGTGGTTTAAGTTAGACAAACACATTTACAAGATGTTTTATGGAACACAAAAGCCCCCGTGATAACGGCGTTTGAATGTCGTTTCGTCGGTGTTATTGCAAAACCTCGTATCTCCAGCTGTTTAAAGCTGGAGATACGATGTTTTGCAAAACGCCGACGATTTGTTAAATTATGTCGTGATCTTTTGACTGGTGACCAAATGTCCCTCAATAACATCAACATTGAACAGCAGTTGAAGGCACCGTATTACTTAACATCTTACGATCAAGTTTTTGTGTAAACTGTGTAACAAGACGTCTGATTGCACGAGAAATCCGACTGAGCCAATCAGGGCTGTTGTTACAAGTAATTATGCAAAAATAAAACGTACGATCGTTAGTAATACGGGCCCAAGATCAGTATTATAGTTACAATCGTTGCAATGTTCGAAATTCAAAATAATAAATGATAATAATGTTGTTCCAAACAGAAATGGGTTTATGTCACCTATACGAAAAGAACGAGAACAAATTCAGATAAAATATAAGCTGGGGTCTGGTAAAAGGTAGGCCTAATTTACATTTCCGGAAACCAGATTTCCAGATCAGCCTGTGTTCATTTCCGGAAACCAAATTTCCAGATCAGCCTGTGTTCATTTCCGGAAACCAGATTTCCAGATCAGCATGTTTTCGAATACAGGCTAATACGATCCATCTCGCTCACTTAAAGTGACATTTCACAATTATTTCTACAACATAAATTTTACCTTTATTCTTTCTGAAAGAGCTTGTTTTCATATGAAAAATCTGAAAATTTCAAGCCAAAATATTGAACCATTTACGAGACTGTGCGCATGTCTGATCTAGATCCAGGTTGTTCTCAAATACCATAAGAGAACTTTTCCCAGATCTTTGCTAAAGTATATACTGACACGCAAAAGAAAGCGTCATATGGTTAGAATATGCTCAGCGTACTAACCTCATATTGCACGGCGACTCCATCTAGAAAGTTACATCCTTCTTCATAAAAATCATATTCGGACTGTCTTTTTTCTGAAATAGATCACATGGACGTATAGATAAAACGATGAGGAGAGAGTATCTTAAAGAAATATAACTAGTTATCCATAGTCTTTGTGGTTATTACCCTTTGTCATTTTTAGCTCTCCTGAGCACGAAGTGCTCAAGGTGAGCTATTGTGATCGCTTTTTGTCCGTCGTCTGTCTGTCTGTCCACAACTTGTTAACACTCTAGCATCCACAAATATTGACCAATCTTGACCAAACTTTGTCAAAACATGTATGACCATAAGTTCTCGGATAAGTTTGATTTTGAGTCAGATCTGACTAGAAAGTCCGGAGTTAGTCAGATCGGATCAGGAAGTCTAGAGTTATGTGCCCTTGAACAAAAAAAATTGGCTAGTTTTGACTTTGTTACCACTCTAGTATCTACAAATATTGACCAATCTTAACAAAACTTGTTAACATGTATGACCATAGGTTCTCCGATGAGTTTGATTTTGAGTCAGATCGGACTAGGAAGTCCGGAGTTATGTGCCCTTGTACGTCAAAAATGGCTATTTATTACTTTGTTACCACTCTAGCATCTACAGATATTGACCAATCAAGACAAAACTTTGCCACAATGTTGGCAACTTTAAGATCTTGGATGAGTTCGATTTTCAGTGTGATAGGAGCAGGAAGTCTGGAATTATGTGCCCTTGAATTTGACAAAATTGCTGTTTTCGACTTTGTTTACACAGTAGCATCTACATTTATTGACTAATCAAGACAAAACTTGGCCACAATGTTGGTGACCATAAGATCATTGATGAGTTAACTTTTCAGCTTGATTTGGCCAGAAAAACAAGAGTTATTGGCCCTTTAATTTCATAAAATTACCGTTTTCAACTTTATATTCTCTCTAACAAACAAATATGGACCAATCAAGACACAACTTGCAACTCGCAATGTTGGTGACCATAATATCTTAAATGTTTTAATTTGTCAGATTGGTTGGACTAAAAAAACAGAGTTGTGTGCCCTTGACGGTTTCGAAATTGCCGTTTTCTACTTTGTTTCTCTCAAACAGCAATAAATATTAACCAATAAAAAAAACTTGGACATAATGTTGATGATAATATCTTCATCAGAACAAAGTTATGTGCCCTTTACTGTGACAAAATTGTTGTTTTCTTCCACTTTGTTTTTACTGTAACAGCTACAAATATTGATCATTCAAGATTATGAATGCAGTTTTCAGCTGGATCATAATCTCGCATCTTAAATTATGTGCTCTTGAACTTGACAACATTCGGACTTTCATTCTATCTAGGTGCAGGTGAGCGATTAAGGACCATCATGGTCCTCTTGTAAAGTATTTTTAGCCAACCGTTTCTGTATTTGATACTCGACTAATTGAACTAAAAAAAATCAATCAAAAGGTGTTGAAAATAGAAATAAGCCTAACTAGTCCACCCACCTGATTGAGTTGCCTGCCAGAGTTTGCTGATCTCGCAAGTCGCCACGAGGTTGCCCACTGCAATTGATAAAACATATGGGGTGTGGAAATAGAAAGGGGGCCGTAAAAGTACGATAGCATCTTGAATAGACATAATTATTTCAAAACATATTTAAGATACCTAGCTTTTTCGATAAAATAAAGAAAAAAAGACCGGAATGCATTCAATTGAAGAAAGAATTTGAGTGTAAGATTATACTCCAAGATTCTTTCCTTATTTCACAGAAAACGAAGTACAAAATTATATATTTGTGTATTAAAACATCATATAAAAATTATAGACGTAGATCAGTATTTTGACAAATTAAATATGACTGTTTTTGTACCTAGTATTAGCTATATGTTGTTATATGTTGTTTCGAGTTTTTTTTTTTTTTTTTTTTTTTTTTTTTTTTTTCTTTAGCAAATTTGCTTACGTATTTTTGAATTTAAAGATGCTCGGTAGCTATTTGTTGCATTTCCACTGCCGTCCTTGTAACAGAACATCTTGTCAGTTCACAAAATTTAGAAGAAAGAAAATGCACACATCAATGAATTTGATTTGGACTTTTTGGTAAATATGGGAATCATAAAGAGATTGACTCTAGACAGTGTTTACCCAGCGTTTTCCATGATAAATATCAAAGCCAGTGAATACTTACTTGTACCGACAAATGCGCCGAGGAGCTCAAAATCTGCACCTGTAAGAGAAAAGACAAGGAAATATAAAAGATATAATATGATATTTATGAATAAGATCATATGAAATTTAAATCTACATGAAAATTAAGAAAAGTGTGATACATTGGTCAACAGACAAAATCGACGCTGTTGAAAATATTACTCGTTGACAAATGACAGATGTTTTGAATGGTTATGACAAAGACGAACAAATATTCTCGAAACTCTTTGTTCTACAATGTGGTCAAAATCGCCAGTGTACACTACGTCCGCCTGGCGGCAATCCTCGGATGTTCTTATTTATAATAGACCGGCGCGGATTTTACCGAGTTGTGATGAATTTAGGTCATTTCTTTAGAATTCAAGTCATTGAGTATTCATATATCCTTTTTTAAATCCACACATCCACAATTTTCAAGAGAATGAACAAATTGATTAGACGGAGCGTTATCAGTAAAAGAGATCGGAAAGGATCAGAATAGTTATAATAGATCTTTGAATAATCAAATTAAGGGACTTACACATGCATTTCGCTCCATAACAGGCCGGGAATTCTGCAAAACAAAATTAAATAATCAACATAATCTACACTGGTATTCTTTATAGACTCTATGGCAAATAGCTTTCCAAACGGAATAGACATACTAATTATACATAGGCAAACACATTTATACAAAACCTTTCAATTTACTGGATCTATCATACAGGCCTACATCTTCGCAAACGAGCTGACACTATAATCTAAATTGGATTTAAGCATACATAATTAACGCAATGTAAGTGGTGTCCTTTGCTTGGAAAGATGCGCGGCGTAAAAACGTAGGCCTATTAAAAATTAAATTTCTATATTTCTAAAGAAAATTGTGAAAAATAATGATTTTTATGTTAAAATGTGACGTCATGTCATTTCAGATCACCGTGGAGTGACAGAAACAAGTCAATATGCACGGCTTGGTCACGAAACTGTGCCTTCCATTCTTGACTTACAATTCCTACAGACTGTAAGAAAGTAGTTACTAGAGAACAATTTGGAGTTATATCAGATTTAAAATTCAGCTTAGAATTGTAGAAAAAAAATCGTGTATCAAAGAAAAATAAATGAGAATCTGGAAAAAAGCCATATAAGGGCATTTGAGAACAACATGGATCCAGATCAGACTGTGCATAGCCACATTCTTATCGGGATCCATGCTGTCATTAAATAGCTTCTTCATGATTTGTAGCAACTGTAAGGGAGCCACATTGGTCCTGATCAGACTGCTTTTAGGTACAATCTGATCTGGACATATGGTAGTCTCAAATACCTTTAAACCCTATCCCAAACGGCAAAAATTTCGTATGATCCACTTCAAAAACTGACACAAATGACAAAATGGAAGTTATTAGAGATATAATTTGTGTAAAATATGGCATAGAAAATATTGAGGCAAAAGGAGAAACTGCTGGTTATCAGCAGTTTCTTCTTTTGTCTCAATGTTTTCCCAAGTCTATTCTATCAGGGACGTCAAAACCAGGTCTTGTTTGGGAAAGGGTTAAGGGACATTTTACCAGATCCCATCTCAATTTTTTCTCAGCACTTTAAGCATAATTATTTTTATTCCAGAAATCGAAAAACACTCCTGTATGATAAAATTTTTTATCTAATTTCAAAACAGAATCAAAGCGTTTACCTGATTTTCCTCCGCCTCCTTGCTTCTTATCCAAAGCTCGCTTGGCACTCATAAGAATACGCATATTCTTTGGCATGTCCTTGCTGGCTGAAGCCAATGCGAGGCAGCAGACTGACCCGACGAGCAGCAATAAAACCTTCATCGTAAAAAATTATTGACCACAAGTTCGAAATTTGAAAATGGCCCGAATGATCGGCAAAGACTGGTGCGGACACCTCATTAGTGACCATCTTTATACTGACCCTCCGTCATGGGTAAGAGGTTTTCGATGGTTACGGTCGAAAATGCCGTAACTACAGCTTGAATAAGCTGTAGTTACGACATTTTAGAACGTAACCGACGATTTGTTTCACGTAAGCTTCTTTTGAAAATATCCCAATTACATTTGAGACGGCATCTGGTAAAAGGGGTCCAGACAAAGACTAGCCTAGCCTATCGTGTTTCTAGACAAGCCTGTGTTAATGAGAAGTCTGATTCAGAATTCATCATGGCGGGGAATCACATGACACAATGATTGCAGAAAATCTTCAATAATTCTCTTCACACGTGACCGATTTGAATATGGACTGAACCAGAGAAGGCGGAAATAGCCTACGTGGCGCTGTATATCTTCTATCTTATAAAGAATCTTATAAATTCTAAGTCGTCAATAACTCAATCAGCTGATTTTTAAACGATCTACAATTTCCAGGAAATTCATGGCGTTTTCTCACGTTTCAAATTTGTGAATAACTG
The DNA here is from genome assembly GCA_963680895.1 of Fragum sueziense. Lineage (NCBI taxonomy): Eukaryota > Metazoa > Mollusca > Bivalvia > Cardiida > Cardiidae > Fragum > Fragum sueziense. The sequence continues at coordinate 24,275,639 of OY804599.1, read as the reverse complement.
GCAGAAATATTTCGTCGGTGTAAATGCAAAACCTCGTATGTCGATTTTCGTGCCCATCTAAGACAATTCTTGCATGTTTTGAGGTATTTTACTGAACGGTATTAATGACACATTATTCGTGAACAATATATTCAAGTAAATCCTTTCAGTTTGGGAAAAGTTATTACATTTTTTCCGACCCCTTTAAAATTTTCCAAAAACGATATACGAGGTTTTGCATTTACAACGACGATTTACAGTTTTCTCACATTGTTGTGTCACGTGCGCCTTCATCGTGATTCATGCGGCTCTCTTATGCTAGGTTCCCACTACCGACCAAATCAACTCGATCAAACCCGACCTAGCGATCGAGTACCGGTCGAGGTCGGTCGGCAATGGTGATCGGGATAAGTCGAGATGGTCGAGTTTGGTCTGCATCGATCGGTAATCCTGCCAACTTGTTTTGACACGTCAAAGAAATCCGTGTAGCGGTCGAGTAGAAAACACATCGGGAAGATGCTCGAGTATCGATCGTATAGAAGATCGAGCTGATCGACAATCACTCGAGTAGAGATTGTGTGTGCTCGGGTCGATATCTTTTACCGGGATTTGATTGGATGAATAGTTGGAGCAGAAGTCGAGTTGATCGGGAATGCGTTCGGGAATAACTCGTACAAGTCGAGGTGGTCGAGTGCTTCCAACTGCTCTATGGCAGCGGATCAACTCGATCTACTCGATCGCTTAATTTCACTCGATCAATCCCGACCATATGACTTCTTCTCGATCTCTAGTCGATCAAACCCGACCTCTTCATCAGATTTGATTGAGTGAACAGATGAATCAGAGGTCGAGTTGATCGGGTGTGGTCGGATATTACTCGAGTACAAGTCGAGGGAATCGAGTGCACGCTCGGTGCAGGTCGGAATACAAATTATCTACCCGATCACACTCGATCTCCAGACCCGACTGATTCACGACCAGGTCGATCTTCTACCCGATCAATACACAATCGCTCCTCGATCATTTTTGTACTCGATCGCACTCGACTGTTTTTGCATGTCAAAAAAACTCGAGTAGGGAGCCCGAGCGATGCAGATCAAATTCGATCATCTCGACCGCTCCCGATCACTCTTGCAGACCTAACCCGACCTGTATTCGACCGCTTGATCGAGTTGATCTGGTCGGCAATGGGAACACCAGGTCGTGTGGTAATAAATGTGTACAAACAGCACGAGATCCCGCGCAGAGTATATTAACAGAAATATTGAATATTATTGGAAATTGCGTTTCACGTGAGTCCCCGCTCTTAGACATAACACGCACGATTGATATAATGATATTAAACGCCTCAAAGAATGCTTTAATCTTTATATTTTATCAGATTAAGAATGAGACAATAGCTAAAAGTACATTTACGTCACATTTAAATTATGTACATATTTAAACTGACAATATTATGAAGTTTTTATAAATATGTGATAATCACAGACGCTGCAAAAAGATTCTCATTCAGAACACCTAGAATAGAATCAGCTCGATCTGGTCGTGTACAGATCGAGATGGTCGGGTATTGATCGTGTAAGACTCGAATTAAGGTCGGGGTGATCGGGTAGACATCGGAAAGATGGTCGGGCTTCAGTCGGGAAATGATCGGGATTGCTCGGGCAGGGGTCTAGTTTGATCGACTAGAGATCGAGAAGAAGTCGTGTACATACATTTGGTCGGGCTTGATCGGGGAAATTAGGTGGTCGAGTAGATCGAGTTGATCAGATCGGCAGTGGGAACCTAGCATTACAGTCGTAAAGAGGTTACATGAGTGGGCTATAAGAGAGCCACATGGATCTTGATCAGATTGCATGTAGGACATATACGCATGTTGATCTATATCCATGGGTAACTAGTGTCAAATGCCACAAGGGACATTTTTGTTTCACGAATCCCGGCTCATTTATATATGAAAAGAGCTTTCACACTATTTAAAATCGGAAATACAATTGTGAAAGATTGTTCTCATTTTAGACCAAAATGTATGAAATTTTGTTGCATAACGACGGTTACGTTCGCAGATGCCGTAATTATAACCTATCTAAGCTGTAGTTGCGATGCTTTCGAAAGTAATCGGTGATAAGTACATCTTTTGTACTTTAAGAAGTGGACATTCTCTAATTTTCGTATTATTTTACTACCAGCCAATGACTAAATTTTTGTCCAGGATAGCTCCAGATGTCGGTACCATCGCACACTAACGACCTGTCACTCCTCTATTCTTTGAGCATTTTTGAGCCCTTGTTGCAACCCATCCTTTGCCTACATGCAACTAAAGAATTTGTATTGCCTAATGGCGATACTGTGGGCTATTTTGTCCGTAAGCTACGTTGGCTCTGAAATATCCCTGTTCAAGACTAAAAAAAGTACGCCAATCCAAAATCGAAGCGACTGTAGATAACAAAGTCGGGGCCAAAACATCATTATCGTCGCTTTTCAACACAAACCTTGTAACTGCAGCTTGTTTCAAGCTACAGTTATGATGTTTTCCTTGAAAAGCAGCGATATGCCATGGAATCAGTAAAATTGAGTTAAAGTGAAGGTAGGCTACTGACTATCAGTATTTCACATCCTTGTCCACCCGTCCCGTTTTAACGAGCATTTCTTAGAGCTTTCTCTAAGTGGTGCGTATTTAGTTAATTTTCACTAGCTTGTCCGATCCGTTCAGGGGCACTAAACCTACAACCTCGAGATAATAGGCTATTAAGACAATCTAGTAGGACTGGCAATATTTTACTATAGTCCATTTTTGTACGGCTGCTTTCTTTTTGTTATTGTGCTCATCATCTAGTTTTGGCACATTTAAATTCGTTGTCATGCTGGATCAACCCACGCTATTTGATGTTAACAAAAGACTTGTGAAAATTCAAGTGTAACACTTACTTTAAATGTCTTAATGACCAACGGTCATCTAACGGTCGGAGTATTTGGACATTTTAGCCCTTTCCTAAATTGTAACATTATATTACGTAATTGTTCAAAACTTAAAGCTGCTGCACATGAATAAGAATGGGTGTAACACCTTAAAGTCTGTCCACAACATATCTCTAACAAATTGATTGATAATAGGATCATAGAACGTCTTGGGTTGAACTATTTCATTGCGGATACGTGCTGAGAAACTATATATCTACAATTATGAAATGACTCGCGTATCTTGCCACAATCTGCCTGTCATATTTTAGCCCAGTTACAAAACACATTTACAACATAATCACTGCCGGATCACTTTAAAAAAAAGTCCCACAATGCAGCATATTTTTAATGTGACGGTAGCAGAATTATGTGACCGGGCATTAAAACCCATTCCCAAACATTGACGCTTTTTGACGCCCTTTAAGATAAAAGCTTTGGAAAACATTGTGGAAAATGTAGAAATTGCTTGTGACAAGCAATTTCTTCATTTGCCACGATGTTTTCTATCCAAAAAGACCAAAAATTATATAATTATATTCACTTGAATTGTCGTCTGCATCATCTTTGAATTTGGAACAGTCCAAAATTTTGCCGGCTGGAAATGGATTAAAATAAGAGAAACGATCATGGATATCCCCATATTTTTCACCGCGTACTAATATGTGAGAAATAGAAGGAAAATATGTCCATGAGATTATTATTCAGAGATATGGTTGGTAGATAATGGTCAAACGGTCAAGATCACACGGTCACATGCAGGTATTAGAAACGACGGGGACTCATCAAGAACAGAATATGGTATATTAGATTCAGGGCCTATAATTCACCCTTTTCAAAATATTTGTCCTTGCCAAAAAAAAAAAAAAATCCAAAGATGTCACAGATGAGAAAAACAATGCTTGCTAAAACAGAAAGTATTCTGACAAAGGGAAGAAAAGGTGGTTATAAGATCCCAGATCATTTGTTTTGTAGCGCTAGGTCTATAACAATATCCCCTTATACATAAAACTCTCCCGTGATGACAATTTCTTGCTCATCATTCCTATTTCATGCTTGATAAGATTTCTTCATTATCTGTCTATTAGATGAATGGGTCCATTCCTTATTTTGTCATTTGGATATAACGGTTTCCATCTTCATGACGTTAAATTGACAATTCATCTGATATGCCTATCTACAAGTCCTGGGGCGACAATTCCTCTCAGAAATATCAACATTGTTCGTCGTCTCAAAAAGAGACCTTCTATAAATAATTGAAAGGGCTTTTCTAAATTGAGAAAGATTGGGTTTATTATTTCTATGATAAATTATTAATTCGGATCTAGGCTGCTTTAACCCATTACCACACAGTGACTCCTTTTGACTCTCCACAAGGTAATGGCTTTGGAAAACATCGTGGAAAATGAAGAAATTGCTTGTGACAAGCAATTTCTTCATTTAACACAATGTTTTTCTCATAAAAAGACCAAAAAATTTCAAAATTTCATTCACTTGAAATTGTCGTCTGCATCATCTTTGAATTTGGACTAGTATAAAAAATTGTCGTTTGGTAGTGGGTGAAGTGCTTTTTTCATCCACCCCGTACCATCGTCGTCAATTATTGAATATGATCTTCTACTTAACCCATTACCAGACGACACAATTTTGGGCTGTTCAAATTTCAAAGAAGTTGCAGACGACAGTTATAAGTTGATGAAAAATTAAAAAAAAAAAAAATCATTCCATTTTGGTTAAGAAAACATTGTGAAAAATGAAGAAATTGCTTGTCATAAGTAATTTCTTCATTTTTCACTTTGTTTTCCCAAGCATTTCCTTGTTAGGGAGTCAAAAGGCGTCACTGTGCAGTAATGGGTTTTTAAAATGAATTACTGTCGAATGTGCGAACATATAGGCCTACTGGTCGAAAAGCGACAAAAATGAAGACTTGTCCATATTAGAGAGAATCTATTCAGACGATAAAATGTTACTGAAAATGTCTTTTTGCGTTTAGAAAATTGAGAGAAAGGTAGAGTAATGTTTAAAAACAGTAATTTCTTTTTATGCTTTTCAAAATCAGGGCTTATTTGGAAAAGGGTCGCGAGAAAGTGTTCCACTGCGGCACACCTAAAAGGGTTCGCGGTTTTACTGCTATTTGACAAGAATCAGTTTTAACTTTTTTCCGAATCATTGTTCAAACGCAACAGTGTTAATGCCAGATTTCCATGCTGATTATCAGCATTTTCTCCAATTCATTTAAGGTTTGTACTTCAAGTCAAACAACATGCGTTTGTGAAACACCAATGCCCCCTGAAATAGCCATTTTTAGCTCCACTGGCCTTTCAGGCCAGCGGGCTATTGTCATGGCGTTGTGTCCGTCGTGCGTGCGTCCGTCCGTCCGGTCGTCAACTTTTTCTTTAAAAATCTTCTCAGAAACTACTGGATGGATTTCAATCAAACTTTACAGGAAAGATCCTTGGGTGACCCTCTCTCAGATTCCTCGAAATAATTTTGATTGAACTTTAAAGTCTGGAGTTATCTGCCCTTGAATATCAAAATGGCCGTTTGGGGTTTTTTTCACTTTAGCAAAAACAAATATTGACCATTCAATAAAAAACTTGGACAGAATGTTGGTGACTAGTAGATCTTGCATGAGTGTATATTTCAGCTTGATCGGAATTTCACTGCCTGAGTTATGAGCTTATTTATATGGCATAAACTCAGCTAGGTAATGAGTAAAGTATGAAATGGGTGGAAGGGTTACTGCTTGCAGTATGAGGTAGGGCAATTGTCCTACACTCCAGTACTCTCCATGCCGAGCTCTATTGATTAAACCATCAAATATGACCTCTGCAGTTTTCGGTACGCCAACAGCCTATTTGGTCGTCATAATCTAATTATAGCACACCATTTGAATTATCGAATCAAAATCATTCAGTTTTATCTTGCATGATCATTACGTATACATTACGTCGCTTCTATTTTTGGCTGAAGCCGGTAACATTTGAATTATCGAATCAAAATCTTTCAGTTTGATCTGGTTTGATTACGTATACATTACGTCGCTTCTATTTTTGGCAGAAGCTGGTAATTTGAAGCGTTAGCCAATCATTTCTTGTATCAGAAATTTCGATTGTTTATGAGTATATTGGCGACGATTGGATACCGAAATCCCGCCAAGGCCCCGAGATTAGACGTGAAACGACCCCGCGAGAACAGAGAGTATTCTATCGAAATGGAATGTAGGGAGAATACGCTCTGTTCGTAAGAGAGTAACACTCCAGATAAATATACTGCAAGCAGTAACCCTTCCACCCATTTCACACTTTACTCATTACCAGAGGGTAAGATTTTAAGCAGGTCTAAATGGGAGCTTGCAGATGACCGACAATTTCATGTGAATAGAATTTTACAATTTTTGGTCTTTTGGGGTAGAAATAATTTTATAAAATGCAGAAATTGCTTGTCACAAGCATTTTCTACATTGTTTTAAAACTCAAAGCCTTTATCTTGAAAGTAAACAAGAGATGTTTGTAAAACATATATGCCCCCTCAAGGGCCTACATTTTATGTAGGTCAAAGTCCAAGGTCAAGTTAACAAGGTCCAAGGTCATGGTCAAATATGAAAGGTCTTGGTAGGAGGTGTATATGTGTGAAATATCAAGGCTGTATATGTAAAAGTAAAATGAAATATAGGCCAGGTTAAAGTTTTTAAAAGTATGCCAAATGCCAAGGTCAAGGTCATGGTCAAATGTGAAAGGCCTTGGTTGGAGGTGTCCATGTGTGAAATATCAAGGCTGCAGGTGTAAAAGGACATGATATATATGCCTGGTTTAAGTCTTTTTAAAAGTAGGTCAAACTCCAAGGTCAAGGTTGCAATATTCAAGGTCATGGTCAAATGTGAAAGGTCTAGGTAGGTGTCAATGTGTAAAATATCGAGACTGTATAGGTAACAGGACATGAGATATAGGCCTAGTTTAAGTTTTTTAAAAGTAGGTCAAACTTCAAGGTCAAGGTCATGGTCAAAAGTGAAATGTCTTGGTTGGAAGTGACCATGTGTGAAATATCAATGCTGTATGTGTAAAATGACATTAAATATAGGCCAGGTTAATGTATTATAAAAGTAGGTCAAACATCAAGGTCAAGGTCACAAGGTCCAAGGTCATGGTCAAATGTGAAAGGTCTTGGTCGTAGGTGTCCATGTGTCAAATATCAAGGCTGTATGTGTGAAAGGACATGATATATCAGCTAGGTTAAAGTTTTTATAAAAGTAGGTTAAAGTCCAAGGTCAAGGTCACAAGGTCCTGGGTCATTGTCAAATGTGAAAGGTCTTGGTAGGATGTGACCACATGTGAAATATCAAAGCTGCATGTGTAAATGAACATGAGATATAGGCGCAGTTTATTTTTTTCAAAAGTAGGTCAAACTCTAAGGTCAGGGTCACAAGATCCAAGGTCATAGTCATATGTGATAGGTCTTGGTCGGAGGTTTCCATGTGTCAAATATCAAGGCTGTATGTGTAAAAGGACATGATATATCAGCCAGGTTAAAGTTTTTAAAAAGTAGGTCAAACTCCAATGTCAAGGTCACAAGGTCCAAGGTCAATTGTGAAAGGTCTTGGTAGGAGGTGTCCATGTGTGAAATATCAAGGCTGCATGTGTAATAGGTCATGAGATATATGCCCGGTTAATTTTTTTAAAAGTAGGTCAAACTCCAAGGTCAAGGTCAGAAGGTCCAAGATCATGGTCAATTGTAAATGATGTTAATATGAGGTATCTATGTGTGATATATTAAGGCTGTATGTGTAAAAATACATGAGATATAGGCATTGTTAAGAATCAAGTGTAAAAATCAACAAAGGGCAATAACTCCAAAAAGTTGATCGGCAAGGTTATGGTTCTTGTGCACTGCACCTCTTCATAATGAGAGCTATCCACCTGTGAAGTTTCATGTTTCTACCTTAAATACAGTCGAAACTGTGTTAGCGGCCACCTGTGAATAGCAGCCAAACTGTCGTATGCAGCCAGTCCAGGTCCTCCCAAACAATTTTACTCTTTAAAGTAACTGTGAATAGCAATAAACTGCTGTATGTTGTCAGTGGCCACCTTTAATTGACCTAATTGCTCTTTATCTATATCCCATTAAGCAGCCTTGCACAACTAATCGGTGGCAGATGAGGTGTGAAATATTGATAATGCATCTGGCTTATCATGTGCATAAAGCTTGACAAGGTGTGATAAACAGTGAAATGTCATAAAATTGCAACCTTTTACTTTAACACTTGACTTTTTTCATGTTAATGAACCAGTCATACAGGTTGACATTAACTTACTTTAAGATTAATGGAAATCATCCAAGCTTAAGAATATTCTATTCTGTGCTAAGCAGCCAACTGTCGTATGTGGCCAATTTTGGTCTGTCCCTTGGCTGGCTGCATACGACAGTTTCGACTGAATTTTTCGAGTTATGCTCCGGACAAGAATCAAGTTTGAAAATCAACAAAGGGCAATAACTCACAAAATTTGATCGGCAGAGTTACGGTTCTTGTGCACTGCACCTCTCCATAATGAGATCTATCCACCTGTGAAGTTTCATGATTCTACCTTACATACTTTTTGAGTTATGCTCCGGACAAGAATCAAGTTATAAAATCAACAAAGGGCAATAACTCAAAAAAATTGATTGGCAGAGTTATGGTTCTTGTGCACTGCACCTCTCCATAATGAGATCTATCCACCTGTGAAGTTTCATGATTCTACCTTACATACTTTTTGAGTTATGCTCCGGACATGAATCAAGTTTGAAAATCAACAAAGGGCAATAACTCACAAAATTTGATCGGCAGAGTTACGGTTCTTGTGCACTGCACCTCTCCATAATGAGATCTATCCACCTGTGAAGTTTCATGATTCTACCTTACATACTTTTTGAGTTATGCTCCAGACAAGAATCAAGTTTGAAAATCAACAAAGGGCAATAACTCAAAAAATTTGATCGGCAGAGTTATGGTTCTTGTGCACTGCACCTCTACATAATGAGATCTATCCACCTGTGAAGTTTCATGATTCTACCTTACATACTTTTTGAGTTATGCTCCGGACAAGAATCAAGTTATAAAATCAACAAAGGGCAATAACTCACAAAATTTGATCAGCAGAGTTACGGTTCTTGTGCACTGCACCTGTCCATAATGAGATCTATCCACCTGTGAAGTTTCACGATTCTACCTTTAATACTTTTCGAGTTATGCTCCGGACAAGGTTTGGTCTACGGATAGACCGACCAACCTACGGACCGACCGACCTTCCGACCGACACTTGCCAAACAATTTACCCCCATTTTCTTCGAAAGGGGGCATAATTAAGGAGGAAGGTTTTCATTCCTAGTATCATCCAAAGCTGGAATTTTATCCCCTTTCCCAAATGTCATCTAGTTTTACATTTTTGCTTCAAGTACTACAATTACAGAAGAAGCTGGTAAGAACATAGAATATAAAGGAGTAATTGATCAATAAATTAAGATCAGGAAAACTTTCATTGCTAGTATCATCACCTAAGCTGGAATTTTTGCCCGTTCCTTTAATCCTTTTCCAAATGGCAAACATTTAGTTTTAGTTTCATTTTTTTCTCTAACAAGTTTTGAACAATCTAGTAAAAACTGGATTAAATATTTACAAATTTCCAGGCCTGTGGAGCGACTCAAGACCTTCAGGTCTTTCTAGTTCTAAAATGTAAAGTTTTCGTGTAAAGGGTTGATAATAGTTAAGGGATGACCTTGCATGGAACAGATATATATCATTGAAAGGAAGTTGCATACAAAATTTTAGCTTTGTATGTCAAATACTTTTGGAGAAAAGGCAAATGCTAAGTTTTCGGGCAGACAGACAGACGGACGGACACGAGTAAAACAATATGCCCCTAATCTCTCGATACGGGGGCTTAAATTACGCTTGACGTGACTGTCTTTTACATTTCTAGTAATGGAAATGGGCCACTAGTTGTTGAGAACGTGGAAAACTTTCTAGCTGCGCTAACTTTCTCTGCGCTAACTTTCTCGTTGCGCTAACTTTCAAGCTGCGCTAAGATACATTTTTAGCCCCAGAATGTGCGGTGCATCATACAACTGCTAATGCTCAGACAGCTTCAACATTGTTCTGATGCTTAAATTAATCCTTTTTCCAAACGACCAAACTATAGGTTAATCATATTCAAATACTGCTGGAGACGATGTGTGTTTATCAAGATTGGATTTGCGTAAAATGCAGCTGAGAAAATATTGAGGCAAAAGGAGAAAATGCTGATTATCAGCATTTTCTTCTTTTGACTCAATATTTTGTCAAACCTATTGACCTATTCTATAAGGGACGTCAAACCCCTGTCTTGTTTGGGCAAGGGTTATCTAGGGCTGACTTCGATTGGCACTATAGCTCGCGAGGACGGGAACCATTATTGGGAACCAGCGCTGTTCCATCAATTGAATTACTCCCCGTTCTGAGTCAGCCAATCAAAATCTTTGTTTACCTCGACACTGATTGGTTCGCTGTTATCCGAGGTGTTCCGAATGACGTAATTGCCCGGATGGACGGACCACACTTTTTCCGGTGGTCGGACTATAGCTCGGACCATTGCCGTTCGATTGGAGCTATAGCTGCGGAAATGACGTCAATAGCTCGCACTATCGGTGTTCGGTTGGAGCCATCCTCGAGCCATCACTGAGCTATCGCCTCACTCGAAGTCGGCCCATTATGAGTCTGTTGTTGTTGTTGTTGTCCATTTGGGGTACTTTAAAGTCTCAAAGAGAGTATGACATGATAGATATGGAAAAGATAAGATACGGTACTGAAAAACGAAAACTCATAATTCAAAATTAAATTACATTCAACGATGATATAAAAAGAAAATAATAATAAAAAATTGTAAGAAAATTAGTACATGCACATTTTAACACAAGAATTGCTTTGAAGATACATAATTATACTTTTTCATACAACATGTTGAAATGTCATACAAGTTACAACACAAGGAATTATGACATTTTTTGTTTGTTTGTTTATTGGGGTTTTACGCCGTTTCCATCTGCTATGGTCATATTGCGGCGCCTCGAGCACCTAACACTGTGTTCCTGTTGTTTCTCGTACTAATACTACCACAACACCATAACCTAGCCTCCAGCTGCTCGCCCACATAGGTTCACGATATCAAACCATTGATGAGTGACATTTTGTCAGAGAGGGCATTTGCCGCGGCCAGGTATCGAACCTGGGACCTCTAAAGTGAGAGGCAGATGTGCTACCAACTGCGCTATTGCCGCGGCCTATGACATATTTTGCCATATTATATACTTTATTCAAGTATTCAGGCCCATGGACAATGATACAACAGATACTATAAACACACGTGAAATAAAAAAGATCTCGATAATTTCTGCACGGTAACGTTTAAACAAATATCATACCAGTTTTGTGAATATTTTCTAAATAAAATAAGACTTCGTTTCAATTGTGCAATTTAAAGCTTAAAAGCGAAGTTACAGAAACATGAGATCATTTCACAGCATGAAGTGGAAAAAATAACATGAACAACTGTGTGTAAATAGGGGACAATTTTATCGAGTAAATAGAGGTCTACGTAATTTCTGACAAACAATAGTACTTCGCAGCTGTTGTTATAAAATCTCATAACTACGGCTTGATTCAAGCCGTAGTAAGTGACGAGATTTTAAAACAACACCGAAGGTTTATCAAAACATAGACGGTTAACCCAGTCTATTTTTAGCACAAAATTCATTGCCATTATAACATCCATTATTTAATAACTCTGTCTAGCATAGTACCTAGTTTTTAAGACCCATACAGAGAAGACTTTAAAAAATGTTAATGTGTAATCAGTTTCTAATCAAACTCAGAACCAATGGTTATGCTGATGTCATCTCCCACATTTAATGTAGAATGGTACCAGATGTTGGTGTCCAGCACAACTGAAAAATAAATATAATACATGTACATCTTTTAAATGAAAGTCTAACTCATCCAAAATGACATTTAACCCTTTCCCAAACGGCAAAATTTTATGGTGATCAACTTCAAAAACTGTTAAAAATGACAAAAAAGATGTTGTTAAAGATGAGATTTGTTTAAAATATGGCAAAGAAAATATTGAGGCAAAAGGAGAAACTGCTGGTTATCAGCAGTTTCTTCTTTTGTTTCAATGTTTTCCCAAGCCATGTCTACTAGGAACGTCAAAGCAGGTCTTGTTTGGGAGGGTTAAATGATAGGTGTAGGAGAAAAAAGTCCCAATTCCAAGGGCGGATCCAGGATTTTTTTCCAGGGGGGGGGGTCAAAGCCCAAATGATGGCATTTGATAAGAAGTTATATAGTCAAAATTCAATTTTCGCCCAATTCCAGAGGGGGTCATGACCCCCTGACCCCACCCCTAGATCCGCCCATGCAATTCTATTTCAAGTTTAATTCATTCATCATTTGAAATCATGAACATTTTGTGCGCCCTTTCCTCTATTGGAATCCCAATAGTATTTTCAATTTATCCTGTCAATGGTAAAACAAAGAAATTTCTCACTTTACTTCAACTTTTACTGTGCTACATTGTACAGAAAATCTTATTTTATCAAATCTATTTTGTCTTATGAAACTACTTTCAAATTGGGACAGTCTAATTGTTTCGTCATTTAGGAAATGTGTAGCACACAAGACATACTTATCTGTCCAGGCTGCACTGTGACTTCTATTCTGTCTGGACATTTGTAGTAACATTCAGGTGGGGGCTCCAGGGTCCATTTCTTGGTCCCCTTAATCTGGGCCTGCCAGGACGGGTGCCCCACATTGTCTATCTGAAATAACATTCATATTACTATTGAAATATTCATCTCTTAACCCATTACCAGAAGGCAAAATTTTAAACTTGTCCAAAGTCAAAGGCATTGCAGATTACAATTTCAAGTGAATGAAATTTTACACATTTTCAAACTTCTGGGTAGAAAACAATATGGGAAATGAAGAAATCATTATTGCCTGTCACAAGCAATTCCTTCATTTTCCATGATGTTTACCTGAGCCATTATTTTATGGAGAGTCAAAAAATGTCATTATGTGGGATTGGGTTCAAGTCATTTGTACACAAGCAACAGGTCTTGGATTCCATCCCTGGCCACAACTAACATCCTTTCTGACATTTGTCTCCGAACAAAAAGGTTGGATAATTGTAAACATATGTAGGCAAGCAGTTGGAGGCTCTGAAAGAATGTTGTGGTAGTATTAGTGAGAGAAATGACAGGAATCCATGGTTAGGTGCTTCAGCCACCACAACATGAACATAGCACTTGAAAAAGCGTTAAACAATTAAGGGTCCTTTTCTTGATCTCCTTAATCTGGGCCTGTCAGGATGGGAGACCTACATTTTCTATCTGTAATAACACACATAACACATTGTAATATTATTTGAAAAGACATTTCTCTTTTATTTGATGTATGTTTGGTCATTTGTAGACATGCAAGAGATCTTGGGTTCCATTCCAGGCCGTGGCAAACATCCTTTCAGACATTTGTCTCTCACCAATGGTTGGATAATTGTTACAACGTTTATGGGTGAGCAGATTGATGCTCTGAAAATTGTGGTAGTAACAAGTACTGGTCAGTGAAATAACAGGAATCAGTGGTTAGGTGCTCCAGCCAAAACAATATGACCATAGCAGTTGAAAGAGGTGTTGAATAATCTAGGGTCCATTTCTTGGTCCCCTCTGGGCCTGCTAGTATGGGTGACCTACATTTTCTATCTGCAATAAAAACTAAGACATGTTTGTAAAAATTCAAGCGCTCCTAAAAATAGTGACACTTCTAATTAAAGGGACCCATGCTAGATATTTCAGGCATCAGAACAAGATGGGGACAGCCAGAGTTGAGATTGTAAAATCGTTTAACGTGATGTCATACAGCTAGCTGTTATGATGTCAACATTATTTCCCCCCCCCCCCCAATATTGGCATTCCTGTGCATTATCAGACATTTTAAGTAAGCTTTCCCGTAATAAACTGATTAATGAAGATTCTTTTGCAGAGGCAACTGTGTTTCACACTTTGACCTGCTGCGGATCCAGGATTTCTGTGAGGGGGTTCGTAATTACAACTAGAAAGACCTGAAGGTCTTGAGTCGCTCCACAGGCCTGAATTTCTTGTGGTTTACTATAAAAAAATTATCTAAATGCTTAAACTGATATATTTTTAAATTCTTGTGATTCTTAGAGCAGAAACAAAGTAAAGAGAAGCAATTATGTGGTCAAAGCGAAAAGAAGGTAAATGATTGACTAATATTTTGGGGATTTTTAGAGTGATGATAAAGTTGAAAACTGTCATTATGCCAAATTCAAGGGCACATAATTTAATATGTGAGTTAATAATTGTGGTTAACTAAGGGAAGTAACTTTTGATATGAGCAATTTAAAGTTCATTAAGAGTTGTTTTTCTTTATGATAATTATTTCAAGAAGTTGCGATTGTGCATGTAACTTAGTGGTCATGAAAATAAAGACATTCTGGTCTAAAAATATGATTTTGACTTGATAATTTATGTCTTGAACACCACAATAATCAAGCTGAATATTAAACTCGAGCAAGATCTTATGGTCTGTCCAAATTTTGTCAGTATTAATCTATATATGTGGCCACAAAAGTGAAAAAAGTGTTGAAAACTGAAATTTTGTCAATTTCTAGGGTACATAACTCAGATTGTAGCAATGCAATCATCCTGAAAATTACACAAAAGCAAGATTTTGTTGTCAACAAGATTCTGTCCAAATATCATCTTGATTGGTTAACAATTATGGCTGTTAGAGTGAAAACAAAGTCGAAAATGGAAATTTTGACAAATTCAAGGGCACATAACTCATGATGTAAAAATCTGATCAAGCTGAAAATTGAGCCAAGGCAGGATATCATGCTTATATATATTCTGTCCAAGTTTTGTCTTGATTGGTTAATATTTGTAGATTTTAGAGTAAAAATAAAGTCAAAACCAGCTTTTTTTGACGTTCAAGGGCAGATAACTCAAGTCATTCTGGTTCAATCCAAACTCTTTGTAGGAATCTGAGGGAGGGTCACCCAAGGATCATTCCTGTGAAGTTTAGTTGAAATCCATCCAGTAGTTTCTGAGGAGAAGATTTTTAAAGAAAAAGTTTACGGACGCACGGACGCACGACGGACACACCGCTATGACAATAGCCCGCTGGCCTGAAAGGCCAGTGGAGCTAATACAATAATTTTGACTTAATTCTGCATGAAAATGAAATATTCAGGCTTCAAGGTGGGGTTCGTTTGAACCACCGGAACCCCCTCTGGATCCACCAATTATTGACCTTGTCTAAGTCTGAAACTGATCTAGATTTGACTGCTTTGAAATTCAGCTTCTTGGAAAAGGTTGGAAAAGTAACAGAAAGGACAACATAGTCCTTCCATTGAAGTTTTACATCAGTACGGGTATCACTCGGACATCTTTTCATCCCTATCTAGGCTTTGTCTACTTTTATATTACCGCAATTATTCTAATAAACGCCCATATTCTAGTAAACGCCCATCCCCCAAATCTCGGCAGAAAGTCTTCTTATTTCAAGCACAATTTTAGCTGAAAAGGGTGTTTCTAATAAATGCCCATCCCCGATTAGAATAATGTAAGTCATAAACAAAGATCATTTCCAAAAGCAATGAAATAAGGATGCCCAGTCCTCAAGCTGTTAACAGAACTTTTGAAATGAAGGAATTTCATCGAAAAGTCGTATTTTGCAGTCCTTATAATAAAACTTTGCCAAAATTCCACTTGCTGAACTTCGAGTCAATGAATTGACTCTTGATTAGCTAATTTTGACCAACAAAATTAGAATACCTCTAATAAACGCCCACGCCCTACTTTTACAATGACCATGTTTCTAATAAACGCCCAGGCGTTTATTAGAATAATTACGGTATTGTTATTTACATATGAGAAATACCATAAAATGGTCCATAAGAACATTGCTAGTACATGTAACAACTACTCACATGTAAATGTGCTCCATATCCAGGACTGCCCATAAAGATCCAGTCAGTTTTACTGCATTCTGACAGTTCAGGCAGAAAGTAGGGTCTCTCATAATGTTTTCTTAGTGTGTTTGCAGCAGAAAAGTCACAGTTACTCCTGAAATGTAGATCTAGATGATAAACATTTTTAGCCAGGATCAGAGAAAAGGTCTCTTATGATATCTTACTATTTCTTATGAGACAAACATGAATCTATATGTAGTCTGATGATGATCAGAATCCATAATGATCTCTAACCATTCTTCATTTGCTGAAGCACCTGCTATATAACAGAATGGATACTTACTGCATTTTGACCATATGCTGATCTGGAAACACAATTTTCAAAGTGCCATAAAGGCCACTTTTTCCAGAACCTAGCTGATTAAATTCTGTTTGTCAGTCTAGAATTAACCCATTATCACACAGTGATGCCTTTTGATACCCAATAAGATAAAAGCTTGGGAAAACATAATGGGAAATGAGGAAATTGCTTGTGGCAAGCAATTTCTTTATTTTGCAACATTTTCTACACAAAAAGACCAAATATGTAAATTTACATTCATTTGAAATTGTCATCTGAAATATCTTTTGAAATGGATCAGTCCAAAATTTTGTGCATCAAAAGATCAGGGCCATAAAAATGCCAATGTGTAGCATTTTCTCTTTTCGCCTCAACAATTTTCAAAAAATACCTGTATATACAGCCCATATCTTCACTTTATCCATTTTATCGGCTGTTGCAGCTCTCAAATTGGGCAACCCTAAAAAGTGGCTGTTTGGGAAAAGGTTCATTATTTGCATACTCACCAGCCAATATACCATGGTTTAGATCCATCCCTGCCTGTCGCTTCTTCTATGGTCATATTCATAACATCCGACAAACCATGGAATGTTGTCTTATACGGGAAAAACTGACAATGCTTCTCCTGATTATTCAGAGCTGGACTGCCGTCATAATAAATCTCTTTGAAAAATTCAAAACTGAAATATTTTGGAGCAGTCCAGTTTTTAGTGCCGTCACCAATGATCACGGGAATACCGGTGTATGCATATTTTTCTTCGAATTCAACCCGACTGATATCATTGACAACTTCAACTTTGTTCATATCCTTACAAAAATCACATTCCACTGGAGGTCTGAAGAAGTCGTTCACAGATTCTGGGATTTCAATGACACATGGTTCACTTTCTATATCCAAACCTTGAATACCAAACCATACATTCAGCATGCCTTCCCGACTGAATGGCCATTCTACAAGGTACATTAGTAAGGCTGAATACCCTAACAAGGTCACACCCAAAATGAACATGACCGAGTATAAAACAGTCACTCTATAATAGGACCCATTCCATGCTATCACTTTAAGGATCTCCATTTTTGAAAAGTCGTCTTCTGTTAATCCCATTTGGACAGCTTTCTTGTGGAGCTTTTTGAATTCTTCTTCTATTTCTGCTGCCTTTGAACCATTTCCATTCATCTTACTGTGGTTTCCATTTGATTCGCCTTTAACATCAGCACTGTTTGTGTTTGGTCCTTTTCCAATCATTTCATCAGTATCAATAGTTTCAGCAATTAGGTCATCTTCTGTATTTTCAACAGACTCTTCAACTTTTTTCCTCTTCCCCATTGTTTCTCTTCAAAATCCAAACCAAAGGAGTATAACACCTGTAGAATTCAAAATGAAGTAGTTAACCCATTACCAAACAACAATATTTTGAGCTGTTCCAATTTGAAAGTTGTTGCAGACAACAATTTCAAGTTGACGGAATTATAAAATTATTTGCATTTTAATTTGAAAGACATTATGGTTAATGGAGAAATTGCTTCTCGCAAACAATTCCTTCATTTTTCTCAATGCTCTCCTATCCATGTTTCTTGAGGGGCATCAAAATGTGGGAATGGGTTAAATTCATATGTGACCCGTCGCGCTAAAAGGGACCTTATCGGATGTGTGAAAAATATCGACCCTAGTCAGTCTGCGCAGTCCGCGCAGCCTGACTAGGGCCGATACTTTTCACTTTTATATACTTTTCTGAATCTGGAATATTTTCCCTATCTTACTATATGTCCATTCGTCGCATACAGTATCTAGTTGACCTGTGCTGAGTCTGACCAGATTGTCAAAATATGGATTTTGGCTTTCTGATAAGGTCCCTTTTAGCGCGACGGGTCACATATAATTAACACTTTCTCAAAAATCATTCAATACATAATATAACTGTAACCCTTTCCCAGACAGTGATGCCTTTAAAAAAAATGACCCCTAAACGGGATATGGGTATAGAAACCCTTGCAGTAAAAGAAGAAAATGCTGATGATCAGCATTTTTTTCTTTTCATTCAATGTTTTCTAAACTACTACATTGGATTCCTTTATTATTTTTTTAGCTCACCTGAGCACGAAGTGCTCGAGGTGAGCTATTGTGATCGCTTTTTGTCCGTCGTCCATCCGTCTGTCCACAATTTGGTGTTTACACTCTAGCATCCACAAATATTAGTCAATCTTGACCAAACTTTGTCAAAACAAGTATGGTCATAAGTTCTCAATGAGTTCGATTATGGGCCAGATCGGACCAGAAAATGTGGAGTTATCTGCCCCTGAATGACGAAAAATGCTGTTTTTAACTTTGTTTACACTCTAGCATCTACAATTATTGCCCAATCAATACAAAACTTGGATATAATATTGGAGACTATAGGATCTTGGATGAGTTCGATTTTCAGTCAGATCAGGCGAAAAAGTCAAAAGTTATGTGCCCTTGAATTTGTCAAAATTGCCGTTTTCGACCTTGTTTACACTCTAGAATCTACAATTATTGACCAATCAAGACAAATCTTGAACACAATGTTGGAGACCATAAGATCTCGGGTGAGTTTAATTTTTAGTCTGATTAGACAAAAAAGTCGAGAGTTATGTGCCCTTGAATTTGACAAAATTGTCGTTTTTGACTGTTTTCAACCTTGTTTACACTCTAGAATCTACAATTATTGACCAATCAAGACAAATATTGGTCACAATGTTTTAGACCATAAGATCTTGGATGAGTTTGATTTTCTGTGTGTTCTGACAAAAAAGACTAGAGTTATGTGCCCTTGAATTTGATAAAATTGTCATTTTCGGCTGTTTTCGACATTGTTTATACTCTAGAATCTACATTTATTAATCAATCAAGACAAAACTTGGACACAATGTTGGAGATCATAAGATCTCAGATGAGTTGAATTTTCAATCTGATAAGACAAGAAAGTCGAGACTTATGTGCCCTTGAATAATTTTGTCGTTTTTGACTGTTTTCGAACTTGTTTACACTCTAGAATTTTCAATATTGACCAATCAAGACAAATCTTGGACAAAATCTTTGAGACCATAAGATCTTGGATTAGTTTGATTTTCAGTGTGATCTGACCAGAAAGAAGAGAGTTACGTGCCCTTGAATTTGACAAAATTGTCGTTTTTGACTGTTTTCGACCTTTTTTACACTCTAGAATCTACAATTATTGACCAATCAAGACAAATCTTGGACACAATATTTGAGACCATAAGATTTCGGATGAGTTCGATTTTCAGTGTGATCTGACAATAAAGACAAGAGTTACGTGCCCTTGAATTTGATAAAATTGTCATTTTCGGCTGTTTTCGACATTGTTTACACTCTAGAATCTACATTTAGCAATCAATCAAGACAAAACTTGGACATAATGTTAGAGATCATAAGATCTCAGGCGACTAGAATTTTCAATCTGATAAGACAAGAAAGTCGAGACTTATGTGCCCTTGAATTTGACAAAATTGTTGTTTTTGACTGTTTTCAACCTTGTTTACACTCTAGAATTTTCAATTAATGTCCAATCAAGACAAATCTTGGACACAATGTTTGAGAGGATAAGATTTCGGATGAGGTTGATTTTTAGTGTGATCTGACCAGAAAGACGAGAGTTATGTGCCCTTGAATGTGATAAAATTATCATTTTCGGCTGTTTTTGACCTTGTTTACATTCTAGAATCTACAATTATCAATTAATCAAGACAAAACTTGGACACAATGTTTGGGACCATAATATGTCGAATGATTTTGATTTTCAGACTGATCCGATCAAAAAGTTGAGAGTTATGTGCCCTTGAATTTAACAAAATAGCCGTTTCTGGCTGTTTTTCGATCTTGAATCTTCAATTATTGACCAATCAAGACAAATCTTGGACACTATGTTGGAGACCATAATATCTTGGATGAGGTAGATTTTCAGTCTGATGTGATCAGAAAGTCGAGAATTGTGTGCCCTTGAATTTGAAAAAAATACCGTATTTGGCTGTTTTCGACCTTGTTATACTCTAGAATCTGTGATTATTTATCAATCAAGAAAAACCTGGACACAATGTTTGGCACCATAAGATCTCAGATGAGTTTGATTTTCACAAAGTTATTGACTATAAGTTAGTTTTCAGTCTTATAGTCATAAATGTTTATTGAATAGAACAAAAGTGTTGCTCATATCATTTTGGTTCAGGTGAGCGATATAGGACCATCATGGTCCTCTTGTTTACATTATTCAGCATTAATTTATTTGTCTGCAACCCCTTCCAATAATGAACCAATCTAAAAAATGTCCATTTGGTAATGGGTTCATTGTGTAAGTGCAAATACGGGATCAGGGATTTTCCTATGCTTTCTGAGCCTCCCGAATACAGAGGCGTTCCCAACGCAAACAGCTATATTTCCAAAGCAAATTTTCTTCCATTTTCCCCCAATCTTTTAAAAAGTTTAATTCATTATTGAAAAATGAGTGTTACACTTTCTTTTTTTAGCCCAAAATGAGCTATTTTGCACTTAACAAGAGGACCATGATGGTCTATCGCTCACCTGAACCTAAATGATATGAGCAACACGTTTGTTCAATTCAATTAATATTTATTACTTTAAGACTGAAAAAGAACTTCTGGTCAATAAGGTTGTGAAAATCTAACTCATCAGAGATCTAAATTATGGTGCCAAACATTGTACAGGGCTCCAGATAAGAGGGGGTGGTGACTTTTCAAACTGCAATAATGCTGTCAGTGATCATCAAACCCTATGTTGTAGGTACTCATTTGTATCGTCTTGCCGAGACAATTCAAATGAGTACCCACAACATAGGATTTGAATTCGAAAAAACAAAGTTAGTATGTCTTCACCTCCACTTATCTGTAGCCCTGATTGTATCTAAGTTTTGTCTTGATTGATAAATAATTGTAGATTCTAGAGTATAAACAAGGTCGAAAACAGCCGAAAACAGCAATCTAATCAAATTCAAGGGCACATTACTCTCGATTTTCTCATCAGTTAAGACTGAAAATCAATCTTATCCCAGATCTTATGGTCCCTGATTTTGTGTCCAAGTTTTGTCTAGATTGATCCATAAAGGTAGATTCCAGAGTGTAAACAAGGTCGAAAACAGCCGAAAACAGCAATTTTGTCAAATTCAAGGGCACAAAATGCTCGACTTTCGGATCAGATCAGACTGAAAATCAAACTCATATGAGATCTTATGGTTCCCAACATTGTGTCCAAGTTTTGTATAGATTGATCAATAATTGTAGATTCTAGAATGTAAACAAGGTCGAAACCAGCTGAAAATGGCAATTTGTCAAATTCAAGGGCACATAACTCTCAACATTCTCATCAGATCAGACTGAAAATCAAAGTCATCCAAGATCTTATAGTCAACAACATTGTGTTAAAGTTTTCTCTTGATTGATAAATAATTGTAGATTCTAGAGTATAAACAAGGTCGAAAACAGCCAAAAACAGCAATTTTATCAAATTCAAGGGCACATTACTCTTGACTTTCTAATCAGATCAAACTGAAAATCTAAGTTATCTGAGATCTTATAGTCTCCAACATTGTGTCCAAGATTTGTCTTGATTGGTCAATAATTGTAGATTCTAGTGTGTAAACAAAGTCGAAAACAGTAAAAACAACAATTTTGTCAAATTCAAGGGCACATAACTCTTGACTTTCTAATTAGATCAGACTGAAAATCAAAGTAATCACAGATCTTATGGTCCAAAACATTGTGTCCAAGTTTTGTCTTGATTGATTAATAATTGTAGATTCTAGAGTGTAAAAAAGGTTGAAAACAGCCGAAAATGGCAATTTTGTCAAATTCAAGGGCACATAACTCTTGACTTTCACATCAGATCAGACTGAAAATCAAACTCATCTGAGATCTTATAGTCCCCAACATTGTGTCCAAGTTTTGTCTTGATTGATTTACCCTTTCCCACACATTGGCGCTTTTGGATGCCCCACAAAATAAAGGCTTTGGAAAACATTGTGACAAGCAATTTCTTCATTACCCACAATGGTTTCTACGAAGAAAGACCAAAAAATGTTAAATTTTGTTCAATGGAACTTGTCGTCTGCAACACCTATGATTTTGGACTAGGCTAAAATTTTGTTGTTTGGTAATGGGATTCTAGAGTGTAAATCTATTTATATCCTCTGTCACATTAAGTTTTATGAGGAAGGGTTAATGTACTTAGTTAAGGCGAGACTACGCCCCTTTTTATCTGCCGTGTGGTTTAAATTGGCTGCTTTAATACATTTTCTGGTGGCTAGTAGTTTTAATTGTACATTATGTAAATTAGTTTGCTTGGGTTAAGTGTGCGAGTTGGGTGAGTAGATTTTACTAGTTGAGCGTGGTGCATGGGAATTGGGTGCTTGTAGTGAGTTTTCTTCGTAGGGTTTTGTATAAAAACCCTGCGTTGAAATGACTCGTTGGGTAGACGATTTTTGGCTTTGTAGCTGGAATGTGAAGTTGTAATTGTGTGTGAGATTTGGATTCTTCTTTGGGTAAATACTTTTTAATTTACATTGATTTTATTGTTTAAATGTTTTTTATGTCTTTAGAATTTTGTGGCTTAAATGAGCAGCTTTTTGGTATATTGTATAATCGCAAACAACGCTGGAAAATGACAAATGGCTGTATAGTTAATTTCTCATTTTCCTGCACTGTTTTGGAAAGGCGGATGGCTAGGACTGGTTAAATCGGAGAACTATTACGTTGAATGTTTTGTCAGATTATCATTTAAAAGCCATGGTTAGTTAAATAAGCTATTTTTGTAACTATTTTCAAAGAAACAAACATTGTGATAATTTGTAATTAATCGTCTGCTTAGCAGTTCATATTTTGTAATTGCTAATGTTGTATTGTTCAAATGATATTTGGATAATGTCAAATACTGTAAAATTGTATCTTAATACAGTTCAGTACTTTGAATTGTTGTTTTGAGAAAACATTGTGAGAAAAGATGTAAAGTATTGTATTGGTCAACGTTATGTAAATAGCTCGAGTTTGAGAAAACATTGTGGGAAAAGACGTTAGCATATTGTTTTGGTCTATGTTTTGTAATAGCTTGGGTTTGAGAAAACATTGTGGGAAAAGATGCTAACATATTATATTGTCTTGAGATGTTTGTAAAACATGATGTTAAGTAGAGCCATTAGAGCTCTTATTAGGTAGTTGCTATAATATTTGTTATACTTCTATAGGTTGCTTGATGTTGCTTGATTGTTTGTAACAACCTACAATATATACCGATGTCGTGTAGGCGTGTGTGGTGTGATGGCTGTGAACCTGACCTTGTGAAAGTATACGGGTAGTCCAGACCGGGAAACTTGGGTAGTATGTCGTGCCGGCGTCAGCGTCATCGGGAAAGGACGTTTGGGATGTGACGACCGGGGAACAACATTGTAATATATATTAAACGGCTGGACAATCACATTATCTTGGTAATATAGGCGCGGTCAGGCGACAGGTTTATCTAGAAAATTTGTGTTGTTGGTGTTTTGGAAGAAAATAAGTATTTTTCAGTTGCATTAATTTATAAATCGTGTGAAGTAAAGTGGACATTTTTGGGACATTAGACGTCAACCTAAAACATACAGTGATAGTGGACTCTCGAAATTCTTTAGGAACTTTATTGTTTTTTGGTTTAACTTGTTTACATTTTGATAAATTGATATTTGTTTATTTGTTTATGTAAATAAAATTTGGAAATGCACATCCTGACTCTTTACTGACCCGTATCCAAGCCAACCGCTCAGCCGTCTTGTGACATTTGGTGTCAGAAGTGGGATGTTTGGTTTGGATACACTGGCTAGTCTGAGATTTTGAATTATTTCTTTAGTAAATTTGATAAATATTCTTTAGGTCATTTGTTTGATAAAAACTTAAACTTTCTGGTTGTTAATATTGACTAGGTTTATATTAAGTAATTTTCTTATAGTACTTTACATACTAGGGATTTTGATTGTCATCTGTGTAAATATTTTCCTAAAACTTAATGTGGGAACAAAGTACTGCGTACTCTTTCGGTTGGGGAAGGTATGTCACATTAAGTTTTATGAGGAAGGGTTAATGTACTTAGTTAAGGCGAGACTACGCCCCTTTTTATCTGCCGTGTGGTTTAAATTGGCTGCTTTAATACATTTTCTGGTGGCTAGTAGTTTTAATTGTACATTATGTAAATTAGTTTGCTTGGGTTAAGTGTGCGAGTTGGGTGAGTAGATTTTACTAGTTGAGCGTGGTGCATGGGAATTGGGTGCTTGTAGTGAGTTTTCTTCGTAGGGTTTTGTATAAAAACCCTGCGTTGAAATGACTCATTGGGTAGACGATTTTTGGCTTTGTAGCTGGAATGTGAAGTTGTAATTGTGTGTGAGATTTGGATTCTTCTTGGGGTAAATACTTTTTAATTTACATTGATTTTATTGTTTAAATGTTTTTTATGTCTTTAGAATTTTGTGGCTTAAATGAGCAGCTTTTTGGTATATTGTATAATCGCAAACAACGCTGGAAAATGACAAATGGCTGTATAGTTAATTTCTCATTTTACTGCACTGTTTTGGAAAGGCGGATGGCTAGGACTGGTTAAATCGGAGAACTATTACGTTGAATGTTTTGTCAGATTATCATTTAAAAGCCATGGTTAGTTAAATAAGCTATTTTTGTAACTATTTTCAAAGAAACAAACATTGTGATAATTTGTAATTAATCGTCTGCTTAGCAGTTCATATTTTGTAATTGCTAATGTTGTATTGTTCAAATGATATTTGGATAATGTCAAATACTGTAAAATTGTATCTTAATACAGTTCAGTACTTTGAATTGTTGTTTTGAGAAAACATTGTGAGAAAAGATGTAAAGTATTGTATTGGTCAACGTTATGTAAATAGCTCGAGTTTGAGAAAACATTGTGGGAAAAGACGTTAGCATATTGTTTTGGTCTATGTTTTGTAATAGCTTGGGTTTGAGAAAACATTGTGGGAAAAGATGCTAACATATTATATTGTCTTGAGATGTTTGTAAAACATGATGTTAAGTAGAGCCATTAGAGCTCTTATTAGGTAGTTGCTATAATATTTGTTATACTTCTATAGGTTGCTTGATGTTGCTTGATTGTTTGTAACAACCTACAATATATACCGATGTCGTGTAGGCGTGTGTGGTGTGATGGCTGTGAACCTGACCTTGTGAAAGTATACGGGTAGTCCAGACCGGGAAACTTGGGTAGTATGTCGTGCCGGCGTCAGCGTCATCGGGAAAGGACGTTTGGGATGTGACGACCGGGGAACAACATTGTAATATATATTAAACGGCTGGACAATCACATTATCTTGGTAATATAGGCGCGGTCAGGCGACAGGTTTATCTAGAAAATTTGTGTTGTTGGTGTTTTGGAAGAAAATAAGTATTTTTCAGTTGCATTAATTTATAAATCGTGTGAAGTAAAGTGGACATTTTTGGGACATTAGACGTCAACCTAAAACATACAGTGATAGTGGACTCTCGAAATTCTTTAGGAACTTTATTGATTTTTGGTTTAACTTGTTTACATTTTGATAAATTGATATTTGTTTATTTGTTTATGTAAATAAAATTTGGAAATGCACATCCTGACTCTTTACTGACCCGTATCCAAGCCAACCGCTCAGCCGTCTTGTGACATCCTCTATCAAACTAGATAACTCTACTTATACCGAAGAAAAGTAGTGTCAGAGTTACTTCCCTTAGATTAACACAAGATTGAAAACAGAAAAAAGTGGCAATTTTGCCCAATTCAAGGGCACATAACTCTCATCTTTCTGGTCAGATCAGACTGAAAATTGACCTCATCCAAGATCTTATGGTCTCCATTATTATGTCCAAGTTTTGTCTTGATTGATCAATAATTGTAGATGCTAGAGTGTAAACAAACATAATCAAAGTACTGAAAGTACTGTTGGAAAGCAAATTTGCTGATTATGTCTAAAGGCCTTTCTAGTTGTTAGCAATATGAATTACACGGAGTTGGATAAAAGTATTTAATTGAATTTGATTCTTTAGAAAGTTACAAAATACAAATTATGAAAGGATAATGTCTGTTCCATATCAGCAAAATATACTGAACAAAAGAGAAAACTTTACGCTGCAAGATTTTTTGTTTCTGAAAAAGTATCGAACTAAAAGCCTGATTTTATTTTTACAATATTTCCATGGCATTCGGCAATCGTTTTGTCGAAGTTTCATTGCCTTGTCTCCTTTAATGTCAGAGTTACGGCCCTTAATGCATTTACAGCTAATTTCATCTAATGCCACATACGCGCGATAAACGATTCATTATTTTTACGGAATAGGTCATATCCGGGTTGCCAAAAAAACACAAAACATCTCTCTTATCACTTGTAGCAAGCTCTAAAATAAAGGTCTAATCTGTCAATTTTGTGAATTACCCCCCTTTGACATAAACAAATAGGGAATTTAAAATGTCGAATTCTCCCAGCCGAAAACGACTATAAGGCATTCTAGCACTCTATATGTTCTCCTATACCCAATGTCATGTTCTGAAGTAGGTTTTCTTGTATAATAGACTAGTGCGACAGGTCACGGTTCATAAATCTATTTGATGTACAGGCCCGTAGGAACAGGGGGGGGGGGGGGGCTAGGGGGGGGCTAAGCCCCTCCAATGTTGGCCAAAAATGCCGAATTTTCTTGACTGTAAATCAAATAAAATAACCATCTTACCGGCTATCAACGAATTCATTCAATTTCGTAGTTTTTGTTCCACTTAAAACTTCTCTTTATCGCTGTATATTGAATGCACGTGCGTCGTCATCGATTTCTCTGCATTTTGTGGGAGCCTCGTTTTGAAAATGTCGTTACTATTTTTAGTAACAATTCACATGTATACAATGTTAATTTCCCATAAACCCATTGTTTGCCTCCGGAAGTTAATCAGAGTCTTCTCTGATGAAAATTCGCTCTTCGATATTTGGATGTCACTATTTACATCGGAGCGCTGTCAAATTCAAAAACAAAAAAAAATTCCGACACAAGTTATGTCGCTGTGTCGGAATTTTCTTTTGTGTTTGACTGGGACAGCGTTCCGTTGTAAATAGCGACATCCAAGTATCATCGAGCGAATTTTCATCAGAGAAGTCTCGGATTACCGGAAGTGTTCTGCGGGCACGGACTAAAACATAAATGAAAGGAGTCTATACCCTAATTAGAAAGCATTTGATCTCTGAAAACTACATGTCTTACTTGCTAAAACATGTGTTCCGTCACTACTTTATCCCTTTCCCAAATAAGACCGGGTTTGACAGCCCGAAAAGAAAATGTTCGGGGGAATATTGGGATGAAAGAAGAAACTGCTGATAATCAGAATTTTCTACTTTAACCTCGATATTGTCTTTGGTATTATCTACAAATAGTTCTAATTTTATCTAGGTATGTACCAATTTTGTCGTCTGCTACGGCTTTTTTTTATTTTGACCAATCTGAAATGTTTCTATTTGGGAAATGGTTAACATACCAACAATGTAAATTGATTTGATTCTATGTAGGCCTATTCATCTAGATCTAAATCCACGGTGGGTAACTCACATGACTTTAGGGAAGCGTTAACACCGAAAAAATCGTCCGCTTCAAGGTATGTTTTGTTTAATTTCTCAGCTTATACCCTATTGATTTTGATGAAATAAAGTGCACGGAACGCGCCCTTGAGAGGGCTATTCCCGGCTCTAACTCACTCTGCTCCAAATCCAGTGGTTTCTTCAAACATTCGAGCCAAAGTGTTTGTAAGTGCAAAACGAAAGTGGGAAGCATTCACATGCACCGAAGAAAACTTTCGCTTGAATGTTTGAAGAAATCACGGGATCGGAGCAGAGTTACAAACGGGAATAGCCCTCTCAAATGCGCGTTCCGTGCACTTTATCTCGTCAAAATCAACAGAGTATAAGCTGAGAAATTAAACCAAACATACCTTGAAGCGGACGATTTTTTCGGTGTTAACGCTTCCCAAAAGTCACATGGGTTATCCACCGTGATATCTATAGATTAAAAAGTTAACATCGTTTTTTAAACCAAGTGGTGAAAGGATTGCTAGTCTGATTTCTATGCATTTTGAGCATACCATCACATATTCTGGTTTCCCAGATTTCTACTTTCGCTTTGAAATGCCTATAGCTACACGCGAATACTAGCAAGGCCTATTAGACAAGATGTCTATGTCATTAACCTCAAAATAACCACTTAGTTGATCAATCAATTATTGTGAACGCGATTAAATGCATGGCTTATCGAATATCATTGTTTAGTTTCGGACATCAAAATGTGTAAGAATTTGGGCATAGAAAGATTCTAAAAATAGACGTGTCCTAGTTCCTATTGTTAGCGCTTGAAGTGGGTCGCATATTTCATAGTTCAGTAAACTTGACTGACCCATTTTCAACGAAAGATATTGGACTGGCTATTGAACCGTAATGAAAGCAAATTACTACGTGATCGTTTCTCCTCTTTTAACACATGTTTAATTGGATGTTTTATCATCGGTCACACAATTGAATATCTTGTGTACAACTATAGAATTCAATATTGAATATTCGAAAGGTTGTTCTTGTCATTGATCTTTGCTTTTGATAGAACTATTTATAGTGAGGAGGACCGGGAGATGTTGTGTGGTATGCAGAGAATGTTAAAGTGCAGAGAAGCACGACTGGAAAGAAAAGCAAATTTTGCAAATTTGCTTTCCAAAAACAGCATTTTTTGACATTCAAGGGCAGATAACTCCGCACTTTCTGGTCCGATCAGGCCCATAATCAAACTTGTCCGAGAACTTATGATCGTACTTGTTTTGGCCAAGTTTGATAAAGATTGAGTAACTTTTGTGGATGATAGAGTGTAAACACCCCAAATGTTGACTGACGGACGGACGGAAGGACGGACGGACGCCGGACAAAAAGTGACCACAATAACTCACCTCGAGCACTTCGTGCTCAGGTGAGCTAAAAAACTTCCCAATCTATGAATTATGCCACACTCCTTTTCCCAAAATGACTAAGAAAACCCCTGGGTATATTATAACACTGTTCATAATATAACAAATATAATCCTTCCTCCTCAGTCCTTGAAATGAGGAATGAGATTTCTGCATCATCAGCCTGGCAGAAAAACCAATAATAGTCAAAACAAGTGCTGAGCTACAGATATGAGGGGGTACTGGCTTTTCAAAATGCAAAATATTGCCCAATGTCCATTCAGAGGATTTAAATGAGTACCTACAACAAAGGGTACAGAACTAACAGAAGGGGTTCATTTGAACCCCCAAACCCCCTCTGGATCCATCACTGGGTTTGGAATTATCCCTCTAATCAGTTGCTCTGATAGTATGAAGATGCTGTAAAACATCACCCAATCAGAATTATTTGAATGGGGTTTAAAATCATATTCAACAATTTTGTGATTATATTTCACAAGCTAGTGCATATACGAGGGTTGTCCCAGTAAATCGTGGACTGGGCTTACTATATGAAAAACAATCATTTCACAAGCTTCCAATTTTCAGGTATATAAAAGACACATATCCTGAGTATACATGCACAATGTCACAAAAATATGCCTTGGTATAGGCTTTTTTTTACAAACTACAAATCAATAAGGTACGCAGACCCGGCGCACGCTGACGACGTCATCCATTTCAACGCCTATTATTTTGTACATAATGATACTTTCTTTCGAAGTATTTTCCCTTATGTACAATACACAAACGGCGTCATTTTACCAACTTTTAAAACTTAAAACAAAATCGCTAAACTATCCAATTTCTAATGAAAGAGAAAACCATTTAATCGCATACATCAACTCATGCCGGTCCTGAAATCATTTTCTCCTAAGATGTGACTTTAACTAAGTAAGAACGCATAGTGCAGTGGACGAGATCCCATGAATATGACAGGTGTACAACCCCCTGTGCTGATCATAAGCTTTGTCATGACTCTTGGAAACACTTCAATTTCCGTCTGTACATTGCAGTATCTTGTATGTATCATTTCATATTATACCGGTATGCAAATCGAGCTGGACTGCCATTCTGCTCGCTTGGTCTTTCTCTAATGTCGCCATTTTAACTTGATTGTGATTTCAACGACAAATATTCAAATATGCATTATTTTACAACAAACAATATTTGACGCTTGAAATTTGCTGTGATGATGTCAAAATGATGTCCCTACATACAGATGTCACGCTTAGGCGCTAAACACTAATGCAGCAGAAAAAATATTGTTTTATTGAACATGAAAATGTTAATTCCAATGCGTCCATTTGGCTTGCGCCGGGTACGCATACATTGGTATAATCGATGACGCACATTTTAAAAGATGTACATTTAAATACATCAAAAATACATTTATCTTACTTAGAATAAATGTGGGAAGGCATTTGCATATTATTATGACGATCGGACTTCAAATATAAATACTATGAACAAAGTCCACGAATTACTGGGACAACCCTCGTAACCATGTGTTCCTGGTATTTCTCACACCAGTAAAAACACAATATATATCTGACCAGCTGTTTATCTAATTTACACAATTTTAGACCGGTTTGATATGTAAGTTGCAGCAGACAATGTTTATATACATGTTACCTGTCATGCTAAAAGGGACCTTAACCCTTTACCAAACAAGACTTGGTTTTGACGTCCCAAAGAGAATAGGCTTGGGAAAACATTGAGACAAAAGAAGAAACTGCTGATAACCAGCAGTTTCTCCTTTTGTCTCAATATTTTCTGTGCCATATTTTACACAAATCCTTTCTCTAATAACATCCATTTTGTCATTTTTAGCAGTTTTTGAAGTGGATCACCCTAAAATTGTGACGTTTGGGAAAGGGTTAAGAGAAGTGTGAAAAGTATTAACCCTAGTCAGTCTGCGCAGCCTGACTAGGATAAAAACTTTTCACTGTAACACATTTGTTTAATTTAAATGTAGAATGATACCCTATCTTGTTATATGTGTTCATTTTTCAAATGATACACAAGCTTGATCTCTGCTGAGTCTGGTCCATTTCTCCAAATTTGTTTTTATCAATATGGGCCTCCCATAGGGTGCCTTTTAGCTTGATTGTCATACATCTACATGTAATCCGAGTTTTCTCTGGTGAAATTCGCTCTTCGATATGTTGATGTCACTCATTTACATCAGAGCTCACTACCATTCAAAAACAAAGGAAAGTTCGACACAAGTTATGGCGCTTTGTTCACCGTCTGATCTTAAACGTTATCCTTAAAACGCCTTATGATAACATTCAATGAACCATTTATTGTCATGCCAATTTTAAGACCAAAAAGTATTTCTAAAACTAAAAGGTTTAAAGGCAATGTTTTGCAACAATCCTCACCTAAACAGCCATTGTTTACTATGACCTACTTTCCTATTTAAAGGTTTTTGAATGGTAGTGCGCTCTGATGTAAATGAGCCACATCAACATATCAAAGAGGGAATATCATAAGAGAAAACTCAGATTAATCTACATGGTAACCCGAATAATTGATTTCCCATTATAACCTGAAACATTTTGCCAGTGCATGAGAGTGTGGTAAAAAAAATAGCTTGAAAGGGTCTAATGTTTGAGAACAGTCGACAGAAAAGGAACTTACTTAGAATTGAAACTCGAAGATAGCTGGAGAAAAGCTGTAGACCATTGTAAGCAAAGACTGAAAAATGCCATTTGGTTAATATGCAGGTAGTTCGTTTGTAATCTGAGTTTTCTCTGGTGAAATTCGCTCTTTGATTATGTCGATGTTGCTCATTTACATCAGAGCGCATCACCATTTAAAAACCATTTATCGTCATGCCTGGTGAAAAATTTAAGACAAAAAAGAATTTCTAAAGGGTTTATAGCCAATGTTTTGCAACAACCCTCATCCGAACAGCCATTGTTTACCATGACATACTTTCCATTGTTTTTGAATGCGCTCTGATGTAAATGAGCGACGTCAACATATTTAAAAGAGCAAATTTCCTGGATACCTGGATCGTAGGGTCAATATAGTAGATACAATCTGTCGTGACCCCTCTGATATGCTGTTTTGGTAAACTTCTCCAACGTGTAAAGTGACCTTGTTCGTCTCAGAGTGCATAACAAGACGGTTTAAATTTCTTAATGTTCCAATTCTCAGCATTTAACCTTGATTTAAACTGATTGACACTATCAGCAGATATGGTTTCGTCACTTAAATTGTTCCAAAAAGAAACCGATCGGAATGTAAAACTATTCAGTCTAATGTTGAGATGACACTTCTTGGTTTTGAACTTTAAGTAATGTCCTCTCAGATCATCCTGAGCCAAGGAAAACATATTGTCCCACTTCAATTGGTCCAAGTTGTGTAATGATTTGTAAATCTGCACCATATCAGCTCTGTCTCTCCTGTACTCCAAACTAACTAATCCTAATTTCAACAATCTTTCCTCGTATGTCAAATGGGCTACTTCTGGCACTAGTTTGGTAGCTCTCCTTTGAATGTCTTCTATCATCTTGATGTGTCTTTTCTGGTAAGGGGACCATACACATGAACCGTATTCTAGGATGGGTCTGATTAGAGACTTGTAAAGTGGCAGGAACATATCCTTATCCAGACACTCAAAAGATCTGCGTATCAATCCAAGTGTTCTCTGTGCCTTGTTTGTAATTGTTGTAATATGTTGGTCAAAATCTAGATGTTGATCGAAGGTGATCCCAAGATCTTTCTCACACTGAACAGAGTCAATGACAGCATAATTCCCATCAGATTCTTTCATTGTGTAACGATAGTTGACGTTCTTGGCACCGATGTGAAGCACCTTACACTTTTTTGCATTAAAAGCCAGTTTCCATTTGTTACTCCACTCGTTCAAATTATCCAGATCTGATTGAAGTTTTTCATGGTCTTCTATGGATGATACTTTTGAATATAGTTTTGCAGGGGTTTTTCCCCTTAAGAAAGTGACACTGGTTTCCAGCGTCTTCCCCTCCAAAAATAATGCATTTTTTCCCCAAAAAGTAAATTTTCCCTTAGATATATTTTCAAAAATCACACTAAAAACCCAAATAAAATAACAGGGAAAGCTTTTCTACACTTATTCCAGCTTTACAAACTAGCTCTGCTTGTTCTCAAGACTACAGTAGTGGGTATAAGAGGGGTTTAGACTATAAAATGTACTTTTTCTATATATTATACAATTTTCCCCAAAACTACGATATCGCATGTGATTTTTCCCCTTTCTAACAGCGTCCTGTGTCTTCCCCCAATCCTAAAAAAAAGCCCTGATTTGTATCGTCAGCAAACACCTTAACAATGCCGTCTACAATCTCTGGCAAGTCATTTATAAAACATAAGAATAAAACTGGTCCAATTACGCTCCCCTGGGGAACCCCACTCACAACATCAGTCCAGGATGACAAGGAAGAACCAACTCGTACACATTGCTGCCTACCACGCAAGAAGTCCTGGATCCACTTCAATGCAGTTCCAGTAACTCCTAACTCTCTAAGCTTATATATCAAATGCTCATGAGACACTCGGTCAAAGGCCTTCGCAAAGTCAAGATATATAACATCAATTGGTATTCCGTTGTCTAATGATTCCGTCCAATCATCCAGTATCTCTAGCAGTTGGACAACACATGATCTACCTGGTCTGAAACCGTATTGTGCATCCGCAAAAAGATTGTTTTTGTTCATATGATCCATGAGTTGTTCCCTAACTAGCCGCTCACAAAGTTTACAAACAACAGATGTCAAACTTACTGGACGATAATTTGATGGATCTTTCTTGTTCCCTTTTTTAAATATTGGAGAGACGATAGCTTTGCGTTCATCAGAGAAAAATCAGATTAGTTCCTTCCTTGGTATTTCCCCGTTCTGTCCGATGCACTATCATAGTAAAAGAATGAATCTGTGTTGAGAGGCATTCAAAGGATACAATTTTTGGTGACGCAGAAAGCCTGGATCGGTATCAAATGAATATGGGAACTTTAAGTACGAACTGTCTATGGTACGAAAAGCGTGTCAATAATAAAACGGTTACTGATAGAAATGTCTGCAAAGACGATCTCTTTACCTGACGAAAAGGGCTTTATTTCATATAGTAGAATGTCACATTTTCATAGATCTGTGCAATTTTTGAAAGACATTGTAACCAAAATAAACACAGTCAAGTTACACTAACGCTTGATCGTTTTTGTCAAGCGTTCTCGAAACACAGAAGAAAAAATGCAAAATGTCATTTTATAAAACAGCTCAGTTCTAATTGCCTACACCATCACGTACATGTCTGATGATTGTATATAACAGTTAACAGAACAAGGTATCACAATACAATTCCTTTTCCCAGATATCATTGTGCCATAGAGCCACATGACTTTCGTACCCATTCCACATCGTAACCAAGTTTTCTCTTATACTGTATACTGCTATCAATCACAGGGGTCTTGCTACAAATTTTTGTTTGGGGCCAGGGGCCAGTGAAGTTGGGAAAAATTTGCGACGTTTTTACCTAAATTGGGACAAGAGGGCCAAGATGGCCCTATATCGCTCACCTTAGAGATCATCAAGATGGTAATTTTAGTCTCATCTCACATACACAACTTCTGGACAACCTTCATTAAAGGAAGCAATTTAAGCAATGCTGGTATTAGAGTTATACTACCATGGGAAGTGCAAAATTTACATTAAAGATCTCTGATAAACAGAATTGGAGAAGATTGTATCATTATGAGACAATTCTACAAACAAAATTTCAAAAGCCTTATACGCCAAACAGTTTTAGAGAAAAAGATTGTACAAGATTTCCTTCTTTGTCTCTATATGAAATTTGATACCCACAACATAGGGTCAATTTTCCTTGTATCACAATGATTTGAAGTATTTTTGGTAGAGGGCCTTGAGATGATTCCACACACAAAATTTCAAAGCTCTAGGCCAAACGGTTTAGGAGTAGAATAATGTACTAAGATTCCCTTCTTTGTCTCTATATGAAATTCGATACCAACAACATAGGGTCAATTTTCCTTGTATCACAATAATTTGAAGTATTTTGGTAGAGGGCCTTGAGATGATTCTACACACAAAATTTCAAAGCTCTAGGCCAAACGGTTTAGGAGAAGAATATTGTACAAGATTTCCTTCTTTGTCTCTATATGAAGTTTGATACCCACAACATAGGGTCAATTTTCCTTGTATCGCAATAATTTGAAGTATTTTGGTAGAGGGCCTTGAGATGATTCTACACACAAAATTTCAAAGCTCTAGGCCAAATGGTTTAGGAGAAAAAGATTGTACAAGATTTCCTTCTTTGTCTCTATATGAAATTCGATACCCACAACATAGGGTCAATTTTCCTTGTATCACAATAATTTGAAGTATTTTGGTAGAGGGCCTTGAGATGATTCTACACACAAAATTTCAAAGCTCTAGGTCAAACGGTTCAGGAGGAGAAGGTTGTACAAGATTTCATTCTTTGTTTCTATATGAAATTCGATACCCACAACATAGGGCCAATTTTCCTTGTATCAAAATAATGTGAAGTATTTTGGTAGAGGGTCTTGGTACGATGCTACATACAAAATTTCAAGACTCTAGGCCTTATAGTTTGGGAGGAGAAGATTTTTTAGTAATTGTGGACAGACAGATGGACAGACGGACGGACGGACAGACGGACGGACGGACGGTGAGCGATCACAATAGCTCACCCTCAGCACTTCGTGCTAAGGTGAGCTAAAAAACTTAAACAAGTTTGTATTCATATTGTCACTCGGTTTCAGCTGCAAATATGACTGTAGTGATGTAAAATGCATTTGTACATACTCTTGTTTAAGAATTTACTCTTAAACTGTCTTCAAAATGTTTGTAAATGAAGATGAGGGCTTAACATGGGTCATTCTGGGTCCTCATTGGGAATTTTCACCAGAGAATTGGGAAAAAAAGATACTTTTTGCCATTGGGAATGGGGCCCAATAACGGCCCCAAATTTTTGCAAACGAGACCCCTGAATCATCTTTGATTACTATAAGCAGGCACTCTTTCTGATATTAAGTTTATTCAGATATTATTCACATATTCTACATCAATGATCATGACTGGTCTACTGGACCAACTAGTCCAAATCTTTAGACTTAGCGGTTTTGATTGATCTGAAGTTGAAAGACACTCCGTGATCTTCAAAATGTCAAATTCAAAGTGTCTCGTCTTATTAATAGGACTAGTGGACCATCCGGTAAAAAGTCATACAAAATCTACTGGAGAAACTGAATGACATGAAGTCGTAATTTACGACCATAGCGCAGTTTGTAGTGCATCTGGTTCATGAAGTCCTGGGTTTTATCACTGGCTTTGGCAAACATTCTTTCTGATATTTGTCTCCTATCAATCTTGGTTTGATAATTGTTGCGTAATAACTAATTAATCCGAGTCTTCTATGATGAAAATTCGCTCTTTGATATTTGGATGTCGCTATTGATTCGGTCGGCACAATCCCTTCAGCCAATCAAAAACGTTGTCAGTCATAAAGTGCGGACCTGCACTCATTCGGTGGAGGTGAAAGCTTCGGTCTTTTTCATTAAAGCATTACCAACTTTCAGCATTAATATCTCGATGACTACGCCTGATTATTAAAAATGCGTTGGTAGATCTAGTTAGAAAGTTTAAATCACATTCTTAAAAGAGTTTTGTTTATGAATTTTAATGATGGATTTTTGAAATATTCTGCCTCAAAAATGGTATCCTGTAACGAAAAAGACAGAGGAAGTACCCTTGATGAAAAAATGAATGTGAGGCTATGACGTCATGCCGACTGATTCTATTTACATCAGAGCGTTGTCCCATTCAAAAATAAAAGAAAAGTCCAACACAAGTTATGTTGCTTGTTCACCGGTACTTTTAGATGGGTTAAAATGGTATACAGTCATTTCGTACCATAACCATTTCGTACCATATTATAATTGGTCATTTCGTACCATAGTTTGGTTATTTCGTACCATAATTTGGTCTTTTCGTACCATATTTTAGTACCATAATTCTATAATTTGGTATCACATTTTATTTTAAAATCTGTCGACAAAAGTAGAAAAAATGGATAGAGAGGGATAGGAAAATATTTACGAATATAGGACATAATTTTACCAAGAACAAGCTTTTAATCAACTTATATATCAAAAACCAGACATTTGGTTTGATTAATAATTTGGTTGTTTGCGGTCACCGATTGTCACACCTTTTATGTGTTAATAACTGAACCGATCTATTATCAATTAAAGTCTACCTGCAAACAAGCAATTATCATTTACAATGATGATTATGAGGCATTTCTTAACCCATTCCCAAACCACAAAAATATGATTGCAAATTTGAAAGCTGATGCTGACGACAAAATTCATGTTGATAAAAACGGCATTTATTTAAGTTTTGAAATATTGAGACAAAAGGAGGTAGGCCTATTCGTCTGTGTTATTGCAAAACCTCGTAACTGCAGTTTTTTATATAAAGTTGTAGTTAAGATATTTTTTTTCAATAACACAGACGAAATGATGGTTATCAGCATTTACTTCTTTTGTCTCAATGTTTTAAAAGGCCTCTCTATCAGGGACGTTAAAACTGCTTTGGAAAGGGAAAACCTTTTCCACTGTTCCAAATTCGAGTTTTGTAGTCTACAATTTCGGACAAATTTTACCTTCTTATGATCTTCCTTGTTAAAAACATTGTGGGAAATGAAGAAATGGCTTGCGATGTTTTAAAAGGCCTTTACCTTGTGCAGCATCAAATGGCGTCACTGCGTGAAAATGAATTAAACAAGTATGCATTTCGATAGTTTTTGACACATTTACTATAAAGGCTTTGGAAAACATTGACGCAAAAGAAGAAATCGCTGATTACAAGTTTTACTTGAATACATCCTCTTAAAAGATGTTTAAGTTTTCTTTTGAGTTTGGTATTGCAGGCAATCGGCTAAACATTGGTATTTGAACAACATATTTGTAAATATAGCCTGAACTGCAAATGAAGAAGATTTAGATCTTTATTTGTATGATTCTAGTTTAACATGAATTTCGTGGTCAAAATTGCATATATAAAATGTTTGAAAATCTGTTCATCTTTGATAAGTATTCATATTCTTTTATATTTCACAGAGGAAATCAATGGTACATGGTTTAAAATATATGGTACAGAATGGTAAAATTATGGTACGAAATGACCAAAGTTATGGTACAAAATGACCAAAATTATGGTACGAAATGACCAAAATTATGGTACAAAATGACCAATTATGGTACAAAATGACTGGTACGAAATGGTTATGGTACGAAATGACCATAATTCGGGTAAAATCCATTACTTTTGCCAAACTTCAACATGTTTATTTTTCAGGTTTATTTATTGAATGTACATGATGCCGAACTCTCCCAGAAAGAGACTTGCTATTCGTGATTATAGAGAAGAAAGACATGACAGCGGAGATGAGAGCTCATCCTCGTACCATGCATGTTCTAGCTCATCAAAGGCTCTAGTGGCCAAAAATCACTGCTGTAAATTATTAAAAGGTATTAACCCTTTCCCAAACGACAAAATTTTAGGGTGCTCCAAATTGACAGCTGCTGCAGACAACAAAATAAAGATTGAAAACCATTGGATTTGTGTAAAATATGGCATAGAAAATATTGAGACAAAAGGAGAAACTGCTGGTTATCAGCAGTTTCTTCTTTTGTTTCAATGTTTTCCAAAGCCTTTTCTATTAGGGACGTCAAAACCAGGTCTTGTTTGGGAAAGGGTTAAATTGTTAACCCTTTGAGGCTTTCTCATACAGTAAAATTCTGGTGTGGTGCAACTTGAAAGCTGCTGTAGAGGACAAAATAGCTTTATTAGGTGTTGATAAAGATTTGATGATCTTAAGGATACAACTTGATGAACTTATGTACAATATAACAGAAAATATTGAGGCAAAAGTATAAAATGCTGATTATTAGCATTTTCTTCTTTTGTCTCAATTTTTCAGGGCGAAGAATGTTCCATTAAGGATGTCAAAAGAGATAAAATAAATTTTCTAACAATTTGATTGAAATCGGATGTTACTTGACAGTAACATGTGACAAGCACTAGTAAGGGGTCATCTTCTTTGAACTTGGAAAAGTCAAAATCGGACATATTTACTCAAACTAATCAAATGTCTTTGTTAAATATACTTTTCCTGTGAAGTTTTCCATGACAAGCTCGTGCAAGTTAAATGGTTCTACAGTAAAATTCTATGTCTTCCTGGAGGACAGAATCTTGAAAGCATTTTGATGGCTCAGCACAAAACAGTTGTAACTGTCTATATTGTTATAGGCAGTTACAACTGTTTCGCACTGAGCCATCAATTTATATGATTGGTCAGAAGAAAAGGTCATAAAAGATGGCCCCTTACTGGTGCCTGTCAGATGTTACTGTAAGTTAACAGTGGATTTGAATCAGATTGCTAAAGTTGCTAAAGATATGGGCCTATATCCCTAGTCTGTCCTCATTGCAACTCAGAAAGGAATTCTTTCTAGTACAGCAATTGTCAACTTTACCAACAACTAAATGTTAGATGTGTCCAAATTAAAATAATGTAGATCTTTAACAATTCTAATAGATTCTTGTCATGAAACAATTATACAAAAAATCATCAAAAGGTTTAACAATTTTTAAAATAATTGAATAAAAGTAATGGCTGATAATTAACATTTTCTCTTTTTCCTCAAGATTTTCTGTATAGATGCTTTAATTAGCATTGATTAAGAAATATAACTCTTTGAGTTCAAAATTATCTAGACTTCTCCAAATTGTAAGTGTTGCAGATAAGCAAGACAACAAAATGGATGTTGTAAAGTGAAGGAAAACCCTACTCAGTGCCACAGCATTCTCCAAAGACGACATCAAAACCAGGGATTGTGAGATAAGGTTAATCCATTCCTACACAATAATGTATTTCGATGCCACACAATTTTAAGGCTTAAGAAACATTGCAAAATGAAGAAGTTGCTTGTTAAAAGCATTTTTTTTCATTTTCCACAATGTTTTACAACCCAGAAACACCAAACATTGTAAAACTTCATTCACTTGAAATTGTCAACTACAATATCTATCAAATTGGGCTACCCTAATGTTTTGCCATTTGGTGATGGGTTAAACTTATCCATTTTAGGATTACAAGAGTTCTACAAGCAGGACACATTCTGTGACTATGTGTTGCGTGCGGAGGGACAGGAGATCAAAGTTCATCGTGTAGTGTTGGCATCATGCAGCGACTATTTCAAGGTCATGCTGACAGGCAAGATGAGAGAGAGTCGGGAGGGACATGTGGAGTTGAAGGGCGTGTCCGCGAGTGGTCTCAAGGTTGTCGTGGACTTTGCTTACACAGGTGAGTGGTGTTACAAGCTCAATAGTAGCAGCCTTTCATCCATTCAAACAGCAACATATTTGACGGGTCCAAATTTAAAGATCCTGCAGATGACAACTTTAAGGGAATGAAAGTTAAGATTTTTTTTGTCTTTTTGAATAGAAAAAATTGTTTGATAATTGAGGCAAAAGAAAATGCAGATTATAAGTATTTTCTCCTTTTGCGTCAATATTTTACTAATTACTTTATATACATAATGTCAAGAGTGGATCTTGTCTGGGAAAGGGTTATGTAATGGTGATTTTCGTGTTTCAGGCTTGTAGTCAGTATATTATTGTTTTACAATAGGCTAACCTTTACCATACAATGATGCTTTTTGACACACCCAATAGAAAAAGTTTGGGAAAACAATGAGGCAAAAGAAGAAAGTGCTGAAAGCCACCATTTTCTCCTTTTGCCACAATATTTTCTGTGCTGTTAGTCTGTAATGTACATAGATTTATCTTTATCAACATCCATTTTGCAATCTGAAGTAGCTTTCAGATTGGATCACCCTTAACCCTTTCCCAAACAAGACCTGGTTTTGACGTCCCTAATAGAAAAGGGATGGGAAAACATTGAAACAAAAGAAGAAACTGCTGATAACCAGCAGTTTCTCCTTTTGTCTCAATATTTTCTGTGCCATATTTTACACAAATTCTATCTTTAATAACTTCCATTTTGTCATTTGTGGCAGTTTTTGAAGTGGATCACCCTAAAATTTTGCTGTTTGGGAAAGGGTTAAATTTTGTCGCTTGTGGAATGGTTTATTAATGGTGATCTTTCCATTTCAGGTATGTTACAGCTGACAAATGACAACTGTGAGGAAGTGCTGGCAGCAGCGACACATCTACAAGTTAGTAACGCTGTGGAGCTGTGTAGCAGGTACATTGAAGCTTCCATAACTGTTGACAACTGTGTCGACATTCTCAATCTAGCAGAGATGTATTCACTCGTAGCTACAGAGACAAAGGCCAAGGAATTTATGCTGGAGAACTTTGAACTTGTTTCACAATCGAGCCAGTATCATAACCTTACACACTTACAGTTATCTAGTCTGCTAGGTGAAAATGGGTTGAAGATTCTGTCAGAGTTTCATCTGTTTGAGCTTGTGTTGGAGTGGATACAGTATAACTGTGGTGAGCGAGAACAACATGTGGCCGAGTTGATGAAGAATGTCAGACTGCCGTTATTTAGCGGGGAAGAACTTGTGGAGAAAGTGAGCACTGTACCACTGATGAGAGAAAATAGAGAGTGTAATGATCTGCTGACAGAAGCCAAGGATTATCATATAGTTGTGAGTAAACAGCCGTTACTGCAGACCAGACGGACACAAGTACGCTCAGACATCAACTGTGTGGTCATGTGTCACAGAGAGAATCTGGAGTATTATAACTTCAACAACAAACATCATGGGTTTCTGCGAGATTCTACGATCCAGCTATACCATCCTGCCGTGACTGTTGTTGATAACTTCATGTATGCATGTGGTGGGAAGTATGACTGTAATGAGAATGAGATAGCTACAGCCAGGTGTTTCAGGTATGACCCGAGATTTGATTCATGGTATGAACTTACATCCATGAATGAAGCGCGGATGGACTTTGTGTTGTTAGCTTGTGACGGTAAGTTATACGCTATCTCCGGTCAGGATGAGCATTGTGTGATAGTCACGATGGAAGCGTTCGATATCGCAACGAATGAGTGGGAGGAGAAGACGTCCATGAACTATTCTGTATATGGTCATGCTGGGGCTGTACACCAGGGTAAGCTCTATGTGTCTGGAGGACAGAAGTTTGACGGATGTTGTAACGATCTGGAATGTTTTGAGCCGGAAACTGATCTGTGGGAGAAACGTCGCCCCATGACACATCCGCGCATGAACCACAATATGGTCACGATGAATGATAGGATCTATGTCATGTGCGGAAATATTGAGGACGGTTATGGATTTCCTGTACCAGTGATCGCTATTGAATACTACACCCCTGCTAATGACCAATGGACGATCTGTCAGAAAACTCTAAACATTCGTGAGGCAGGAGCCAGTGTGTTTGAGGACAAAATATACATTGTAGGAGGTATAAATGGTGAACATTATTTCTCAGATCTTGTTCAGTGCTATGTGCCGAGCAAGGATGAAGTGTCCATTGTAGAAAAGTTTCCAACTAGGCTACATGGTAGAGCCTGCTGTATTTTAACTCTGCCCCAATATGTCTAAATAACAATTGTGTGATTTTACAATCTTACATAGAGATCTGTACTGTTTCTCAAATAATTTGATGTAACTGATTGGGACTGAAAATGAAATGATTGATAGAAAAGGAAGATATAAAATACCACTAATGATTCTGTTGTCAGCATGGGCCTGAACCTCAAGCTACCTGATACATTGTTCTTCTAGAAGGGTTTAATCCTTTACCAATCGAAACATTTGATATCTCATAGAGGAAACGTTTTGGAAAACATTGAGACAAGAGAAGAAAATGCTTATAACCAACATTTTTCTCCTGTATCCCAATTATTTTCTGGGAAACATCCATTTTATATCATTTGCATCAGCTTTCATATTAAAACAGTCCTAATTTTTGCTGTTTGGGAAAGGGTAACCAATTTGAAAAATACATATAATGTAGAATTGATTCATTTAAGGTAGTCCACCCTAATGAGATTCACGCAATACAAATTTTCGTACAGCGTCCTTAACATTCGTTACATATCTGAACCTTTTTGGGGGACATGGTAAATGTTTGGCGGTGGATCGTTCGTCCTCCGAATATTTCTGACATTGCCCAAATAATTTTGACCTTGTGTGAATCTCATTAGGGGTGGATTACCTGAAATTTCCTGTAAGCAAAAGATATCACAATAGTTATACAGTGTAGTCAATTGTTTTCTATCTGAACATGTTTTGTTTATTAATCCAAGTGCAATATCATTGTCATGACTCGATTGAAAGAAATATAATAAAACTGTGTGTTTAATGTACAATTTTGTAGTTTTTCCCCTTGCGTCTTCACACCTGAGCACAAAAGTGCTTAGGGTGAGATAGTGTTTGCTTACTATCCATCCCTCCACAATTACAAAAAATCTCCTCCCAAAGAGTAAGGTCATAAGTGTTCAGATTATTATCATGAACCTTAGCCCTATGTTGTGGAATATCAGACATCATGTTAACCCTTTCCCAAACGACAAAATTTTCAAAATTTCTATTTCAAAAGCTGATGCAGACGACAAAATGGGCCATGTACAAGATAGAATTTGTGTACAATATAGCACTGAAAATATTGAGACAAAAGGAGAAACTGCTGGTAATCAGCAGTTTCTTCTTTTGTTTCAATGTTTTCCCAAGCCATTTCTATAAGGGATGTCAAAACCAGGTCTTGTTTGGGAAAAGAGTTAAAACAAAGATGGAAATCTTGAACAACCTTTAAATCTTTGAATTTTGACTAGTCATTTTTTTTTTCTGTGGGGTAATGGGATAAAGAGTGAAATCTTTCACAATTTTTCTTTTCAAACCATTAGACCTTTTGGCTCAGTCATTAATATAGGAGTCTGTAAATCCAGGGGTCATGAGTTCCAACCCTGGCTGCCAATATCTATTCTGACATTCGACGAAATTCATTTGTCTCTCACCAATGGAGCTGCGACCTTATCAGAGTTGGTAGCGCATCTGCCTCTCATGCCAGAGGTCCTTGGTTCGATACCCGGCTGCGGCAAATACCCTTACTGACAAAAACGTCACCCATCAAAGGTATGATATCATTAACCCTTTCCCAAACAACAAATTTCTTAACTTTTCCAATTAGAAATCCACTGCAGACGTCAAAATGGACATTGATAAATGCAGGATTTGTGTAAAATATAGTACAGAAAATATTGAGACAAAAGGAGAAACTGCTGTTTATCAGCAGTTTCTTCTTTTGTCTCAATGTTTTCCCAAGCGTCATCTATTAGGGACGTCAAAACCAGGTCTTGTTTGGGAAAGGGTTAA
This sequence comes from Fragum sueziense, assembly GCA_963680895.1. Taxonomy (NCBI): domain Eukaryota; kingdom Metazoa; phylum Mollusca; class Bivalvia; order Cardiida; family Cardiidae; genus Fragum; species Fragum sueziense. Next base: position 24,230,940 of record OY804599.1, on the reverse strand, counting down.
CCTATGTGGGCGAGCAGATCGAGGCTCGGTAAGGGTGTTGTGGTAGTACTGTTATGGGGAACGACAGGAATCCATTTTTAGGTACTTCAGCCGGCGCGATATGACCATAACAGTTGAAAACAGCGTAAAACCCCCAATAAACCAATGGCTGTGAATCATCTATGTGAGTGAGCAGCTGCAGGCTCGGTATGGATATTGTGGTAGTACCGGTGAGAAACACCTGTATTCCACAATTAAGGTATATGACCCATAATTAAAAACACCACTTTCTAGCCATGTGACATGCATCAAATTACACACACTTGTAAATAAACTTCAAATAAGTTGATTTACCATGCCGGATTTCAAGATTATGGTTCAAGAAGAAAATGACTTATTTTTACTCTATATTCATATACAAGGGAGGTAATTTTGAACATATTTGTCAAATATTTCCACAAGTATGCATTAATTCAAAATTCTTAACCATTCAAAATGCTTATGTTTGTATTTGGAAAGAAAAAGTAACAAAGTTTAGGAATTAGTGGCACTTTTCAAATTTCGCCACTGGCTCTTTGGTGCTAATGATGGGTTATATACGTTAAGTGCTTCAGCTGCAGCTATATGACTAAAGTAGTTGAAAAAGGAGTTACACCCCATACAATCCACATGTAGGGTGCCAGGGTATAGTGGTAGGATGCTGGCTTTAGGATAGAGATCCTGGTTTCAAATCCTGCCAGACCATATGAATTTTTCTTAGCAAAGAACTTACCGCATGTTGTTCCTTTACACCCAGATGTATAAATGGGCACACAAGAGAGTTGAAAGCCAAAGTGCTGTGGCTGCCAGAGGCACTGACTGTCAACAGCCGACTTGAAACTCAATGAACATGGAGTAAAGTGGAAAGTTGCTTGAATATGAACTAGTTTGTAGATTTGAGGCTAGTAACCACCTTTACTTTACTTTTCCACTTCACAATCAAAATCCTTTCTGATAATAAACATATTTGTCTCTTGCCAATGGTTGTGAATTATCTGAGAGAGCAGCTGGAGGCTTGGATTGAATATTACAGTTGTACTGGTAGTAGAAATGCAAGAAATCCACAAATAGGTGCTCCAACTTCTGAAATATGCAGTGAACCATTTTCCCTAGCATCACAATTTCAGAATTCCCCAATTTGACTGTTGCTGCAGGTGACAAAATGGGTGTTGATTAAGATAGTATTTGTTGCCCTTTACCAAACATTGACACCTTTTGACGCCCCTAAAGAAATAAATTTTAGAAAACATTGTGGAAAATGAAGAAATTGCTTGTGACAATCAATTTCTTCATTTCCCGGGATGTTTTCTAAACAAAACCACCTAAAAATGTAAAATTCCAAGCTCTTTAAATTGTCGTCTGCAACACCTTTCAAATTGGAAGAGTCCAAAATGTTGTCGTTTGGTAATGGGTTAATGTAGCACAGAAATTATTGAGGTAATAGGAGTAAATGACCCATGGATATAAGCATGTCCTTCTTTTGCATCAATGCTTTCCAAAGCTGTTTCTGTTAGGGATGTTTGGGAAAGGGAAAAGAAGAGTATGATTCAGGTCTTCTCTGTGAGTACAAGTTGCAGTTAATTCACTACAGTACCATATTATGACACCTTTTGGCTACCTACAAGATAAAAGCTTAGGAAAATATGGTGGGAAATGAAGACATTGCTTGTGACAAGCAATTTCGTCATTTCCCACAATGTTTCTTAAACAAAAACACCCATAAACATAAAATTCCATGCACAGTGACATGAAATTGTCGTCTGTAACATCTGTGGACCAGTCTAAAATTTTGTCATGTGGGAAAGGGGTAAATGAATCAAAAGGAGATCAGCACTGACAATTTCCCTTTTGACTAACCTTTTCCCTAACAAATTTTTAAATGCATCAGTTTGAAAACTGCTGCTCCTTTAACCCTTTATCACACAGTGACACCTTTTGACGCCCCAACAAACTTATTGCTTTGGAAAACATTGTGGAAATGAAGAAATTGGTTGAGACAAGCAATTTCTTCATTTCCCACAATGTTTTCTACCCAAAGACTTGTACAATTTTAAAACTTCATAACATTGAAAATCTCATTGCAACTTCTTTGAATTTAGACGAGTCTAAAATTCTGCTGTTTTGTAATGGATTAACCCTTTCCCAAACAAGACCGGCTTTTGACGTCCCTATTAGAAAAGGCTTGGGAAAACATTGAAACAAAAGAAGAAACTGCTGATAACCAACAGTTTCTCCTTTTGTCTCAATATTTTCTGTGCCATATTTTACACCAATCATATCTTTGATAACATCCATTTTGTCATTTATGTCAGTTTTTGAAATGGATCACCCTAAAATTTTGTTGTTTGGGAAAGGATAAGGGATATCAAAGCAGCGTTGATAAAGATGCTGAAAACCAGTCTTTCCTACCCTTGCCTAAATATATTCTGTGTTACATTGTGTATAATTCTTATTTCAATTAACATCCATTCCGTAATATGCAGCAGCATTCAAATTGGACCACTATAATTTTGCCATTTGGGAAAGGTTTAATAAAGAAAACACTCTAGTATAGTGAATAATTCTTTTCTTTAATTTCAAAACAAAGGCGTTAAATACCAAACAAATGTAAATCATCTATAAAGACAAACACTATACATGTAATCATGGATTAAGATGAAGAGATGGGTAACAATTGACCAAACGCCAATCGACAGATCGCTCCGCCCAACATAGAATTTAAGACAAACAATAGGGATGTGATAGTTAGTAGGGAACGATTTTATCCAGTTAATCGTGACGTAAATTTGGACAAACAAAATAGTATTTCGTAGGTGTTGTTATAAAATCTCGTAACTACGGCTTGATTTAAGCCGTAGTTACGAGATTTTATAACAACACCGACGGTTTATAAAAACATAACCTAGTTTATTGTTAGCACAAAATTCTTTGCCATTGGCATGTCGATTGTTTTGATTGTCAGTTGATAAATCTATACAATAACATGTGCAACGAAGAACGATTGGGGCATGACATTTTTCTGATCGTCCATTGGCTAGTCGATGTTTTTGATTGACAGACAGCATTTGGTCAATTAGCAGATATTAACTATATGAAGAGGAATATCTTGGCCAGGGCTACAGATAAGAGGGCAATGAGTTTTCAATATGCAATATCTTCTTATTAATTGTTGATCAAACACTTTGTTGGGATGCTCAAATGAGTACCCACAACATAGGGTTTGGATTTGAAGATTTAAGAATGCCTACACCCCTTATCTGTAGCTCTGTTAATCCTTTCCTGAAAACCAGGGGATTATAGTTTCATCAATTTATTTAAAACATCTTCTTGCCCTATGGATGTCTTACGATATGTTTGGGACAAGAATTTCATACCAGGACTCTATCCAGACCTAGGCGATGCTATTGTTATTTTATGAGTTTTGGAAGACATTTGTACAACAAAATGTTTCTTAAATGCTTTCATGAAACTGTCCCTAGGTCTTGTTAGGGGAAGTTTGACCACCCCCCCCCCCACCCCCAAGTCTTACAGTGTCTAGCACATCTAGTATACATTGCAGATTATTATCATGTAAATACTAACCCAAAATATTTCAAAACGCTATATCTGAAAGGACTTTTAAAAACAGAACTTGGAAATGCTTGGAACAGTCGAAATATGATTTCTATAAATAATATGACTGGCATATCACAATCATATTAGATTATTAACCCTTTTCCAAGCAAGACTTGGTTTTGACACCTGTAGAAGAAAAAGCTCTGGAAAACAATGAGACATAGAAGAAAATGCTGATAACCAGCATTTTCTTCTTTTACCTCAATAATTTCTAAAGGATTATATACATAAAATCCATTTTCATTATCATCAAAATTGGCGTGTTTTGTCACTCATTCCAATTTAAAACATTCTGAATTCCTGCCGGTTTTACAAGAGTTACGATTGACAATTTCATATAACAGCACTGGTCAAGTTTGAATCTTGAAAAGGAATGGACTTGGTCAATTCCTCAATAGTTCTATCTCTATCAGCCAATAGTCTCCTGAGCCGCTCAATTTCTTTCTGTTGTGATTCAGTTTTAGCCTTTAAGTCCTCAATAATCTGATCTTTAGAGAGAAAGAGTTCACCGAGAAGTAGATCTTTAATGGACGGACGTAACTCAGCTTTATGATTGGTCATTTGTTGTATACAATGTGCCTGTGCGGGCCAGAATTCAAATATCTTGTCCTCAATAATTCCCTTTCTTAAGTCGTCTAAGCTACGGATTCTTTCTGATTCAGTCCTAAAATGCATGAATAGTTCATACAGCACCACACCTAAACTATAAATATCACTTTTAGTGTTATACAGTGATCCTTGTAACTGTTCTGGAGCTGCATAAGTTGATGTCCCTACTCCTGATGTATGGTCAGATACAGAACTTGCTGATCGAGTTAATTTCCCCGCAGAAGTCACTCGAGGTAGATTAGGTTCCTCAGTGATTGGACTAGTAACAACTTCATCAGTGGCCAAGCCAAAGTCTCCAATTTTAACATGCATTCCAACATCACTCTCTATCAGAAATATATTACGAGGTTTGATGTCTCGGTGAATAACTCCCTGAGAATGTATAAAGTCAACACCTTTAAGGATTTGCCGGAATATTATCATGTTTTTCTCGACGTAGGAGAGGAAGTCGTCTTGAGTCATGCATGAGTCGTTACGTTTCTGAAGCCACTCCTTCAGACTGAGATCACATAACTCCATCTGTATGTACAGTGTCACAGATTGCTGAAATAAACAATCATAGAAAATATTGTTAACCTATTTCTAGAATCTTTAAAATTAACTAAATTGCTTGAAACTTGAATTTATATGTACTTCATGGTATTTCATGTGAGGGCGACAGGGTAAAAATTTCTGCCAATATTGAATCAATTTTCAAAGGCAGTTTTAAGGAGAATACAGAACTTGCTGATTGAGTAGTTCAAATACCATTTTCTCTTACTGTTTTCGAAGAGATAATCTTTTAATAGAAGGTGATGAATTTATTTGTAAAGTACCAGTAAGTGTTTCTATACCTGTATAGCAAAAGCTGACTCCACAAATTCCTGTTTACCGACAGGGAGTGTGACTTGAGCTTCACCAGTAGCATGAAGATCACAGCTAATGCTTCTTCCATACCGTCTACTGGAGCTGAAATCCTCTACCTCAGTAGAGTCTGTGTTTAACGAAAACTCAACTTTTGGAGTTTTGCTCACAATTGTGTCTTTATGTATGTTTCTGTTGAAGGCAGTGTTGAATGTACTGTTGGACTCGGAGTATTTGGACGAGACAAAATCAGTTTGAAATTCTGTCTCAAACACAGATTTTCTCTGTGAGAATTTGACTATATCTGTAGTACTGTTGTTTCTGACCAGCTTCACAGATTTACTCTCTGTCACTATTGATACAGATGATGAAGATCCACTGACATCGCTGGTTATTTCCCTAATTTTTGGTCCGGAGGGAGTGTTTAGTCTTGGATGATAGTCTAAATATCCGTTCTGAGAATCTTGGAATATGATACTGTCTAACGATTGGCTGTCTGTTCTCTCTTCCACTGTAGACTTTAAAACTACTGAAATCACATAGTACAAATATTAGTACAGAATATAATGGCATAAAACAAAACTGTTTCAAGTGCTTTTAAATGTAAGTGCTTGTATATATAAGGGGTACTTATACTATCTTTTTGTACAAGGTAGCTAGTATAACAATGTGGTGGTGTTCCAATAGGGACAGCTAGCAGTACTGTGATGTTCCAGGTTCAAATCCTGTCAGAAGTTGAGATAAATTTACAACAAATCAATAATTTAGGCTTACGCCATTGAATTTTCTTTCCTAATATGTATCAATTTTTTTTTCGTATCATGACCGAATTCTTTGTATAACAAGTACAATGTACTACTCTAATGTTTGTAGTGTACATCTAAAAGTGATAGATTTTCATACTTATGGAACTTCCAGGCAGCACAATTTTTATGCTGTCCTAAATTCAAAGATGTTGCAGAAAACAATTTCAAGTGAATGGCGTTTTAAACTTTGTCTTTTGGGGTAGAAAACATTGTGGGAAATGAAGAAATTGCTTGTCACAAGCAATTTCTTCATTTTCCACTATTTTCTCCAAGGCACTTTTTCAGGACATCAAATTGTGAGGTCAGTGTCCTACACTTTACTTCTTCTTGTGTTTACCAGTACAACACTTGTATAAGTAATGTATGCTGAATTTTGAATTAAACAAAACAAATACTGGTAATTCTAGCAGTTTTACATGATAGAATTTTGTTTGTGACACACCAAATAATGGGGCAAATATCCCTGTAAAACATTGTATTTTCAAAAATGAAACATTTTTTTTAAAATCTTATGCATAAAACACACACATATGTCAAAAGTTGCATTCTACAACATCTTTAATCAAGCAGAGCTGAGATGAGGTATTGGCCTTTAAAAATACATTACATTTAATTTTGTATTTCATTAAATTTTGTTGTTTATCAAACCCTACATTGTGGGTACTCGATGAGACATGAAAAGACATGATTTGGATTTAGAATGTCTTTACCCCCTCTTATCTGTTACTCTGTTTCAGGTTAGACCAGTCATAACATTTTGGCAAATACTACACATTGTAGTATTATATCAGATATATCCAAGTGTGCACCTACTTACCATCTGGTTTGAGTAATTTGATTGGTTCATATTCCAGCCATGCTGCATTGTATCCCACAACATTATAGTGGTGTAAGAATGCTAGGGCCTTCACTTCTCTCAATACCTAGAATTATACATCAGAACATCTTAAAATCACCCCAGTGGCGGATCCAGAGGGGTTTGGGGGGGTTTGGGGGGGGGGTCAAACAAACCCCCTCTGAAGCCCAATTATTTCATTTCAATGCAGAAATTCAGTCAAAATTGTATAATAATAGGAAAACGACCCCCCCCCATTGTATATTTACAGAAATGCTGGATCCACCACTGCATCCTAAAGACAATTGACTTTTGAATTCAACTTATCATGTAAAAAATAAAACTTCATTCAGACTCTACTTTTTGTAAACTAACAATATCGAATTACTTTGAGATATAAATTAGACAAGATACAAATATGTGACACGTCACGCTAAAAGGGACCTTATCAGAGTTCCAAAGATCCAAATTATGGCAAACTGAGCAGTTATGGCATGTGAAAATTAACATATATTGAGATAGGGAAAACATTCCAGATTCAGAAAATTACATACAAGTGAAAAGTATCTTCCCTAGTCAGGCTGCGTGGATTGCGCAGACTGACTAGGGTCAATATTTTTAACACTTCCTATAAGGTCCCTTTGAGCATGACGGCTCACATATATGTCTTTCAACAAGAGGAAATAATTCTGTTCAAAATGTTTGTCATAGTTTTGGGACTTTGCTGACCATTCAGTTTGGGAAAGGATTAAAAAAACCCAAAATTTAAGAGTGGTATAACATATTTACCTTATACCATACTTCTGGTTTGGAATGTTTAAACTTCACCTTCTTCACAGCATAAATGTTACCATCTAGTTTATTTCTACTCTGTAAAAGTATAAGTACAAGATGTGTCTGTGAAACACTATTGCCCCCTTTTCAAAACATAAATATTTCAGGGTGGTCTCATTTGAAATCTGCTGAAGATAACAAAATGGATTCTGAAACAGATGAGGTTGAACACAAAATAACTGCGAAAATATTCAGACTAAAGAAGAACAAGAGTTGTCCGCGGACAATGTAGCTCGCCTATACGGGAGCTTGTCACAAAAACAGCAATTTTTTTAAAAGAAGGTCAAACTCCAAGGTCAAGGTCACAAGGTCAAGGGTAATGGTCCCAAATGAAAGGTCTTGTCGAGATGTATCTATGTATGAAATATCAAGGCTGTATCTCTAATAGTGCCTGAGATATAGGCCAGATGCAAGTTTTTCAAAAGTAGGTCAAACTCCAAGGTCAAGGTCACTAGGTCAAAGGTCATGAACCCAAATGAAAGGTCGTGTAGAGATGTATCTGTATGAAATATCAATGCTGTATCTCTAATAGTGCCTGAGATATAGACCAGGTTAAAGTTATTCAAATGAAGACGGGACGGGACGCCAACACTAGGGCTATGACATTAGCTCCCCGTACATAAAGTTCCGGCTCGCTAAAAATTGGTCATATTATCAATAATTTGACATCATTTATTTTGTCAGGTAGCATCATTTAATGAAAGCCTATACCGATAGCAAACATGAACTAGATCACAAACCCAAAACAAGAGTTGTCCGCAGACAACATAGCTCGCCTATACGAGAGCTTGTCACAAAAAAAGGAGTTCAAGATCAAAGGTCAAGGTCACTAAGTCAAAGGTCAAGGTCTCAAGATCAAGGCATGAGGTATCCATATGCGAAATATCAAGACTCCATCTTTAATAGTTCATAAGATTGAGGCCAGGTTAAAGTTTTTAAAAGTAGGTCAAACTCCATGGTCACGGTCACTAGATCAAAGGTCATGGTCCCAAATGAAAGGTCTTGGTTTGAAGTATTCATGTGTGAAATACCAAGGCTGTATCTCTAATAGTGCCTGGGATATAGACCAGGTTGAAGTTTTTGCAGACGCAACGTGACGCGACGCCAAAGCGACACTAGGGCTGTGACATCTGCTCCCCGGAAGTCCCGGCTCGCTAAAAAGGATAATTAGCAAATTTTTCTTCAAAATTTATCACACATAACAGACCGACACAAAGATTCTAGTATACTGCCTAAACTTGGTAAAACAGTCTCCTTTTCTCTCCTCACCTTAAATACTGATCCAAATCCTCCTCTACCGATCCTGTCTACCTCCACAAACTCTGTTTTGTATCGAGATGTCTGATTCACCAGATCCTCGGGGTTGTTGGTAGGCTCTTTTGTCATACTGCTAAAACAATATACAGCTAGAAATTTTTATCAAAATTTTTTAACGCTTAATTTCAGGCTGGTCCAAATTCAAAGGTGTTGCAGACAACAATTTCAAGTGAATGATATTTAATTAAGACATTGTTGTCTCATAGGGTAGAAAACATTGTGGCAAATGAAGAAATTGCTTGTCACAAGCAATTTCTTCATTTTCCATGATGTTTTCTTAAGCTATTGTCTTGTAAGGAGTGAAACTATTCTAAATTTGTTATTTTTATTCCAAACCCTATGTTTTGGGTACTCATTTGAATCATCTCTATGAAATGATTCCAATGAGTAACCACAACAAGGGGTTTATTGAACAATTCGTGAAATACTGCATTATGAAAACCCATTCTCTTTCTTATCTGTAGCTCTGAAATTGCTATATCGAGGGCTTGGTGCAAAACTATTGTAACTACATTTTGTAAAATTTTACAGGAGAGGGGAAAAAACTTATTGACTTTCTCAAAGGTAAAGAGGAAAAATGTTTTTAAAATTCTAAATATCTTTTTAAGAATACAGAATTGAAAGCTAATATTAGAACACATGATGTATTCCCTCCAAAGATTCAGAAAATGCGAAATAGTGAATTTCTGAAAAATATGTAGTTACAATAGTTTTGCACTGAGCCCTCGATATTAAATAATAATAATAATAATAATAATAATAATAATAATAATAATAATAATAATAATAATAATAATAATAATAATAATAATAACTAGAATATCACTGAAAGTGATCATACCCCCCAAAAGCGCAGTTTTTGTGCATTTTGAGAAGTTGATTTCATTTGAACTGGGAGCTGTTCAATTGGAAAAAAAAGAGCTAACAAAAAATCAACAGACCAAACAACATGTGTAAATGTTGCAAAAAATACCAATTTTCAACAAAAGGACATAGCTCATTTAACAATCCCCAAGCCCAGCCCTGCCATGCTGATATTTTTCAATAAACCAAAAATTTACAACCATGTATTGAAGACAGTCAATAAAGGTAGGCCTACATTCCTGTAAATTTTGGTTCAAATTTACTGTATAATAATTTTTTATTTTAAATTTTCTCTCATGATTTTGTTAAGTCTGATAAGCCCTGCCCTGCCATTACCACATTTTTTGCAAATCAAAAATCCACGAACAATTTTTGAAATAAGTCACCAAATGAACATTCCTGCCAATTATGGTAACAAAACACCGAAACAAAATTTCACGAACAAGTTTTGAAAAGAGTCACCCAAGGAACATTCCTGCCAGTTTGGTAAGAATTTGCTCAGTGGTTAAGGAGGAGAAGATTTTTGAAGAATTATCTGACAATTTCTTGAAGTCAGATAAGCCCCGCCCTGCCACACCCACATTTTTTGACAAATCAAAAATTCATGAACATACATTGCATACAATCGATCAAGGGACATTAGTGCCAATTTTAGTTCAAAATGGTCTAATAATTGATTTTTAAAGAATTTTCACATGATTTCTCTAAGTCCAATAAGCCCCGCCCTGCCACACCCACAATTTTTGACAAATCAAAAATTCACGAACTAGTTTTGTAAAGGGTCACTAAAGAAACATTCCTGCCATGTTTAGTAAGAATTGGCCCAAAGGTTAAGGAGGAGAAGATTTTTGAAGAATTATCTAACGATTTCTCGAAGTCCGATAAGCCCCGCCCTGCCACGCCCACAATTTTTGACGAATCAAAACTTTACGAACAAATTTTGAAAAGAGTCACCCAAGGAACATTCCTGCTAAGTTTTGTAAGAATTGGCCCAGTGGTTGAGGAGGAGAAGATTTTTGAAGAATTATCTAACGATTTCTCAAAGTCGGATAAGCCCCGCCCTGCCACTCACACAATTTTTGGCGAATGAAAAAATCATGAGCATACATTGAATATAATCACTCAAGGGTCATTCCTGCCAAGCTTGGTTCAAATTGGCCTGATAATTGATTTTTTAAAGATTTTTCACATGATTTCTCTAAGTCCGATAAGCCCCGCCCTACCACGCCCACAATTTTTGACGAATCAAAAATTCACGAACAAGTTTTGAAAAGGGTCACTAAAGGAACATTTCTGCCAAGTTTGGAAAGAATTGGCCTAGTGGTTGAGGAGGAGAAGATTTTTGAAGAATTCCCTAATGATTTCTTTAAGTCTGATAAGCCCCGCCCTGCCACGCCCACAATTTTTGACGAATCAAAAATTCATGAACAAGTTTTGAAAAGGGTTACCCAAGGAACATTTCTGCCAAGTTTGGAAAGAATTGGCCCAATGGTTGAGGAGGAGAAGATTTTTGAAGAATTTCCTAATGATTTCTTTAAGTCCGATAAGCCCCGCCCTGCCACGCCCACATTTTTTGACGAATCAAAAATTCACGAACAAGTTTTGAAAAGGGTCACCCAAGGAACATTTCTGCCAAGTTTGGAAAGAATTGGCCCAGTGGTTGAGGAGGAGAAGATGTTTAAAGCAATTGTTGACGACTTCCGACGACCGACGCACGACGCACGCCGGACACAGGGTGATCACAAAAGCTCACCTTGAGCATGTTGCTCAGGTGAGCTAAAAAAACCAACAGACGGACCAACAGACCAACAGACCAACAGACAGACCGACAACCTGACTCCTATATACCCCCCAAATTGAATTTGGGGGGTATAATAATAATCATAATCATAATCATAATCATAATAATAATCATAATCATAATAATAATAAAGACTTTATTTAAAGAGGCAACACAATTGGGATAAAACCAGTCTTCCCTGTGAGCCTCTAGAATATTTATAATATTTACAATACAAACAAGTTTTACAATACAACACACATTTTGTAAACAACAAAAGGAAACAAAATAGCTGATTCAGTTTGTACAGGGTACCTCAACCCATTATCAGGCAGCTAAATTTTAGTTTTGTCCAAGTTCAAAGATGGTGCAGCTGACAATTTCAAAGAACGATATCTTACAACATAGATGGATTGTAAAACCATTTTAAACACATTTTCAGTCATATTCCGGTAGCTGGAGCTGCTGCACTTTCCAATAAATTCTTGTCATTTGTCTAACCGGCACAACCACAACATCCTTTCCAAACCTCCAGCTAAGTTTATGATTATCCACCCATTGATGGGCAACAAAATTTATGTTCCAAATAATATTCACTTCAGCCAGGGAGGATCAAATCTTTAACCTCACAGAGCTTCAGATTGACGGAGCGCCCGCGCCAATCCCGCATATTTTCAAAATATGACGCATGAAATTATGTAGTGATGCGCCAGCCGGGTGCACGAATTTCAGTAAAAGTATGATCATGAAAAAGTAGATTTCAAGCAATATTGACCTTCGCATAACGCACCCGTAATCTGCTATACATGTAAATCAAGCTAATATTGACCCGATAAACTTATTTTTAGATTATTATAATGACCTTATTTGATCAACCAATCATATCCAAAATTTCAAACAGTAAACAAGCAGTCGGCCAATCTCTGGCGATCTCCGTAACCTTTACCTTCGATTCCTTAACCTTCACCTTCGACTTGTTACTATTTTTAGTATCTGAATCCGTGACAGTACCCGGCTTTGTGTTTCAAATCGGTAACCAGACAACTCGAGTGAAAACTTCCGGCTGTTTCAACTATCGTTTCGACAATGTCTCAAACAAGTTTAAAACGCTTTTCTCAAACGAAAATCAGAGGAAGATACGGGTAAAATCATATTACATACGGCTGCATTTTTAAATCGAGCGGATAATAGGTCAATAATCGTCGAATTTTCGGCAGAATGATTTGACCTTAAAAATTTTGCAAGCAGACGAATTTGAATACGTGACAAATCGTCAGGGCCTAGCTACTCGCTCTTTCGATACTATTTTTTGTTAAACCATTTCATTTCCCCATTCATTCAGCCTGGAGTTAGGGGGTTTTGATTCCAGCAAATTGAATTATATTTATATCTGATTCATTTCAAATTAGACTAGTATATAAAAAATATTGTTAAGGAGTTAATTCAAATCATTAAAACACACACAAAATTTATAACTAGATCTATAGAAGTGAAATATTCTTAATTCTAACAATGTTTATATGCATCCACTCAAATAACCACAATACAGTGATGAATTCACAGCAAATAAGTCATTTACTCCAAAGGCAAGTTTGGATATGAACTCTTAACTGTGGCCCATTGTTTCGGAAAATGACCCCTCAAAATCCTGTGTGGTGGGCCCTGTGACCCACAGGTCTCTGAAACAATCTGAAGCTCTGACCTCATGATTTAAAGTATGATATGTGAGTTATGCGACCAACTATACTATTGCCATAGACCCCTTATTATTCATATATGTCATATATCTTTATCAAAAGTGTTTTGTGGTCTGCAACAGCTGTACAATTAAACCAGTTTAAAGTAGGGTCATATGCAGGGTTCCAACGCTCCTGCAATTCTCAAATTCCCTGACATTTCCCTGACTTTTCTCTGACAAAATAAAAAAGAATTTCCCTGACATTTTATCAACATTTCTACCAATGTTTCCCTCTTCCTCAACATTTTTATAAAACAATTACCGATGCAATTACGCAATACAGCTTAAGATAATGCTTCTTTTAACCCTTTCACTGCCATAGGCGACTTTTGTCGACGAGGGGTTCCCTGCCATAGGCGACTTTTGTCGACAAATTTATGGGGACGAGTACCAACAACATAAAAAAAAAAAAAATTTTTATTTCATAAATTACCTTTAAATTTTGGTCACATATAGGTGCTTCATTTGTCTGTATGTGCTGAAAATTTGAAAGGAATCCATCAAATGAGTCAAAAGTTATGCATGTTTTTGTGAACAGGGTATCGAAATTTCTTCGAATTAATTCAGCGGTGAGAAACACGTCCGAAAAAAATATTTGGCAGTGAAAGGGTTAATTCATTCATTTCAATTGATTGAATGGGGTTCAACATCATTTTAAACAACATTTCAGTCATAATGTGGCCACTTAAGTACCTAACCATGGCTTCCTTGTATATCTTACCAGTATTGCCAAATGCCAATATGGTGACAACATCCTTTTCTCTTTAGTTTGTATCTTGGTTACAGAAAGATCACTTCAATTAATATTCTAATAATATTCAACACAATTCAGAGAACAGCAAAATTAGATTGAATCAGTACTTTAAGAACCTGTCTTTGCCTTGAAAACTACTCGATTGAAGAATTTCCTGACAGTGTGTTGAACATTCCCTGACACTTCCCTGACTTTTGCCTCATTATTCGAATTTCCCTGACACTCATCAAAATTCCCTGACATTTCCCCGACTTTTTCAAAATTCCATTTTTCCGACTTTTCCCTGACGCATGGGAACAATGATATGAGTTTATATAGAGTATAAATTCAGTTACCTGTATGTAATGGCTGGAAACCCATTACTCTTGGAACCAGCAAGTTGTAAGCTCAAACCCTGTAAATAAAGACATGGTATCCAGTCCTTCGAGTGTTCTAAAAGTACATTTTCAATCTACTAAAAGTGTGTTTCTGTCAAGAGAATTGGGACTTTGGGCAAGGATTGAGCCTAACAACTTTTCATTAACCATTGGACCACTGAAAATAACCCTTACCCAAACATTGACGCTTTTTGACACCCTTCAAAATAAAGGCTTGGGAAAACATTGTGGAAAATGAAGACATTGCTTGTGACAAGCAATGTTTTCATTTCCAAAAATGTTTTCTATCCCAAAAGACCAAATATGTCAAAAATTTCATTCCTTTCAAATTGTCATCTGCAATATCTGGACTCCTACTACCTATCATTAGATACCAAACATTTCATGCATCTTCAGGCATCATACGAGACACACCCTTGTCAATTCTGGGCATCATCCATACCAACAGAAATTGACAAGGGACACCCTTATGAAATTATGTTGCTACTACGGATGATGCCTATAGATGAACAAAGTACTTTGCAGATAATTATGGGTTGAAAGTTTAAGTTTACTGTGATGAATCACAGCTCCAGATAAGAGGGAGTGAAGGCTTTTCAAAATGCAATATTTCCCTTACTGTTCATCAAACCGAGACGATTCCTATGAGTACCCACAACATAGGGTTTGGATTTGGAATAACAAATGTAGAAAGACTTCACTCCCGCTTATCTGTTGTTCTGATGAATAGTGCTGAACATTTCATTAAGGTAGTTCACCCCTAATGGAATTCATGTGACGTCGGAATTATTCGGGCGACGTCGAAAACATTTGGCAGTGGAACATTCCACCGCAGAACGTTTTTGACGTCGTCCGAATAGGTTCGGATGCGTAACAAATGCTCAACGACATCGCAAGAATAATTCCGACGTCATGTTAATCTCATTAGGGGTGGTATACCTTAAGAAGGAATAACAAGCCCTTTTTCATGGACTTTCAGACAGAATTTTTATCAATTCACTATTTCCAAATTCTTGGAAAGTGCACTGCTGAAGACTGTTACTTACTTTATTAGATTTATGTATGGCAGCTATCAACATTTTATGTACACTGAGCCTGTACTGGGTTCGTAAACTACTCATCTCATCTAGAATGAGGAGGGGAGACACAACATTCGCTTTACTCAGCTGGTTACATATTGCTGAAGAGAAAACAAAATATCATTAATAAATTCCAACAAAATGACGCTTTTTGACACCCTTTTAAGATAATGGCTTCATAAAAACATTGTGGAAACAAGAGCTTTGCAGAGCGGCGCATATACGCCCGAGAGGGGCTTGTCAGTAAAATGTTTTTTTTTATTCAAGGGCAGATTATTCAAGAACAAAAAGAGTTATCGGAATTCCGTAAGCATTGTGCACAACTAGACACCATGGAGAATCATTGTGGCAAGTTTGATTAAATTCCGGTCAAAACTGTAGGAGTTTCACACACAAGAAATTGCTAACGGACGGACAGACAGACGGACGACCGGGGCCATAACATAATACGACCCTTCGGGCGTATAATAAAAAAGAAGAATTTAACTATGAAGATCAGCACTTTCTCCTTTTGCCTAAATATTTTCTATGCTATAATTGTAACATTTTTTGTTTGTTTTAACATCACCTTTGTCATCTACAGCAGCTTTCTGATTGGATTACCCCAAAATTTCTTTGTTTGGGAAAGAACTAAAACATGGACTTACTATAGAAAATATCCTGAGCCTGTTTGCTGTCTTTACTGTACATATGACAGAGCTGTTCTAGTATTGAGACAAGTAATAGATGATTGGGTACACTTTTTGGTAGGATGGTTTGTGACTTGACTGCAGGGGGAGAAACTCTAGGGCTAGAACTCTCTGTAGATCCCAGATAGTCCGATAAATCAGAATCTAAAATAGGAAATTTATACAAAATATTAGCTACAAGTGTAAGAGCAAATATCTTTTGAAAATGATTAGTTCATCTATCATTCATCAAACCCAATATTGCAAACTTATTGGAAATGTCTCCTCAATACAAAGTTATAAACATTTTCAAATGAAAGTACTGAATAATGGTTACCAGCATTTACTATCTATATTAATTTATCCAAATAAGTAAATAACAAGAGATGTTTGTAAAACATATATGCCCCCTCAAGGTTCTACATTTGATGTAGGTCAAAGTCCAAGGTCAAGTTAACAAGGTCCAAGGCCATGGTCAAATATGAAAGGTCTTGGTAGGAGGTGGCTATGTGTGAAATATCAAAGCTGTATATGTAAAAGTAAAATGAAATATATAGGCCATGTTAAAGTTTTTAAAAGTAATCCAAATGCCAAGGTCAAGGTCAA
This sequence comes from Fragum sueziense, assembly GCA_963680895.1. NCBI lineage: Eukaryota > Metazoa > Mollusca > Bivalvia > Cardiida > Cardiidae > Fragum > Fragum sueziense. The sequence continues at coordinate 24,214,197 of OY804599.1, read as the reverse complement.
ATGTGAAAGGTCTTGGTTGGAGGTGTCCATGTGTGAAATATCAAGGCTGTAGGTGTAATAGGACAGGAGATATATGCCTGGTTTAAGTCTTTTTAAAGGTAGGTCAAACTCCAAGGTCAAGGTTGCAATATTCAAGGTCATGGTCAAATGTGAAAGCAGCGTTTTTTCTCCTTTTTTGGACGGGTCCGTAAAAAGGACCCGTTCCCAAAGCCAAATAGTGTACATTTTTCCGAAAATGTGGAATGAAAATTCCCAATGCAAATGGTATTCCTTCTTTTTGAAAGAAAACTTGATCATTCTCTTTCATATGTTGAGAAAAAATATCAAGAGGCAAACTGGAATTCTCTTCAGTTGATTTCATATAGTTAACTATACACAGGACTCAATTTTTGTTGCAGTCTGTAATGAAAATATTTTCCCAATTTTTTATAAAACAACGCATTTTCCCCAATTTGCCTGGTTTCAGACCCGTTCCCAAAACCATGAGAAACAAGAGTTGTCCGCGGACAACGTAGCTCGCCTATACGACAGCTTGTCACAACAAGAGTTGTCCGCGGACAACGTAGCTCGCCTATACGAGAGCTTGTCACAAAAACAGCATTTTTTTAAAAGTAGGTCAAACTCCAAGGTCAAGGTCACAAGGTCAAAGGTCATGGTCCAAAATGAAAGGGCTTGTCGAGATGTATCTATGTATGAAATATCAAGGCTGTATCTCTAACAAGAGTTGTCTGCGGACAACGTAGCTCGCCTATACGGGAGCTTGTCACAACTAGAAAGACCTGAAGGTCTTGAGTCGCTCCACAGGCCTGAATTTCTTTTAATATTCAATCCAAGTTTTGACTAGATTTTTGAATACTTGTGGTTCTTACAGCAAAAACAAAGTCAAAAGCAGCAATCATGTGGTCAATGCTAAAAGAAAGTAAACGATTGACTAATATTTTAGGGATGTTAGAGCGATAATAAGATTGAATACTGTGATTTTGCAAAATTCAAGGACACATAATTCAGTATGTATATTTAAAATCAAATCGAAAATTGAACACATGCAAGATCTTATGGTCACTATCATTCTATTCAAATTTTGTCTATATTAGTCAATATTCTTGGCTTCAAGCGTGGAAAAATTGTCGAAAACTAAAATTTTGTCAATTTCAAGGGCACATAACTTAGATTGTTACAGTGTGATCATGTTGAAAATTACACATAAGCAAGATCTTGTTGTTAACAAGATTCTTTCTAAGTATCATCTTGATTGGTTTACATTTGTGATTGTTAGAGTGAAAACAAAGTTGAAAATGGCAATTTTGTCAAATTCAAGGGCACGTAACTCATGATGTAAGATTATGATCAAGCTGAAAATTACACCCAGGCAGCATGTAATGCTTATATATATTCTGTCCAAGTTTTATCTTGATTGGTCAATATTTGTAGATTTTAGAGTAAAAATAAAGTAGATTTTAGAGTAAAAATAAAGTGAAAACCAGCAAAATAGAGCCGGAAATGGCAATTTTTGGCAATTTCAAGGGCACATAACTCATGCTATAAAATTCAGATCAAGCTGAAAATTTTACCAAGGCAAAATCTTATAGTCAGCATCATTCTGTGAAAGTTTTGTCTTGTTTAGTCAATATTTGTAGTTGCTAGAGTGAAAACAAAGTCAAAATAGAGCCAAAAATGGCAATTCTGTCAATTTCAAGGACACATAACTCATGATGTAAAATTCAGATCAGGCTGAAAATTTTACCAAGGCAAGATCTTGTAGTCAGCCTCATTCTCTTAAAGTTTTGTCTTGATTGTTTAATATTTGTAGATTTTAGAAGAAAACTAAAGTCAAAACCTGCTATTTTTTACATTCAAGGGCAGATAACTCAGGTTATTCTGGTTCAATCCATATTCTTTGAAGGAATCTGAGAGAGGGTCACCAAAGGATCATTTCTGTGAAGTTTGGTTGAAATCCATCCAGTAGTTTTTGAGAAGAAGATTTTTAAAGAAAAAGTTTACGGACGCACGGACGGACGGACGCACGCACGACGGACACACCGCCATGACAATAGCCCGCTGGCCTGAAAGGCCAGTGGAGCTAAAAACAGCAAATTTTTAAAAGTAGATCAAACTCCAAGGTCAAGGTCACAAGGTCACAAGGTCATGGTCACAAATGAAAGGTCTTGTCGAGATGTATCTATGAATGAAATATCAAGGCTGTATCTCTAATAGTGCCCAAGATATAGGCCAGGTTAAAGTTTTTCAAAAGTAGGTCAAACTTCAAGGTCAAGGTCACTAGGTCATGGTCCCAAATGAAAGGTCTTGTCGAGATGTACCTATGTATGAAATATCACGCGACGGGACACGAGGCCGACACTAGGTCTGTGACATTAGCTCCCCGGACATAAAGTCCCGGCTCGCTAATAATGTCCGAGATATAGGCCAGGTTAAAGTTTTTCAAAAGTAGGTCAAACTCCATGGTCCCAAATGAAAGGTCTTGTGGAGATATATCTATGTATGAAATATCAAGGCTGTATCTCTAATAGTGCCTGAGATATAGACCAGGTTAAAGTTTTTCAAGTGAAGACGCGACGGGACGGGACGCGACGCGACGCCGACACTAGGGCTGTGACATTAGCTCCCCGGACAGAAAGTCCCGGCTCACTAAAAACAGCAATTTTTTTAAAAGTTGGTCAACTCCAAGGTCAAGGTCACACGGTCAAAGGTCATGGTCCCAAATGAAAGGTCTTGTCAAGATGTATCTATGTATGAAATATCAAGGCTGTATCTTTAATAGTGCCTGAGATATAGGCCAGGTTAAAGTTTTTCAAAAGTAGGTCAAACTCCAAGGTCAAGGTCACAAGGTCATGGTCCCAAATGAAAGGTCTTGTCAAGATGTATCTATGTATGAAATATCAAGGCTGTATCTCTAATAGTGCCTGAGATATAGGACAGGTTAAAGTTTTTCAAAAGTAGGTCAAACTCCAAGGTCAAGGTCACAAGGTCAAAGGTCATGGTCCAAAATGAAAGGTCTTGTCAAGATGTATCTATGTATGAAATATCAAGACTGTATCTCTAATAGTGCCTGAGATATAGACCAGGTTAAAGTTTTTCAAGTGAAGACGGGACGCGACGCCGACACTAGGGCTGTGACATTAGCTCCCCGGACATAAAGTCCCGGCTCGCTAAAAACACTGGAAAGGTCTTGGTAGGAGGTGTCTATGTGTGAAATATCAAGGCTGTAGATTTAATAGGACATAAGATAAAGGCTAGGTTAAAGATTTCTAAAAGTATGTAAAAATCAAAGGTCAAGGTCACACAGGCCAAGGTCATGGTCAAATGTGAAAGTTCTTGGTAGAAGGTGTCCATATGTAAAATATCCAGACTGTATAGGTAACAGGACATGAGATATAGGCCTAGTTTAAGTTTTTTAAAAGTAGGTCAAACTCCAAGGTCAAGGTCCACGGTCATGGTCAAAAGTGAAATGTCATGGTTGGAAGTGACCATGTGTGAAATATCAAGGCTGTATGTGTAAAATGACATGAAATATAGGCCAGGTTAATGTATTATAAAAGTAGGTCAAACACCAAGGTCAAGGTCACAAGGTCCAAGGTCATGGTCAAATGTGAAAGGTCTTGGTCGTAGGTGTCCATGTGTCAAATATCAAGGCCATGTGTGTAGAACAACATAATATATCGGCTATGTTAAAGTTTTTTTTAAAGTAGGTCAAAGTCCAAGGTCAAGGTCACAAAGTCCAAGGTCATGGTCAAATGTGAAAGGTCTTGGTAGGATGTGTCCATGTGTAAAATATCAAGGCTGTATGTGTAATAGCACATGAGATATAGGCCCAGTTTATTTTTTTTAAAGTAGGTCAAACTCCAAGGTCAGATTCACAAGGTCATAGTCATATGTGATAGGTCTTAGTCAGAGGTTTCTATGTGTCAAATATCAAGGCTGTATGTGTAAAAGGACATGATATATCGGCCAGGTTAAAGTTTTTAACAAGAGTTGTCCACGGACAACAAAGCTCGCCTATACGAGAGCTTGTCACAAACAAGAGTTGTCTGCCGACAACATAGCTCGCCTATATGGGAGCTTGTCACAAAATCAGCCAATTTTTTCAAAAGTAGGTCAAACTCCAAGGTCAAGGTCACAAGGTCAAGGATCATGGTCCCAAATGAAAGGTCTTGGCAGGAGGTATCCATGTGTGAAATATCAAGGCTCTGTCAATAATAGTGCATGAGATAAAGGCCAGGTTAAAGTTTTTCAAAAGTAGGTCAAACTCCAAGGTCAAGGTCACTAGGTCAAAGGTCATGGTCCCAAATGAAAGGTCTTGTCAAGATGTATCCATGTATGAAATATCAAGGCTGTATCTCTAATAGTGCCTGAGATATAGACCAGGTTAAAGTTTTTCAAGTGAAGATGCGACGGGACAGGACGGTACAGGACGCGACGCCGACACTAGGGCTGTGACATTAGCTCCCCGGACATAAAGTCCCGGCTCGCTAAAAAAGGAGTTCAAGGTCAAAGGTCAAGGTCGCTAGGTCAAAGGTCATAGTCTCAAGGTCAAGGTCATGACATGAGGTATCCATATGTAAAATATCAAGGCTCTACCAGTAATAGTGCATGAGATATAGACCAGGTTAAAGTTTTTTAAAAGTAGGTCAAACTCCAAGGTCAAGGTCACTAGGTCAAAAATCATGGTCCCAAATGAAAGACCTTGGCAGGAGGTATCCATGTGTGAAGTATCAAGGCTGTATCTGTAATAGTGCCTGAGATATAGACAAGGTTAAAGTTTTTGAAGACGCGACGCCGACACCAACACTAGGGCTGTGACATTAGCTCCCCAGACATTAAGTCCCGGCTCGCTAAAAAGTAGGTCAAACTCCAAGGTCAAGGTCACAAGGTCCAAGGTCATGGTTAATTGTGAAAGGTCTTGGTAGGAGGTGTCCATGTGTAAAATATCAAGGCTGTATGTACGAGGGGTGATCAAAAAGTTCCCGGAAAAATGTTTTAATTTCTTTATTAATAGTCTGATTTTCACCAAATTTGAACTATAAAAATATCAGCCATTTTCCAATTTGGATGCAAATTAAATTCAGTGACATGCAACATAAAACGAAATTATCATTGTCACGGCAACGTCAATGACGTCGACCCGGCCCAAAATCATACTATTTTTGTGAAATAAGCGTTTATATAAAGTCTTGTCATTCGCGCGTTTTTTAAGTACGTCGTCTAAACTTTGCATATTTAACGCTCGATTAGAAGGCACCATATAACTGACGACAAATGCAAATGAGATGTCATTTTTTATTGTGGCAGCCATTTTAAAAACTGTGATTAGCAAAAATGAGTAGAGAGCAGAGAACAGCGGTCAAACTGTGTGCGGGAATTAAAATTTCGATAAATAAAACTATTGAAATGCTGCGTAATGTCTATGGTGATGCTGCAATGAAAATATCAGTTGTATATGATTGGTGCCAACCCTTTCAGAGTGGCCGAAAAGACACAACAGACAATGCGCAGAGATTTGGGTGTTCGACGTCGGTAACGTCATCATTCGTCGAACAGATTAAGACGTTGTAAGATTTAGACCGGCGAGTCACCATCCGCGAGTTACAAGACAAAGTTGGGATTAGCTATCGTATTGTGTTTAATATAATCAATCAAAACTTTAATATGCGTCGCCTTTGTGCACGATTGATTCCAAACATGTTAAATAGACGTGATTTCATGCGGGCGATGCGAAAGAAAAGGAACAATCCAGAGAAACAGGTCCTTTTCCACCAAGACAATGCTCTCAGCCACCATGCCGCATCAAACCAGACAGTCACCCAAGACCTGATCTTTGAGATGCTTGAACATCCGCCTTATAGCCCCGACCTGGCCCCCTGCAAATTCTACCTTTTTCCTGCAATGAAGAAAAATCTTAGGTGTCAGCACGTCGGAGAGCTGTCTCAACTAGCACAGGCCGTGCAACGATCCATCGCTGATCTACCAGAAAATGGTTACCAAAAATTATTCCGGTCTTGGGCTACTAGATGGAGAAAATGTATTTCTTTTAATAGGGATACTTCGAAAAAGATTATGCGGAAATATTATTTGTAAGTACAGTGTTTGTTAAACCGGACATGTGAAGAAAACGTTGTTTGAGTTGACGTCGTCAGAAGCTGGGCCGGGTTGACGTCAGTGACGTTGCCGTGGGAACGATGAAATCTCTTTTTATTGCATGTCATGAAATATAAAATACATGCATATTAGAAAATGGATCATGCTTTTATAGTTCAAATTTGGTGAAAATCGGACTATCAATAAAGAAATCAGAACATTTTTCCGGGAACTTTTTGATCACCCCTCGTATGTGTAATAGGTCATGAGAAATATGCCCGGTTTAATTTTTTTTAAAGTAGGTCAAACTCCAAGGTCAAGGTCCAAGGTCATGGTCAAATGTGAATGATGTTCAGTGGCGGATCCAGGATTTTTGTGAGGGGGGTTCGTTTTTACAAAAAGGGGGGTTCGTTTTTTAAGTATTACACAATTTTGACTGAATTTCTGCATGAAAATGAAATAATCGGGCTACAGAGGGGGTTCGTTTGAACCCCCCGAACCCCCTCTGGATCCGCCACTGATGTTGATAGGAGGTATCTATGTGGTAGATATCAAGGCTGTATGTGTAAAAAGGCATGAGATATAGGCAAGGTTAAGAATTAAATGTAAAAATCAACAAAGGGCAATAACTCAAAAAATTTGATCGACAGAGTTACGGTTCTTGTGCACTGCACTTCTCCATTATGAGATCTATCCACCTGTAAAGTTTCATGATTCTACCTTACATACATTTTGAGTTGTGCTCCAGACAAGAATCAAATTTGAAAATCAAGAAAGGGCAATAACTCCAAAAATATTATCAGCACAGTTACGGTCCTTGTGCACTGCACCTCTCCATAATAAGATCTATCCTCCTGTAAAGTTTGATGATTCTACCTTACATACTTTTTGAGTTATGCTCCGGACAAGAATCAAGTTTGAAAATCAACAAAGGGCAATAACTCCAAAAATTTGATTGGCAGAGTTACGGTTCTTGTGCACTGCACCTCTCCATAATGAGATCTATCCACCTTTAAAGTTTCATGATTCTACCTTACATACTTTTCGAGTAATGCTCCGGACAAGGTTTGGTCTATGGACAGACCGACCGACCTACCTACCGAGCGACCTACCGACACTTGCAAAACAATATACCCCCATTTTCTTCGAAAGGGGGCATAATTAATTCCTCTAATTCATGTATTTAGTGAAATGTTTCTTTATACTATCACTTTACTCCACAAAATCTTTCCATAACAACAAAAAGATGGACTGCTCAAGTTCTAAAGCTGCTGCAAAAATCAGGTGTTGATGATGATAGGATTTTTGTGAAATATATACACTGAAAATATTGAGACAAAATAGAAAATACTAGTCATCAGCATTTTCATCTTTTGCTTCATCGTTTTCTACAGCCTGTTATGTCTGGGATGTCAAAACCAGGTCTTGTTTGGTAAAAGGTTAAGGAAACATTGATCTATGCAGTATATTCATGATGCCAATTGTTATCTATTTGCTTACTAATTAGCCCTTTCCCAAACAAGACCTGGTTTTGACATCCCTAACAGAAAAGGTTTGGGAAAACATTGAAACAAAAGAAGAAACTGCTGAAAACCAGCTGTTTCTCCTTTTGTCTCAATCTTTTCTGCTCTATTTTATACACAAATTTTGATTTTATCAACATCCAATTTGTCATCTGCAGCAGCTTTAGAAATGAACCACCTTGAAATTTGTGGCTTGGTAAAGTGTTAAAAGTCATACCATCAAAATTCTGTATCTTGCCCGGTCTCTTCAGCTTGACTCGAAAATCTTCCATCCTGTTATCTACTTTCTTTGTACTTGATTCAAATATGCAATACCGATAAGACTAGACATATTCGTAACACAGAAATGTTCTACTGCGAATCGCTGGCTCTCTCTCTATCTCTCTGATCCCAAAATCTGTATGGAGAAAACAAATATGGTTCAGAGCAACATATAAGAGGGGGGAAAGGGGCATAGGGCATCTAAAATTTGTTATTTCAAATCCAATCATATGCTGTTTGTACTCATTTTAATTGTCATGATGAGACGATTCCAAAGAGTATCCACAGCTTCAGGTTTGATGAACAATAAAAGCTGCTGTGAATCTAGGATTTCTTTGAAGGGGGTTCGAACTAGCTGCAATATAATCATAGCCACAAACTTGATGATGGGTATTGGTTTTGGTATTGGAAACCCAGATCAAAATTCAAAAAGGTTTAGGTTACATTATTGCAACTAGGTTCGAACATACAATTAGTTGGATTGGTTTCCTAGTTTTACACAATTTTGACCAAATTTCTGCATTAAAACGAAATAATCAGGCTACAGAGGGGGTTCATTTGTCCGTAAAAATCCTATTCCCAATGCCAAAAAGGGTATTGTTTTTCCAAAAATCTGAAAAAGAAAATTCCCAATTCAAAAGTTATCACTACTACTTCTTTATTAATGAAAATTTAATCATTTCCTTTCAAATGTTAAGAAACAAATATCCAGAGGCAAACTTTAATTCTTTTCAGTTTCATATATTACTATACGCAGGATTCAATATTTGTTGCAGTCTGTGATGAAAATATTTCCCAATTAATTATTTTGACAAAACAACGCTTTTTTCCCAATTTGCCTGTTTTTCGGACCCATTCCCAAACTATGAGAAAACATGCTGAGAAATGTCTAACTCTTTGGGTACCAAGTACCCACAAGTAATTGTCCAATGGGTATCCCTACTAGGCGTTTCAACCCTAACTGAGCATAATTTCATAAACTGTTTTTCCTATTAATCCATGCAAAATTATCACCAGGGGTCACACTAAAACGCGGACGCTAATTTAACTATATATAACTTATCTTTCAGTAGTTAATCAATTCAAAATTCACGCTTATTCTTTGGTCCACATTTTCCTTCTTTATCTTATAGTCCGCTTTTTCCTTCTTTAGTCTATAGTCCATGAGTTTCTTCTTTGTGTATGGTCCGCAAATTCCCTCTATGTTTATGTTATTATGTCCGTATTTCTGTCTTAGTGCTATGGTCCGCAATTTCAATCTGTGTAGCCTAGATAATGTCAAGTTGTCAGAACGAATCCAGGGGTCTCGTTTGCCAAAATTTGGGGACGTTATTGGGCCCCATTCCCAATGGCAAAAAGTATCTTTTTTTCCCAATTCTCTGGTGAAAATTCCCAATGAGGACCCAGAATGCCCCATGTTAAGACCTCATCTTCATTTACAAACATTTTGAAGACAGTTTTAGAGTAGATTCTGAAACAAGAGTATGTACAAATGCATTTTACACCACTACAGTCTAATTTTCAGCTGAAACTGAGTGACAGTATGAATACAAACTTGTTTTATTTTTTCCCAACTTAGGTTAAAACGTCGCCATTTTTCCCAATTTCACTGGCCCCTGGCCCCAAACAAAAATTGGTAGCAAGACCCCTGGAATCTGAAAATAAATAAAAAATATAAAAAGAATTAGACAAATTGTACAATTTAAAAATGTACATTTTAATATGTTATAATAAATCAATTTATGTTCAAAACAAACATTTTTTTTTTCATTCTCAAAGTTGTTTTTCTATTTCAACAAATTCAAGTTTATTGAATATAAATATTCGTTAATACTTTTGACATAACAAACAATTGTAGAAATTGATATGAGTCTTTTTAAGAACAAAATCAAATCCACTCTTTATCTTATAGTCCGCATTTTCCTTCTTTATCTTATAGTCCGCATTTTCCTTCTTTGTCTATAGTCCGCAATTTCCTTCTTTGTGACTGGCCAGCAAAATTCCTCTATATTATTTGGTCCGTATTTCTTTCTTAGTGCTATGGTCAGCAGAATCTGAAAATAAATAAAAATATAAAAAGAATTAGACAAGTTGTAAAATTTATAAAATGTTCATTTTAATACGTTTTATATGATAAATCATTTTATGAAATAAACATTATTTTTTTTTTCATTCACATTTTTTTTTTTCATCAAATTCAACTTCATAAAATATAAATATTCGTTAATAATTTTGACATTTATAACAAACAATTTTAGAAATTAATATGAGTCTTTTTAAGTACAAAATCAAAATCACTCTTTATCTTATAGTCCGCATTTTCCCTCTTTATCTTATAGTCCGCATTTTCCTTCTTTGTCTATAGTCCGCAAAATTAGCGTCCGCGTTTTACAGGGATTATTTTGGGCCGCGCCTTTGCGCCATAAGCGCTAGTAATTTACGCATGGCGCTTCAAAAATGAGCGTCCGCGCCGAATTGACGCATATCTTTTCCCTATGACGCTGTATTTTTACCTGGGCGCGCCATTAAAGGAGGTACTTTCTGTAAAAATAGCACCAAAGTGTTTCATAAGACTTTAATCAGCCAATCAAAACCGGGAACAATTGGGGAATACTGATTACGTCACCAGCCGAGCGATAGCGGGACGACAGTCGGCTATTCTGTAGATCTGCCGAATGTCACCGAATGGAATATTTTGTTAGAATTTGAATCGATCGGTTATCTCTGTTAGATTTTGTATACGGAGCAAATTGTTTACTCGATTTTAATTGAATGATAAATAAGTTAATTAACAGACCATTACGTCACTCCGTAAAGCAGCAACTCGAAGAAGTTTAATTTCTTTTTTAATCGGGTACGAATAAATCCGCTCATGGCAGATCGTAAAGGTGATTTTGGCCGATATTATTTCCGAAGTGACCCTACAGGCAAAGAAAGTCCACAACGGTAATCTCGTTCATAAAAAAATCCCACTCGATGGTCGGAAAAAGAAACATAGGCCTACCGCGGTAAGACGCCATCGACCCCGAAAATGAAAGTGGGTCGTTCCGGTTTGGTGTTCCTGTAGTTTTTAATCATTTCCCACACATGACCTGGTTCTGACGTTCATAAAAGGAAAGTTTTTGGATTATAATTTTTGAGACAAAAGAAGAAAAAATCGATAGCCAAAACTTTCTGCCTTTTCTTCAATATTTTCTTTGCTTATTGTACACGAAGTCCCTTTTGTTAAATTCTATTATTCAACATTGCCATCTCCAGCAGCTTTCAAATCGGACGTTTTATCTTTGTCGTGAATGTCAGTAAAATTGGACCACCCCAAAGATGTATTATTTTAGAAAGGGTTAATCAATTCTAGTCTTTTCCCAAAGGTACACATAGAAACAAAATGAGGGGGAAATACTCCTTGCATCAAAAAATGATCTGGACCTCTGCAAATCATCAACCAAATTTATCAACGGCAGAGTGCAGTGAGTCTGAGCAGGCCGATTACACTGATGGCAGTTATGGGTGAGTTTCCTGGTAGTGGATTGCAGACAGTGAATGCTGATACCAGGCTGTGTATAGTTCAGTGAATGCAGAGAAATAAAATGATATAACAAAGTTTGATAATTTATTGAAAATTCTTTTGAAACATGCAATTTCAAATAGCACAAACAGCTTCCAGGAGATGTGATTTTTAGGTCTCAGAAATGCTAAAATTCGTTTTCGGCCGGGGGGCTTTGCCCCCCCTGGTCCCCCCACAGGGGGGGGGGGGGGGGAGGGGGGTTGCCCAGACCCCACTGGGGGCCTAGGCGGCCCCCATACCCCCGGCCCAATTAGGGCCCATTCGGCCCATCTACCCAAATTTCCAGCCTAATCCCTGGTTTTAGTGTGACCCCAAAATTATGTCAAATGAACATCATTTGTCCTTTCTTACCATATGAGAGACGAAATCTAAAATTCACCACAAGGATACACGCTTGCCTAAAGTACCTTTGGTAACACCATTTCAGAGTAAGAGCTATTTGGGACCAGCTAATTTCTAGAATATTCTATCTTTGAAACAAAATGGAACGAAAGAATATTGGTGCGAAACAGTATATTTTCATTTCTTGCAAGTTTCTGACGATTTAGGGAATAAGGCTTGTCCAACAAAATTGTACAACAATAGAAAATATGATATGTAACAAATCACCAGAATCTATTTCCCCTTTAAAAGCTCTGGGTCTTTCTAGTTTCTTTTTCGGGATTCGTGTACGACGACAGAGTCTTAGACAGGAACCTTTTTCTCTATTTCATTTTTTTTTTTTTTTTTTTTTGGCTTTCGAAAAATACGAAAAACTGGCATTTGTTTTATCAGTCATGTACTTTTAGTTGTTTTTATGATAGCATTTTCATGTTGGGTTGTTTTTATGGCACTAAAACTTACGCCAGCCCCTTTTTCCTCCCGATTTTTTAACGGATAGAGTTCCAGTCTACAACAACAACAACAACGAGGACGGCAAGAAATCTTGGTTGAGCCTTAAATAGAAAGAGTAACGGTACGCCGATTTGATATATTTTCAAAGAGTTACGGTACACTTTGTTAATATATATTAGAGACAGTTTGAACTGTACTTGGATGATTACTAATTATAAAATTATAACAGAAATAGTCAGAAATGAAAGATATAATGATTGTAAAATGGCATAAATGAAGAATTAGTAACGGACTATTTAGTGTATTCTTCCGCTATAGTCCGGGATCTTCCAGACTACGAGTTCGACCGTGCTATGTAAGTTGTTAACCGTGTATGAATAGCTAAACAACAAGACTGGAAATGTACCAAACTTGACTCCAAATTGATTATAAACTTCAAAACATATTTAATAAACTTACTAAGAACATCGGGGCTTGAAAAGGGAAAATTCTGGATATCAAAGAGTTAAAAAACAATGACAGAATTAGACTTGAAAGAGTTACGGTACACTGAAAATGTTCCATTTTAAACTTATCAATCCTCAAAAACATAACTGGAAATGGTCTAAATTGGGCACCATTTGAAACGTTTACGAACATTGCTAAAATTATATTATTTATTGATATGATCTGAAATATTCCCGAAAGGGGGTTGAAAGGAAAGAGAGAAGGATTCTATAGAGTTAAAGAACATTGGCAGAATATACTCTATAGAGTCCAAACTGATCATTTGTAAACTTAACGTTCATCCGAAACAAGACTGGAAAGGACTACGTTTCACTTGAAGGAGTTCAAAAGTTATTATTTTTTCTTCTATCACACACTTCATTTATTTATTTTACAATACAAGTTGTTGACTTAAAAGAGTTACGGTACGCAGAAAATATGTAGTTGCAAAGACAACAATTCTCTATTAAGTACTGCGAATAATTAAGATTTTCTATGTAGCTTATCCTAACTCTTAAAAGTCTAATTCTACGATAGACTGTAGACTTCAAAGAGTTACGGTACGCGGATAATGTTCTATAAAAAGGGTAAATAATTCTCTGTTGATGAGGACTATTAATGATTTCGATTTCGATGTACCGTAACTCTTTAAAGTGACATTTCACATTTATTTCATTTCTTAAAAGTATGTCTTGATTCAAAGATTGTTTATTCTAACGTGTAGAAACGCTATCAGTTTTTTGAAGTTGTTATCTATAAGCGAAAAATATGCCTTCAAAGTTGAGACAGAAATGACAAATTCTATATAAATCTGAACTGTTGTCCACAACAATTGTTCAATTTTAGCATAAAAACATATATTTCTCGTAAACAGTTCAATATTTGGCTTGAAATTTTCATAATTATCATAAGAAAACGTGCTCTTTCAGACAGAATAAAAGTAAAATTTATGTAAAAATAATCGAGAAATGTCACTTTAAAGTCTAATTCTACAATGTTCTGTAGACTTCAAAGAGTTACGGTACGCAGATAATGTTCTATTAAAATGTTTATAATTTTCTGTTGACGAGGATTATTAATATTTTCGGTGTACCCTAACTCTTTAAAGTGTAATTCTACAATGGACTGTAGACCGTAAGAGTTACGGTACGCAGATAATGTTCTATTAAAGAATTTATAATTCTCTATTGATGAGGATTATTAATATTTTCGATGTACCCTAACTCTTTAAAGTTTAATTCTACAATGGACTGTAGACGTCAAAGAGTTACGGTACGCAGTTAATGTTCTATTAAAGAGTTTATAATTCTCTATTGATGAGGATTATTAATATCTTCGGTGTACCTTATTTCTTTAAAGAGTTACGGTACGCGGGATAATGTTCTTTTAAAAAGTTTATAATTCTCTGTTGATGAGGATTATTAATATTTCGGTGTACCCTAACTCTTTAAAGTCTAAGTTTACAATGGACAGTACTAGACTTCAAAGAGTTACGATAAGCGGATTAATGCTCTTTTAAAAAGGTAAATAATTCTCTGTTGATGAGGATTATTAACATTTTCGGTGTACTCTAACTCTTTAAAGACTAATTCTACAATGTACTGTAGACTTCAAAGAGTTACGGTGCGCGGGATAATGTTATATTACAGAGTTTATAATTCTCTGTTGATGAGGACTATTAATAATTTCGGTGTACCCTAACTCTTTAAAGTCTAATTCTACAATGGACTGTAGACTTCAAAGAGTTACGGTACGAAGATAATGTTCTATTAAACAGTTTATAATTCTCTGTTGATGAGGATTATTAACATTTTCGGTGTACCCTAACTCTTTAAAGAGTTACGGTACGCGGCATAATGTTCTATTAAAAAGTTTATAATTCTCTGTTGATGAGGATTATTAATATTTTCGGTGTACCCTAACTCTTTAAAGTCTAATTCTACAATTGACTGTAGACCTCACAGAGTTACGGTACGCAGATAATGTTCTATTACATAGTTTATAATTCTCTGTTGATGAGGATTAATAATATTTTCGGTGTACCCTAACTCTTTAAAGTCTAATTCTACAATGTACTGTAGACTTCAAAGAGTTACGGTACGCGGGATAATGTTTTATTAAAAATATTATAATTCTCTGTTGATGAGGATTATTAATATTTTCGGTGTACCCTAACTCTTTAAATTCTTATTCTACAATAGACTGTAGTAATTGTTGTAATTCTGTAGTTGAGTATTTTTAAGTTTTTTGGCGTAACCTAACTCTTTAAAGTCAAATTCTAAAATGTACCGTAGACTTCAAAGAGTTACGGTACGCGGGATAATGTTCTATTAAAAAGTTTATAATTCTCTCATGATGAGGCTTATTAATATTTTCGGTGAACCCTAACTCTTTAAAGTCTACTTCTACAATGTACTGTTGACTTCAAAGAGTTACGGTACGGGAGACAATGTTCTATTAAAAAGTTTATAATTCTCTGTTGATGAGGATTATTATTATTTTCGTTGTACCCAAACTCTTAAAAGTCTAATTCTACAACGGACTTTAGACCTCAAAGAGTTACCGTAGCTCTTTGAAGTCTACAATACATTGTAGAATTAGACTTTAAGATTTAGGGTACACCAAAAATCTTAAAATTTCTCAACAACAGAATTATAAACTTTTCAATTGAACATTATCCGTGAACCGTAGCTCTTTGAAGTGTACGGTACATTGTAGAATTAGACTTTAAAGAGTTAGGGTACACCAAAAATCTTAATAATCCTCAGCAACAGAATTGTTAACTTTTCAATTGAACCTTATCCGCGTACCGTAGCTCTTTGAAGTCTACGGTACATTTTAGAATTTGACTTTAAAGAGTTAGGTTACGCCAAAAAACTTAAAAATCCTCAACTACAGAATTACAAACTTTTCAATTGAACATTATCCGTGTACCGTATCTCTTTGAAGTCTACGGTACATTATAGAATTAGACTTTAACTAGAATATCACTGAAAGTGATCATACCCCCCAAAAGCGCAGTTTTTGTGCATTTTGAGAAGTTGATTTCATTTGAACTGGGAGCTGTTCAATTGGGAAATAGAGCTAACAAAAAATCAACAGACCAAACACATGTAAATGTTGCAAAAAATACCAATTTTCAACAAAAGGACATAGCTCATTTAACAATACCCAAGCCCTGCCCTGCCATGCTGATATTTTTCAATAAACCAAAAATTCACAACCATGTATTGAAGACAGCCAATCAAGTTACATTCCTGTAAGATTTGGTTCAAATTTACCGTATAATTGTTTTTTAAAGAATTTTCTCATGATTTTGTTAAGTCTGTTAAGCCCTGCCCTGCCATTACCACAGTTTTTGCAAATCAAAAATTCACGAACAAATTTTGAAATAAGTCACCAAATGAACATGCCTGCCAATTTTGGTAACAAAACACTGTATCAAAAATTCACGACCAAGTTTTGAAAAGAGTCACCCAAGGAACATTCCTGCCAAGTTTGGTAAGAATTGGCTTTGTGGTTAAGGAGAAGATTTTTGAAGAATAATCTGACAATTTCTCGAAGTCGGATTAGCCCCGCCCTGCCACACCCACATTTTTTGACGAATCAAAAATTCATGAACACACATTGAATACAATCACCCAAGGGACATTAGTGCCAACTTTAGTTCAAAATGGTCCAATAATTGATTTTTTAAAGAATTTTCACATAATTTCTCTAAGTCCAATAAGCCCCGCCCTGCCACGCCCACAATTTTTGACGAATCAAAAATTCACGACCAAGTTTTGAAAAGAGTAACCCAAGGAACATTCCTGCCAAGTTTAGTAAGAATTGGCCCAGTGGTTAAGGAGGAGAAAATTTTTGAAGAATTATCTAACGATTTCTCGAAGTTGGATAAGCCCCACCCTGCCACGACCCCATTTTTTGGCGAATGAAAAAATCATGAATATACATTCAATTCAATCACTCAAAGGTCATTCCTGTCAAGTTTGGTTCAAATTGGCCTTATGATTGATTTTTAAAGATTTTTCACATGATTTCTTTAAGTCCAATAAGCCCCGCCCTGCCACGCCCACAATTTTTGACAAATCAAAAATTCACGACCAAGTTTTGAAAAGAGTCACCTAAGGAACATTCCTGCCAAGTTTAGTAAGAATTGGCCCAGTGGTTAATGAGGAGAAGATTTTTGAAGAATTATCTAATGATTTCTCGAAGTCGGATAAGCACCGCCCTGCCACGCCCACATTTTTGGCGAATAAAAAAATCATGAGCATACATTGAGTACAATCACTAAAGGGTCATTCCTGTCAAGTATGGTTCAAATTGGCATAATAATTGATTTTTAAGGATTTTTCAAATGATTTCTCAAAGTCCGATAAGCCCCGCCCTGCCAAGCCCACAATTTTTGACAAATCAAAAATTCACGAACAAGTTTTGTAAAGAGTCACCCAAGGAACATTCTTGCAAAGTTTAGTAAGAATTGGCCCAGTGGTTAAGGAGGAGAAGCTTTTTGAAGAATTATCTAACAATTTCTCGATGTCGGATAAGCCCCGCCCTGCCACGCCCCCATTTTTTGGCGAATGAAAAAATCATGAATATACATTGAATACAATCACTCAAGGGTCATTCCTGCCAAGTTTGGTTCAAATTTGCCTGATAATTGATTTTTAAAGATTTTTCACATTATTTTTCTAAGTCCGATAAGCCCCGCCCTGCCACGCCCACAATTTTCGACGAATCGAAATGTCACGAACATGTTTTGAAAAGGGTCACCCAAGGAACATTCCTGCCAAGTTTGGTAAAAATCCGACCAATGGTTGAGGAGGAGAAGATTTTTGAAGAAAAACCAACAGCCGGATCAACAGACAGACAGACAGACCAACAGACCAACAGACAGACAAGCTGACTCCTATATACCCCCCCCCCCCCCCCCAAATTGAATTTGGGGGTATAATGAGTAAGGGTACACCAAAAAAAAAATCATTAACAACAGAATTATAAACTTTTCAATTGAACATTATCCGTGTACCGTAGCTCTTTGAAGTCTTCAATACAGTGTATAATTAGACTTTAAAGAGTAAGAGTACACCGAAAATCTTAATAATCATCAACAAAAGAATTATAAACTTTTCAATTGAACATTACCCGTGTACCGTAGCTCTTTCAAGTCTACAGTGTATTATAGAATTAGACCTTAAAGAGTTAGGGTACACCAAATATCTTAATAATGCTCAGCAAGAGAATTATTGTTAACTTTTCATTGGAACATTCCTGGTACCATAGCTTTTTGAATTCTACGGAACATTATAGAATTAGACTTTAAAGAGTTAGCGTACACCGAAAATCTTAATAATCCTCAGAAAAATAATAATTGTTAACTTTTCATTTGAATATTATCAGCGTACCGTAAATCTTTGAAGTCTACAGTCCATTGTAAAATTAGACTTTAAAGAGTTAGGGTACACCGAAAATCTTAAATTAATAGTCCTCAACAACCGAATTGTTAATTTTTCCAATCAACATTATCCATGTACCGTAACTTTTCGGAGTATACAGTACATTTTTAGAATTAGACCTTAAAGAGTTAGGGTACACCAAAAATCTTAAAAATCCCCAACAACAGAATTATAAACTTTTCAATTAAACATTATCCGTGTACCGTATCTCTTTGAAGTCTAAAGTACAATGTAGAATTAGACTTCAGCTAGTGTTGTAGTACAACGAAAACCAAGGGGTTTCGTTTTGCAATTTGTATTACACAATTTTGAATGAACTTCTGCATGATAATGAAATAATTATGCTAATTTGGAGGGCTGTTTATACCCGCGTATCGTAACTCTTTGGAGTCCACATTACATTGTTGAAATTGATCTTAAAGAGTTATATGGTACACCAAAAATGTTGAACATACTCAGGAACATATTTGCGAACTTTTCAATTTTTTCTAACTCTTTGGAATTCATTTCTTCTTTCTTGAATCCTTTCCGAAATCATTCCGAGTATTCAATGTTTTTTCCCGACGTTCATAAGCGCTCTGTAGTCAATTTCAGATCATTTGTAGCCTATTTTCGTTGTCGATGAGTGTTGATTATCATACTATGTCATTGTACTATAGAACATTACATTGTACCGTAACTCTCTAAGGTCTAATTCTTCCAATGTTCTTTAACTCTTTTTTGTCCCTTTCAAGCCCTATTATAAATGTGCTTACACCTACATTATTGAATTGTTTTCCCGGACTTCATAAACGTTTTTAATTAAATATAATCCATTTGCAGTCTTCTTATTTACAATTTTTATATATATTTTTTACAATAGAAATTTTCTTTGTATCGTAATTCTTTAATGGCCATTTTGTCAATGTTCTTTAATTCTAATAAGTTCATTTCAAAACATTGTTGTTTTTATGCGAAAAATACGCCTTTCAAGGCTTGTTTCGAAAACATGTTTATTTAACAAATGTTACGTTGGAAAAGTGAATAAAATAGGGTTAAGTGACTTCAAGAGAAACTGTGTGTGACCCTTTAAAAAAACAAGATCTGCTTTTAATTGTTAGAAAAGGCGCGAAAAAATATTGACTCAAAAGAAGAGAAAAGTTGATTGAACCAGCATAATTTCTCCCTTTCCTCTACATGTTTTTGCAAAATTGTCCACACAAGGTATCTCTAATCTTCATTTAGAATTTGTACTATGTATGCCTATCAGATGTCATAATGAGAGCTGTCTAAAATTGTGTTGTTTGGAAAAAGATTAAGAGGCAAAGACAGAGCGATAGACAGACATAGAAAAACGAAATATCGTTTTTACCAATTGTGCCCTGAACATGTGTGGAATGCTAAATGCGTTTGACTTTTTGACTTCGACTTTATATATCTACGGTTACAGCCATTGAAAATTCTGAGACAAATCAATAAATATTCTTTTATCAACCGTTCTTTTTTATTTTTCATATCTTTAATTTTTTACAATCTAACAACTCCGAGAAAAAGTTTGAAAGAAGTCTGCTTTAACTAAAACAAATATCACAAAACCACAGATGGCTTCAGAGTTTATTACCAAGTTCTATACTAATGGGTTAGTATGGTAATAAATCAACCCGAAATGTAAAACAATTAGACAAACCCAACAGTAGTGAGAATTTACGACCCACCTAGACGGCAGACGGTATAAAGTGGGAGGACCCCGTATTCGCTCATAAGCCAATCAGATATCAATTTTAAGAATGAAGACAGAAATATGCTAATCACTAAAGCCTCTTACAATCCGCCGTGTGTCCTATGAAATCGTGTGTCTTCGGAGATTTTTAAATCTTGTGGCACTAAAATGTAACGTCAACGTAGTGAACGTCAATTCTAATCATTGCGTAACGTTATTTGTTTTTGCGTAGACTGTTGTCTTGTATTTTTAATCTCTATACAAACTAAAATTATAGGAAATATCCCACTATTTTCGTCCATTGTCTTTCCTTAGCTTTAACGCCACTTTGATTCTTTCTATTATTTGACTGAAAATGTGCCAATTAGATGATTTTAAGTAACGTTAGTCTACTTCAATTCTACAGTCCATTGAAGAATTAGACTTTAAAGAGTTAGCGTACACCGAAAATCTTAATAGTCCTCATGAACAGAGAATTATAAACTTTTTAATAGAACATTATCTGCGTACCGTAACTCTTGGAAGTGAATGTAGGACGTTTTGGCCACGGACGTTTTGGCCAGGACGTTTTGGCCAGGACGTTTTGGCCACGGACGTTTTGGCCACAATATATTTCAACGGGTAGGACCTTTTGGCCAAATATGAATTAAATTGAAATATTAATAATTGAGGCCATTCATTCTTATTTTTTCCTTATAATGATCTTACATATCAATTAATATTATCAAAATGTCTAAAAGTACAACTATGAAAAAAAATTGGTTCAATTCCTTTTTTCCTTAAACATTTTTGGCCAAAAGGTCCTACCTTGTAAAATATTGTGGCCAAAACGTCCGTGGCCAAAAAGTCCTGTCCAAAACGTCCTGGCAAAAACGTCCGAGGCCAAAACGTCCGTCCACCCTTTGAAGTCTACAGTCCATTGTAGAATTAGACTTTAAAGAGTTAGGGTACACCGAAAATCTTAATAAACTCATCAAGAGAGAATTATAAACTTTTAAATAGAACATTATCCGCGTAACGTAACTCTTTGAAGTCTATAGTCCATTGTAGAATTAAACTTTAAAGAGTTAGCGTACACCGAAAGTCTTAATAGTCCTTGTCAACAGAGAATTATAAACTTTTTAAGGTTTACATACCCCCAAAAAAATCACAACTTTCTAGCCATACGAAATGCATCAAATTACACACACTTGGAAATACACTTCAAATAAGTTGATTCATCGTGCCAGATTCCAAGATTATGATTCAAAAAGAAATTAATTTACAAATATTATTTTACTCTTTATTCATATGCAAGGGAGGTAATTTTGAACATTTTTGTCAAATATTTCCACAAGTATGCATTAATTCAAAATTCTAAATCGTACAAAATGCTTATGTTTGTATTTGGAATGGAAATGTAACAAGGTTTAGGAATTAATGGCATTTTTCAAATTTCGCATCTGGGTCTTTGATGCTTTTGAGGGTTTGGATACCTTAATAGAACATTATCCCGTGTACCGTAACTCTTTGAAGTCTACAGTGCATTGTAGAATTAGACTTTAAAGAGTTAGGGTACACCGAAAATCTTAATAAACTCATCAAGAGATAATTATAAACTTTTTAATAGAACATTATCCCGCGTACCGTAACTCTTTGAAGTCTACATTCCATTGTAGAATTAGACTTTAAAGAGTTAGGATACACCGAAAAATTAATAATCCTCTGCAACAGATAATTCTAAACTTTTCAATTGAACATTATGTGCGTACAATTACCCTTTAGAGTCCACAGTACATTTTGAAATTATACTTTAAACTTATTAATTAAACATTATCCGAGTACCGTAGCTCTTTGAAGTCTACATTACAATGTAGAATAAGACTCCGAAGAGTTAGGGCACACCGAAAATATTAATAATCCTTAGCAACAGAATTCTAAACTGTTCATTTGAGCATTATCCGCGTACCGTATCTCTTTGGAGTCTATATTGCAGTTTGAAATTTTACTTTAAAGGGTTAGGTTACACCCAAATTCTTATTACCCTCTAACAGTCAATTGTTAACTTTTAAATTGAAAATTATCCGGGTACCGTAGCTCTTTGCAGACTACCATGAAGTATACGGTGCATTGTAGAATTAGACTTTAAATAGTTAAGGTACACCGAAAATCTTAACAATTCTCAGCAACAGAATTGTTAACTTTTCAATTGAACATTATCTGCGTACCATAGCTCTTTGAAGTCTACAGTACATTGTAGAATAATACCTCAAAGAGTTAAGGTACACCGAAAATCTTAATAATCCTCAGCAACAGAATTTCAAACTTATTAATTAAACATTATCCGAGTACCGTAGCTCTTTGAAATCTACAGTACAATGTAGAATTAGACACTAAAGAGTTAGTGTGCACCGAAAATCTTAATAATCCTCAGCAACAGAATTGTAAAGTTTTTAATTAAACATTATCCGTGCACCGTAGCTCTTTGAAGTCTACAGTACAATGTAGAATTAGACCTTAAAGAGTTAAAATACACCGAAATTCTTAAACATCCTCAACAACAGAATTGAACATTATCCGTGTACCGTAGCTCTTTGAAGTATACGGTGCATTGTAGAATAAGACTTTAAAGAGCTAAGGTACACCGAAAATCTTATTAATCCCCAGCAACAGAATTTCAAACTTATTAAATGAACATTATCCGAGTACCGTAGCTCTTTGAAGTCTACAGTACAATGTAGAATGAGACTCCAAAGAGTTAAGGTACACCAAAAATCTTAATAATCCTCAGCAACAGAATTGTTAACTTTTCAATTGAATATTACCCGTGCACCGTAGCTCTTTCAAGTCAACGGTACATTATAGAATTAGACTTTAAAGAGTAAGGGTACACCGAAAATCATAATAATCCTCAGCAACAGAACTGTTAATTATCCAGTTGAACATTATCCGCGTACAGTAGCTCTTTAAAGTATACGGTACATTGTAGAATTAGACTTTAAAGAGTTAGGGTACACCGAAAATCTTAATAACCCTCAGCAACAGAATTGATAACTTTTCAATTGAATTTTATCCGTGTACCGAAGCTCTTTGAAGTCTACAGTAGGCCTACAATGTAGAATTAGACCTTAAAGAGTTCGGGTACACCGACAATTTTAAACATCCGCAACAACAGAATTGATAACTCTCCAATTGAACATTACTCGTGTACCGTAGCTCTTTAAAAGTATACGGTGCATTGTAGAATTAGACTTTAAAGAGTTAGGGTACACCGAAAATCTTAATAATCCTCAGCAACAGAAATTTGGAGACTTCTCAATTGAACATTATCCCACGGTGATTTATTACGTGACTCAGAATTTCAGAAGATCATCAATATTTTTGTTAATACTTGACCAATTTGAATTCGGTTTGAAGCAGAGATGGTCGGTAAACGCCCGGAATACTGTGGACGTGTTGGAATTTTGAAAAAAATCAACTGATAAAAAGTCATTGAAGATCAACCGAAATTTTGGTTTATCTTCAATAACTTTTTTATCGGTTGATTTTTCAAAATTCCAAAACGCTCATCTAATGCTTGACGACTGATCACCTTCACTGCTTCAAACCGAATTCAAATTGGTCACTCGATTATCCACCTTGTGATTATCTGCGTACCGTAATTCTTTGAAATCTACTGTACTTTGTAGAATTAGACATTAAAGAGTTAAGGTACACCGACACTCTCCATAATCCCCAGCAACAGAATTGTAAAACTTTTCAAATGAACCTTATCTGCGTACAGTAACTCGTTGAAATCTACGGCACATTGTAGAATTACACTTTAAAGAGTTAGGGTACACCAAGAATTTTAAAAATCCTCCGCAACAGAATTGTTAACATTTCAATTAAACATTGTCCGTGTACCGAAGCTCTTTGAAGTCTACAGTACAATGTAGAATTAGACTTTAAAGAGTTAGGGTACACCGGAAATCTTAATAATCCTCAGCAACAGAATTGATAACTTTTCAATTGAACTTTATCCGTGTACCGAAGCTCTTTGAAGTCTACAGTACAATGTAGAATTAGACATTAAAGAGTTAAGGTACACCGAAAATCTTAAACATCCTCAACAACAGAATTATAAACTTTTCAATTGAACATTACCCGTGTACCGTAACTCTTTCAAGTCTACGGCACATTATAGAATTAGACTTTAAAGAGTTAGGGTACACCGAAAACATTAAAAATCCTCAACAGCAGAATTGTTAACTTTCTAATTGAACATTACCCGTGTACCGTAGCTCTTTGAAGTATACGGTGCATTGTAGAATTAGAATTTACAGAGTTAGGGTACACCGAAAATCTTAATAATCCTCAGCAACAGAATTGTTAACTTTCCAATTGAACATTACCCGTGTACCGTAGCTCTTTGAAGTCTACAGTAGGCCTACAATGTAGAATTAGACCTTAAAGAGTAAGGTACACCGAAAATCTTAATAATTCTCAGGAACAGAATTGTAAACTTTTCAATTGAACATCATCTGCGTACAGTAGCTGTTTGAAGTCTACAGTACATTATATAATTTGACTTTATGCAACGCATAGTACATTACAATAAGGCTTTAAAGTATTGTCTATTGTCTATTTAAAAAGTTAGGGTACACCAAAATCTTATTAATCCTGTGCAACAGAGATTTGTACACCGTTTAAAGAGTTAGGGTACACCGAAAAGCTTAATAATTATCAACAACAGTATTGTTAACTTTTCAGTTGAACATTATCTGCGTACCGTAACTCTTTCATGTATGCATTACATTGTAGAATTAGAGCCTAAAAGAGTTAGGGTAGCCTACACCGAAAATCTTTTAAATAATCATCAGAAACAGAATTGTCAACTTTTCAAATGAGCATTATCTGCGTACCGTAACCCTTTGAAGTATGGAGTGCATTGTAGAATTAGACTTTAAAGAGTTAAGGTACACAGAAAATTTAGAATTAGGCTTTTTAAAAAGAGTTCACCGGAAGGGTACACCGAAACTCTTAATATTCCTCACCAACAGAGAAATGTAAGCTTTTCAATAGAACATCATATGCAACGGCGGATCCAGGATTTTTTTTCCAGGGGGAGGGGGTCCAAGCCCAAATAATGACTTTAGGCCTAAATCATTTTAATGTGTTAGATATGTAACTTTATATAGTCAAAAATTTGATTTTTGGCCAATGCCAAAGGGGGGTCCGGACAATCCACCCCTTTGGATCTGCCCATGATATGCGCACCATAACTCTTTGAAGTCTAGCTACGGTGCATTGTATCTAGATCTAATTAGACTTTAAAGAGTTTGGGTACACCGAAAATCTTAACAATCCACATCAACAGTAAATTGAACATTATCTGCGTACCGTAACTCTTTGAATTTATTCGGGTTTTACGCCGTTTTCGACTGCCAGGGTAATATCGCGTCGGCTGGAGCACCTACCGATGGATTCCTGTTGTTTCTCAAACCAGTACTCCCACTCAGTCTCTATGTACAGTGGTTTGTAGAATTAGACTTTATTTAGAGTTATGGTGAACCGAAAACCAAGAGGTTTGTATTATACAATTTTGAATGCCCCTGATACCCCCCTTTTCCCCTCTAGATCCGCCATTGACTTTCAATTCGGGCAGCTTAAACGCCAAACAAAACTGTATTTAAAAGGAGATGTTATCTGGAAAAATCAAAGACATAATTTGTACGCTTGAAATGTATGAAGAATTAAGCGCTGCTTTTCAATGAAAACCTCGTATCTGCAACTTTAAACAAGCTGTACTTACGAGGTTTTCTTTGAAAAGTGACGTTAGTCAAGTAATGCGCTAATTGCCACCCCCCAAACGACCATAATTTGAAATAAGGATTAGAGTGCACGGTGAATTCCGGTAAAATCTGTGCCGGAACTATTTGTACTCTAACTCTTTGTACCGTAACTCTTTCTATTTAATGCACAACGAGAAATCTTACGAAATAGTTTATTTCTGAATAAAACACAAGGCAGAATGCCGGTGTCTTGTGCTTTGTGTGGTAAATCAGCCATTCTCAAAAGGCCCAAAACGGTAAATGGACAAAGAACGTTATATGATTACATATATTGTCGATTTAATCGATTGTAATTAGTTTTCGCGAGAATTTCACCAGAGCCGCGTGCGATTTAGGCCAGAAGTTGTCTTCTGGAAGAAGAAGATGCAGTCTGGTTCCCGCCTCTGATACACTACGTAGTATTTTTTCTACTATGTAGTGTATCAGAGGCGGGAACCTATCTCTTCTGGAAGAGCTCTACCGGCCTAAATCGCACACGGCTCAGCATATACACGGAGACACGGTTTGTGGACAAGGTTCAATCCGCCATCTTATACCACAAACCGTGCGGAGAATTGGAGTAAACAAACCGGTCACGTGATCATTTCCCTCTTTGTGTAACGGGTTTGGCAGAGATTTTTCTGGACGAATATATCCCTTCTAGCCATCGAAATACGTCGATTATCATAACAATCGTGTAATTTGGTCATTATTCTGTCCGATGGCGTGTGTTTTTCATAGATTTTCATTCAATTTTACAGTATTTGTTCCATTTTAAAACTTCGCTGTATCGCTGTAAATTGAATGCACTCGCGCCGTCATTGTTTACTCCAAATTTTTTGGGAGCCTCGTTTTGATAACGTCGATTTGTTCCTTTTTTTAGAAACAAATTGAATCGGTCGGCACAATTCTTTCAGCCAATCAAAAACGTCGTCAGCGGACCTGCACTCATTCGGTGGAGGTGAAAGCTTCGGTCTTTTTCGTTGAAGCATAACCAACTTTCAGCATTAATATCTCGACGACTACGCCTGATTATTAAAAATGCGTTG
Organism: Fragum sueziense; assembly: GCA_963680895.1. Classification (NCBI taxonomy): domain Eukaryota; kingdom Metazoa; phylum Mollusca; class Bivalvia; order Cardiida; family Cardiidae; genus Fragum; species Fragum sueziense. The sequence goes on along the minus strand of OY804599.1, from coordinate 24,187,439 downwards.
GTAGTTAGAAAGTTTAAATCACATTCTTTAATGAAAGAGTTTTGGTTATTAATTTTAACGATGGATTTTTGAAATAATCTGCCTCAAAGTTGGTATCCCGTAACGATAAAGACCGAGGTTGTACCCTCGATGAAAAAATGAAAGTGAGGCTATGACGTCATCCCGACTGATTCTATTGGATCAGTGTCTCCATGTATTGTAGAGCCGTGTGCGATTTAGGCCGGTAGAGCTCTTCCAGAAGAGTCTGGTTTCTGCCTCTGATACACTACGTAGTAGAAAAAATACTACGTAGTCTTCTTCTTCTTCTTCCGATACTGTGCATATCCCTCTCTGGGGCATTATCGCACAGGAGTGTATGTACAAAGTCGTTGTGCGGCAATAAACAGTTAAAAGAGTGCAGGTTAAAAGCGGTAAAAACACATCTGGTGATTATGGTACGATGAGCCCCCCTTTGAAAGCATCGAGACTCGGTGCTGCCATCAGGTGCTCTGGCAAGTTGTTCCATAGACGGATTGCTGAGGGGAAGAAGGAATGCTTGTAACAGTCGGTTCTGCAGAATGGTATGTGGAACCTGTGACCATAGCCATGCCCACCTAGTGTAAGGGGGTGGAAGAAGTTTTGAGCAGGAATGTCTATTAGTACATGCGTGATACGGTACACCATCACCAACTTTGCGTTTGTGCGTCTCTGTTGTAAAGTGGGCCATCTGAGGTTTGACATCATCTCTGTGGTACTACTAGTGGTTTTGTAATCCCCAGTGACAAAGCGTGCTGCACGTCGCTGGACTGCCTCAAGCTGGGTTATGTTGCTTGTAGTATGTGGGTCCCACACAGTACTAGCATACTCTAGGATAGGTCTGACAAGAGTGGTGAAGGAACGTGCTTTGATGTCCCGAGGGCAGGATGCAAGATTTCTTCGAAGGAATGCAAGGGAATTGTTGGCCTTTTTGGTGGTAGCTTGGATGTGAGGGTTCCAGGATAAGTTGCTCGAAATGTTAACGCCAAGGTACTTTCCACTTTTCACACACTTGAGATCTTGGCCGTGTATGTTGTAATTTTGGATAATCGGGTTTCTCTTGCGGGTGATTCTGATGACTTCACACTTACTAGGATTAAAGGACATCATCCACTTCCTCTCCCACTCTTGCAGTCGGTCAAGGTCCTCTTGGAGAGATTTGGCGTCAGTTTCCGAGCGTATCTTACGATAGACAAGGCTGTCGTCTGCAAATAAACGGCTTGTTGATGTAACTTTCTGAGGCATGTCGTTGATATACAGAAGAAACAGTAAGGGGCCAAGGACTGACCCCTGGGTGTATCAGAGGTGGGAACCAGACTAGCTCTTCTTCTTCAAGAAGACAACTTCTGGCCTAAATCGCACGCTGCTTAGAAAAAATATCAGTTCGGGAAATGTCTGAATTTGTTAACGTTAAAAAATTAGTTAACATGTTGACGAATTCGTTAACTCAGTTTGACTCAATTTCAATGCATTTTGAAGGAGCATGTTTTTCGTCTTTTTCTATCAAATAAAGCCAAGAGATTGAAAATAATCAGATACACATTGATAATTGAGGTCTTCTGTTCACATTAAAACCACAAAATAGGAAAAAATGTGAGTCAAACTAAATGTATTGACTTTTAAAATCAGGCCCATAGTTAACGAATTCCTCAACTTCTATATTCTGTGCCTATTCAAATCAATAGGGACTGTCTTCTTTGGGATGCCATTTCTTAATGCTTGGTTGAAATTGTTTATGCTTAGACGAAAAGTTTTGTTTTTGTTTAAAGTTTCATAAAATACCAGTATCTCAATGCCGATTTTTGTATACTAATGCCTTTTTCAATTAACCCTTTTCCAAACAAGACCTGGTTTTGACGTCCCTAATAGAAACCGATTGGGAAAACATTGAAACAAAAGAAGAAACTGCTGATAACCAGCAGTTTCTCCTTTTGTCTCAATATTTTCTATACCATATTTTACACAAATTCTATCTTTAATAACATCATTTTTTTCATTTGTGACAGTCTTTGAAGTGGGTCACCCTAAAATTTTGTTGTTTGGGAAAGGGTTAAAAGCCAAGAGTTAACGAATTCGTTAACTTTGAGTTGAGGAATTCGTTAAATGTTAACGAATTCCTCAACGTTGAGGAATTCATACCTTTCCCGAGCTGATATGTGATTACACAGTGTTGTGGCGATGGACTTCTCATGGCCACTCTGGACAGCCAAAAGGCTTTTGAAGTGGCACAATTTTCTTCTCCAAAACACCTTATTGGATATTATTGTAATTTAGCCTGAATGTTCAATGTACAGTTCTCCATAAGATTCTTTGAAAAATTTCGATCGGATGAAAAACATGGCCACTGTGGGCTAGGCTTAATTTTTGCTATATGGAACATAGTGTAATTTTACGAAAGTTCTAAAAATATTTCTCCTCCATAAGTATTAACCACCTTTTGGGTTTCAATGTAATTTTGCATGAATGTTCTTTAGATAGACCTCTATTGTATAATTTCTTGAAGAAATTCGTAGTCTAAAGTCTAAAAGCCAGTGGAGCGATACAGGGCCATCATGGCCCTCTTGTTGTAGGGGTAACCTGGATTGACGGTCTTTTTCTCAATCATAAAAACGAAATTTCTTTGTTAGAAAACACAGTAAGCAGACCAAATCAGGCCAGTAGGAAGCATTTTCATATTGGGGTGGCTGAAGCCCTTGTTAGCTCCACTGGCCTTCAGGCCAGCAGGCTATTGTCATAGCGCTGACAGGTATAGCAACAGATAAATGGGAGTGAAGACATTTCAACTTTCTAATTTCAAATCCAAACCCTAAGTTGAGGGTACGCATTTGAACTGTCTCGATTCCAAATATTACCCAGTACTACCTACAACATAGTGTTTGATGAACATTTAGTGTTCAAACATTTTATTCTATTACCACCCTTTAACCCTTTCCCAAACAAGACCTGGTTTTGACGTCCCTAGTAGAAAAGGTTTGGGAAAACATTGAGCCTAAAGAAGAAACTGCTGATAACCAGCAGTTTCTCCTTTTGTCTCAATATTTTCTATGCCATATTTTGAACAAATTCTATCTTTAATAACTTCCATTTTGTCATTTTTAGCAGTTTTTGAAGTGGATCACCCTAAAATTTTGCCGTTTAGGAAAGGGTTAACCCTTTCCCGAACAGCAAACTTTTGAAATGTTCCAAATTCAAAGATGTTGCAGACCGTGAGACGACAATTTAAAGTAAACAAAATTAAAATGTCTTGGTCTTTTGGAATAGTAAACATTTTGGGAAATGAAGAAATTGCTTGTCACAAGCAATTTCTTCATTTTCCACAATGTTTTCCCAAGCCTTTTCTTGTGAGGGAGTCAGAAAGCGTCACCATTCAGTAATGGATTAAACTGGAGCTCTGATGACATATATTTCGATGCCTTTCAATAAAAACCTTGTAACTATAACTTAAAACAAGCTTCAGTTATGAGGTTTTTGTTGAAAAACAACAATTTATTTCAGGGGGATGCGCTCTGCAAGGACTGTTTTTTCTATGCGTTTGAAGAAGAGATTCACAAGACAATCAAAGATGCTAACATATTTACACCAGGAGAGACAGTGGCTATAGGAGCTTCAGGGGGAAAAGGTACAAGTTATTCCTAAATTTCGGACTTCTCCATTTTAACCCATTTCCACACAGTGCCGCCTTTTTACTTCCAACAAAATAGAGGCCTTTGAAAACATTGTGGAAAATGAAAAAATTGCTTGTGACAAGCAATTTCTTCATTTCCCACAATGTTTTCTACCCAAAAAGGCCAGATAATTTTGACTTTCATTGACTTGAAATTTTCCTCTGCAACTTCTTTGAACTTGGGCCTGTCTAAAATTTTGCTGTCTGGTAATGGGTTTAAAAGATGTTTCAGACATATAAATTAGTGATACTAATTATTACTTCAGAAAGAAAATCTGTAAGTTAACCCTTTCCTAGACAAGACCTTGATGATAAAGAAAAGGCTTAGAAAAAGATTAAGACAAAAGAAGAAAGTCCTGATAAACAACATTTTCTCCATTTTCCGCATTATTTTCTGAACTTTATTGCATACAAACCATTTCTAAATCAACATCACTTTTGTTATTTGGGAAAGGGGTAAATGAGTAAAATAAAATTGAAAATGTTTAGGGACAAAGAGAAAATGTTTTGTTTTTTTTTATCAATTTTTCTTAGCATATGGACATCCACTTCTTACCATGAACATCTTGTTTGTGTTTTAAAAACATTTTCAAGATGTGTCATTGAAAAAGGGGAATAAATGGATAATGTGAAGTCTATGACTGTAGCACTCTTGTTATGTTGTTATCCTTGTATCAACAGATTCCACAGTTTTGGCCTATACAATGAAGCTACTAAATGAGAGATATAATTATGGTATAAAACTGGTACTTCTATCTGTTGATGAAGGAATTACTGGATACAGAGATGACTCATTGGAAGTAAGTTAAAGGTTTCCTGAACAGTTTCAGATTAGTCGGCAGTCTTTTTTATGCCCCCATTTCGAAAGATTGGGGGGCATGTTGTTTTACCGGTGTCCGTTTGTCTGTCTGTCCATCTGTCTGTCTGTCTGATAACTTAACATTTGTTTTTTCTCCAAAAGTATTTGACATATAGAGCTGAAATTTGATATGTAGCTTTCTTTCAATAATATTTATCTATTTTATGCAATATGACCTTCCTCAAGGTCGTCCTTTAATCCTTATCAACCTTTAATAGGAGAACTTAATTTTAGAAAAATAGCCATATCAGGGCATTCATTGTCACAAACACATCTTTTTGGTCAGTCTTTAACCATTTCCAAAATAAGACCTTGTTTAGATGCCTGTAATTCTTTATTCTTTATTCTTTATTGCTTATAAACATATAACATATTTATAAACATATTGTTATAGCAACACACAAGCATGAAATGTAACAATTGTAAAGGTTTTGGAAAACATTGAGCTGAAAAAAAAAATGCTGATATTTATCATTCTTCCTTATGCCTCAATATTTTGTGTGCTGTATTCACACAAAATTTAATCCAGAGGCAAGTGTATAATTTTTCTGTTTGGGAAAGTTCAATACGATGTCCCATTATATGTTGAGTGGAATGTTAACTTTGATGTAATAAAATATTTAGACTAGTAAGTGACTAAATGTGGTGTTACTGTCTACTTGGAAGTAAAAGTGATCTTCTTCAAAGCTTTGGGTAAGTTTCAACCGTTTCATCTATTAAAAACTTAAAATGATTTTGATCACGTTTTGTTTCATTATGATGCCTTGTAGGTTAACTTATTATATCACATACTTGTGCTACAAAGTACTTTATACATGCATTCATTTCAGACTGTGAAAAGAAATCAGATGCAGTATGACCTCCCTCTTAAAATCATTTCATATGAGGTAAGAGAAAATTGGTACATTATACTCTCTGCTGTTACTTTCTGCTGTGCCTGATATTTTATTAAATATTTTTTTTATTTTGTACAACACCATAATTATTGCTGCTTTTCAACAAAAACCTTGTATCTGCAACTTCAAACAAGCTGCAGATACAATGTTTTTGTTGTAAAGTATTGATTTAGATTGTAGAACTTACACAACTTGTTTGTATGCTAGAATGTTTCATACCTTATCTTTTTGCTCAAATTGTTTTCAAAATCTTTATTGGTAAATGATTGCATGTAATTTTGGTAACATCCCGATTGGTCTACTCCCATTTCGTCTACTGTTTTTTTAGTGCCTTGAGTCTCAATTCGTCTACTGTCCCAACTCGTCTACTTTCATGTCAAATCAGCAATAAGCAACATTATTTTTGTTTAACAAAAAGAAATTTAGTCAATTTTTTCACAAATGAAATAAAAATGCAAACATTCCAATAAAAATCACATATTATCATATTGTTATACAAAGTATAGAACAGTAGACGAAATGGGAATGATGTTCAAAATAATACTAGTAGATGAATTGGGAGTAGACGAATTTGGAGTAGACGAAATGGGGTTAAATCGCAATTTTATTGGTTGGTAAAGGACTAAAAGGCACATTTTGTCATTTTCAGGAGTTGTATGGTTGGACAATGGATGCAATAGTCAAACAAATAGGTCTTAAAAACAACTGTAAGTAATATGACTATTATGATGCTGTCATTAAATAAGAAAGAATTAGATGTAAGATCAGAATAAGGTCCTGCATCAAACAATCAGTCTGTTTAATACTTATGAAATAATAACAAGTTTAGCGGTCTTTATTGCGCAAATAAAACCCGATGTGCGACGGACTACATGTGTAGGTAAAAACCGAGGCGCAAAGCGCCGAGGTATTTGCCATAACATGTAGTCCAGAGCACAGAGGTTTTTATTGCGCAATAAAGACCGCTTAACTTGTCATTATCTCCATTATAACACTCAAAATAACAAAACCCACATTTGAAATGTGTTATTTTGTGGAAATTCTGCATGAACTAGTTTTCGGCGTAGGAAACGCATTGGCGATCAAGTGACGTCATTGATGACGTCATTTGACGTTACCTTGACGTTACGTGGCGTTTTGGGGCATACACAAAGCATAATTACATAGAGTCATTATTGGTCAAATAAAACCCGATGCAGTTCTTCTTTCGCGATTTATGGATTTTACGGAAACGTATTATAATGTTTAATGATCATTAGGAAACTTGGTCAGAAGCACATTTATGTCTATCATCAGTCTGCATAATACAGTACCAGTAGGTGTAGTTTGTACAATGTATAAGATTTTTCCCTGTCAGTTTGCAACTGCAAAAATATGTTAAAGAATCTGCTTTTGAACTATCAGTGATATAGGGTTTTATTTGTCAAATATATATTCCTTATGACCAAACCTTTCCTATGATACCAAGGTCAATGTCAAATTTTGATTCCATAACAATAAACATTCAGGTAAAAGGAGAAAATACTCTTATCCTTGTGTCCTTTTCATCTCGGTTTTCAAAAGCTTCTCTATATAGAAAATGATAGTGATAGGTATTTCTCTGCTCCAGTATCGAAAGATCGGGGCATACTGTTTTACTCCTGTCCGTCTGTCTGTCCAGAAACTTAACATAAGCCATTTAGGGTGCATTTGTGTAACACAAAAAAACTTGTATTTTGAAAATTCCCTATTTCAGGTACATTTTGTGGGGTATTTAGGAGGCAGGCACTAGATAGAGGAGCAATGATGTTGAAAGTAGATAAAATAGCTACAGGTAGAGTAAATATGTTACCAAACAGCAATATTTTTGACATGATCAAATTCTAAGATGTTACAAACAACAATTTCAAGTTGATTGAATTTTGCATCTTTTGGTCTGTGTGTGTAGAAAACATGGTAGAAAATGATGAAATTGCTTGTACACTTGTAATTGCAATTTCTTCATTTTTATACTCCCGTATCAAAAGATCGGGGGCATATTATTTTACTTGCGTCTGTTTGTCTGTCCGCCTCTCTGTCCGTCTGTCTGTCCAAAAACTTAACATTTGCCTTTTCTCCAAAAGTATTTGACATACAAAGCTCAAATTTGGTATGTAACTCTCTTTCAATGAAATCTATCATATAGCACTTTATTTCTGCGGGGACTTTATTTCTGCTATTTCTGCAGTCTTGGACGGCACCGCAGAAATAAGATCCGCTGAATATTAACCCTGGGTGTATTGCTAATACAGAGGTTGGTGTTGTTCTGCAATTTTAGTCAGTACAGGGACAAACACTTGCCCCCCTGACGCACAATTTTTAGCTAGACTTTTCGAAAAAATGAGAGCTTATACTGTCACCCGGGTGTCGGCGTTGCAACAAAGGTTAAAGTTTTTTCAAACATCAATAACTTCCATACTATCAAAGGGATTCAAACTTGGAATACTTATTAACCATCACACCCTCTACCTTACTACTAGGGCCCATGACCCTGGCTCCTCTATATTTGGAGTTATGCCCCCTTTATACTAAGCAACTTAGAAAGTCGAGCGCACTGTCTTCGGACAGCTCTTGTATAACAATGGATTTCTTTTCTAATAAAAAATGGTGCAACTACAGCCTTAGTTAATGTGTAGATAGGACATTTTTTAGTCCATAACAACGATTCAACAAGTTTGACTGATTGGTAACAGTTTGACACATCTTTCTTTTCACACCTATCTGTATACACCGTTATTTCCGATAACGACTTTATTGATAAATGAATGAGATTATCCCTTCACCATCACTGAGTTATTTGAATATTTCATAATCATCGAATTTCAAAATATGTTTGAAAACTAATTTCATGGCGCAGAAATAAAATCTTAAATTTTGCAAAGTGAGAGACCGCAGAAATATGTTACGCAGAAATTTAACCCGGTCGATTTAGGAAAAAACAAAGAATTTGGAACCCGCAGAAATAAAGTGTTGTACAGTATCTGTTCCATGCAATATGACCTCCCTCAAGGTCATCTGTTAACCCTTATCAACCCTTTACACGAAAACCTAACATTTTAGCACGAAAGGCGACATCTTTGTATACATACCTCAGAAATGATTGTTAAATCTTGCAAGTTTTTATAAAAGGAAAAAAAGTGTGTAGTGAAGGCACATTCATCCTTAACTAAAAACAAGACCATTAGTATTGAAGCATTTTCTTTCATTGCAGGCCACAATGCAGATGATATTGCAGAAACTGTGATCATGAATGGTAAAATGTTAATGTCATTCTGATCGACCTTTTCGCCGAGCCCGGACAGCTCAGTCAGTTACGTCGGAGTTAGAACCCCGGCTCGGCCAGTATCCATACTAACATTTGACAAAAGTCATTTGTCTTTCACCAATGGGTGCGAATCATCTATGTGAGAGAGCAGCTGGAGGCTCGGTTTGGATATTGTGCTTGTACTGGTGTGAGAAATACCAGGAACCCACGGTTAGGTGCTCCAGCCGCCGCGATATGACCATAGATGTTGAAAACCACGTAAAACCCCAATAAACTCAAACTGATTGACCTTTTCCCAAAATTTTAGGGCGATCCACTTCAAAATTGCCACAAACTATAAAATGGATGTTATTAAAGATAGGATTTGTGTATAATATGGCTTAGAAAATATCGAGACAAAAGGAGAAACTGCTGGTTATCAGCAGTTTCTCTTTTTGTTTCAATGTTATCCCTAGCCTTTTCTTTTAGGGACGTCAAACATAGGTCTTGTTTGGGAAAGGGTTAACCTTTTCCTAAACGGCAAGCTTTAGACCTTTGAAAGTCAAAACCAGGGACTCATGGGGTGGTGATCACCAACCAGTCTAATATCAAATTTACTTTCAAATTACTCAACAATCCATCTGACATATGTCTCATCCCATCAGATGGCTTGTAATTTAATTTCACTGTAGACAATTCATTTAGAAATGTTGGTGAATACTGTCCCTGGTTCGGAAATGGTTAAGTGTAATTTAGGATATTATGCAATGGTTGATTTTCTTAATTGGCTAGGATTTATGGCATTTAACCCTTTCCTAAACAATACCTGGTTTTGGCGTCCCTAATAGAAAAGGCTTGGGAAAACATTTAGACAAAAGAGGAAACTGCTGAAAACCAACAGTTTCTCCTTTTGCCTCTATTTTTTTGTGACTATATCACACACAATTTCAATTTTTATGCCCCCGTATCAAGAGATCGGGGACATATTGTTTTACTCGTGTCCATCTGTCTGTCTGTCTGTCTGTCCGTCTGTCTGTCTGTCCGTTCGTCTGTCCAAAAACTTAACCTTTGCCTTTTCTCCAAAAGTATTTGACATACAAAGCTCAAATTTGGTATGCAACTTCCTTTCAATGATATCTATCTGTTCCATGCAATTTGAACTTCCTCAAGGTCATCCGTTAACCCTTATCTACCCTTTACTCTACGAAAACTTAACCTTTTACTCCGAAAACTTAACCTTTGCCTTTTCTCCAAAAGTATTTGACATACAAAGCTCAAATTTGGTATGCAACTTCCTTTCAATGATATCTATCTGTTCCATGCAATTTGACCTTCCTCAAGGTCATGCCTTAACCCTTAATAACCCTTTACTCCACGAAAACTTAACATTTCAGAAAAATGGCTATTCTGGGGGCATTTGTGTTTCACAAACACATCTTGTTATTTATATACATTTTGTCGTCTGCAGCAGCTTTTTGATTTGGACTGCCCTAAAATTTTGCCGTTTGGAAAAGGATTAAAGGGAAGGGTAGTCAAATTTTACCTCCTTTTATTGACACAATGATGTTTACAAAGACAACTGTGGCTGTACATAGTGATTACATGTCTGTCTTTTAACCCTTTCCTAAACGACAAAATTTCAAGGTGATCCAATTCAAAAGCTGTTGCAGACGACAAAATGGATGTAAAAAATGATTTGAATTGTGTGTGACAAAGCCAAGAAAATATTGAGGCAAAAGGAGAAACTGCTGGTTATCAGCAGTTTCTTCTTTTGTCTCAATGTTTTCCTATGAATTTTCTATGAGGACGTCAAAACCAGGGGCCCGTTTTACTAACAAACTTACAAACATTTTTAAAACAACATCACATATGATTGGCCGAATAACCCATTATCACACAATGACTCTTTTTGACTCCCCCCTACAAGACAGTGGCTTTGGAAAACATTGATGGCAAATGAAGAAATTGCTTGTGACAAGTAATTTCTTCATTTCCCACTATGTTTTCTTCCATAAAATACAAAAATATGTAACATTGGATTTACATGAAGTTTTCGTCTGCAACATCTTTCAAATTGGACTAGTCTAAAATTTGCTTGTTTGGTAATGGGATAATTACTGTTATTATTTCTCCTTCAATCAGATGTGTTGTTACAAGGTTTTTGCAAAAATCTATGTTAGTAAAACGCGGCCCTGGTCTTGTTTGGGAAAGGGTTATAGCAACCTTTCTATTTTAAAGTAGAGAATATATGCCAATAAATGATTTAATTTTAAGTTTTATCTTTCCAATATTCTTCAATAAGCATGTGACCAATTTGGCCAGCAGTTCTAAAATATTGAATATGTTAGAATGCAATTTCATAATTAAGTTGTATATATAACATTTGGATGAAAATTTTACTATTAGCTAAAATGATTATTCATTATTCTGATTGACCTCAATTTATTTATATGTTCAGTGTTGAGGGGAGATATAGGGAGACTAAGGAGATGTACAGCCATCACTACAGTAAGTTTTACCATAGATATTCTAATAACTGCCCTAGCGCCATAGATGTCTAGTTATGGAAAAGTCTTAGTGGGCGTTTAGTAGAAGTACTTTGATTATGATGATCAAAAATTGCAAATCAAATGTCAATCTATGAACCTAGATATTAATCACTGTACTTTTTTCAGATTCTATCTCATTTATTATGCTCCCCGAAAAAAATTCGGGAGAGCATATAGTCGCCATGCTGTCCGTCCGTCCACAGCCAGATCTCAGCAACCCTTGGACTGAATTCAACGAAACTTCACATGTGAACTTCCTGGGATAATACCTAGAAATGTTTTTCTTTGTTTCTTAATTGGAGGCTGGGTCATGGAAAAAGGGGCCTTAGTGTAAAAATTAGTTTTTCCCTAATTTCTCTTCAACAAATGGGCAGAATTTAATGAAATTTTTTACTTATGTAATAAAAAGAATGTTCTAGACTATATTTTATAAATAATGCGTTTACAAAAAAGCTGTCATGGGAAAAGAGGGCTTAATGTATGATAGTTTTAAGCTTGTGACAAACACTTATTTGGGGAGCATAATCTGTTTATGACGGCTCTTGTTTTACAGGGTACAGATGGGGCATTACCACGCTGTAAACCATTCAAATACACATATGAGAAGGAGATAGTGATGTATGCTTACTTTAAAAACCTGGATTATTTCTCAACAGAGTGTATCTACTCACCTAATGCTTACAGGTATAACGTACACAAACTTTTGAACCTTTTCCAAATAGCAAAAATGTAGCCTGTTATATGGAAGTTGCTTCAGACAACAAAATGAATGTTGATAAAGATAGGATTTGTGTACAATATAGCACAGAAAATATTTAAACAAAAGAAGAAAATGAGGATTATCATCATTTTCTCCTTTTTTGCCTCAATATTTTCACAGGCATTTCTTACAAGATGCTCAAAAAAGCATCAATGTTGGAATGCATTTTAAATACAACATAACCCTATATGAGATGACAAGAAGCTTAATTTTAACAAAATTCATGGTTTTCATTAACAGCAATAGTAATGCTATTATTAGTCCCCCACCGGTTACCAGTTGGGGGACTATAGGTTTGCTCGATTCCGTCTGTCCGTCTGTCCGTCCGTCCGTCTGTCCGTCTGTCCGTCACACTTTTGTCCGGGCTATATCTTCTTAACCATATGTGCTAGCAACTTCAAACTTGGTACACTTATAGATCTCATTGAGGACAAGTGTCATGTCCAAGAACCGTTACTCTGCCACGCCCACTTTTTGAGTTATTGCCCTTTGTTGTTTTTAGCCTTACATTCTTGTCCGGAACATATCTCCTAAACTATGTGTGCTAGCAACTTCAAACTTTGTACACTTATAGATCTCATTGAGGACAAGTGTCATGTCCAAGAACCGTTACTCTGCCACGCCCACTTTTGGAGTTATTGCCCTTTGTTGTTTTTAGCCTTACATTCTTGTCCGGAACATATCTCCTAAAGTATGTGTGCTAGCAACTTCAAACTTTGTACACTTATAGATCTCATTGAGAACAAGTGTCATGTCCAAGAACCGTTACTCTGCCACGCCCACTTTTGGAGTTATTGCCCTTTGTTGTTTTTAGCCTTACATTCTTGTCCGGAACATATCTCCTAAACTATGTGTGCTAGCAACTTCAAACTTTGTACACTTATAGATCTCATTAAGGACAAGTGTCATGTTCAAGAACCGTTACTCTGCCACACCCACTTTTTGAGTTATTGCCCTTTGTTGTTTTTACCCTTACATTCTTGTCCGGAACATATCTCCTAAACTAGAAGTGCTAGCAACTTCAAACTTGGTACACTGATAGATCTTATCGAGGACAGGTGTCATGTACACGAACTGTTACTCTGCCATGTCCACTTTTTGAGTTATTGCCCTTTGTTGTTTTTAGTCTTACATTCTTGTCCGGAACATATCTCCTAAACCAGAAGTGCTAGCAACTTCAATCTTTGTACACTTATAGATCTCATTGAGGACAAATGTCATGTACAAGAACTGTTACTCTGCCACACCCACTTTTTGAGTTATTGCCCTTTGTTGTTTTACCCTTACATTTTTGTCCGGAACATATCTTCTAAACCATAAGTGCTAGCAACTTCAAAATTGCTACACTTACAGATATCATTGAGGACAAGTGTCATGTACAAGAACTGTCACTCTGTTATGTCCACTTTTTGAGTTATTGCCCTTTGTTGTTGCTATCCTTACATTTTTGTCCCGAACTTATCTCCTAAACCATAAGCCCTAGCAACTTTAAACTTTGCACACTGGTAGATCTCATTCAGAAGAAGTGTAATGCACAAGAACTGTTACTCTGCCACATCCACTTTTTTAGTTATTGTCCGTTGTTGTTTTTTATCCTTACATTTTTGTCCGGACCATATCTCCTGAGCCATCAGTGCTAGCAACTTCAAACTTGGTACACTTATAGATCTCATTGAGAACAAGTGGAATGTACAAGAATCATTGCTCTTCTCCGCCCACTTTTAGAGTTATTGCCCTTGGTTGTTTTTACCATTATATTTTTGTTTGGGACATTTTGTCCAAAACCTAATGTGCTAGCAACTTCAAATTTTGTATACAGTTATAGATCTAGTAAGTAGGAGATATATTATAAGAAAGGATTTTTTGTTATCCGGTGGGGGACTCCTGTATTGCATCGCAATTCGACATGCACATGTTTTTTATGTCACAGCATGTTAGGCTAGTTGTATGCTTGTCAGCAAAAATGTTAAAGCACAGAAATATGTTGCCCATTACGCTAATAGGTACCTTTTTGGAAATTGATGAAACATAATGTTGTGTAACAGATTGGACTTTGTTGACCATAACAAGATTTTACATTTGGAAAATGAAGATATCATAAAACAGGAAAAACAGTGTAGAGCCAGAAAATTACCTTAGAGTGAAAAGTTTTTATCCTAGTTAGTATGCGCGGGCTGCGCAGACTGACTAGGGTGGATAATTTTCACTCCACCCATAAGGTCCATTTAGGGTGACTGGTCACATGACTTTGCTATACTTTAGAAGGCCAAGGGTAAGTGATAGGATTTTGATAAGAATACTATCGATAAGAATACTATCACATGAGCATTGTGGCTAGATCTTTCGTCAAGGAAAAGAACAAATACCAAGGCAATTAATACATGAATTTCTAAGTATTATATCTCATGAAGTTAAAGAAATTGTGTTGTTGTTATTGTTGTAGATCTTAAAAATCTTTATGCTTGTGTCTTAGTTGGGTTGTTTAATCTGTATTTCATACAAAAGTTTTCTTTTGCAGAGGTTTTGCCAGAACTTACATCAAAGATGTTGAGAGAATACGGCCAAGTGCAATCATAGGTAATAATTCCATTCTTTGTTAGAGCCCCACAAACCAAGTTTAAGAGGGGTATACTGGAATCAACATGTTGATCAGTTGGTTGGTCTGTCAGCAAAATCTTGTCGAAACATCTCCTACAGTTTTTGTCAGATTTGCTATGTACTTTGCAGAAGAGTGCATTGGGACCAGTAGATGAGCGAAATGCAATTTTTGCAAAAAATCCTTCAAGAATTTTGAGTTATGGCCACTGATTTGATAAAAAAAATCTTGTCTTGACAACTCCTGGTACATTTTCTGTCCGATTGGCTTGATTTTATGTTCTGATCCCCGGGATGCAGCAAATATCCTTTCTGACAAAATTGTCTCCCACCAGAAGTTTGATAATTGTTAACCTATGGGGGCTAGCAGCTGGAGGCTGGGTAAGGTTGTTGTGGTAGTACTGGTTTGAGAAAATGACAAGAATCCATGGTTAGGTTCTCCAGTTGCAGCAATATGACCATATCAGTTGAAAGAGGCATTAAACCCCAATCAAACAAATTGATTTGTTCAAATTTGGTAGTAGCATGCATTAGGACCTGTAGATGTGCAAATTGCAATTTATGTGAAAATTTAACCAAGAATTTTAGAGTTACAGCCCCTGATTTGAGTAAAAAATGCTTGCCAAGACAACTCCAACATTTTTTGTCTGATTTGCTTCAAACTTGACAGAATTGTGCATTGGGACCTTTAGATGTGCGAAAACCAATTTTAGCGAAAAATCAGTCAAGAATTTTCGGTTTATGGCTCCTGATTTGACTTATGGAATGCTTGTTTGTGTAAATCCTCCTAGAGTTTCTGTCCCATTTGCTTCAATATCTTGGTAACCAGTTGATTAGGAACACGAAACTCATGAAATGGGGGGGGGGGGGGCTGATTTGATGAAAAAATGCTTTTACTTGCAGACTGATAATGTTGGATACTTATCACATTTCCTAGAAAGTCTCTTTTAGGGTGACAGGTCACAAATGGTTCTTTAACTTTTTATAGCCAGGGGTGATAAAGTTCTTGATTGATCCAGATTTCTGGATTTAGCACTCCTGTATGCTTCATTTAATGTCTTACATATTTGTGTCATTAAACTGAATGAAATAAGATATTTGCCTATAATAAAGGATATGTCTGTAGGTTACTTATGATATTTTGTCATTTTAAGGTGGTAATTTCTTACTTCAAGAACATCTTGGTACCTTTTCTGGATTCTAATCGCAGGATTTCTGGATTTAGAATGTCTTGCTGTTATCACCCCTGTCTATAGCAAGGATCTGGGGAAAGGTCCCTTGAGGATTTTGAGCCCAATATGGTTCAAGATCAGCCAGTGTAGTCATGCAGTCTGATCAGGAACCATGTTGCTAATAGCGTTGTCATGGTCTGTAGCAGTCATATGAGAGTAACATGGATCCTGGTCAGACTGCACCTAAACACAGTCTCATCGTGGAATATTACTGTCTCAAATGCTATAGCTCTTTTCCAAACAGCAAAAATTTGGATGATTCTTACATGACTGCTGCTGTAGACAACAAAATGATAATTGATGGTGATAGGATTCATGTACAAAATACAGTCAAACCTCGATCTCTCGGGCACGGGCCTCTTTGAACACCGCAGAAAATTCGAAATAGAATCTCGGTCCCAACACAATTTGTTCTTTATTCCTTATTTTCAAGCGCGGATAACTCGCACACCTCAGGATCGAAATTTCGAACACATTTTCTGGTCCCGTGCATTGATTTACTATATAATTCACCACATAAAGTCGAATAAAGGGTTTTCCAATAAATCTACCTGGCTTCTATTGTTTGTTTTCACACATATCGACGGATAATCTCTTGTTGACAGCTTCTTGTTTATCAATTTAGCCTGTGCGTAACTATCACTTGTCATAAAAAATACACATCTTTAATTACCATTTATTGGTTTTAATTGTATCGTGATTGGGTCTTAATTGCGAACAAAAGTTAATTGATTGGGTCTTCATTCTGATTTTTAAATTCGTTAACGTCGTAACTGTCGTATGTTTCGTTTATATTGAAGTAAAGTACCAACACAAGTATAGTGTATACAGGAATATATTCTAATGAATTATAAACATGTATGTACATCAACAATATAACAAACTAAAGCTATGTCTAATGACTGAGTGTGAATGACCTAAAAGTAATAAGAGTAGGTGGCTTATATACTGGCTAATTAAAGTATATAGTCTGTTTCATATAAAGCATTCATCCACTCATACAACATCTCCCTTCTTTTGAAAGAAATCAAAGTATTACTCTTTTAAACAATCAATTCAAATGTATAAAGAGTTATCTTCAACGTAAGAGTTAACACTGTACTGCAGACGACACATTCTGAGTCAATTAGCGAGTTATCTGTAACTGAAGTATCATGTTACCTAGAAAGAGAAGTTCATTCATAAAACAAAATACTAAGGAATTTACTATAACAGATAGTCAGCCTAGTTTTGCCATTCATCACCAGTAAAGCGCTGATTTTTCTTCACAACTCTCCCTGACCGTGTGACATATCTACCTGGGTCATATTTCGGGGATTTCTCGGATTCTTGAGGTACAGTAAGGGGAGTTTTATCAAGCAAAATGTTCGTGCTAAAAGGATTTATATCTGTTACATTCTCAGACGTCGGATTGAGATGTCTTCTATTTCGTCTGTATGTGCAACCATCTCTTGTCTGTACAATATACGATCTATTGTTCAACTTTTTGATGACTTTTGCTTGTTTCCATGTCTTGTTCATCTGTATGCGAACTGAGTCATTAACATCTAAAGGTTTAAGCTTTCTGGCTGATTTATCATAATCTGACTTTTGTTTGCTTTTTGACTTTGACATTAATCTTTGAACTTTTTGTAAATCGACTTGTTGGGGTAAGAGTGATTTACCTGTAATTGGAATGAACGATTTCGTTCTGCGACCTAACAATAACTGTGCTGGCGAGTAACCACATTCCAAGGGAGTGTTTCTGTATTCAAGAAACGAAATGTATGGACTTTGTTTTTCAGCAACGGCTTTTTTCATAAGTTTCTTAGCAATGCCTACACCTTTCTCTGCCAACCCATTACCTTTCGGATAACGCGGCGATGAAGTAATGTGTGTAAATTGCCATGAGTTTGAGAACTGTTTAAACTCTTCACTTATGAACTGCGGTCCATTATCAGATATAAGAGTATCACATATACCATATCGGGACATATGAGCTCTTAATTTCTGTATTACAGTGCTTGATTTTGTGTCTTGCAAGTAATCGACTTCAAAATATCTACTGTAATAATCGATAGTCAACAAGTAGTTTTTTCCATCAAGGTGAAAAAGATCAACACCTATTTTTTCATAAGGCCTATTTGGAAACTCTGTTGCAATCATCGGCTCATTCGCATTTGAGTCACGATGGGTAAGACATGTGGAACATTTCAAAACGAATTCGGTTATCTGTTTTGTCATTCCTGGCCAAAATAAGTTATCTTTAGCCCGTTCTAGTGTCTTTGTTACACCCATATGACCTATGTGGAGCAAGGTAACTAGCTCTTGCCTAAGTGACCTGGGAATTACAATAGTTTGACCTCGAAATATCATGTTGTCCTCGAATGATAATTCGTCGCGATGGTTCCAGAATTCGAGTATCTCTTTGTCACAATCGGAACGCGTGCCCGGCCAACCTTGTAATATAGTCTTTTTCAAAGTTTGCATTTGTGAATCATTTTCCAAACTATCTCGCACTTTTTGCAAACGACTGTCAGTAACGAACAAATGTTTCTTGACAGAGTGCACATGCAAATGTAGACCTTCGATCATGTTCGGAAACGTGTCTTTGACTGATTGACGCGAAAGGCAGTCACTTACCGGTATCGACTTTCCACTAACATGACGAACAGTGATTTTGTATTGCTGTAACTGCAAAAGCATTCTCTGCAACCTTGGCGGAGCAGCAGCAAGCGGTTTTTTCATGATCGATTCAATCGGCTTGTGATCGCAGAGACAAATTATTTCTCTACCATATGTATACTGGTGAAAACGTTTCAGACCATACAATATAGCAAGAAGCTCTTTCTCTATTTGTGCATACATGCATTCTGTTTGCGTCAAGCTTTTCGATGCATACGCTAAGGGTTTGTCATTTTGGTAAATGCAACAACCAATTCCTGACTGGCTAGCATCAGTTTCAAGTACAAGCTGTTTTTCTGGGTCGAAATAACCAAGAACCGGAGCATTTGTGATTATCTCTTTGACCTGATTAAACGCTTTTGTCTGGGGATCATCCCATATGAAATCTGATTCTTTTTTGAGTAACGCCCTCAGGGGAGAGGTTGCCTCAGCTAGATTTGGTGCAAATTTTGCAAGATAATTAACCATACCTAGAAAGGTCTCCAGTTTCTCACGGTTTGTGGGGATGGGGATCTGGGTTATGGCCTTTATCTTATTGGGGTCTGGTTTCAGCCCTGAACTACTAATTACGTGTCCGAAAAACGGTACTTCATCCACGCCTATGATGCACTTTTCTGGGTTAAAGCGAATACCCTTTTCTCGCGCTCGAATCATCGCATTTCTGAGATTTTGGTCATGTTCTGCCTTTGTTTTACCATACACCAGAATATCATCAACTATAGCCTGAATACCTGTCAAATTTTCAAATACTTCTGTGATCTTTTGCAAAAATATGTCACTTGAAGCATTGATTCCAAAAGGAAGTCTAAGATGACAATATCGGCCAAACGGAGTGTTAAACGTAGTAAGCAAAGAAGACTTTTCGTCGAGCTCTACACTCCAGTACGCGTGTCTTATGTCAAGTATGCTGAAATATTTCGCACCTGATAACTGGGAAGTAATATCATCTAATGTCGGCATTTGAAAATGGGGTCTGCGGATTGCCTCATTCAATGCTTTCGGATCAAGACAAATTCTAAGCTTGTTCGTTTTGGGTTTTTCTACCACGACAATCGAATTTACCCAATCAGTCGGTTCTGTGACTTTTCTTATAATTTTATCTTTGACCATTTGATCTAATTCAGACTTAAGCCTGTGTTTCAAAGCTTCCGGAATTCTGCGCGGAGCATTTACAGTAGGAGTGACATTATCCCTCAAATGCAATTGACACTTACCCGGAAGTAACCCTATGCCCTGGAATAAATCATTGTACTCCTCCATAACATCCTCTTTCGTCATAGACTGATTTTCTATTGCAAAGGTAATCTGTATCAAGCCAAGATCAATTGAAGTGTGTGTGCTTATCAAAGGAGGTGCTGCAGTGTCAACAATATAAAATCTTGTGTTGACCTTTGAGCCTCGGTATGAACAATTCAAATTTAACATACCCCTAGTTTTCAACATATCTCCTGAGTACGCGATCAACTTGCAGTCTGGCTTTTCTAGTGTATTCTTAATACCTAGCAATTTGAACATTGTGAATGGAATTATGTTGGCGCTACTACCTGTATCAACCTTAAAATTGATCTTTGTGGAATTTGGACCAACATGGAGAGTAACAAACAAGGAGTCACGACGGTCTGGTGAAGTTGTAGAAGAAGAAGAAGCGCTTACCGTATTTACGCTATATTCCGTATTCTCACACCCTTCACTCACATTCTCATTCACATTGTTTACAAATTTATTAGATCTACATTTTCTCTGAAAATGGTTCATCTTTTTGCATTTTCTGCACTTTTTACCCTTTGCAGGACAAACAGAGTTATTGTCATGATTAAAACCACATCGATCGCACTCCCTCGAGGTCGATTGTAGCCCTGACTTCGTCTGCTGTTTTGGTCTAGCCCCCGATCGTTTTTGGCCCACTGAGTCCACGTTTGTTGGAGCGTTTAACGTCATGAAGCTGAGTTGTTTCTGGCAATACTCGTGGTTTTGTACTATATGTATTGCCCTGTCCATGGTTAGCTTATCGCCTTCATTGATAAGTTTTTCTCGTACACGCTGATCGTTACAGCCAATAACTATTCGATCACGTATCATGTCATCCTTTATGTCAACAGTGTCACTGTATCGAAAGTTGCAGTCTCGGGCTCGAATCCTAAGCCTCGTCACAAACGTATCAATCGTGTCCTGATCCTGTATTTCTTTGTAAAAACGGAATCTTGCAAATATCGGATTCAGTTTGGGTTGTACATACTCCTTAAAACGATCGTAATACGTTTTCAGCAACTTCGATTCGTCGGCGGAGAGTGTCCAAGATTTGTAAATCTGATGTCCCTCTTCTCCAACCCAGAGAAGCAAATACGATACTTTCTCTTCTTCCTCTCGCTCGCTGAGTGGTCCCGAAAATATCAGTTCTACGTGCGTTTGGAACCTGTCCCATTGCTCAGGCAAATTCGAACTATTCCAGTTCATCACCGGCGGAGGTATTCCCATTAAATCCATATTGTTTTCACACAAGAAACAATAAGCGAGAAATGTATCAAAAATCCAGTGTTTATTCTGACACCATGTCGTATGTTTCGTTTATATTGAAGTAAAGTACCAACACAAGTATAGTGTATACAGGAATATATTCTAATGAATTATAAACATGTATGTACATCAACAATATAACAAACTAAAGCTATGTCTAATGACTGAGTGTGAATGACCTAAAAGTAATAAGAGTAGGTGGCTTATATACTGGCTAATTAAAGTATATAGTCTGTTTCATATAAAGCATTCATCCACTCATACAACAGTAACTACAGCTTAGCCGAGCTGCACTTACAGCATTCACAAACGTAGGCAGCTAGATCGTATAAACGAAGGAGTTATGTAGAGAATTTGCTTTTATTTTATCATGTATGTACATTATTTCGAAAAATTAATAATATGAAAATTTATTCTTTGTGATTAAAGATGTCCTTTGTTACACGAATAAAGATATCTTCTCGTGAAAACATTTTTGTTCGTCATGCGAGTATTCCACTACGTGTTTAAGTGTACCAAAAGTCGGATATAACCTATTTTCGGACGGAACACATTTCCCCGTCTATACGACGTCATCATGTCGAATTTGGATGAGTCGAACTTCCGATATCTTGAACAATTTAAGGGGTCCCGTGGGTGTTCGAGAAACTGAAGTTTGACTGTAGCACAATACACTGATGCAAAAGGAGAAAATGCTGGATATCAGCATTTTGTTCTTTTGTCTCAATGTTTTCTCAAACCATTCCTATTGGGTACATACAAATCAGTTTTTGTTTGGGAAATGGGTTAACCTGCTTTTGATGTCCCTAATAGAATAGACTTGTGAAAACATCTAGACAAAAGAAGAAACTGCTGATAACAAGCAGTTTCTCTTTTTGCCTCAATATTTTGTATGATATATTGTTCTCAAATTTTATCTTTACCATCATCCATTTTGTCATCTGCAGTAGCTTTTAAACAGAAGAACCCTAATATTTTGTTGTTTGGGAAAGGGTTAAGGGAAGTTTTTCTAGATCCCGGCTCATTTGTTTTCAGATATCATCCATTCTGGAGAGAGTCTGTCTGTGAAGAAGGAAGTCAGAATGCCAGTACAAGGTATGGTTGTTTTACATTTTACCAAATGTCAAAAAAAAACAGTAAACAGCAAAATTTTAGACCAGTCTGATTCAAAAGATGCTGCAGACGATAAGATGTATGTTAAAAAGATTCTATTTGTGTACCTTGTAGCCTTGAAAATATTGAGGTTAAAGGAGAAAATGTTGATTATTAGCATTTTCTTATTTTGCCTCGTTGTTTTCCAAACCTTTTAAGGTCAAAACCAGGTCTTGTTTGGGAAAGGGTTGAATGCTTTAAGTTGAAAGTAGCTGCAGGTGATAAATTGGGTGTTGATAGATACAAGAATTACCTGCAGGGCTTTTTCGCCTATTTCATAGGGGCCCTTTATGGGCCCCATTCCCAATGCAAAAGGCCCCCAATTTTTTCCCAATTTAGAAAAAAAAATCCCAAACCAATGCTTAAAAGATCTTCAAAACCCACTAAATATAATACTAGAATAACTTTGTAAAAAGTTAGTGCCTGGAAAACAAGGAAATTAGACATTTAAGCCAGTTATATGTTGTAGCTCTCCTAAATGATAAAAAATACCAGTTTTTACACTACTTGATTTTTCCCAAATCAGTGTTTTGTCGATTAGATTTTCCCAATTTTTGGTCAGGGGCCCTTTCCCAAAATGCCTGGAAAAAGCCCTGACCTGCAATACCACCGTAAATATTTAGGCAAAAAGAACAAATGTAACCTATCAGCATTTTCTTTTGCCTCACTATTTTCGAAGCATCCTCTACTAGGATGTACCATTATTTAGGGTAAACTTAAATATTTCGGGCTAAAGGTCTTACGATAGGTAAAAAGAGGATTGGGGTTTCAAAAAAAAAATATTTCTCATTCTTTATTGAACAAATAAACAATATTGATTCTTCACTCAGAATTGCTATGGTAATGGCATACAAATAAGTACCAACAAGATGAGAAATAACAGATCCAGAATGCCAAGCATTAATAACATTCTCTTGCAAAATTTATCAAGCTTTCTGACCTAGCACATTGTTTCAGAATAACAAACCAAAAGGATAGCATTGCAGACAGCGATATGTTAATGATGGCAGGTGAAGTGGATTAGATTTCCTTAATTTACAAAGACTTTCCTTGTGACAAGACTGTCCTGTGAACACATTTATGTTTTGGGCTGTCAGTAGGAGTGAAAGCTTTTTACAAAGATGTCTAAATGAATATGTGTATATTTTATTCACATGCATTTGATTTATCATTCTGACATTACACATTATGTATGTATATTGTAGGTGTATGTGAGAGATGCAGGTACATCTCAAGTAACCCTGTGTGCAAAGCCTGTGTAATATGTTACAAACTTTACACATATGTATGTATATTGTAGGTGTATGTGAGAGATGCAGGTACATCTCAAGTAACCCTGTGTGTAAAGCCTGTGTAATATGTTACAAACTTTACACATATGTATGTATATTGTAGGTGTATGTGAGAGATGCGGGTACATCTCCAGTAACCCTGTGTGTAAAGCCTGTGTAATATGTTACAAACTTTACACATATGTATGTATATTGTAGGTGTATGTGAGAGATGTGGGTACATCTCTAGCAATCCTGTATGTAAAGCCTGTGTAATATGTTACAAACTTTACACATATGTATGTATATTGTAGGTGTATGTGAGAGATGCGGGTACATCTCCAGTTACCCTGTGTGTAAAGCCTGTGTAATATGTTACAAACTTTACACATATGTATGTATATTGTAGGTGTATGTGAGAGATGCGGGTACATCTCAAGTAACCCTGTGTGTAAAGCCTGTGTAATATGTTACAAACTTTACACATATGTATGCATATTGTAGGTGTATGTGAGAGATGTGGGTACATCTCTAGCAATCCTGTATGTAAAGCCTGTGTAATGTGTTACAAACTTTACACATATGTATGTATATTGTAGGTGTATGTGAGAGATGCGGGTACATCTCCAGTAACCCTGTGTGTAAAGCCTGTGTAATGTTGGAGGGACTTAACAAGGGGCTGCCTAGACTGGGAATAGGAAAAACACATAAGGAGAGGAGAAAGGTTTGTCATACCTATAAATAATACATCATTTACCCTTTTTATGTACTAAAAACATTTTAAAGGGTACCAAGCGAGGAAGTTGATTTTGTCGCATATAAGATGAAATTCACTATATAAACGGTATTTCATAAACAATCTGTTATACTTGAATGGAATAACAGTTTAATTTAACATTTTTTACCACGTTACCTTGATTGAGAAATATTGATTTTCAAAAAAAAAAAAGATCGATCATTTCCGTAAATTGCCACGGTGTGACGATATATCATGACTTGTCTCCACCGCAATCACTGTCATAAAGCGGTGACAATAGAATCTATCGGAAAACATTTAAATGCGTTGTAGGATATCATTTTATGACAGAAAAGTTGTGCCTTAGCCGTGTCAGGAATCTCAGGCTTGCCACAGGTTGACGTCAAACGGTCCATCATAAAGTTTTTAGCTCCACTGGCCTTTCAGGCCAGCGGGCTATTGTCATGGCGGTGTGTCCGTGGTGCGTGCGTGCGTCCGTCCGTCCGTCCGTGCGTGCTTCCGTAAACTTTTTCTTTAAAAATCTTCTTCTCAGAAACTACTGGATGGATTTCAACCAAACTTCACAGGAATGATCCTTGGGTGACCCTCTCTCAGATTCCTTCACAGAATATGGATTGAACCAGTATAGCCTGAGTTATCTGCCCTTGAATGTCAAAAATAGCAGGTTTTGACTAGTTTTCTTCTAAAATCTACAAATATCAAATAATCAAAACAGAACTTTGACAGAATCATGCTGACTACAAGATCTTGCCTTGGTAAAATTTTCAGCTTGATCGGAATCTTACATCATGAGTTATGTGCCCTTGAATTTGACAAAATTGCCATTTTCGACTTTGTTTTCACTCTAACAACCACTAATGTTAACCAATCAAGATGATACTTGGAAAGAATCTTGTTGACAACAAGGTCTTGCTTATGTGTAATTTTCAACATTATTACACTGTTACAATCTGAGTTATGTGCCCTTGAAATTGACAAAATTTCAGTTTTTCGACACTTTTTCCACTCTTGAAGCCACAAATATTGACTAATATAGACAAAATTTGAACAGAATGATAGTGACCATAACATCTTGCATGTGTTTAATTTTCATTTTGATTTTAAATATACATACTGAATTATTTGTCTTTGAATTTGGCAAAATCACAGTTTTCAATTTTATTATGGCTCTAACATCCCTAAAATATTAGTCAATCATTTACTTTCTTTTTGCATTGACCACATGATTGCTGCTTTTGACTTTGTTTTTGCTGTAAGAACCATAAGTATTAAAAAATCTAGTCAAAACTTGGATTTGATATTAAAAGAAATTCAGGCCTGTGGAGCGACTCAAGACCTTCAGGTCTTTCTAGTTCAAATTTCGTCTTCGGGAAAATCAGAAAAGAAATTTCAAAAACGACAAAAGAATACTGTTCATGTTTCAAAAATAATGAAACTTTGACACTTTCTTTTTAGATAGGTGTTCTTGCCGTAGGAAGGGTTTGATTTTAGTAGTCAACAGACTCTTTAAACCTTCATAACGAAATTTGGAGGGGGTATACTGGAATCAGCCTGTCGGTCCAGTGTTTGAATGGTTGGTTGGTTGGTCTGTCACCAAAACTTTGTCCTACACTTGTGGACTGATTTGCTTCATACTTTGCATAAGTGTGCATTAGCACCTGTAGATGTGCAAAATCCAGATTTCACGAATATCAGACCAATACTTTCTGATTTATGGCCCCAGATTTAACCAAAAAGTGCTTGTCCGGACAACTCCTCCTACAGTTACTGTCCGATTTGCTTCATACTTGGCACAAGTGTGGATTAGGACCTGTAGATGTGCAAGACGCAAATTTTACAAAAATCAGACCGATACTTTTTGAGTTTTGGTCCCTGATTTGACCAAAAAATGCTTGTCCAGACAACTTCTACAGTTATGGTCTGATTTGCTTCATACTTGACACAAGTGTCCATTAGGACCTGTAGATGTGCAAGATGCAAATTTCAGGAAAATCGGACAATTTTTCTGGAGTTATGGCCCCTGATTTGACTGAAATTCAAGAAAATTGGATTGACAATCTCTGACTTATGGCCCCTGATTCAACAAAAGACCTCAATCAATTGACCAATATCACAAATTTATCTTCGATGTTATCTCCGATTCCCCCAAAAATGTGATAGTATTCAATCGCCTGTGCGTCTGAATGTTTATATGAAACCCTCTTTACATTATTAAAAGAATAAATGAAAGCATATCGTCGTTGTAAATGCAAAACCTCGTATCTCGTTTTTGGAAAATTTCAAAGGGGAGCGAAAAAATTGTTTTTTCTTTTCCCAAACTGAAATGTTTTACTTGAAATTTGGACATGTTGTTCACAAATGATTTGTCATCAATACTGATCAGTAAAATATCTCAAAACTTGCAAGAATTGTCTGTAACTGGGCACACAAGTTTGTACTTTGAAAATAGCAAGGATCGACGTACAAGGTTTTGCATTTACACCGACGATATATTGAATATTTTTAGTCAATTATTATTTACTTCAACTTGCTTATGATATAAGTTGTTTTGTTTTTCAATTTCAGATGGAAGCATTATTATCAGACTCAGCTGGCGGATCATCTGCCTCTAGTTCTATGTCAGATCTGTCTGTAGCTGATAGTGTCCAGTCTATAGACTCTGAGAGCACCTGTATGGGCACCTGTCAGTCACGTGACAATAGCTGCCAATCAGGAGCCACATCTAGTGTAGACCAATCAAAATGCTGCAGGAGTAACCAATCAGGTGGAGTCATCAGTCAGATGAAACAGCTCTCATTGGATAGAAGGAAACCAAACATGTCTGTGATAGACTTTTGAAATCTATGTAATGTCCTTGATGACACTGTGGTCGTCAAAGATTATTATCATTCTCTCAATGGCCTGGCTATCGCTTCATCAGAAGTGCTGGTTGCATATATTATTGGGTTAGTGTAAAACTGTCCTAAGTACATATGGAAGCATCAATTTGCACAAAACCAGGTCATTTAATGAAGCACTTCAAAGCCCAAGAATTGATTAAATTCAATGACAGGCTAAACGAGAAAATATGTTTGCTAATTTTATCACAACACAACTGAAAAAAAAAACACTAATTGTCAAGAATAAAACCAAGAATTAGACAAAATGTACAAATGCAGTGTTCAAACAAGAGTTTGTGCCAGTCCTGTTTGAAAACTGGTTTATTTGACAGCATTTATGGGGTTGAAAATGTCAAAAAACATCTTGGATAAAGAGGAACATGCTGGTAACACTTAATTAAACAATATTCCTATCTGATTTTGATCCTTGAAAACAATTATTTTCCCTCAATATTTTGAAGATTAAGCAATTAAAAAAGTAAACCTCATTTAAAGACTTGACTTGTTGCACATTCTATAGAAATATGATTCACCCTAGATCTATAAATCAAGACATGGATTGGACGTTCCCAATAGAAACAGTTTGGGAAAACTGATACTACAGGTTCAAACAAGCTGTTTTTTTCAAGGCTTTTGATGAAAAGCCACTGTGTGCCATTTGGTACATTCATTTTGTCGTCTGCAACATTTTCAATTTTAACCAGCCTGAAATTTTGTCATTATACCCTTGTTAGCTCACCTGAGCACGAAGTGCTCAAGGTGAGGTATTGTGATCGGTCTGTTGTCCGGCGTCCGTCTGTCTGTCTGTCCGTCCGTCTGTCCATCCGTCCGTCCACAATCATAAAAAATTCTTCTCCTCCTAAAGTGCTAGGCAGAATTGGATGAAATTTCACAGATATGATCCTTGGGTCATCCTTTTTCAAAATACTTCAAAGAATTGGGATCGGGGTCAGAATGGGCTCAAAAAGTAGGTCACTAGGTCAAATCTTCTTTTTGCTCTAGGAGTCACAGTATTGGCTCAATCATTGTGAAAGTTGATCAGAATCTTTGTCTTGATGATATCTAGGTCATTTCAAAAAGTAGGTCATGCCAGGTCAAAATGTAGGTCACTAGGTCAAATGATTTAAAATCCTTCTTTTTGCTCTAAAAGTGCTACTTTTGGCTCAAATCTTGTGAAAATTGCTCAGAATGTATTTTTGGTGGATATCTAGGTTCCGTTAAAAATTGGGTCATGTGAGGTCAAAAATGAGGTCACTAGGTATGTTTGATAAAATCCTTCTTTTTGCTCAGAAGTGCCCATTTTTGGCCAAATTATTATGAAAATTGCTAAGAATGTTTTTTTCTTAATGATATAAAGGTCATGTAAAAGGTTTGTCATTCAAGGTCAAAAACTTGGGCACAAGGTCAAATATCAAGAATTCCATTTATTAGTCAAGAAGTGCCAACTTTGGCTAAAATCTTGTTAAATGGTTCAGAATGTTTTTCTTTTGGATATTTAGGTCCATTTAAAAAGTTTGTTGTGTGAGGTCAAAAACTAGGTCACAAGGTCAAAGGTAATGAATCCCTTCTTTTTGCTGTGGAAGTTCCAATTTTGGCTCAATTATTTTGAAAATTGCTCAGGACGTTTATTTTGATGATGTCTGTACTCTGTAGCTCATTGAAAACTTGGGTCATGCAAGGTCAAAAACTGGGTCAGTGGGTCAAATCTTGTTTTTGCTGTAAGAATTTATTACAATATTTGCTCAATCATTTTGAAATTTGTTCAAACCATCAATTTACAAGCAAAGAAGCCCTATGTTGTGGGTTTGGGAATTTTCAAGTGAGGAATTCAGACAAATTCATTTTGACCAGGTATCAGCTTATCAGCAATCATTTCTTAAGTAAATAGTTAGACTGTCTAAAGTCAATAATAGACCATCCAAAATAAATAAAGGGCTGTCTTATCTGATAATGGAGCTCTTATCTGATGAAGGATAGACCTACAGATAATCTTAATGTCTTAACCCTTTCCTATGATGTCCCTATTAAAAAAGGCTTGGGGAATTATTGAGTCAAATGAAGAAAAGGCTGATAATCAGCATTTTCTCATCTTGCCGCGCTATTTCAAAATTGAACAGTCTATTTCTTTTCTGTCTTGGTAAAGATTAAGCCCTTTCCCAGCCAAGGTTTTAGCCCTTTCCAAATTGTTTCTGAACAGAAAGTCCTTAGTTTTATGAATTTGAATATGGCAAAATTGCCATTGTCATTCTTTTATATTCTTCTAATGTTATAAGATTGATTTCATGGTCTTGCCAGTATCTCAACTATGAATTCAGGTGAGCAATCTGGGGCCATCTTGGCCCTCTTGTTTTGGTGTTCATTAATTGGAGCATAAAGGGAAACAGACAAATCTGAAAAATAACATATCTCCTTTCCCTACAAGGTTTTCTATTCAATAAGATGGAGATTTTATTTATGACATTGTATTGTTTTATTCGTCCTTTCATTTTGGACTAGCTTAAAGAACTTTCATTCAGGAAAGTGTTTTATAAACAATTTCCACTCCGACGACCAACAACATAAAGGCTTTGGAAAACATCGATGAAAATGAAGAAATTGCTTGTGACAAGCAATATCTTCATTTCCCACAATGTTTTCTAGATCTACCACAAAAGACCAAGAAGTATAAAATGTCATTCACTTGAAATTGTTGTCTGCAACATACAACGTATTAGAATTTGGACAAGTCTAAAGAGTTGCCTTCTAGTAATGGTTTAAAGCCATTCTTTATGCCAATGCCTTGATACATCAGTGGTATGACTGTCTCTCTTCCAATGAGTGGATAATTCTTAGCCCAAATGGGATAAGCAACTAGAGGCTCTGAAAGCATGGTGCAGTAGCAATGGTGACAGTAATTACAGGATTACATGGTTAGGTGCTCCACCCACCATGGTTTAACTGAAACATTATTGAAAATGGCTTTATTTCATATTCAATCAATTCGCTGCTTTTCTTCAATAACCTCGTATCTGCAGCTTAAAACAAGCTGCAGATACGAGGTTTTTTCAGAAAAGCGACGAATTGTTTGTCCTCGCAACTTCCATGTGAACAATTTCGATTTCCATAACCATGATAACTCTTTCCCAAAAAGCAATTTGTTAGTACATACATTATGGTAGACTGTTTTGGAATTCGTAAACAGAGGAAAGAAGAAAATGTTGATTTTGGACAAATACTGCTTCCGTGGCCTAGTGGTTAGGGTGTCTGCCTTGGAAGCGGGAGGTCAAAGGTTCGAATCCCGGTGGAAGCCGGCATGCCGGATTAGAACTGATGCGACCGGTTGGTGAGCCGCCAGCTAGTTAAAGTAATGGTTGCCATAGACCAATCTCTGCCAGACGCCCGGCATTATGAGTGGGGAATCGGGAGGTACTCCGTATTGAGAAAGAGAGTGTCTCATAAGCCAAAACTGGCTGGCCCTTTAAATAGGGGTGACACTATAATAAACAAACCTTTACCTTTTTACAAGCCTCAATTACCGAAACTTCGAGTCCAATTTGATTACTGCTGCAGACAAAAAATATTGTGTTGATAGAGAAATAATTTGTATAGTACAATATGGCACAGAGAATATTGAGGCAAAAGGAAGAAATGCTGTTTATCAGCATTTTTATGCTCCCCGAAAAAAATTTGGGGGAGCATATAGTCGCCATGCTGTACTTCCGTCCGTCCGTCCACAGCCAGATCTCAGCAACTCTTGGACCAAATTCAATGAAACTTCACATGTGAACTCCTGGGGTCAATCCCTAGAGAGCTTTTTCTCTGTTCCTTAATTTGAGGCTGCGTCATGGAAAAAAGGGCCTTAATGTAAAAATTAGTTTTTCTCTAATTTCTCTTCATCAAATGGGCAGAATTTAATGAACTTTTTGTACTTATGTGATGAATGAGATGTTCTAGACGATATTCTATAAATTTATAATGTGTGTACAAAAAATCCGTCATGGGATAAGGGGGCTTAATGTATGATAGTTTTTTTAGTGACAAACTCTTATTCGAGGAGCATAATCCGTCTATGACGGCTCTTGTCTTCTTTTGCCTCAATGTTTTCCATGTATTTGTATTAGAGACTTCAAATTTGGTTCTTGTTTGGGAGAAGGTTGAGTGAATTGGTATGCGAACATAATGGACTGGCGCACATGTTCCTAGATTAGAAAATTGAACGAATCAAGAATTTTAAACGAAACAACTGCATACTAAACCATGGCTGGAATATTTCCCTCACAGGGAATGTCACAGTTATTTCCCTTTGACTGCTGTCGATGGCTTTAAATCTGCCCGTCTTATGCACTGGTGGTGAACTCGGCCAAAGCGAGGGACGTTTTTCGCGAACAATGTATCCCGTCGGTGTTGTTATAAAATCTCGTAACTACGGCTTAGATAAAGCCGTAGTTACGAGATTTTATAACAACACTAACGGTTTGTCAATACATAACGGTGAACCCGATCTATTTAGACCAAATTCATTGCAATTAGAGTTAAAAATCTTTAAACGCACATTTAAACGCAAAATATCTATACCTTGTAGCGAAAAACGTCCCTCGCTTTGGCCGAGTTCACCACCAGTGTTATGGTTAGCTATATTTTAAACTTGAGACAACTCATGCTATTTCACGGGACCTTCTGGGAAGTCCAAGAAACCAAATTTTATGAAACGGGTCTGAACTAGAAAGTGTCAACCGCATATCGTAGGCTATTTGGAAAATGAACATTAAGTAGGTATAAGACAGGGGGGAAAGCTAAAGCCAGATAAAAAAAAAACTTAGTGAAATGGTTCGTTTACAGATGCATTGCCCACACTGACTTGCGCAAACTGTCGAGTGTCTATAATATTAACACTTCCCAGAGGGCTCCTTTTAGCGTGACAAGTCACATTGGTATTAAATTTTGTATCAAAGTAGTAGGGCCATGCTAGATTATCTCGAACAAACAAACCAGTTAAATATATTTAAGTAAAAAACATTGTATGATTTGGTCACTCCGGCTGGAAATGTAGTTTCTGTCAAGCGAAAATTCGTATCAAGTTCATTTAGACCTTCTAAGTCAATTCTTTACCTTTGTTACCTTCGTAAATTTCCTTTTATGACACATTGCTCATGAATACGTGCATCCTTGATATTCGTACGTAGGGCCTATATTAGACATCATTCGTAATGAAGGGGCTTATATTTATTTATGGGAAAACATCGATTTTGTTTAACCCTTTCCCAAACAAGACCTAGTTTTGACGTCCCTAATAGATATGGATTAGGAAAACATTGAGACAAATGAAGAAACTGCTGATAACCAGCAGTTTCTCCTTTTTCTCAATATTTTCTATGCTGAAATATACACAAATCCTGTGTTTATCCACAACCATTTTTGTCGTTTGCAGCAGCTTTGAATTTGGACCACCCTGAAATTTTGTCGTTTTTGGAAAGGGTTAGTCTGTCCACATCTGATCTAGACCCATGATAGTCGCCCACCTGTGTGTATGTCCAGATATCCATAATCGTTCCCCAGACTACTTGGTTTCAATTCGGTCCGATTTGTAAGCTGTGTGCTATTTATCACAAAATGTATAACATATATTACCAGACGATAAAAATTTAGACCAGTCGAATTTCAAAGATATTGCAGACGACAAATTCAAGCGCACGGAATTGAGCATTGTTTTTTGGTCTATTTTGGTAGAAAACAATGTGGGAAATGAACAAATTGCTTGTCACAAGCAATTTCTTCATTTTCCACGATGTTTTCAAAAGCCTTTATTTTTTTGGGTGTCAAAAGGCGTCACTGTTTGGTAATGGGTTAACAAATACAAACCCTTGTATCTCGTTTTTGGAAGATTTTAAAGAGGAACTAAAAAAGTGTAATTACTCATTCCAAAATGAAAGGATTTTCTTGAAATTTGGACATATTGTTCACAAATAATGTGTCATTAATACTGATCAGTAAATTGTGAATACAATGTTTTACTTCGAAAACCGCAAAGATCGACATACGAGTTTTTGTATTTACACTGACTATTTGCTGTGATACCAAGGCCTAACATCAAGGTCATTTGCGGGGGTGGGTTGCAGAAGGGGGGGGGGGATCCACGGCGGAGAATCACAAGGCACAACAAGAACAACAATTGCAGAAAATGCTCAAAAATTATCTTAACCCTTTCCCAAACAAAACCTGGTTTTGACGTCCTAAATAGAAAAGGCTTGGGAAAACACTGAATCAAAAGAAGAAACTGCTGATAACCAGCAGTTTCTCCTTTTGTCTCAATATTTTCTATGCCAAATTTAACACAATCCCTATCTTTAATAACTTCCATTTTGTCATTTGTGGCAGTTTTTGAAGTGGATCACTCTAAACTTTTGACGTTTGGTAAAGGGTTAATACAAGACCGGTTTGAGGCAAAAGATGTGTTAAAGTGTCAGAAAGTTGTTGAATCTGATGAAAGTTGTTTCTGATGGATCTTTCAAACGTCGCCTGAAAAAACGTTACTGTCAAAATTTTATTTGGTCGCCAATAAATGTTTATCATGTCTTGTTTAAATTATTATCTACCATACCAAGCAAATCTCTAGCGTTTTCTGTCTTCTCTGCTTCAACCTTTTAATCCGCCACACTTTAACCCATTACCAAACGACAAAATT
Organism: Fragum sueziense; assembly: GCA_963680895.1. Taxonomy (NCBI): domain Eukaryota; kingdom Metazoa; phylum Mollusca; class Bivalvia; order Cardiida; family Cardiidae; genus Fragum; species Fragum sueziense. Next base: position 24,153,709 of record OY804599.1, on the reverse strand, counting down.
TTAGACTGCTCGAAATTCAAAGATGTTGCAGACGACGATTTAAAGTGAATTTTTTTTTTCATTATTTGGTGTTTTTGTTAGAAAATATTGTGGGAAATGATGAAATTGCTTGTCACAAGCAATTTCTTCATTTTCCACAATGTTTTCCCAAGCCAATTTCTTGTGGGGAGTAAAAAAAGTCACTGTGTGGTAATGGGTTAACAGAAAAATAGAAAATCAATATAATCATCGAAAATGTCAAGTCACGTGATTTCCCGTCGTTGTTATAGGGACATTGGTGTTTCGTAGGCACATTTCGATTTTGTGTATTATGGCGAATCACATGATTATATGAAGGAAGTGTAAAAAAACACGAAGCCGCTCTATTAGGTAGCATGTGTTTTCGCTCTATTTTTATGGATGCCTAATAAGTGACAAAGGCAGAGTGTGAATATTTTAGCATCAAATTCCGCGATGATTCCGTGAAAGTGGACCATCTATTTCGCCTAGTTTGACAGTTCCTTTCTGGGCCGCTATATGAAGACTAAAAGCATATGCTGTACACTCATTAATTTTCACCCTTGTTTGTTGAGCGTACGTCGAAGGGTGCTTAATCCATTACCAAAATGATCTATGTTTTTGATGTCCTTAATCAGGAAAAGTTCGTGGAAACAGTAGAAAATGATGACCTACACCAATTTCTCTCACGTAACTCATTGTTTTCTACTTGATTTTGTAGAATATACTCGTATAATTATTTGCGTTATTTTTCTGTCTACAAATTATAGATCTACCTGCTTTTTATTATTTCTGATAAAAATCGAAATCGACATTGAAAGACGACATTTTTAAAAGTTGTTGTCACGAGTTCTTATTCCGTGCGCGAAAATCGACAAAGAATTGTCGACATTGAAAGCTATTTAAAATTTGTGTAGGCCCAACCTTATCCATCGGTCCAAAGCTCAATGTTATAGCATGAAACCGGACGTTTAAAAGAAATAGATCCATCAGCGAGGAAAGGTATGTTCTATTTCCAACACTGTTATAAAGATAATCTAATTGAATTTCAGCATGTATCAGTATAAATCTATGTCAATTTTTCACTTACTGGAGAGTTAATGAGTACATCGCCGTTCTTCAACGAAAAACCTCATAACTGCAGCTTAAAACAAGCTGCAGTTTCGAGGTTTTTGTTGAAAAGGGGCGACATTTAGATCCAGGTCTGAAAAAATACAGCCACAAAAATAGCATGTGTTTCTTGTCAAGAGAAAAATATAATGTAAAAGATGGGCTTCCCACTCATAACTCAGGTCCAGTCGAGTTTTGTGACTCTGCGCGATTGTTCATCAATGTTGGGCACGGCATTGTAACGACGAGCAAAGTCAAATTATAGGCATTATTAATATCCTTTATAGAAATGGTTTTATCAGATAATTTCAAACCAATGATTGGCCCCTTTCCATTATCGTTTTAGTCCGTACCCACAGAACACTTCCGGTAATCCGAGTCTTCTCTGATGAAAATTCGCTCGTTGATATGTGGATGTCGCTATTTACATCAGAGCGCTGTCCCATTCAAAAACCAAAGAAAATTCCGAGATAAGACTATTTTCCGGTAGCAACAATGGGTTTATGGGAAATTAACATTGTATTAGATATACAGGGAATCGAAATATTTTTAAACTGCATCGCTTATCAATGCAAGAATCGGAAGATAAATGACGGAAGTAAAGAGAATCTTCTCTTTTTCTGATTTCCACAAGATCAACGCAAGCGAAGAGCATGGATAAAGGCAGTGAACAGGGATGAATCTCGCCTTTTGCCTCTAAGGACGACTTCCGGTGGCTGTTGTTTGTGTATGTGTGTGGGGGGAGGTCTTAGTAGAAATAAGCTAATTGGGTAGCCAAATCTCGATATCTCCACGAGAACAGGCAAGAAGCGAATGCGTGATGTCAGAGGAAAATCAGTTAGTACTAAACGATGTCCGATGAAGTGTAGTTAATGTTGGCGCAAGATCGTATGGCTCATGTTTACATTTTGTCCAAATGTAAACAAAACAGTGTTGTATAAAAGATGAATAAATTCTTTATAGGTACAGTTGTCGCCACATCGTATGGCACGTGTTTATGTTTTGTTTAACGTTCAATTACATTTGAACAAAATATAAACATTGTGCCATACGATGTGGCGACAACTGTAGTGACGTAGACATGTTGAAAATTTAGGTACAGTTAAAGAGCGGTCTGTTCACTGTTCTGAGTTTTCTGCGTTTATCGATAAATGTTTTGTTTACATTTGAACAAAACGTAAACATGTGCCATACGATCTTGCGCCAACAATAGTAAAAACAAATGTAACGTGACCTACATACATGCTACGGAGAGGGCAGTTTAATTTGAAATTCTGGAGCTCTGAATTTTTCGTACTTAGTTGTTTCAACGAATATATTCAAATTCTAAAATGACTTATTGATTATATATAAGAAGTACTATTTAATTAAATCATAATGATTAAAATGTTTTAGATTGGCCAAATGATACTATAACGTCCTTAATATGAAGATCTATAATGCACGTCTCTGCTTCACGATGGAATTTCTGGCCTACTCCATTTGATGACGTGCCATATTTGTTTGTGAAAAATAAATGGAATTTTTGGTCTCTGGGGACACGAAAACACTGTTAAAGTCTCAAGTTACAAACAAAATTACCTGAAATAAATCAGGAATGAGAGCTCGTGGAGCACATCTCAGATGCGACGTTTGGCACTTTAAAATATCTCAATATAATTAACATGATGGAAGCCCCGGTATTGGAATAACGGCATCCTCCGGGCCCAATAACCAGATTAAAACAAGCCATAATTTACCATAAGTATTCATAGATCCTGGAAATATTCCCGCCTATGATAATTTGATTAAACGGAAAACTAACACGCCATTTTCTTCAGCTTTAATTTTCAGTTAGAGTTAATTCCCCTGAGTATTTCATCTCGTTCTGTCACGTTCCTGCGAGAATTCAGCCAAGTCTTGCGAAATGTCATCCGTCGGTTCTTTCTAAAACAATGTAAAACAGGTTGATTGACCCTGTCTAAGACAAAAATGATCTTGTCCAAATTCAAAGTCACCATATATGGCTAAAACTATTTTTCAATGAAACCATATACTAGTAGTACATAGGCACCTACAACTAGTCATTTGCTTTGTACGAGTTCAATTTGCTCCTAGAATTCCTAAAGAGACAAAAACGAAAAAAGAAAAGAAAAACCTGGTCATCAACAGTTAATTATTTTTTTACTCTTAATGGTTTCTATATTACTTAATAATATTGTAGGGTCGTAATATTGAAAAACTAAACAGTGCTTAAACAAAATAAATCGATATTATTGTCATCCAAAAGTCGCTATTTTGACATTCATACAAGTCTCATTTTGTGATCAGATAATCTCCAGCACGAATCTAATAACGCCCTAGTTAGATAGAATACAATTAAGTCATATCAGAACGATGTATGGACGTTAGGTCGCTGTATTAATTTGTCTTGGTGAAAACGTCTCACCTAATTTAATTGGTGGATAGATCAATCTAATATGACATGGTAGAATTAAGCGGCAGACGAACAAAGCTAGCTCTGATCAATAACGAGATATTTTGATATTTATTTCGGGATGAAGGTCTCTCAACGCTCGGGGATTTACGATGAAATTAGGGACGCCATTTATTAGACCAGCGTCTCCTAGACAAATACATGTTGATTCTTCTGCTCGAAATTTGACGGACCGAATTACTTAAAGTGACATTTCACAATTATTTTTACGCAAATTTTACGTTTATTCTATCTGAAAGAGCATCTTTTCTTGTGAAAATTCTGAAAATTTCAAGTCAAAATATTTAACCGTTTAAGAGAAAAATATGTTTTTGTTCTAAAAGTAAACAAATTGTTGTGGACAACAGTTCAAATTTACATAGAATTGGTCATTTCTGTCTCAACTTTAAAGGCGTATTTTTCGCTTATAAATAACAACCTCAATAAAGTGATAGCATTTCTACGCATTAAAATAAACAATCTTTTCATGAAGACATACTTTTAAAAATGAAATGGATGTGAAATGTCACGTTAAGTTTTTTGTCTTTGTAAACTCGACAGGGCAAATATTTTCTAATCTTGAACGTCCGTCCATTTTTCCGTGCATGTATTTCCAGTTTCTTACCTTCCCCAATTATGCGGAAGGCTAGGAATGGACGAACTTGCTGCAATAGCACTTTAAATGCTTGATCCCTAGTTGAGCACGTTGGTTTATATACATGTACTTGTATTATTAAATTGATCATTTTCTTAGTTTTTTATTGTGGAATTAAAAAAATAAAGCATGGCTTGTCTTTTTTGATTTGTCAAATTATTTGATTGTTTGTAAAACCTGACATTATTAAAAACAACGAATGTAAACCACGGTGGAGATTGTGCATCATAAGATGGATAACGAATACGGACAAAATAATCTCGGTTCTGATAAGATATTTTGCAATAACTTCCTTATTTGTGCGTCAATCTTCAAAAGGTTTGTTGCATGTACCCCGCCTTACCAAGCTCTTTCATCGGATGTTTGTTTCATCGGATGTTTGACATATTAGATAACTCATGGTACTTTTTCCGAAATATTGTCCCAATCGACCAGAAAGCGAAATGGTAACGACTACGGCCAAATTAATCACGCTTCGGATAAGAATTTGTACAATAACTTTCTTATTTCTGTGTCAATTTTCATGCGGTTTGTTGCTTGTACTCCGTCTTACTGAGCCCTTTTCTCCGATGCATTACTTATCGGGAAACTACTTTTCTCAAAAACCGATCCCAACCTACTAGAAAAAGGGCCTGATTTTTTTTGTCGTTTTTCTGGTCGGTTGGGATCAATTTTTGGACAAAGTACAAATATTATACAAACAAGTCATATATCTCAGGAAAAAGCTTAGTAATGTGGATTACATGCAACAAACCGCTTGAAAATTGGCACAGAAATAAGAAAAATATTGCACAATTTCTTACCTGAAGCGAGGCAAATTTGTCCGTATTCGTTATCCATCCCATCATGCAAAATCTCCACCGTGTAAACCGAGGTCCCGTCTCCATATGACCGGAGCGGTTGAGCGGTACGTTAAACTCCCGTCAATGCGATCCAATCCTTTATGATGGAATGTCATATTTGGTAGCTAGAGTAAACGTTAGGTTTGTTCTTTTCAGTCAAAGACGTTTAGAATAATTGAAACAAATAAATGAAAGTTAGTCCATTTACATACAAAAGTGTGTTGTACAATACTGTAAAATCAGATATTTTCGCTGGGCCAAAAGTTTACGAATTTTTAAATTTGAAGTGGTTCGCGAGGGTAAAAGTTTGCGAAAAACAAAACCTGTGAACCATGTGGTTTAATTTTCACGAAAATAAAATCATCAACTATCATCAACTATCGGTTTTGTGTTTTATTTTTACAGCCGGTCTTTATATTAATAACACGATACGTAAAAAATACCAGATGCCCCTACTTGTTTAAAAAGGTCTCACGTAATCCGTAATCATTTAATCCTTTAATCATGTACGTGAATACATTTTCATACCAAACACTGTTCATCTTCTGTAGATTAATAAAATCATATCACGATAATTCAGATCGAATACATTCAGCAGTCTGTATTTGTTCAATAGATCTTGCTTAAAGTATGGAAAACTGCACAACATATCTGTTAATTGCTGACAAACAATGTCTGTCAAAATCGTATGTCGCTCTATTGACCACATTTCACACCTTTTGTTACAGGTGTAACCAAACAGCCCAGGTGATATTTGATGTATTCAAGGCCTATCGCAGCGAAGGTTTATTGGAAATTTTAAAGAATGCGAACATTAAAGTCGTTTGTCTAGTTTGATTGCATTATTTACTCGATTTACATTGTACGATAAAACCAAAACAATTCCGAAAATCAAAGTAATGGCGGACGGACGGTGCGATCTTGTAGGATCATTGCATTTGTTCCCAGGCAATATGTTCACGTGGCTAAATGTTTACGAATTAATCATTGCATTTGCTCACAGGCAATATGTTCACGTGGCTAAATATTTACGAATTTATTGGATTCGCGAACATAGCAAAGATTAATCCCTAGCGAACATTTCTGATTTTACAGTATTTGCTTCAATTGCGGCTTTCTGCTGAGTACGGTATGTCTCTTCAAAAACCAAGTCTCCAAGTCATACCGCCGAGATGCTTTTGTATCTCTTGTATTGAAACGCCTTATTTCATTCATTTTAAAGAAACACTTCGTAATTTAAATTGATTTGACCCTTTCACTGCCATAGGCGACTTTTGTCGACTATAGGGGGTCCCTGCCATAGGCGACTTTTGTCGACAAATTTATGGGGACGAAATATATGAGTACCAACAACATAAAAAAGAAAAAAAATATTGTCATTTCATAAATTACCTTTAAATTTTGGTCACATATAGGTGCTTAATTTGTTTGTATGTGCTGAAAATTTGAAAGGAATCCATCCAATGAGTCAAAAGTTATGCATGTTTTTGTGAACAGGGTATCGAAATTTCTTCGAATTAATTCAGCAGTGAGAAACACGCCCGAAAAAAATATTTGGCAGTGAAAGGGTTGAGCAAAAACTTTAGTTTAACTCACTTTTAAAGTGGTAGCAACATGTTCTTGGTATAAAACGGTTTACAGAGTACTTTAAAGATAATTTGTTTTAAAATCTATTCAGGAAATATATGAAGGAAATGGTAGAAGAAAAGATAAGCCATCTTGTTTCTTTGATATGACTTGAAATATCGTTTCAGACTATGAGATCATACATATTGTATGTTTTTATTCCGCGTAATATCATGACCAAGTGTTTCACACGCACACCGGGTACCGGTTAGTCTTTTTGTCACGCCATTATGGCGGTTATTAAAACAGAAATTATTTTCCAATAAAGTCGGTCGGCGTCAAAAAGGTCGTAACTACAGCTTGAAAAGCTGTAGTTATGACATTTTGGACGACGAACGACGCCGGACAGTAGGTCGTTTGGCGCTGGAAATAACGCAAAGAACCGCTGAAAAATTGATGAAGCAATTTGTGTACGCTGAGAGGAAGTCCGGAATAATGTTCCCAGTGTTGGAGACAATGGTAAGTACTTTTCGAGGGTTTGTTTTGTCATAATTGATAACAAACCACTGTCACCGAGGACACTAATTTTGATGATTTGTCCGGTTTTTCGCCTACCAGGAGATTTTTTCGCCGGGAAATCAATTGTAGGTGAAGAAAATTATGGCTCCCGAATATTACAGGACGAGCGATGTATACTAATGTCGAAATATTTCTTAGCTCTATAGAGTAATTTGTCTTTCCTTTTATGATCTTTTTATATATTTAGAATTTGGATATGAAAAAGGTGTGTTCCTATTCTTTTAAATGATGCGACTTACTCTAAGATTTCGCCAAATTTCATCTGAACTTTTTCACTGTTTGTCCGATGGGTTTCAATTTTTCACATGTGTAACTTTCTTATATTAATGACTTTCTGAAATGAATTCTAGGAGCGCGTTTTAGCATCATCTTTGTAAAAGGGACAAGAAACTCCACGACAAAGCACGTCGTTAAATTAGAGTTATAGGGGTCCGCGACCTTCCACAATGTGACCTTGACCTTAGAGCTTGGCAAACATTCCAAACACCATCTGGTTAAATTATTATCACTTTTTAAGATATAGCATTATGACACATGGATATCTCCTGCCATGACATTGACTTTGAGACCAAGATCTTCGACATGTTGTCTCTGGACAACCATTTGGTAACATGTATCGTTCATACATTATGTTCCGTGATAGATTCGCGACATATATCATTGAGAACATGGCAGACGTGTCGATCATAATGATAAAACCTTAACATAAACAATCTATTAACACGGAATGGAAATAATTGCAGATCAAAGTTAATTACATTTGATAAAACAAAAACAAATTCGGCAGGTCATTTGAAGCACTCGAAAAGAAAATACTGGAATTCAGGAAACACATTGATAATTTTTGAAGATGACTCAGCATGTTTTAAGGACAGATCCTCCATTTATTTCCTACGGTAAGATTTTTTTTATTTTTTCTGTACTGATATTTAAATGCATGAGAAGTATAAAAATGACTTAAAAACTATAGGTCACCAAGCGAATTAAAAGTTATTGGATTTCAAGGGAGACTACTCTTGTCTAAAATTGCAAAAATAGGGTATCACTTAAATACCCACAAAAAAGGTGTTTGAAATGACTAGGATTACATAAACGAGTCTTTATTGTGTTCAATATGTTTTATTCTGTCTAAATGAGTATCAATATGGGAAAATTAAGTGATAATTTTGAAATTTTTAGTAAAACATTCTTTCAAAATAGCTGAAATTACTCTTTTTTTCGCAACGTTTCTGATAATAAAAAATATTCCAGCGGTAAGATTTTTTTCCTTTTTGGTATAGACATAGCGCTTGGTCATACCTACAAAAACAAAGAAAGAAAAATATATCAAACCAAGCGTTTTTCTTAGTTATAAGTAAAATTTGGTTTATTTTTTGCAGCTCTGTCCGAAATTGCTTCACTACTTTTATCCATTTTCTTCCTTATTACCAGCTTTAGATAATAAAAAGTGTCATCTTTTGTGTCCATCTGAAGCGGACTAGCTCATAAAGACACCACTTTGCTTTTGTTGCTCCGTTTCTTATCGCTAACGCAACATGTTGAACGCGTAACAAAAAGCGAAATGTACCATCCGAGTACTATTACACTTTAATTGACCAAACAGAGAAAATTGAAATAACCGTAAAGGCTCTTGTCATTTATCAACCAAACATTAACTAAATGTAAAAAATACATTTGCTGAATAAGGTCAATTACTGAAACAGCTTTATTTCGTTATTCAGGATATGCGCAGTAAGTTGCGCAGTAACAACTGGAGGATCTGTCCTTAAAAACGTGTGATTATGTACAGCTCTCAAATTTCTAATTACCCACAATTTCACCATAACAGTAAATGTGTTAAGGTTGCCCTACCTTAACACGAATAAGTCATAAGAAGACTGATAGAATCTGCCGTAAATGGGAATTAATGGCCGACATTGGCGCGTTTCCGGTTCACGACATCAATAACAAATTATATTAAAATCATAATGACACTCTGCAGATCGCGTGCCAATTATTTCAAAATAACATTCGAGATAAACCAGATATGTTAACAACTTTATTGTTCAAAGATCAACCGAAAACAGAAACGATACCTTAATAAAATGACAAAATATGCCATAACCTCGACCCAGAATTTCCGGAAATTTCGTAACAAATCTGGCAGAAAATGTCGTTTGAACGATGAATATTTAAATCCGTGCAATTTTTGTAGAAAATTTGAATTTCATTGATTAGCCCGGAAACCTTGTTTTGCAGGATTCTGGATTTATTGCTACAATAAATGCAAATTTATCTGTCATTTTGCTGGCAGACGCCATGATCTAAGCTGTATTAGTCTAAACCCGAGAAAATTCGCCCCCCGGGGAAAGATTCTGCTACTTTAAGAAGTGTATTTTTATGTCATCTGCGCGCCTAAAGACATATTTTCTGAAACTTCATTAAAAGACCCCATAAAATCGTCTATTAAAATGTAACATCCTCGTTATTCTCATTTGAATATTGCAAGCAATATAATACAGTGAGATGTAATTAACAAAAACTCCAAATTTGGTTCTACGTCAAATTGATCCCAGATTGTGGGATGCAGCAATACTGAATCATCTGTCTTAACTTTTATAGAAACCCTCTACTACAAAACACGTATAGAACATTGTGGTGTTATGAACTTAACCCTTTCCCAAACGACAAAATTTTAGGGTGATTGACTTCAAAAACTACCACAAATGACAAAATGGATGTTAATAAAAGTAGGATTTCTGTAAAATATGACAAAGAAAATATTGAGACAAAAGGAGAAACTGCTGGTTATCAGCAGTTTCTTCTTTTTATGCTCCCCGAAGGGAGAGCATATAGTCGCCGCTTCGTCTGTCCGTCCGTCCGTCCGTCATTCCGTCCGTCCGTCCGTCCGTCCGTCCGAAGTGATTTCTCTGTAACCCTTGGGCCAAATCAAATGAAACTTACCATGTGAACTCCCTATGACATAATGCCGATGTACTTTTCCCAGTTTTTGGATTTGAGGCCTCGTCATGGGAAAAGGGGACTTAAGGTCAAATACACTTTTTCTCTAATTTCTCATAGTCTAATGGTCAGAATTTGATGAAATTTCATATTTGAGTAGCAAATCAGATGCCCTTGACAATAAACTACTTGAAATTTGCGTATAAAAAGTATGTTATGGAAAAAGGGGGCTTATCGTTTGTAAGCTTAATCTTAGCTCTGTATGGCATACATTTATTGTGACAAAACCTTATTCGGGGAGCATTGTCCGTCTCTGACGGCTCTTGTGTTTCAATGTTTTCCCAAGCCCTTTCTATTTGGGACGTCGAAACCAGGTCTTGTTTGGGAAAGGGTTAAATAACGTCTTCGTGCTAAAGAACAACAATGTAATTGCTGTCCATTACACGAAAAGGGACCATCCGAGAATATCGTGAACCCAATATATCGTCCATTTTTTCATCGAAACTGCGGCTTGTTTCGAGAACAACTTACCAACCAAATACCATATTTCGGAAATCAACAAATAGTAATAAAAGTTAGAAGAAAATCTTAATTTAGAAAAATCAACTCATATCCGCCATTGGTTATTATTCTATATGGTGGCTTGTGTGTTACGTGCATACTAACGTTGGTTTGCATTTTGTTATTACTTTTGTTTAGTACAGTCTAGAACTTTGTTGACCTGAATTTGAAAAGTAGACAAGACACTATTGCGTAAACGCAATGTTCAAAGAATTCGAATCACTTTTCTGAACCAATGTTATACAGCTGTGCCCTAATGCCATGATCTATTGTCATGAATCGTCTGTAAATCAAGATTTCATAGCTCATATTTACGTTCTTAACTATTAATCAAGGCGCTCAAATTGCCCCAATTGCCGCCCGAAAATATTGTAATGCTGTAAGCGTAATCACTATATCATCGCCACATTTGATTTAAAGGCGCCATTCCCAAACTGAGGGTCAATTATTATCCCCGAATATGGCCATTAGATATGACAAGAGCGGAAAGGAAATATAATTAATCGAGTTTCCGAGATGGCGTATCGATCAGGGACTGGCAGCCATTAGGACGATCAGTCATTTGGATATTCTCGGATAAATGTGATTTCCAAATACCGAGTGCAAGAACTAGAAATTCCTGTGTTATTCTTCATGATTTGATTGTCGCACTGGAAAGATGATACTTTATTGACAGCGAAATGGTACATGTGCCCTCAGCTTACGGTCTTGTCAAACGACAATCTCGTTAACCCATTACCACACATTACCTCTTTTTTACTCCCTATAAGATAATGGCTTTGGAAAACATTGTGGAAAATGAAGAAATTGCTTGTAACAAGCAATTTCATCATTTCACACAATGTTTTCTACACAAAAATACCAAAAAGATTAAATTTCATTCAGTTGAAATTGTCGTCTGCAACATCTTTGAAATTTGACTAGTCTAAAATATTGTCGTTTGGTAATGGGTTAAAAATACCATGTCGCAATACAGTAGTCGCCGTATCTTCACGAAGGCATCATTCCTATAGATAGATGTCGGTGCTTATATCAAGCGCGGATCCAGGTATTTTTCCCGGGGGGTGGGGGGTCTTCCAATCTTCAGCATCGTTTTTGCCAAATTCCAGGGGGGGGGGGGTTCAGGGGATCCCTCTGGATTCGCGCATGCAGATACATGTCATACCATGAAGGACTAAATATAACAACAGTTTGTCGTGGCACACAGGGACAAATGACGCTGCTATTTTCGGACATAACCAGTAATCCTTTTGATAACCCCTTTTTTCGCCAAATCCCAGGGGGATCATGACCCCCCTGACCCCCCCCCCCACCTTCTGGATCCGCGCATGTATATAGCGTATATGCTCTGATTAATTGAATTTCAACAATTTTACGTACATTTAGAACTAGTTCTGATGTCTTTCTGCAATCCATTTCATTCCTCGTTTTTGGCTTCGACAGTCGGTAATCAAATCCATTCTCAAAGGAGATCAATATAAAACTCTGAGATCAAAGATAGGTACGGAGGTGTCAATTCTGCTATTCATGTTCTATGTTCAGTAGTTCGCCTGACTCTCTTAACCTTTTCCCACACATTGACTCTTTTTGACTCCCCTCAAAATAATGGCAATGGAAAACATTGTGGAAAATGAAGAAATTGCTTGTGACAAGCAATTTCTTCATTTCCCACAATGTTTTCCATCCAAAAAAACCCTAAAAATCGAAAAATTCCATTCACTTGAAATTGTCGTCTGCAGGATCTTTCAATTTGGACCACCCTAAAATTTTGTCGTTTGGTAATGGGTTAAACATAAGAATGTCTAATGTGGAATCTGGAAAAATATGTCATAAAGCATGATTATGATACCTACATAGATTTTTGGTCAGCTTGTAAATATCCGATCCACGTTGTTCTCTAATAATTTCTTAAGAATCTATCAGCAAAGATCCTTGTCAATCTGCACTTGGGCACATGTTGGCTTGGAAACGTGGTAGATCTAGTTGTCTCATATTTGATTGGCAGTGACGGTTGGACAACTGCGAAAGGACGGTCGCCGAATTTGTAGAAAAATTACATGCTCAAGATGTAGCCTACCCCCCGCCAACAGAACTCCAACTGGGAACCTAATCTTGACCAGGAAGCCAACATCTTTCAAATTGGTGCAGTTTGAAACTGTGTTGTTTGTAACTCCTCTCAGTATCGCATTGGAATGGATCAACCCTTTTCCAAGAAAAAATGCTTTTGGCGTCCCTTACAGAAAAGCCATGGGAAAATATTGAATCGAAAGAAAAAAAGTGCTGATAAACAGCATTTTTCCTGTTGTCTCAATATTTTATTGTTATATTGTGCACAAATACCTTCCTTTTAATTTTAACTTCCATTTTGTTGTCTACAGCACCTTTTAAATAAGACCCCCCCCCCCCTATTTTATTATTTTTCTTTTCGTTTGGGAAAGGGTTAAAGACAGCCTTCCGGATGGGTCGCAATCCATCTTTATCTAATGATGGACCAGCACAGGGCCAATTTCAGAATAGAAACGGCTCTATTAAAGATTATTTTTTACGGATTCTGAATAATTCACGAGAATTTTCAAATAAGATTCATCAAATAGAAAAAATCGACACCGAGATCCATTTCCCGCTAATTGGGCCATGTATAAATGAACTTTAGAAAACTGCTCCGTCCTCTTTACCAAAATATTCCCGGGGTTGACTTCCAAAATGGGCGGAGCTTGTCTTTAGAAAACACCGAGAGCAAAAAATATAGATCTAATAAGTAAATAAATAGATAAAATACACCACCATTTTTCCCTTTCCTCAAATCTAATTCATGCTTTTGTGTAGAAATTTCATGCACAAAGTAATAGGCTACACACGATTTTAGACAGGCCAGCAGAGAATCATGTGAAGCAACAACAACTGCAGAAAAATCTTCAATAAATAGGCCTATACATGACCAATTTCAATTTGGTTTGAAGAAGAGAAGATGTATAAATGTCAGAGATTTATTGGCTGTGATGGATCTTTATAGCGAAAAAAGGGTATTGACGAGTAAACGAAATTTTGTTTGTTTGCCTCTTACTTTTTTTTATATCAGGTGTTTCAAAATCCACCATATCCAGGAAATCTACGCATTTCTTCATTTTCAAATTGATCACTTACTATCAGAATCATTGGCAATTTTCTTGATTTCTTATTGTGGTTGTTGTTATATCACGTGATTGTCCGCCGTGTCTGGTTGCAGTACACCCAGAATGGCTCCTATAAAACTCTATGTAAAATCCCATTTTTCAACACATTACTACACAATCCACACTTTCAGTCAAACTGCGCCTAAACTGGTACAGATCCACCCTTGACCTGTAGAATTTCTAAGAAATTAACCCACTATCATGGAGTGGATATTTAAAAAAATTCAGTCAAACATACGTACCGTGTATTTTTCAGCACTTAAATTGAGACACCGGAAATAGTGGCCACATGTACTCATCCACCCAGAGACGTCAAATAGTCCTGATTTAAGAAACATGGATTCTGGCCCAAAAAAGAGAAAACATGTCAACAAAAAGCATCCAATGGAAATCTTAGCTCAAAATCATTCATGCAGAGAGCAAGATATCACCAGAAAAGGGGCCAATTTTCAAAGAACTATTTTAGCCCCCTACGACCTAGGAAGCCCTTGCCTGGGTGACCTTACTCCGTCTGTTATCACTGTTGTAGTGAAAGTCTACCTGCGATATCAGCGCGACCACTCCCTGACTTTTTTGAAAAAGAAGAAAAAGAAATAGAAAATAGCAAAAATGTTATAAAAAAGAATACATTATTTCACGCCACGACTTTATAAGTAAAAAAAGACAACAAGGTTATGCAAATAATCTGGTCGGGATGAGGTGTTCACGACCTCTCTGATCTTTTACGATCTCACACGATTTGTGTGTTAAACCCTTACCCAAACACGGCAAAATTGTGGACCGTTCCAAGTTCAAATGAGTTTTAGACGACGAAATGAATGAAACTCGGGCTATATAATTTGTATGTTATAGAGTGGAAAGCTTAAATAAAAAAGAAGAAAATGCTATTTTCAGCATTTTCTTCTTTTCTCTTATGCTTTCCAATATTGGTTAATTAAGAATGTAAAAATGGCTTATTTTGGGGAAAGGAAAAAAACAATAACAATGGCGCCTAATTAATGGTTTATTTCGCGGCTCCAGAGGCCTCGACTTTCGTGTAGCAATTTGTTAAATTAGTAAAAAAAATGACATTTCCACAATGAGCATGTCTTAAATCAAACAGACCTGCCCTTCAGCGGGTTTTAATTAATATAGAACATAACAACCGTTTGGCTTTCTTTGATCTAGAGCTAAACAACTCCCAAAGAACAAGCTTAAAAAGGAAAAAAGTTAATATTAAATTTGACGTGTCTTGCATAAAAGGGCATAATGGCCTATATCTAGATCTGGTAAATTAAAAATAAAAAAATCAAGCCCGGTGAAAATTATAGAGAGAAGTGTTTGTTACTTCTATAGGTATGCAAAAAATATGCAATACGGAGTTATTTCTAAGCTCAATAAACAGCAGTGATTCCCGCACTTTTTCAAATTTAATGCCCCATGCTTTGAACAAACTCTAACCCACCTTAATGTCCTCAAAATAGTAACCAAAATAGTGGCATATCGCATATCAAAAACTGAAAAACTAATGGAAAAAATGGGAAAAGGAAACAAATGTCTATATTATTTAATTTATTATTTCCTCACAATGCATGTTAACAAATGTGATCATTTGTGCAGAGTATTTAAGGATATTTTAGAGAACTTTACAACGTTTTAGATATATATATATATATACAAAGTTTTAATGACATTGGGGCACTATGTATAACTTGACATTGGTAGTATTGGTACTCTTCGCACTTTCAGCGGCTTGTTGTTTTAACCCTTTCCCAAACAGAAATTTTTTAGGGCAATCCTCTTCAAAAACTGCCACAAATGACAAACTGGAAGTTATTTAAGATATAATTTGTGTAAAATATGGCATAGAAAATATCGAGACAAAAGGAGAAACTGCTGGTTATCAGCAGTTTCTCCTTTTGTTTCAATATTTTCCCAAGCCTTTTCTATTAGGGACGTCAAAACCAGGTCTTGTTTGGGAAAGGGTTAAATAAGCCATTTTCGAGTGCCGAGCTACATTTTATTACGCATAAAACATATGAAAGGTGATATAGTCTCACATGGTTACAAATGCTGCAGGCTAGCTGTTATAACGCTTTCTATCTATTGTTGTTGTAATGATGGCCAGAAATGAGAAATATAAAAAAAATAATGACACCTTTTGACACACCTCATAGCAAACGCATGGACAGTTGTGACAAAAGAAGAAACTTCTGATAGAATCCTCATTTTTTGTCACAATATCTTCTGTTCCAGATTTATATCTAACATACGCAAACACTATTTTTTCAAAACCCATTTTGTCCTCATCGGTTTTTTTCGAATTTTGATGTTCGCGGAAAGGTATAATATAAAACACGATCTAAAAGTCGAGATAATAATCTATAGATTACATTGTATGCCTTCAGATCTTTTTAAAATAATGAAGCATTTTGTGTGGAACATACAACACGCGAAATATGACCTACTGTATCTTCCTGAAGTTGAACAAATGTCATCCTAAATACTCTTGATGAGAGTGTGATACAGTCGTCGTACAGACCCGGCCGCCTTCCAACGCTGTCCATAACGTGCCAAAGATTGCCACAGGAACCATACCTTTGTGTTAGGTCGAATGTCAAGGTCAATTCTAAGGTCAACTATTTTCGTGCTTGGCCTACGATTTGTTGTCTTTTTACCGGAGTTAAGTTGAAACCAATGCATCTACACATACAGAGTGGTTCGTATAACGTTGTCATCTTTTATCAAGGAATTATCGTTACTGAAAGTACGAGATATCGCGAACTGAAAGAAAATCTGATTGATTAGCCGATAAATTGAATGAGAATTAAAGCCAAAATCTTACGGAGATAGGGCTTCTTTCTGGCATGTCGAACAGACTGTTCCAAAGTTCCAAACTGCCCCCCCCCCCCCCCAATATTCAGACACAGGGGCTTCAGCCACCCCAATATGAAATTGATTCCTACGGGCCTGTTAGATGTCGAATGGGTTACACTTTCATTAAATTCTGTATAAAAAAGAGTATTTGCTCTATTGTGTCATTGTAAACTGTGGGATATAAAACTTAAACTTGGTTGTTGATAGCAATCTGATAATTTCCAAAACGACGGTATTTTAGGCAAGTTCAAATTCAATGGTGTGTAAGATGAAAAATAATGTTACACAAAACAAGATACTTGAATATCTAATCAAAGTATTGCTGGAAAAAGAAGAAAATGCTGGTAGTCAGCATTTTCTTCTTTCCAGCCTAATGCTTTCCAAATCATTCTCTAAATGGAAACGTCAATACAAAGTCTTGTATGGGAGAAGGGTTTAACATTTCTGACAATTAACTTACAAAATAATTTTCAGGATGCCAGAGGCTATGGTGTTTACATTTCATAGACATTCGTCGCTTTTGTTTTCACAATGTTTGATGTGATTTGTGAGTCTTCAGAGCCATGCCACCAATATCTGGTGGCGATCATAAATCTGTAATTGCTGATTGAAAATTAATTTGACGACAATATAGATCGTGCCTACGATAACTTCAGTCCTTTGATAATAAACATTTACGCTGTCTTTGTTATTTGAAAATAAACAAGTCTATAAAACATAAAAACACAGCATGCTTAACCCAGTGTCTCCAAATCCTGCGTTTAAATGTTCCATGAACTTGGTATACGTATTAGAAGTCGACGATGAAATAGAACCTTCCATTACAAGAGATGTCAACATACATACCAGGCCCGTAGGAAGCAATTTCATATGGGGGGGGGGGGGGCTAAAGCCCTTGTCCAGAATATAGGGGGGGGGGGGGGGCTAATTTGGATTTTCCCAAAATTTTCAGTGTAAAATTAAGAAAATTCGGCATTTTTGGCTAACATTGGAGGGGCTTAGCCCCCCCCCCTAGCCCCCTGTTCCTACGGGCCTGCATACAATGAACGCTAGCCTACTCTTTACACATCTAGGCCATCGCTCAAAACTCGACAGACGTAACATATGTATTATGGTGTTCCATCCATCAGTAGATAGGCCCCTTCTTGCAACTTCGGGTGCCATTCGTGGCAACGGAAATTGACGATGGTAACATCCAGATACCCTCATCAATTTTCGGGCTTCATCTTTGGCAATGGAAATTGACGAGGGATGCCCTCGTCATTTTCCACAGACACGGATGACTCCCGAAGATGTACGAAGTGTTTGGTAGGCCTATCTTATGACGGATGAAATACCTTCATGATAAACGTAAGTGATTTGGGAGTGGTAGCCTACTTGCCTAGATCGGTAGAATTATAATGGACTGACGACTTCTGGTAGGCCTACGTGCTGATTAACCCTTTCCCAAACGGCAATTTTTTAGGGTGATCCACTTCAAAAACTGCCACAAATAACAAAATGGATGTTATTAAAGATAGAATTTGTGTAAAATATGACCTCAGCAGTTTCTTCTTTTGTTTCAATGTTTTCCCAATTCTTTTCTATTAGGGACGTCAAAATCAGGTCTTGTTTGGGAATGGGTTAAACTCTTCGTAATTTCAGATCATGTTAAATATGAAATCTATTTCAGATAGCCAGGAGCTATAACTTGGAACACGGATCCGATGCTCTTTCATAAATGCAATAAGTTCAATTAACATTCGACAGTGTGTTTAAAATCTTCTATTGGCAGAGGGTTGAAAAACATGCACATTTCTGTAGATAGTTTATGGTATGGGCAAGAGATGAAATAAATAACAAGAGGGGAAAATAATGGCAATTATACACGCACGGGGCTCGTAAAATATCCTGGCTCGATCCATAAAAGGAACAAATATACGATGAACAAAAATCTAATTTGGCATTTCAATTCTGTAACAAGATAATTTGCTGTCCATCGATGAATGGTGGATCCGCGTGTGGCAAAACTGATGTAACTAACACTTGGGGTAGATCTTAGCCCTCCCGACCCAGCTAAGTCATTGCGATGGATACCATGGTAAACATTTAGGCATATGAAGAAAATGCTGAATATCCACATTATCTTCTTTTATCTCAATGTTTTCCTTAAGGCTCTCATGGGCTGTGTCAATACCAGGAGTTGGTTTGAGGCTTAGATGCAATAATTTTGTCACCCAAAGACAGTATGTAGAAATTATAGATAAATTCCTCAGGTTTTATTGCCCTGGTTTACGAGGAAATTTTCTGGCCTGTTCAGCCTTTATGATATGCTATTGATCTAGGCATTGCCATCAATTCATTTACAGAAGAAATTACTCTTTCTTGTAATGAGGTCGCCATACCAAATAAGCGGTTTTCATTGGGAATTTATAGACTCCGGCATTTCGATTCGACTATTGTACCATTGCAAACATGCCCATACAATTTGCATTAGACGAATGATCAGATGAATACCTACTACATGTATATGTGTCACACCAAAAACATATCATAAACAACACCATACTAATATGGATTTGAAGGTGTTGCTTTTAACAGGAATTCAATTTTAAGAAGAAAATAATGCTAAAAAGCGTGAAAAGAATTCAAAGTCATGCGCGGATCCAGAGGGGGGGTCAGGGGGTCATGACACCCCCCCCCCGGAATTTGGCGAAAAAAGGGTTATCAAAAAAAATGCTGGTTATGTCCCATATAAGCTGCGTCATTCGTCCCTGTGTGCCACGACAAACCATTGTTATATGTAGTCCTTCATGGTATGACATGTATCTGCATGGATCCAGGGGTGGTCAGAGGCCTGACCCCCCTGAAATTTGGCGAAAAAGGGGGTTAAAGATCGGAATCCCCCCCCTGGGAAAAATACCTGGATCTGCGCTTGAAAGTAACTACGGAAATGCTGATGATCAGTAGGCCTATGTTCTCTTTTTATCTGCTTTTCAATTAGTGACTTGTAAACTAATGCTTGTTCGCAAAATGATTGAACTGACTACCACCAAACATTGAGGATACCATCAACTTGACAAAACTTAGTACGCAGTCCTTTTTTTAATTGACCAAACGCCAATCGACAGATCGCTCCGCCCAACATAGAATTTAAGACAAACAATGGACATATGTTCGTTTATAGGGAACGATTTTATCCAGTTAATCGTGAAGTAAATTCGGACAAACAAAATAGTATTTCGTAGGTGTTGTTATAAAATTTCGTAACTACGGCTTAATTTAAGCCGTAGTTACGAGATTTTATAACAACACCGACGGTTTATCAACACATACGGTAAACCAAGTCTATTGTTAGCTCAAAATTCTTTGCAATTGACATGTCGATTATTTTGATTGCCAGTCGATAAATCGATACAATAACACGTGCAACGAAGAACAATTGGGGCATGACATTTTACTGATCGCCCATTGGCTAATCGTTGTTTTTGATTGACAGTCGGCGTTTGGTCAATTAAATACAACTCGTTTCGACAATCATAGCGGATTCTTTTTTTTCTTTTTTTTTTTTTTTGAAACATCAAGATAAAAGCAGAAAACAACCTGATATTTATCCAGATATATTTTCCCTCAATTCTTGCTGGCCTAAAAATGATGATGCGGTACAGTCTTAGATTTCGTAGACTGGCGCATATCTCTTAGTTCATGAAATAAAAAATGCAAGATTTTTAAAAATCAGTTCTCTTATAGCTTGTTTTATAGCTTTTCTGACTCAATTTCACAAACTATAAAGCCATGTTCAATATGCTTCATACAGCAGGTTATTTTTTATCTGGAGCAGTTATCCATGGGTAAAAGATTCGAAAGAAAAATCAAAATGTTATATGATATGCATGTTGTAGGAATTATTGTGATTTGGTGATAGAAACAAGCTTTAAGCAAACAAAATTCCCGACTTCAAAGTCAATTTCCCTTTGTTTGAGACCCCAGGGCCATTGTTAACATGGTGCCCTCTCGAATTAACACGTGACCTCTGAACGAGAAGTAATAAGCTAACGCACAACGCGAGATATTACGAGATGACAAGTCAGAAGCGATCAGTCTGATAGAGCAACAGACAAGAGCAGGTTATGATGTTGTCATTTTCTTATTTCAATTCTAAACCGTATGTTGTTGGTACTCATTTGAATCGTCTCGTCGAGACGATTCAAATGAGTACCCACAACATAGGGTTTGGTGGACAATTAAAGAATTTGTTGGATTTGAACTGTCATGACATCCCATTATTATCATCATATCTGTAGCTCTCAGTCCTATATCGCTCTGATAAATCCAGCAGTCGCTGGAAATCAATAATAACAGACACATAAAGTATTGGACGTGTTTTCATCTCTCCGATATGAAATGGAAACGCAATTTGAGTAGCTTTATAACGTATCATAATGGAAGCGAATGTCTTCACTGCGGAACTCCCAGGGGAATTGTAACAGCCACGTTGATTGGTCAGTACATCACTCCGCGTGACATATACACGGTTCTGATTGGATAAACCGAGTTAAAATGACGCCGCTGACAACATGAATGTCAATCGACATATGAAAACTAATTTCATATTCATATATTTTATGATATTGGGGATAATAACCAACCAACAGACTAGAAAGCCAGATAACATTACATTGTCTGAGAGTTAATGGTTATTGGTCGCGTTGGTTTATGGGAATTTTTTCTCCGCTCATATGACGCATGTATGATTGGTTATCAGAATGCGAGCCTAGTTATGGATTATGGAAATATGAATTATGGACATGGCGACCAATGATGGAAGAATTTTGCTCTTCTTCCCATAGGCTACAAATTGTAACGAATCAATATTGTAATATCTGGGGGAAATTCTTGAACAATAGAGTCGCCGTTGGGCTACATGTAGGCGTAGATACATAAATTGTTTGCATCTTTAGTGATGTAACTATTCAAATAGGACTAGATCTAGTAAATCTACCATTTTTAGCGAAACTATTTCTTTCCGACGATAATAATTTAGGTTAACATAGGCGTCTTGATCTGTGGTTCGTTCTGTAATGTACATATGTGTTTCGAACCTTTGGCCTTTAATTACTTTAAAAAAATTCTTTATCTTCCTTACAATGGCAATTACATTGAATTACAGCAGCATATTCGTCCAAATAATGATGGAAGGCAGATACAGCCAGTTCAATACAACTTACGAACTTGTAGACTAACACGATGTCATTTCTGACTCTTGTCTAGAGTAACGTAGTTTCACTAAAATAGTAAAGTAAAATGAAAATAAGAGTGTAGGACAAAACCATGTCAGAACGGGCCTGTAACCCCATACCCCCCCCCCCCCCACACACACACACACACACACACACACGCGCGCGCGCGCGCGCGCGCTCGCGCGTGCACAAAAAAAATGTAAGGTGCTCATTGTTAATGACCTAGACCTTTGGCAATTGTTTGTCATGTTCGGTTCAAATGAGGGTTTTTAGATTGGGCTCTGCCCAATCTATTTAAACCGTTTTTTAATGTAACGGAGGCTCTCGATTACCTGTAATACGTTTACAAGTCGTTAAACAGTAGGCCCCCTACAGTACATGAATCATTCATATTGTCAGGATCAAATAATTCCACTTTAAGAAATTATTTTATGGAATTTCAACAAATCACAATTGTATAACCACGCATCTGCTATTTACAGGTGTCTTCACGAGAAGGAATCACGTGACACACAACAACAACTGCAGAAAATTCCGGTGTAAAATTGTCATAGATTTTCTGGATGTGGTGGTTCCGTTAAACAGCACATGATTAAAAAGTTGTTGACGACCAAACAATTTTGTTTGGTCGCCAATAACTTTTTCACCATGTGCTATTAAAAGGACCCAACACATCCAGAAAATCGATGGTGTTTTTCCTCTTGTCTGTCTTCAAACCATTTTCAAATCGGTTGCGCATTGACGCAGTTATAGAAGGTTTTCCACACTTGATGTTTTGCTGTTGTGTTACGAGATTCTCGGCCGTGGCCTTGTTCCTATGATAAATATAGGACAAAGTATTGATGAACAGATAACAATGTAATTTTCTGTTCGCAACAAAATCACAATTTTTTATACCTTGCTTTCATGTGAAAGGAACATCATTTTTCCCACGAATAATCAATCGGCTATAATTGCCTTTCCTGTTCGAAGCCACAAACATTTCGCTGCCAACAAGTTACCTTAACCCTTTCCCTAGAAAGTCCTATATGTTTACGACTATATGGGACGTTTTATTGACAACGCTTGTGGGAAAAGAAGAAAATGCTGATGATCAGCATTTTCTCCTTTTCCCACAAGGGTTCATATGCCATAATTAATAGATTTTATATTATCAGTAACATTCGTTGTTTCATCTGCAATAGCTTTCAATTTAGGCTCGTCTGAAAAAAAAGTGTCGTTTGGGAAAGGGTTAATAACTGACTCGTGGCATTTGCCACGTGTATAAACCAATTTTATCGCATCGTAGAATATAGAAGTTTATTACAAATTGAGTTTTTATTCCTTTTGCTTCATTATCCGTGATACTTATCGAGCTTTCACGACTTTCGCTTACTCTATCTTCATTTAGATTATGACTTTCGATGCCCGAACGTCGGCTAGAAATTTATCTCAATGCGTTTTCTGATCAGGGAGTTGCAAAGACGAGTGTCAGGTAATGGCCTTCAGACTCTTTTGCTTCAATTACTAACTTTAAGTTTGAAGTATGGATTTATCAAAGCAACTCATAAGACTAACAAAAATGTTGTGTACACGTTCCCTTGTTTCTTTACTCCAAGATTAAGATTACGGAACAAGCACCGGTAATGCAAGTAGATTAAATTTTTAGAAAAAAATCCCTAAATGTTTTTATACTAGTGTTCAAATTGCGAAACACTCTCGGGAACGACACACCGACACATGAAAAATATTAAGCCTTTAGCATGCTGTAAAGTTGTTTCGGTCAAGGTCAGATTGAGCAGGCTGGCCATGATCGAATCTGCTCGTATTTCCAAGACGATTCCTTTTTTTGACGACAGGTCACAATTTATAAAAGACATTTATAGCTCTGAAATGTCATCCAATGAATACGAACCGGAAATATGCAATCAAGTAACCAATGGCTACATTTTGTACGGTTTCCGGCAATATCTCTCTGGCCATATTTCAACTTTTTTCTTGATTTTATTGAAGACATAATCATTCGAGCAACCATTCCTCACGTCAACGAGGCAATTTATAAAATGAATCGAAAATTAGTAAATTAGTATTCCCAATTTTATGGACTTCCGTAAATGTTACTTTATTTCTCTTTAATGGAAGAATCATGTCGACAGTCAGAATATTCGTATTTCAGAATGAAATATTCGTATTTTGATTTCATAATGGAATCGCATTAATCGCATTTTGATGTTCTCAGAAAAGTAAAGGAATTACGAATCCTTTACAACATTACGATGTCTTTATCCATTTGTTGTATTGAAAGGAACGATATCTATATGTGTTCAAATGAATGATTTCATAGAAACATATAACTTAACAAACGATTTATTTTGTTGTTATGCATTTTTCGTTATTACAGCGATTTTTACCCGGTCGCAAATAACTAAGTAAAAGAATGATACAAATGGAAAAGAGTGACAATAGACAATTTTATATGACAACAAACATGAAGTTAAATTGAAAAGGTCTAAAAAAACTCATTGGAAAAGGTGGGTAACATGTACTCCTTTAGTGAAATCAGTGTAGCATTCCTTTTATGACAACGTTTGCCAAAGTCATTTATTGTTCCAACCAATCATTGCCTTGATAAAAGATCAACGAGAAACAGATATTTCAGTGAAGAAAATAAAAAAAGGCTAAAGGAAGAAAATTGTTGAAGTCACGTGACATTAAGTTGTTTGATTTGATGAGTTCAATAAATGGCGAGAAATCATCACGAGGAGTTGGATAGGGCCATGAAAAGAAATAATTAAATTGGGATATTTGAAAAGGGTGCCTTTTGGTGCCTTTAGGAATTTGAGATAAAAAGAAAAGGATGCTGATCAGTCTTTGCATACGCCGAGTCTGATCAAGATAGATGTACATAATGTTGTCTCATAGATTATTCGTAACCAAATTGCAACCAATGAATATTGACAACGATTCTGACCAGTCTGCACCCAGGCACAAGTTGATCTTGAAACATTGCAGCCTCAATTGCTAATGAGGGTCCCCCTTTCTTCAGTCCGGGCTCAAATAATTGAATTGTGAAGTTAAAAGGGTTCTTAAAACATTTGAGACAACTATGTTTTTCAAGTTAGTCCATGCTGTTATTTACAGTTGCTGCAGACCAAGCAGAAGCTACTGGACCAACACATATATTTACCAGAGTGCGCATACACACAGACTGATCTTGATCCATGATGGTCTCAATAAACATAAATGTCGTTTCTCTAGAACCCTGCTCAAATAGTTGAGCTATAAATGTTTGGAACCGGAGCCTGTATGGTATTTAGTATCACCACGGAAACAGATCGGGTTTATAATTTGTTGTTGTCTAGTGCAAGTAGTTTCTCGAGAATCTATAGCAGAGCAACATGGATCTTGACAAGACTTCGCATGTGCACAGGCTAATGTGATCTATGTTGGCCTGAAAATGCCAGATGTAAATTATCAATGCATATCGTTTCTTAGATTAAAAAAAGAAATTACACTTGTAAATAAAAAGCCACAAAGAAACACGGAAATGCCACTATAATATGTTTAATTGAATGTTTTGCCTTTCTGATATTATGACTACAAAAGAAATAAGACCCATTACTTTTTAATGTATAACAAACTGTCTTTGAGGGGCCTGGTTTTTGATACGCCACCGGAGGCGGTCGCATAATGGCGTCATCTTCTCCGTCCGTCCAACCGTCCATCCGTCCGTACGTGCATACGTCCACTTTTCTTGTGAGCACAACTCCTCCTAAGTTTCTGGCTGGATCTTTTGGCAACTTGGTCAATGTTATCACCTTAATTGGTAGATGTGCATGAATTAATGATTTTATTGTTAATTGCTTTTTGCCTGAGTTATGCCCCCTTAAACCTTAGTCTCTGGGGCTTATTGAAATTGCAGTCTTGTGAACGCAACTTCTTCTAAGTTTTTGGCTGGATCTTAATGAAACTGGCATGCTTGGTGGGAGACTGGGAGTTATAACCTTAATTGGTAGATGTGCATGAAGTAAGGATGTTTTTGACTGGATTTTATAAAACCTTCTTGTGAACACAATTTTCTACAGGTTTTTGACTGGATATTTATAAATCCTTGTTAATGCCATTTTTGTGTCTCAAGTTTTATAAAAGAATCTGTATGAAACTTGCTCAAGTCATGACTATAATTGGTAGACATACATTTAAGGTTTTTTTCATTCGGCAATTTTGATGTTTCCGTCAACCTACCGACTTGCTTACAACGATGGCTTGAAGAATAAGAAATCGCTCTCCATGTACTACGACAAGAATCCATGGTTAGGTGCTCCAGCTGGCGCAATATGACCATTGCAGTTTAAAAAGGCGTTAAATCCCATTCAATCAATCAATCATAGCGAACAGTTTGAACTTGACAATTCAAGAATATAGTCTGCAAATGTTTTGAATTCGGTTCTGTCAAAATAAGTAGTGTCTACAATTGTTTTCGTGAAACAGCAGCAAAGTGGCGGCGTATATTGTGATGATGGCACTCTTGTATGTTATATTGTACTCTAATCTTATCTTTATCAGACTCATTTTATCGTCTACAACAGCTTTCAAATTGGAAACTAAATTGTTGCCACATGAGGACGGGTTAAGCGAGACATCTCACATTATGAATGTATCCTTGAGTTACCAACCTGTCATGTTGCTTGCTCCCGGGCTACCAGACCAAATTTACGACGGCATTGTCTTTGACAGGGCGCCGGACACAATTTCCGATATTCTTCTTAACAAAATTATGTTTATGATAGAACATACTGGACTGGCAGTACAATTATACAGCGATAAACGCAGTCTTATGCAATCCGGAAAGGTTGTATCTCTTTGATTTATATGCATGTTACTTATAAAAATGTAAACAGTAAATTAAAAACAAAAAAAAGAGTGGTTTTAAAGCATGAATCTAATGCAGACAGTCAACAATGCTAAGTACTCGTACTTCCGGGCTGTAGTGCCCAAAAAGAGTTCCGGTAAAAAAAAAAATTCTTGCCATGTTTATGAATATGCGAATATGTACAGAAAAGAGAGAAAACATTGAAATGCAATTCTGCTAAATGCCAGAACACTGTTATTCATTTGCATATACAAGTGCACTTCCGGCGGAACTAAGATAACTGGTATAAGGTCTTGTATCTTTTATCGGACGTATATGCAACTAATGCAACTTGTAGGTCAGTTGTGCATGCAAGAAAAATGCCGATTTTTATTATCTCAATCCCTTTTTTGCTTTAACGTAGAATACCCGTAATGTCGCCATATTGAGACTAATACAATGTCGGCTTTTTCGAGCGTCGTCGTCACGTATCCGAACCTATTCGGGCGATGTCGTAAACATTTGGCGGTGGAGAGTTCAACCGCCGAATGTTTTTAATCGCGCCTGAATAATTCCGAAGTCATGCGAATCTCATTAGAGGTTGACTGCCTTAAAATGCAAGACCTAAGCCTGTTTTCAATCACTGAAACTTCGATGAAGTATAAAGATGATAAAACTTTATATTAATCGTGCAAACGTTTCGTCTTACATAAAACCTTTTTGCGCGTTTATAATCACCGTTTTGACGTGCTGCATGCAAGCACATGCTCTGATTCTTGGCAAACTATTAATTTTCTTCCCTATATTTAATCATTTTCATGAGGACCGTTAGATATCGAAGCCTTTTGAAAGCACACTACATTAACTTAAATGTACAAATCGTCGATTTTCAACAAACAACGTCGTAACTACAGCTTGATTAAAGCTGTAGTTACGAGTTTTTTGATGGAAAGAGGCGAAATAAACTTTTACACCTTTACAATAGTTTCGCGTCAGTCCTCGGTATAAAGGCCCTATCTCCGTTTTCAAGGGCAAACTTGAATGGAAGTTAAAATGAACAAAAAATAATTCTAAATTCCATATTTCCAGAAAAATTGTCCCCAGAAATTCCCAATATTGAGAATATATTCCGGATGACAATCTAATATATTTTCCTACATATGTTCAATACCTACTTTGTCACCATATTTCCATAATCGGGTTCATAAAATCCCATTTCAATTTCAAATTGCGCTTGTAATATGGTAATTATGTCGGCTGCCTAGATGCTAGCGCCCCCTTGAGAGTGATTCAAAAGACGGTTCTAGTATATTGTAACTGACGACTAGGCGGGCGCGGAAAATTAACCCTTGTCACACTGATTCCTAAATAGATATGACAGAAAACATCGTAGGAAATGAATAAATTGCTTGTCACAAGCTATTCCTTAATTTTCAACGTCTTTATCTTGTGCGGCTTGTCGAAATGGGTTAAGCGAGGATCTGTCAAAAAGTACCCATATGGCATTTGAGACCAACATGGATCCAGATCAGCCTGTGCATACACACAGTCTGATCAAGATTCATGCTGTTCCCTTGTAGTTTCCTCATGACCTGTGATACTTGAAAGACAGCAGAGCTGCTGTATGTGGATTATGTTTAGTTTCTAGTTATGCAAAGGCTGATACGTATATAATCATGAATTAGATAAGCAGCCAACTGTCGTATGTGGCCAGTTTTGGCATGTCCCTTGGCTGACTGCATACGACAGTTTGACCTGTATATTCACTACATTTTACCTTCTGGATGCTTATAAATGTAATTGATAGTAGTATTGCGCCCAATAAAGGCTTAGCTTAAAGTAGTCGACGGGCCTTAAAACACCAGTCATTTATTCATTCATTGACAAAGATACAGATGTACATACTCCAAAACACTCCAGTCCTTATTTCTTTCTTTAAAGCTGATACCCAAACATTGCCAACAGAAAAAAAATCGTCAAAAGCCGGACACAGAAATATAAATATTATCTGATGTGAAAATAAGACGTTCAAAGTTTCGTATTAGTCTGGTCTTTCCGCACACTTTCAATATTGTATTATTTATCTTATTTATCCTATTTAAGCTATGTTGTACATGTTTTGCTTTTTTTTCTGGTACATGTTAAAAATTGTCTTCTTCAACGCATTTGTCTGAGTGGATTTTAAAAATGATATTGTCTACTAAGGCGGCATTCGAATATTCTCGGATCTTATCGTTACTCAAGATCCCCTCGAACGGATTACAGTTGCCGGCATGAGCCGATCCTGCCCATATCTCTCCGCAAGCATAACAACGGTAGTCGGGTCAATAACAACGGAAGCAGACCAAACAACCATTTAGTTTAAACATATTTTATTGCCATAATTATTACAATTATTTACATAAGATGTTTATAACAAGACAAGTATATGGGCAAAAGGGTTTGGCCACAAGTTCTTTCAACTTAGAGTCGGCCGTTCCCCTTTTAGAACTTACAAAGTTAACAGTCCTCAAAAGTATGAATATACGAAAATGTGCTGGTTATAACCTTTAAAACAAAGAGAAGACAGATTCGTTCCGGCTACATAAGAAATATCATGAATGGCAATCGATTTGAAAACATGAAAAAATGAGGAAGTGGAGTCAGTCAGTGTTTGGAAGGAAATGGGATTTTTTTTTACCTTTGCTGCAAACCAAGCCTACGTTTCAAATCTTTTTGTTTCTCTGATGAACCTTTGGACACAGTTAAAGATAATTGAATTTTCGTTTAAATTGAGGGTTTCAGAACCAAATAATAACAATTGCAGAGAAAGTGGATGAAATTGGCGTAATTCTCGGAATAACCTTACGCGCGAGTCTACGAAATTTTGACAGTTAAAAAATAGTGATCAGCGTCTTCTACAGCGTATCCACAACTGCATCTTGCTGAAGGAGAAATGTGATTTGAGAAAAGATCAAAGTTTAAATTACTACAGTTATTTCTTAGTCTTGTGTGCAAAACCGAAAGTCTTCGCTCTCCTACAAAATAGTATTTTGGTATGGACGTCACGCCAAAATGGCGTAGCAGGTGTGATTTAAAAAGTGAGAGAGAGGAAATTGATTTGATATTTTCTGGAAGTTCATTCCAAAGAGATACTGCAGAAGGAATAAATGATTTTGCGAAAAGTTCTGTTCTACAATTGACAATATCAATATCATTGGCATTTCTTAGAGGGTAATCCGTTCTAAAATTGACTCTTTGTGGAAATATATCTCGTAAATAATCAGGGGTAAGACCGTTCATAATTTTATAAATACATATAAGTTTGTGATATTTACGCCTTTGTTCAAGTGTCATCCACCCTATTTCTTTGTATATATTGTCAAGTGATGAAGATCTGGTGATACCGGTGACTATTCGCGCGGCCTCAATTTGGATTTTTTCTAAAGTTTCTTTTTCGCGAAGAGTGCAGTTGTCCCAAACAATATCCGCGTATTCAATAATTGGCCTTAAGTATGAAATATAAATTTGGTGAAGTGAGTCACGTTTTAATCTGAATTTTAAACTTCTCATAATTCCTAATAGTTTCGATGCTGATTTTGAGATGTTTTCGACATGGTCAGCCCACCTAGCATTATTACTCAAAGTCAATCCTAGGTGTTTGTGATTACTTACGTATTCGATTGAGATACCATTAAATAATAAGTTAGGGGGCTGAGTTTTTGTATTTGTCAGAAACATTGCAACTGTTTTTGATGGGTTGAACGTTACCAACCATTGTTTAGCCCATTGAGATATCATTTGTAAATCGTGATTAAGGATACCATCGATGTCTGTAACATGTGTTGCAGTGCACGCCAGGGATGTGTCATCTGCAAAAAGTCTTGCAATACTTAGCAGGTTGTCAGTTATGTCATTTACGTAGACAAGAAATAATAACGGGCCGAGCACAGAGCCTTGGGGTACTCCAGCGTTCACTGACCTTGACCTTGACCTGGCTCTATTTACAATAACAGATTGTTTTCGTGATGATAAATAATCACTAAACCATTTAAGGAGAGAATTATCGATACCTAATTGATGTAGTTTAAAAATTAAACCTTTATGCCATACTCTGTCAAACGCTTTTGATATATCACAGAAGACCATACAAGTGCTTTGTTTTGCATTAAGGGACGACACTATTTGGTGATATATCTCGAGCAGTTGATATACAGTCGAATGTCCTTTCAAGAAACCCGACTGTCTTTCATAAATTAAGTTGTTTGAAAAGAGATAATTGTAAACGTGTTTATAGACACACCTTTCCATCAATTTACCTACACAGCTAAGTAGAGAAATTGGGCGATAATTGGTAACAGATGATTTATCGCCCTTTTTTTATAAAGAGGATTGACAATTGACTCTTTCCATTTACTTGGAAATTTTGCATCAGTGAGGGATTTGTTAAAGAGTTTGGCCAGAGGCCTAATTATAGTTTGTTTACTTAACTTAAAAAGTTTGTGACTAATAAGATCTGGTCCAACAGCTTTATTTGTGTCCAATGTTTCAATAATACTTTTAATTTCTTCGGGGCTTATACTAACATTATTAAGTCTATTATTGGTTTTATGAATAAGATGAGGTAAGAGTACATTTGTATCGTCAACTGTTGAAATATCAGAGAAAAAATTGTTTAGGCAGTCGGCCTTTTCTTCGTCGGTGTAATGAAACGTATCTTGACCATTTTCAGATGTTTTAAGAACTGGAATGGTGTCACTTTGTTTGTTTGATTTGACCAAGTTGCGAATATGTTTCCAAAATGTTTTAGGACACACATTCCGATTATCAGATAACGTTTCGTCTATGTTGTTGAAGTATCTTTGTTTGGCTTCTTTTATATAGTTGTTAACCTTGTTGCGAGCAGCTTTATATTTTTCCCAGTCACTTGGTCGTCTTTGACTTTTTACAAGTTTTTTCAGTCTGTCACGCTGTCTACTCAATCGCCTTATTTTGGAGTCGTACCATGGTCTGTCTTTGGGTCTGATAGTTACATCTTTGAACGGTATACATTGGTACATTATTTCGGTGAGCCTTGACGTAAAACGTTCACACGCGTTGTCCACGTCAGTAGCGTCTATAAAATCCCAATTTTCAGTCTCTATTAGTCGATTTAGTTCGTCAGAGTCTGTACGGTCATAATAAAACACTTTCCTTTTTGAACAAGCAATTTGCGGGTAGATAAAGTCAATCATGACCGTCGTCGCTTTGTGGTCACTGATGTTAGGTTCAACGTCAATAATGTCTGCGTGTGTTGCTTTAACCTGATCTGAAATTAGAATAGGATCTATGAGAGTCGCAGTAGTAGACGTCACTCGAGTGGGTTTATTTATAACATTGGTAAGGCTATTGATTGACATTAAGGTCGTTAGATGGTTTCTGGGGTCGTGTAGTAAGTCCTCGTTTAGGTCTCCAACAATTATAATATTTTGATTTGACTCGTAGGCTTTTTCAATGGAGACATTTAAATCTTCCCAATAGACAACGGGCGTGCCCGGAGACCTGTAGATAGTGCAAAGAAGAAATGTAGAAGTGCGATGTTTGACCTCGACCCATATAGAATGAAGTGATGGTAATTCTAAGTCGCGTCTTCTCTCTGAATATAAGCTATTTGAAACATACACAAGAAGTCCACCAGTATGTGCAGTCTTGTCTCGTCTGTACATCGTTCCGTCGAAGGTGTCAATTGTCAAGTCAGTATCTAATATAGATGTGTCTAGATGGGTTTCCGTAAAGCACATTATGTCGAAATCTGATAAATAATCGTTTATATATTCTAGTTTATTTCGTATGCTACGAGTATTAAGGTGTACAATAGTGTACAACCATTTAAATCTACGCCAGAAAAATATTTGAAACAAACAGCCTTCTAAAGTCGACTGTATCCTCATAAATGTGACAAAATGTTACCAGATAAAATAATTGATGTGATTTACCGATTATTGACAGTATATTTCACTTGAATTATAACGTTAGCTAAAGGATTGATTTGTTTTGATGACGTCATTTACGCGCGTCTACTTTCACGTTCAATATGGCGGTCACTGTATTACGCTCGAGATCATGTTGCAACCACGTTCCAACGCGGCAAAAGGTTGCAAACAGTCTCGAGGGTCGCGATTGCTAAGGCGGTATTCACCATCCAGTCTAATTCCATGGATACTATTGGAATTACACAACAATCCACCCGATTGGCCGAGATGTACATCTTGTCCAATCAGATGATGTGTTATGTAATTTTTGCTTTTAACAATCAATTAATGTTGGTGAATACAGACCCTTGTGTATAACACAAAACCTGTTGCACGCTAATAAGGAATTCAAAAATTCGATTGTCGGATTTTCTGAGGATGGAAATAAGCAGACGTTGTCTAAAATTTCTCGTCTTGGTGAAGTGACTGTATATAATGTTAATGGCGTCTTATAATCTCTCTCGCAGAATTATATTATAAGCCGAGACAGTCTGTCTGTTACAAATACAAGTTATTAGGACGTGTTTTCACGTATTAAGGCGGAAAATCGAAAAGAATGAAATTAAATAATATATCGAACTGTTCCCTCCAGTTTTATTTCTCCAATTTTCGTCTGCTCGAATGACAGGTCGTCTGCGAGGGGATATCAAAAAATGTATTTAGATCATATTAAGAAATATTGTCTGGGTTTATTCTGTAGATATTTTTCAGAACACGATCGAATTTAGTAACTTGTTTCCATCGACTTTGTAATCTAGGCAAAAGAATTGAACTTTTAATTGAAAAGTACAAAAGGCATTCGGTTGTAACCGAATTTCCATTCCAGGGATGATCTAGTATATCAGGTTATTGTCTAATTTTGGCTTTGCCAAATGCGATCAAATATGTCATATAACTTCTTTATTTCTGCGTTATAATGACTTATGGTTCACTCATGTTAAATTGGCAAGTATTTCACGTTCAACTGACATTAAGACAGTTCCGAGAAATAAAGTGTAAAGCGTAAACAATGACAAAAGACAATTTTATTCATGAGTCATGGCGACTCTTGAGTATTTTTCAAGAATTCTGTGCGTGAGAAAATGTATAATTTTTGTAATAAACGAATTTAGAGGGGTTAGTGGAAATGGGACTCTCTTGCATCGCCAAAATTTATCGACCGATTCCATTTGTCAAATCATCTATCCTAAAGTCCATGTGACCCTTGAGCAGATTGATCTTAAAATCAGCATCGAATTCTTTTCATTTCGCCCTAATATTTGCTTTGCTGAAATATATGTAAATCTTCTTATTTGTATTTGAGAAATGAAAGGGCAAAAATAAACACAAAAAATGGCTGGCACAGTAGGAAGTCGCAACACATGTACATGTATATATTTTATATATTAAATGTTTTACTAATGTGTACACAATCTAGCGTTGGGCTGCCTTTTCAAGCTGATTTCCTGATCAGAACAGAGATATATTTCCAGGGAAATGTGAGGAAAGAAATCATGGAATTAATACTATCTCAAAAATTACAAAATGCAATGCACGCTTTTTAAAGCGCAATACCATCTACCCTTGCACCGTCACATGATGACTGCACATCTCCTGAATTTGCTTAACCATTTACACAACAATCAATCCTACGGAAATTTGAATCTTAAGAAAACAATGTGAGCAACGGAGAAATTGCTTGATAGAAGCAATTTCTCCGTTTCTCACATATCTTTTTAAATCAATGTGCGCGTTTGCGTACAAATGTACTGCTAGCAACATTTATGAGACCCAAAATATACGGCGGAAACTATTCCGACGTATCATAATGAACTCTGCGCGCTGAATATTCCCGAAAACATATTAATTCCTACTTCTGTCAAATTGAGATGGCGCTTATGAAATCACGGGGCGGTTTTTTCGACACTGGGCGATGAAAAATTACAAAATTACATTATCCTGTCACCGAGTTTTGAATATATTAACACTTGTTTACGACTCACGGCGCCATTTTGACAAAGTTAGTGGTGATTTCTGGGAAATGTGGTAAAGTATAGTCTCATATAGATGGTCTGTTTTTTTTCTTCTATTTATATGAATAAAGATGATCTTCGTTTACTTTTACATAAGCCAGAGTATCTGGACAAAAGGTCATTAAGGTAGTTGAGAACAACATGGATCAAGATTAGTCTGCCTTTCCATGCAATCTGATCAAGATACACGTTATTCTATAATGTATTCTTTATGACGTAATTCAACTTTAAGACAACTGCTATAATATTATATCGGCTGATCTGTAAACAGGGTGAACAACGACCTATAGTTATGGTTGAAGTTGAAAAATGGGTTAATGGCATTTTGAGAACAACATGGCTCCAGATATTAGTATGCATGAGCCGTCCAGTGGCGGATCCAGAGGGGGTTCGGGGGGTTCAAACGAACCCCCCTCTGTAACCAAAATATTTAATTGTCATGCAGAAATTCAGCCAAATTTGAGTAATACTAGGAAAACGAACCCCCCTTTTTGAATATTCGAACCCCCCTAATAGAAATCCTGGATCCGCCGCTGGCCGTCTAATCTGGATCCGTGTTGCTCTCAAAGATCCCCTGTAGTGCATGTACCTTTAACAATTGCAAGATTTACTGACCGACCCCTGACGAAATGTATTTGTTTAACGTAAATCACCAGACTTCAAAGTTTAAGACTTTTCCAAATTCAAAGATCTTGCAAACGAAAGTTTCAAGCGAATGAAATTTTACATATTTTGTCTTTCTGTGTAGAAAATATTGTTGGAAATGAAGAAAGCATTTATCTGGTGGGCGTCAAAAAGCCCCATTAAGTTGGAAAGGGCTTTAAAGCCTTTAAGTCTCATCGTTTATATTCGAACTCATTTATATTTTGAAAATGAGAGGTTTAAAGTTTGTGCATGCATTTCATCAGGAATTTGAATTTTTGAAATTCCGTGACAAAATTTCGAGAAAAAAACGCCATGCTCATTACGTGTGGAAAATTCTCGTCTTTTTCTGACAAAACAATTTCCTGAAAATTGAATATCACGAGACATTAAAAATGATCAAGATTTATGAATCCGGCATTTTTATTTTTCCATTAAGCCATCTCCGTATTATATTTCTTCTTCGACTTGACATCATGTTTGAGAGATTGATTTGGACCAGGATCTGGAAAAAGATCCATTCTGGCATTCCAGACTAACATGGATCCTGATCAGGCTGCGTTTACACGCAGTCTGATCATGAACCATGTTGCTCTCTTAAATAATTCTTCGTTACAATACACACGGTGTATATAGTAGGGTGACTTTCAAGGCTTGGTTGAAGGTGGGGTGGTCACAAAAGTACCACATTTTCTAACCTATACTAAAATGTTTGTCATATCCGGAAGTTTGTCAATCGGTGAATATCAAGTCTTGGTTGTTGGTACGAGCTGAGAAATCCAAGATGGCGTCCAAGATGGCCGCCAGAATTGAAAACAAGGGGTTGTTGTATATGATTGCCTGTACTGATTTAATGTATATCTATACATCATACAAACTAGGTTTAATATCATATACTATGTTTGAACTTTTTCATTTTACATTTTACAATGGTCACAATGTCAAGGTCAATGTCAAATTCAAGGTCAAATGTGAAAAATAGCGAAAAAATACGTCATCTACCAATTTTCTTTTCTTATTTCTCAAAAGTTTGCATAAAAAGCCAGGAATGTTATATACCAAAATAAACTACAATATATAGGCTTTGATAAATTAACATAAAGATTAAGATATCTTGTGTTTCCATGGAGATATCCAAGATGGCGTCTATATACCCCTCCTGAAAAATAATGGAAAACTGTATTTTCCCCCAATTTTGATATGCATAATGGTCACTAAAATTAATGTCAAAGTGTTATTTTTTTTATATTAGTGCAATGCTCATATTCTAGATAAAGCTGTCATGTAAGACTAGAAAATAATCTTATTTGTTGTAAAATCCAAGATGGCATCCAATATGGCCGCCACAATGAAAACTAAATGGGCTATCGTATATGATTATTTGTTCTGACTTAATGTATATCTGAATATCAAATAATCTAGATTTATTTCATGCAGTGTGTTTGGTCTTTTTTATGATACATTTCAAAATGAAAAAAATTAAAATGGTTTCAAGGTCAAGGTCAAATTCAAGGTCAAATGTGAAATAAATCTGTAATTTTACATATTTTTTTGTTTTTACAGAAAATCTTGCGCAAAAGATATGAAATGTTATATACCACAATAAACAACAATATACAGGCTTTTATGATTAAATGTTAAAAGGGCCAATGCCAGGGATCAGAACAACATGGGCACAGTCAGAGTATGCATTGTTATGTGGTGCATTGAATTATCTTGGGCCGAAAGAAAGGAATATACCAATTTTTTCACTATCTATCAAGGTCCAGTTTCCCATAAATATCATTATAAATATAAAAGGTGGGTCAGTCAATAATATACAGATTTGATCTTTAAGGACTAAATGAACTTCATTTGAAATTTCCTTTGACAGAAATAATCTAGCAACATATGATATGCATGTTGACCATTCCATATTTTAAAGTTTGGTTTAAAGTCTGTTTTACGAACAGAGAAACGCACTCAACCGACTTTACACTTTAACCCAGGACCACTGAGTCTCAAGTTGGCTGTTATTAATCGTCGCCTTCGGCAGCCACAGCAATTTGGGGTTCAACATTCCTGTGTAACCATTTATATACCTGGGTGAAGAGGAGCAACGTGGGGGTAATTCTTTTGCTCAGAAAAAAAAGCTGTGGTACCGGCAGAATTTGAACCCAGGACCCTTCGATTCCAAAGCCCGAGTCCTACCTCTAGACCAAGGCGCCCCTGGTAATTTCTGGCATACGTTTTTTTACCTCAGACATCCTAGCATGGCTACATTAAAGATTTGGATATGTCATGTAGCCATGGATATTTTCATGGTGGTGTCTAATCAGAAACCTTGTGAAAATAATTGAAAATCATATTGATTAAACCATGTTTCATATATGATTTGCGATATAGCCCCTACAATGATATGTTAAATGTTAAGTAGGGAGGATACTCGTATTTTAACTATAACAGCTTGAAAAGTAATTACAAAACAAACAGTATTCGTGACTTTTATTCAATATTTTACCACCCGGTTTATGAGTATAGTCATAGTTGAATAATTAACCTGTTTAAAACCCATACTTGAATGATCGTTCATGGAAAGACTCATGTGACAATACATAGTAGCAAGATTATTTAATCGTCATTTATGTATGTTGCCCATACATGTATAATACTCCTTTAAAACTCAAAGATAATCAATAAGAGGCACAGAAGGCCATATGGGTCACCTGAATCAAATGAGCAGAAAGGCATTGTATTTACAGATAAAGTACACTTATAATATCATTCCCACAAGTATATTGAAAGATATACACAGCATAGCCATTTTTAAACAGATTTTATTTTCTTGTACAAACCTTATAGTCCGAACACTCTAAAAATCAAATATGAATCCAATCTATCAGCAGGTTCACGAGAAGAAGATTAATATTTTCAGATGTACCATATTTAGGCTACCGCCTTAGTGGCCCATTATGGGGTCGCAAGGGGAGGTAACTCTGAAGCTACTTCCTATAAGAATGCATCCTACCAAAATTGGTTGAAATCCATCCAATGGTTCAAAATAACACTTATACACTAATAACACGCCCCACCCCACCACCTCAGCAGTGCCAATTCTTGACATTTTTTTTCTTTTGTACAAACTTTGCAGTCCTTGCCCTAAAGACTCTAAATACCAAATGTGAATCCAATCCAACAGCCGGTTCATGAGAAGAATATTTTAAGATGTTCCCTTTTTACACACTTTTTGGCCCCTTATGGGGCCCCAAGGTGAGCTAACTCCATAATTTGTACAAATCTGAGGCGGCTTTCCATGGGAGATACTTCCTGCCAAATATGGTTGAAATCCGTCCAATGGTTCTCAAGAAGAAGTCGAAAATGTTAAAAGTTAACACACGACGGATGACGCACAGCGCACGACGACGGACAAAAATGGTGGCAATCGGTCACCATGACCTTCGGTCAGGTGACATAAAATGCTGATCAAAATTGGTTGAAATGAAATAACCCAATTAGTTATACAGGTATTGCACAAAGAATCATATTGTCCAGCAAGATTAACCCGGGACATCTGCATATGTAATGACCCCACTTCGGTCATGTTTTGTTTAGACGCTCAACTAACGGAATTTGCACACGAAAATTAAGTTGTCCCTGGTTAATTTGGGTGGACAATAACAACTTTGAGTCAAATTCAAACAATAATAAAAGGGTAAACACGACTGTTTTCATATAAACAGGGTTAAATTAAAAAGATGTAAACTTGTGTAAATCACTAAATCGACATATCATGAAAACTTTTAGAAATCTCCTTTTAAGCTTGGGTTTGGCATTTTAGATAGATGTAACTGTCTGGTTTTGAAATAAAAGTGCTCAGACTCCTAGTTCGGTAAACTGGTGCAAAATGGTGTAGCAGGAGTATTAAAGATGTCTGCATCTGGACTAAACAAGAGTACTTGGGATAAACATGTATTGTACAAAATAACAATTGACTTGTACAATATTTTAATCAAATCCACTACTGATGGACATGGATTAATATTCTGTCAGTTAGAGCTTACTTACAGTATTATTTTGTTTAAAGCCTGTTGAGATGTCACCTTAAGGTCTACGTAAAGCTGGTCAAGAACTTTTTTGGGATATATGACTTTCACATTTGTTTGTTTATTTAATACCATCAATGACAGGTCTCCAAGCTCTTGGCTTGAGTTTTAATTCTGTTCTCAAAATGAGATCGAAGATTACATTATCGGCATTTACACCTCCACTATTGCATTTAATGTAAGTCTAGAACATATTGTTAGGATCACAGAATATAGCTTGGAGTGGTGATGCAAGAGACTATAACACATCAGCGACTGCCACCTCACCTAAGATGATAGGTCAACCTACACACAATTTCATCAACATACAATTGGAGTTTATCAAACAAGTCTCACATACTTGTTTGTTACCATTTTGCGAATCTCATCAAACAAGCTAAGTGGTACTTGTGCATTTTCAAATGATATAACTATATACCTTTTAAGCTGTTTATCGCTTACAAACTGATAACAATCTTTTTAATCTTGCATTTCAATTTTGGTTTTATGGATCCTATTGCTGCCACTTTACTTTTAAGTAAAGGATCATAGAAGCTTTTCCTTTGTCTATGCATTATTTCACCATCTGGAATCACAATACATTCAGGAACATTACTCCAATCAAGAAGAAGCAGATGCTTGGGACTTGAATGAAACTTGATACTGACTATATTGGTTGCCAGACTGTGGCCAAAGTAGTCTTGGTTAGTCCATATACAGGTCATGTGCTAAAACTCCTGATACACATATTTACTGAATAAGGAGAGAGAGGCATTGTGGCTATCAAGAACATTACAAAAAATTGGAACTATCAACAACTTACATACAATAGTAAGGGAAGTGTTAATAAAATGTGTTGGTATTTTATATGGTATCAGTATTGGTAGTTCTTTGAACAAACTTTGAACAGAAAAGGTAAAAAAAAATAAACCCTAAAAGTCTGCAAGCAAATGACATAATTTTGCTGTATATGCTACAATGCGAGTATCACTTGCTGGTCTGGAAAGGATGCCATCCTGCAATGTAGCAGCTGTCTGACCCACCAAAGTTGGATAAATGATGGACAGTAAGACAGATCAATCAGCTCCATTACTCATGATTCTACCAGTTACTCCACCATAACTTCTCAGTGACTTTGTTTATGATAGAATAGACATATATGAGCATCAATGTACACAAAACCTAATGGATATACCATTACCTAAGATCTTTGATTGCACTAATTGTTCATGTAGCTTCTCTCAAGTAACCAGTGTCTATGTATATACGAAACTTGATGATTATCACTAATTCAGATTTAAGTAGGATGTCATGATATATTACAAAAAGAAAAAAATCCATCATAATTGGGGGTCTCATAAAGTTTTAAATGGGACATGTGATTCTTGTGAATTTAGAAAATAAATGCCTAAACTGGTTAGGACGGCAAAATTGCTCTATACAGTGTATTGTGTGATATAGGACCCACTAAAGAAGTATCATCATTTTGATTTTTGTTGGAATGAACTGTGTCTCAAATTTGTTTTTAAATGAAGAACTAAATTGCATATATACTGTATTTAAAGCACTTTTTTATTCTACATATTTCCTGTTGTCGAATTCTGACATTTCAAAGCTCAAAAGGCTACCGTCAAACTAAATTTAGATGGATGTTTTTTTTTTATCATTTTGCATGGCATATTCAATTCTATATCGGATAATATTATGATGATACTTCAGATAGCTTTATATAGTAAATGAGTTTTGTGCCAATTTAGAATATAAAGATGAACGACTTCGACATTATTTGAATTACCATAACACAAATCAAATTTGAAACATGGTAAAAACAAAGATTTTTATTATTCTCTCAAGGTGTTTGTACACATCATTTTACAATCTCCATGACAATGCAACACATCCTAATCTTAATATCAAGTTAATGAAGTTCATACACCATTGTTTATTTTAGTATATAGCTTTTTATTCAAGATTTTGTGTACAATAACAAAAAAAATACATAAAATATCAGATACATTCACTATTTTTCACTATTTTTCACATCTGACCTTGAATTTGACCTTGACCTTGACATTGAAAACATTTTAAAAATATATCATAAAAAGATCAAATACGCTGCATAAAATAAAATCTGCTTTATCTGATATACAGATATACATAAAGTCAGTACATATACAATGATATAAGACAGCCCATTTGGTTTTCATTGCAGCGGCCATATTGGACGCCATCTTGGATTTTGCAACAAATAAGAATATTTTCTAGTCTTACATGACAGCTTTATCTAGAATATGAGCATTGCTAAAGTATAAAGAATTAAAGTTACACTTTGACATTAATTTAAATGACCATTATGTATATCAAAATTATGGGAAAACTGGTAAAATACTGTTTTCCATTATTTTTCACTAGGGGCCTATAGACGCCATCTTGAATATCTCCATGGAAACACAAGATATCTTAATCTTTATGTTAATTTATTAAAGCCTATATATTGTAGTTTATTTTGGTATATAACATTCCTGGTTTTTTATGCAAACTTTTGAGTAATAAGAAAAGAAAACTGGTAGATGACGTATTTTTTCACTATTTTTCACATTTGACCTTGAATTTGACCTTGACCTTGACATTATGACCATTGTAAAATGTATCACAAGAAAGTTCAAACATAGTATATGATATTAAACCTAGTTTGTATGATGTATAGATATACATTAAATCAGTACAGGCAATCATATACAACAACCCCTTGTTTTCAATTCTGGCGGCCATCTTGGACGCCATCTTGGATTTCTCAGCTCGTACCAACATCCAAGACTTGATATTGACCGTTTTATAAACTTCAGGATATGACAAACATTTTGGTATAGATTAGAAAATGTGGTACTTTTGTGACCACCTACTCCATGAAATAG
The DNA here is from genome assembly GCA_963680895.1 of Fragum sueziense. Lineage (NCBI taxonomy): Eukaryota > Metazoa > Mollusca > Bivalvia > Cardiida > Cardiidae > Fragum > Fragum sueziense. Next base: position 24,111,305 of record OY804599.1, on the reverse strand, counting down.
GCCACTTTTTCAGGGAAAGTCACTCCACTATAATCACGTGACTTAGAATTTCCGATAATCTTCAATAACTTTGTCAATACTTGACCAATTTGAATTCGGTTTGAAGCAGAGAATGCGGAAAAATGTCAGAAATAACCTAGACGTAGTAGATTTTTGAAAAATCAATTGATAAAAAAGTTATTGAAGATAAACCAAAATTTTGGTTTATCTTCAATAACTTTTGTATTATTTGATTTTTCAAAAATCCAACACGTTCATCTAATGCGTGACTTCTGTCCACCTTCTCTGCTTCAAACCGAATTCAAATCGATCCAGTATTAACAAAATTATTGAAGATTTTTTGAAATTGAAGCATCACGTGATTATCCACCGTGATACATGCTGTAACTGTTAGACAGCAATAATGATTCCGACCAGACTACACCTTTAATCAACATCAATTTGTCATCTAAGTTGGACTACATTAAAATGTGGTGTTTGTGAAAGAGATGATATTTTTCTTTCATTTTTTCTTCTTTTTTTTTCTTCCTTTTTTTTTTTTTTTTTTTTTTTTTTTTTTTTTTTTTTTTTTTTTTTTTTATTATTCAATCAACCTTTTTAAGATGTACAATAGAAGTAGAAATTATTTGTTGAACAGTTTGCTCTTTTGAAGTTAAATAGGCATACTAATACAAAACATTTGAGCCATGATCTTGAAAAGGGTCTTTATTCCATGTTAGGCTAACGTGTTTCAAGATCAACCGGTGCCTGAATGCAGACTGACCAGGATCCACGCTGCTGTCTTACAGTTGCTGTAGATCATGAAGAAGCTATTAACCCTTTCCCAAACGGCAAAACTTTAGGGTGACCCTCTTCAAAATTGCCAAAAATGACAAAATCGAAGTTATTAGAGATAGAATTTGTGTAAAATATGGCATATAAAATATTGAGACAAAAGAAGAAACTGCTGGTTATCAGCAGTTTCTTCTTTTGTTTCAATGTTTTCCAAGCCTTTCTATTAGGGACGTCAAAACCAGGTCTTGTTTGGGAAAGGGTTGATTGGGAAAACAAAATGGTTCCTGGTCAGACTGCGTGTATACGCAGGCTGATCTGGAACCATATTGTACTTAAAGACCTCAATGAACCTTTTTACAGATCCTGCATCATTTGCTTTTTTCAGAACAAAAAGAAAAGTGTTCCCCCCTAGTTGGTTACCAAGTCACGTCTTTCCCCTCACAAACAACAGCTCTCTAAATTAATACAGTTTCTCACTGATAATATGATATGCAAATATTGCCTTTTAAAAATTCCAAGAAATCATCGATGGGAAGACAAAAAAAGTTATCTCGCCTTTAAACAAGCTATTGATTTTCATCACAATCTTTTGTCTTCTTTTAACCCTTATTGCCCTCTGTTTTGACCAAGCTCATATATAATTAATTTTATACATGTGACGAAAAGGGAAAAGAACTGTTTGCGAGTGAGAGTAGATTTGGAGAGACGAGTAGTAGATAGATGGATTCATTGCTTTTAAGTTTCTTAATTTTGATATAGAACGAAGTATCGATGAATTATTCAATGGATTGATTTTAAAAAATGTCATTCATTCATTCATTCATCCGTTCGTTCGTTCGTTCGTTCGTTCGTTCGTTCGTTCGCTCGCTCGTTCGTTCGTTCGTTCGTTCGTTCGTTCGTTCGTTCGATCGATTAATCAATCAATCAATCAATCAATCAATCAATCAATCAATCAATCAATCAATCAATCAATCAATCAATCAATCAATCAATCAATTCATTCATTCATTCTCAATTACTTTTTAAGCTGTCTACATGTTCTTTTTGTGTTGTCATGTTTCCTCTATAAAAATAAGGGTTTAATTGGGAGAAATTTCGGGGCCATGAAGGGTTAATTTTCACTTTGACATTCCGGCCTGTTCTAACTGGGCGAATTAAACTATCGTCATTAGTGTACCATCTTTTTTGTCTTCTAAGAGGACACAACCCTTAACACCAAATATAGTCTTGAAATGGGGAAAAAGTGCATGATTCTAGTTTATGCTCTCCCAAAGAATACTGCGTTTTGACGCATCTTACCATTTAAACTGTATATTGCAGAAAAGTAAAATAATACTGATGGCCAGCCTTTTCCCTCTTTACTTCAAGATTATCAACTTTATAAAAAGATAATATGCTTTTCGACACTGTAAGATTATTTCAGTAATCTGTAACGCCTTTATTTTTTTCAGAGCTCCAAATTTTTTTATTTTGGGAAAATGTCCATGCATTTATACTGTTATAGCCTATCCTTTTATCATGAGATTGTAACTACATGCACTTTAAACAGTTCATAAGTAGCAAATATTCAGACTGTTTTTGTGTATAAAAATAGCACAGAAGATATTGAGATAATCATCAACATTTTATTACTTTATCTCAATGTTTTCCAATGCCTCACGTTCTGGAGATTTCAAAACCAGGTATCTTTTGGGTGGAAAGAGTTAAGGTGTTTTGGACAACCCGTTCAATTAGGGTTAATCATTCACATTTGTCTCCCTTTTACCATATGATTTTGGAGGGATGTCCCGCGCCACCACACAAATTATTCTGAACAATAATTGTTCAACTTTGTTTAGACTAACAAAATATCGTCATCCGATTGTAGGTGTTTTTGTCTATAGCTTATGCTTAGACATGTTATCGTTCACCGTTTACTGTACTGGGCACGATGGATAATCACGTGATGCAATATTTTCAGAAAATCTTCAATAATTTTGTAAATACTGGACCGATTTGAATTCGGTTTGAAGCAGAGAATGTGGACAGACGTCACGCATTAGATGGACGTGATTGATTTTTGAAAAATCAACTGATAGAAAAGTTATTAAAGATAAACCAAAATGTTGGTTTATCTTCAATAACTTTTTTATCAGTTGATTTTTCAAAAAAAACAACACGCACAGCTTTTTCCTAGCATTTTACCACATTCTCTGCTTCAAACCGAATTCAAATTGGTCAAGTATTAAAAAAGATATTGAAGATTATCGGAAATTCTGAGTCACGTATTTATACACCGTGCTAGGTTTGACTAAAGTTACACTTGAATATTAAGTACGCTCATACAACTTTCTGTGTCTTAAAGTTGGATGGAGATCTATGATTTCGTGTTTCTAACCAAACTCTAAGGGTAAAGTTTCATTTAAAATGAAATTAAATGTACAAAGAATAAATAAATCTTCTTTTTCTTGTGTAAGGTCAGGAGTTATTTCGGCTTGTTATTGAAGTGAAATACATGGTCAGTAATGAATGAATGTTGCGTAGTTTTTGTTTGAGATTATGCCTTGTGTAGGTTGATCATTTTAAAAATAATAGCATGGGAAAAAAACTTAGGCAAAAGAACAAAATGCCATAACAATTTAGGGGAGACCGGGGCTATTTCGGCCCCGGGGCAAGTTCGGCTAGTGGCTCTTTTGAGCCTGTCGACAGAGATAGAGAGCTCTGACCCGGATTTTAATGTCACTCATGACGAAAGCTTTTCGCAGAAGGTTTTTGGTCGAATTTAATACAAAAACATAGAATTTAGAACACGATTCTGATTTTTAGACACTTTCAGTATTTTTCCACATTTATGTAAGTTTTAATTTATAGTAATATGCGCCAGGATTCAGATTTCATTTTTGTATATTTATGAAGACAATTAAGTCCTCTTTCATATTAAAACTTAAGGTGAAGTGTTCATGTTATCTAAAAGAAGATATGGCGTGATGTTGACACCAGGTCTGTCTGGGGCTAGTTCGGCCTTTGGGGTTGGGGCAAGTTCGGCCACCACCAAACTTGCCCATGAATAAAAAGAATAATCGCTGTTAGAATTGCCATTTCTTGACGACTCCGAATATATCAATTGTTCAGATCTAGCTCTAACAGAAATGTAAAAAATGGACAAATTCAAAATCACAGGCCGAACTTGCCCCATCCTCTACTTGTTATCCCGAATGTCCCCTTACTCACGGTGATTTGACTGTTATAACAATGCTTTTTCAATTTATACCTTCATTTGGAAGTCGTATACAGATTCCTATAAATTCAAACAGTCTAAAAATCAAATATAAGGATTTATAGGTCTGTGCATACCTTGTCCCAAGGGTGGGCCGAACTTGCCCCATGTATGGGGCAAGTTCGGCCACCACGATCAAAACTCTAAAATTTGAAATTCTCTTTATTGAAAAGAAAAATATAAAAAGGACAGACGCAGTTTGATTGGCTTTTGCCTGTCGAACTTAAATATATAAATCACGCCCAAATAACTTTCATATAATTCAAAATATGAGCAATCGAAATTAGGGGGCCGAAATAGCCCCGGTCTCCCCTACTTATTTTCTTTTGATTCTTTCCAAACCCTTCTCTGGTGGAAGCGTCATCTATATTGAAATCAAGTCTTGTTTGGGACAGGGTTAATGGATAACGACGAAATTGCTGTTGATTAGTCAATATTATAACGTGCACATTGATCCCAATCTACGCCGCGTATTTTATTACAGGCTTGCTTTACTGCATCGTTTCTTCTACTGCCTTTGTAGCGTCTATAAAATCCGTCAAATCTCGTCTGAAATCTCGCTTGGCTCTCATTGATCCGAGATTATCCCTTTCACAAACGACAAATTTTATGAAGATCATTCCTAAAAGAAAGGAGTTGCAGACGACACAATCAGTGGATTCTTTTTAAGTTCAAAATAATTATTGTGCAATAGGAAACCTCGAAAGGAAAAGAGAACAATATTGTTATCAGTATTTCCTTCTTATGCCTACAAGAATGTCTATATCAATATCAAGTAAACTAAAGGTCGTCAAAAACAGTCGCTTTGGGACGTTTTAGGAATACATAGCGAGAAAAGAAGAAATTGTTGATAAATAGCTAAGCTAAACTGTGTTTAATCATACAATCATTCTTCTTTTACGCTAATTTTGGTAATATTCATTTTATCGTCTTATCTGTAACAGTTTTCAATTCAAACCATTCCCAAATAATTTCCTTTAGGACAAAGTCGACCCCAGAAAGCTCTAGATGCTTGAGAGTCGACCGACCCAGGCTTGTCCATTTCCAAACAAAAACTCAAATTCTAATTGGAAAACTCTTGCATACGAAGAAATAGATATAGTTGAGTCATGATCTGGAACAATGTTATGGTGTCTGAGAATAACAATGATCCAGATCAGCATATAGGCCTACATACGCACGGTCTGGACAAGATCCGTGTAGTGCTCTAATAGCTCCTTCATGCCCTGTAGCAACTGTAACAGTGCATCATGGGTTCTGATCAGCTTGCACTAAAGACACATCTGTAAAATATTTATTTGGAGAAAAGGAGCAAACTTTCCTTATGTTTTTTTTTTTTTTTTTTTTTTTAATTTTTTTTAACATTGAAAGATAAACGTCAAAGCCAATTACTGTTTGGAGAAGGGTTGACCCCAGACACAAAGAAGCGTGAAAGTGGAGCGACCCCAGTTACTCTAGAACTCTATAACACGCGGAGTTTTATTCTTCAATTAATATCAACAAGATCGGTTGTGACGAGCGCATGAAATGATGTGACGTTTGCCTGGAACTCGCCGCGTCGTCAGAATAGCGTCCAGTATTGCTAAAAATCAGAAATCATGACATAAAACGAACACACATAGAAATCACTATATGAAACAGTGATGTACTTCAGATTGTTTTTAGCTACATTTTTTGCGGGTGCATTTTTGTAGATCGGAGCCCAAAATTGCGCATTTTATTTTTGCGAATTTATTCTGCATTTTTTTTAATAATAAACGAGAGCTATTTGATATTCGGTTTTGCTACAAATCATAATTGGTATCGCTCTTCTACGTTTGTGTTCTCATTGACCTACTGGAAAAGCATCCTACTGGAAAAGTATCCGTTTACCGCATTATTACTCATGATAACGATAGAAAATATAGCACAAAATATTTGATCATTAGCATTTTCTTCTTTTGTTTCAATGTTTTCCCACTCCTTTTTAATAAGTGACACCAAGATTAGGATGATTAAAGTAAGGACGAATGGCTTTAAAGCATATACATGTAGGTGCAATTGCGTTTAGGATGATTAAAGTAAGGATGAATGGCTTTAAAGCATATACATGTAGGTGCAATTGCGTTTATACTACCAACAAAGTCCTCGTTTACCAACTGGTTGTCGACATTATTGCATGACACGGCAATAGATTTTTCCTTCTAATTCGTCAATCCATACTGTCAGTCATTTGACGTTTCCATATGCGAGCGTTTCCGAGATATTGAGTCCCAAAATAATGATTATATCGTCAAAAGCGACAGAGAGAAAATATTCCAGGAAAATGGCGACCCTATCGCCCCCATTAGCTGGTAAAAATACTAGAGTCGCAGGGGTTAATCCTTTCCCATAACGATAAAATTGTGGACTTTTCCAAATTCAAATGACTTGCAGACGATAAAATAAGTGCAACTAATTCATGAAATTTCTAAATATAAACATGGAAAGCAAAGACAGAAAAGAAGAAAATGCTGATGTTCAGCATTTTCTTCTTTTCTGTCAATGCTTTCCAAAAAGATTTGATTATTTGTATGAAAGCCGTGGCATGCATGAGAAAGGGTAAAAATGCTGGAGTCTCTGGGGTTAATCGATAGGGTCATATGAATAATCATATCTGGTGAAATCTGTTAGACTCGCGTCGGATGATATTGTCATCATGGGGCCCTTAATTCTTCATCATTTTATGTCTCTCTATTTGACATCGTTTTATAACAGTTTCTTGTCTTTTTTCTTTTATCCTTGTTATTTCAATCATTATCATTGCTGTCTTTCTGGTAAAATATAGAAACACTACATGAAGTAATTTTCGAATTTTCGGGCTCCAAGAACTGTTGCGGCTTGAAATCATAACGTGATGTAATCGCCAGACCTGCTCGAGTTGCAAGTGGTTCTGTACTTTCATTTTCAACCCTTACTTTGAGTAAAACAATTATGTTGCAATGTTAGTTCAAAGTAATATTTCATACGGAAGAATAGGACGACAGCCATTGAAGTAGCCATACAGTATACTTGATTGCCCACTGGTCATCGTTTATTACTAAATCAAAAGATTGATTCCGGTCTTTTCTCGTGATCTCTGTATTAATTTCTTATCCAATGATGTTTGTACATGTCATAATATATGAGAAATCTGATGCAACTTTTTATTGGCTCAAAAACAATTCAGATGGCAATATTTTCAAATTAAGGTACCCAAACCCTTAAAAGTATCAAAGAGTCAGGGGCGAAATTTGAAAAGTGCCAATAATTCCTATTTAGTGTGTTACATTTCCATTCCAAATACAAACATAAACATTTTGCATGGTATAGAATTTTGAATTAATGCATACTTATAATTGAAAAAAAAAAGTTCAAAATTATCTCCCTTGTATTATATGAATATAGAATGAAAAATATTTTTAAATTATTATCTTCTTCAAGTATAATCTTGAAATCCGGCACGGTGAATCGACTTATGTGAAGTGTATTTACAAGTGCGTGTAATTTGATGCATTTCGTATAGCTAGAGAGTGCTAGGTTTTTTTTCAGGGTCTGTAAACCTTAACGTACGAAAGAATTAAAGAATCAAAGATTTTCATTGGATAACAATTATCGTTTATTTATTTTTGACAGACTGCATTATGTGTATCAGTGTATACTGTCATTGGATAATGATGAATAATAATTATGATGCAGTTGGTGACGTCAAAATATTGAAAATCTGATCAAACTGATGTCCTGAAATAGAATACAGAGATGAAACCGTTCGAAAACATCGGTGAACTTTGAACGTATCTAGCAGAGCTACAGATAAGAGGGGGGATTGGTTTTCAAAATGCATTATTTCATTAATTGTTCATCAAACCCTATATTATAGGTACTCATTTGAATCGTCTCATCGAGACAATTCAAATGAGTACCCACAACATAGAGTTTAGATTAGAAATAACAAATTAAGAATGGATTCATCCCTCCTATCCGTTGCTATGTCGTCGAGTATACTTTATAATTATTTATTCTTCTAGAATTTTATCATAAACCACACGACGACAATCTATGTATGTTTACAAACTTCTTTGATAATTTCATTTCCTTTAATAAATCACCAAATGTTATCATTGAAACGTCACCGGAAAGGAATATTATAAAAATGCATGATTATGTTTTTTTTTCTAAATATATGCCCACTAGTAGTAAGCCAGTAGGCTTGTAATAAGTTTAGGGTTCATAAGTAGGCGTATTCGCATGATTACCGACAACGACGAACCAATAATTCTGAGCAAAACATTTCATAAATCTTTCATTGTTAAAGAGACATAAATCATCGGGGTTTTTGATGCCCCCTTAATTTTATGCCAAACATATCGTTCCCGGGGAAGCTATCTTCCATATTTTCCGCTAGTTTTGTTAAAAATGGGTACTTTGTATTCATTGCCGACAGAAATCTGTCATTTTCGCTGATATAAATCGGGGTCGTCTGACATTCCGATGACAGTCCACGTTCAATTTCCTGCGCACACATTCTGTCCGTCATAAATTTGTGATTTAATCACCCATCCTTGCTTTATACCAGTAATGGCTGATATCCTCTTGCAAGGGGAACTAATCAGACACCATTTTACGTGCACGCAACTAATATCACTATAAAAATTCCAGCTTTTATAGATATAGTATGAAGTGGTAGTAGGTATACGAAAACGAGTGCACAGTCCACATTTATAAGAATCCTATTTAGAAGCAGCAAGGGTACCGATCTACAGTTTTAAGCGGCAGCTTATTTAACCACGATTCTAAGAATCTACGTTGGCGACAATACAATCATGTAATCAATGTAGGTAAAATTTCAAAATGTTGTCACCAGATTTACCTCGAAACTTTTGTTCTTCCATTAATTTTACTCGAAATGTGTGTGTTAACAAAAATATGCATGTATGTGTTTATGTATAATCTAAAACTTCTTATGATTATTATCCATTTACTTTTTCGTCCATGTAAAATGATACGACAAAACAAAACCAGAGTAATGAAAGTACTGTTGGGAAGCAAATTTGTCAATAATGTAGGCCTGTCCAGAAGTAGAGTACTTTGATTAGGTACTTTGATTATCCATTTGAATACATTGAATACTTTGATTCGTAGAGTACATTGATAAGGTACTTTGATTATCCAGAATACCTTGAATACTTTGATTCCATGCTGGAGTTGTATCTATTTTTAGCACAACTTCATGCATATTAATCGTTTGTGTAAGCTTTTGAATATGTTTCATAGTTCAATAAACTTGACTGACCCACTTACAAGGAAGGTCATTGGACTGATCTTTGTACCATAATAAAGCAAATTACTACGTCAATCTTTTCTTCTCTTAGAGACATGATTAATTGATTGTTTCATTTTCAGTCACACAATTCAAAATCTACACATAATTTAAGACTTACATATTGAATATTCGAATGACTGTTACCTCATCAATCTTTGCTTTTGATAGAACTATTTATAGTGAGGAGGACCGGAAGATGTTGTGTGGTATGCAGAGAATGGTAAAGTGCAGAGACAGGTGGCTGCAAAGAGAAGCAAATTTTGCAATTGGAAGCAAATTTTGCAAAATTTGCTTCCAAAAAATGATGGCGAAACTGGGCTGCCTAAATTTACTGCATTGTTCAACGTGGCGTCAAATTTCTATTGTGAGGACACGACTTATTCAAAATGTCATGTTAGAATTTCATCACTAAGTCGCTTTTTCACTGTATATTAGGGGGGGGGCTACTCTTGATGTCAAAACGTATATGGAAAGATAAAAAAAACGAAATATTTCCGTTCAACGGTCAGGTCATAGATATAAAATGAAGGTCTCATTTTACGACGATTATTATCTAGTTGTCCTTGAAAGGATTAAATCAACGTCATACACTATTGCATAAACAAACTAAATTTGTAAGAAATGTGGTCTGATTTTAAGAGAAAGCTTCATTTTCTCTATGAATAAATCATTATATAAGCCAAGTAAAACTACCCTGCTTAACCTAAGTGATTGTGGCGCCAATTTTATTGAAGTGCTTTCCAAAATGATTTTGAAATGGCCTTTTTAGCATAAGATAAAACAGAATTGGAGAAAAGTTCTGCAACTGATAGTACCGATTAGATTTGAATTCCCTTTTATGGTATTCCTTTTCTTACTTTTAAATATTGGATACCTAGATCTAACAACCTAAAACGTTTTCGATTCGAATTTTGCAATTGCAACATGACTGGTTACTTAATTAAATATTTGAGCCTTAATTTATGAGCAGGTCTTTGGAACCAATGTGTAGGCCTTGCACACCACGAATGTTGCATCACATAAGATTCGTGCGGGTTTTTTAAACAAGAAAACAGAAACTCCTTTGCGTTGATGTTGATATAATCCGATCATAATATCGTCGCTTTTCAACAAAAACATCGTATCGAGGTTTTTGTTGAAAAACAGCGATATGTACTCCTACGTGCCTCCTCCTATTTTGAGACAACGGCATTGGTCTTTAGCACTCACAGCTTTTTTCCACAACCCCATAGCTACGACTTTAAACAAGCTCTGGATATGGACGGTTCAAGAAATACGATGAAATGCTCAATGTAACTATGGACTTGCAACATATCGTCTATTTTTAACGAAAACCTCGTAACTGCTGCTTGTTTTAAAGTGCAGTTACGAGGTTTTTGTTGAAAAGGAGAGATATTTAAGTCGTTTACTGCATTTTGTCGCCAAGATTTACATCGAAAAATGTACACACAGTATCATGGGAGATTTATAAGATGAATAAGGTAGAATTATATCCCTTCTAGGATAATTGGATTCGTTTGTGATATTAATGTAGAGTATTTAATCAGAATTGCTTTCAAAACTCCAGAAATTCTCTTTTCATAGGAAAATACGAGAAAATTGAATCTGCCCTATCGTTTCAAGATCGTATAATATTATTGGTCTCTTATGACTTTTGAGCTCTGTGCTAGATCATCATTTTATTTAACCATTTTCCAAAGAAATCTGTTTTCAAACCTTGCAGAGCAGTGGAGCTTTGGAAAACAGTGTCAGAAGCGAAGGAAATGCTGATTGCCAAACTATTTTTGTGAGCTGTAGGCTTGACCAGCATTTCCCTTAACCCTTTCCCAAACGACAAAATTTAGACTTTTCCAATTTGAAAGCTGCTTCAGAGGACAAAATTGGTTTAAATTCACATGGAAATTGTGTATATTATGGCTCAGAAAATATTGTGGCAAAAGGAGAAAATGCTGAATATCAGCATTTTCTTCTTTTGTCTCAATATTTTCCAAAGTCATTTCTAATTGGGACGTCAAAACCAGGTCTTGTTTGGGAAAAGGTTAAACCAAATTCTTACATCGACAAACATCATCAGTACTCTGCCATCTGAAAAGAGACAATGACTTAGTTTTTCCGAACAACATAGATGCAGATGTTACAAAAATTCATCGACAACAAAAAAAACGAACATACAGTCGACAATCGTTATCTCGACAACGGATAAGTCGAAATTCCGCTTAAATCGAAGTTAAAGTCATGTCCCGTCCTCAACATATGGATATTAAGATGTTTAATCAAAATAATTCTGAAACAAATACAGCCATTGAAATTTAGTAGGAAAAGGATAGAAATTGCTCGTCTCGAGCAATTTCTTTCCTTTCCTACTTTATTTCAATCATGGACACATACGATGCCCATCAAAAATGGTTAAATCAAGTTTTCATCGAAAAATAATCAAAATCGGATGAGTCGAACTCCGGATATGTCGAGGTATTTTGACGGCCCCTCTGGCTTCGACACAACGAGTGTCGACTGTAGTTACGTTTTATATCATCGGTGTTTTACCGCATCAACTGACCCGCGCAAGCCTTTTAGCACATGCGTGAGATTAGACCGGTTGCCGTCCCGAAACTATAGGAGTGACACCGGCGTAAATTTTCCATTCTTTAGCCTATGTTAAAATGGTCAACAGCACCTTCCACAACATTCGCGGACACTCGTGACTTGGGTTGCTTCATCTACTGCCTCTTTACTCCCTTTTTATGGTGGTTTCAATATAGGTTGAGAAGAAAATCTGAAAATATCCAACAAAGAACAGGACCACTATTTACTTTCACTTTAGAATGGCTGTTTTCCGCCAAACTACATGTACATTTTCGGGAAGTATCCACAGAAAGTAGTCCTGCAAATAATGCAAAAAATATGCTTTAAAACCAAAGAGCAGATGCAAAAATACTAAATTATCAGAGAAAACAGTACTTAAACTATTGTTTAACACTGCAAACAGCCCTCTGCATGCAGAGACAAAAAAAAAATTGGACTATTTTCTATTGTACAATGACCCGGAAGCAAACAATTGACTGGGGTCACTCCTATAATACGCATGTTAATATCTTTGAAAAAAGCATCAGGTACAATAACCCGTCTACGATCGCGCATGTGCAAAAAGACTCCCGGAAGTCAAATGGTGCGGTAAAGATGGTTAAAGTTGAGAAGAACAACAACAAAGAATTAATAATTGTCTCGGAAACGAGATGGAGACCGAGAAATGGCTTCGTTATGACATATTATCAAAGTATTAGATAAACGAAATGGCCATTCTAACATAATTCTCGAATTGAAAACGTCATACAAGGGCATTATGCTTTTCTCATTATGGCATTGCATTGGAATATCTTCTCACAATAAGTTCAGAAAACTCTGAGGGATAAGAATGAAATGCTTGTAACTAGCATTTTCTCTTGTACAGCCACGTTTCTATGTTATGATGTTTCGTGCTTGTTTACTACTTTTAGACACTACTACTTTATCGTCTGTATTTGCTTTAAGTTTGGATCAGTCTAGCATTTTGTCGTTTGGGAAAGAGTTATCTTACAATCACTCTTTGATATTCCAACTAATGCTCAAATGTCGTCAGGTAAAATGGCCGGCGGACATGAAGGATAAAAAGGGAGGGGATTCTTTGATAGTCGCCTGTTGCCTTTCATGTGAAGCCGGAAAATTGTCACGACAATATTGTATAATTCTATGAAAATCCGACAATTAGATCATAATGGTTGTAAAACATGCATCATACATCGACAATATCAAAAGCTGTGACACGTTCAAAGTAATCATAGACAATATCAAAAGCTAATACGCGTACAAAGTCATATCGAGCTATTTCAATCTTTACACTTTACCATACGATTCCAGGTTTTGTCACCCTTTCCATTTGTGTGGTATTGGCAAAGGCAAATCATCGCTTTTCATTAAAAAGAACTCGTAACTGCAGCTTGTTGTAAGCTGCAGTTACGAGGGTTTTTTTTTTTTGGTGAAAAGCAGCGAAATGGTCAAATGGTAATGTCAACGTCTTCTAATCCAAATTGGTTGGTTCCACACGGATTCGAATCCAAGCTCTCACAATATCCTCTCGTGCGTTTTGCCTGAAGTCATTTGCCTCTCACCACTTATGGACTCGTCTAGATGCACGATGAGCCGGGTATTCCAGGTTTGCAGGCTGTATAAGAACAGAATGAACAAAGTTAAAGGGACTCGTGCTGGACAGAACACCATGTCTAGTTTCCCACCAAAAACTATGAATATTTAGTATAGGTATGTAAAGTTAGATATAGACTTGATTCAGAAGTACTTGATTCAAATTTCCATTGAAAGAAATGATCTACCCGCATAATGTTGTTCGACGACATGGGTCTATTTTAGCTCCCAGCCATTCACGGTATTCATGTCTATGTACATAACAATCTAAGCAATTGCCTATTTATATTTCGTTGCATAATTACAATAAATCTGCTTCGCTTTTCTGTATGTCCGCTATAAAAGACAAATAAGGCCTAGATATATTTTCTAGTGATTGAACATTTTAATCTAGGACTACTTTGTACAGATATTTTCATTATTACCCCACATTTGGAACACCTCCGATAATTCCATCAAAGATCGAATCATCGACTCGGAAGTGTGTGTATGAAGAAATGTTAAAAAGTCGCATTTCTTAGCCGGAAGCAGCTACGCTTCATAAAGTAGTTTTCGAGGTCATCCAAATGAACAACCATGGCAACTTGCGGGACTTGCAGGACTTAATCATTCTAAAAAGAGAGAACACTGGAACTGCAAACAATGCATTTCAGTATCATTCAGTCTCTTCGTTTTTGACAGTAAAAAATAATAAAACAAAACTGCGTCAGGTCATTTGAATCACATAATACCTTAAACAACACATGGGAAAAAAGCTATCTGGTCGTCAATAACATGTTTTATCGTGTGCTGTTTGAAAGAATATCCAAAACAAATTCACAATTTGACATCCCTGCTCAAACCTAAATTCAAACTGGTCAAGTATCAAACGATGTAACGAAGCTTTTCTTCAATTGTTATTGTTGTTGTTGTTGTGTCACGTGATTCCCCGCCGTTATGATTGTCAGACAAATTTGCAAACACGTGTATTCGACGATGATCCACCTTTTAATGGTCAAACAATAAAAGTTTAGAGGGATCCAAATTCAAAGATGTTGAAGACGACAATTTAAAGAGAATGAAATGTTACATTTTTGTCTTTTTGTACAGAAAACATTGTGGGAAATGGAGAAATTGCTTGTCACAAGCAATTTCTTCATTTTCCACAATGTTTATCAAATCCTTACTCTTGTAAAAGATCTTTTATCGTTTTCTGATGACTCAGTCACTACAATTACCTTTAAGCAAGAATGTCGGCTAGACCTTATTAATTTCTCGTTGAGCTGAAATTAATCTTCTCTCATCTTTTCTTGTCCTTTGTCGCGCTGTAAGCCGGCTTGCCTTTGATTTTGTTAAATATAACATAAACCTTATACCTTTTTTTCTTTCACCTTAGGGTTTCGTGATGAAAATTACGTATATAATACGCCCTTCTCATCTTTTGTCAAAGTTCAAAAGACTCACGATAATTCATTTTCGTCCGTTAATTAAAATTTGATCGTGGTCAGTTTTTGAACAATAAATGTTATTATTTTGATCTAATATTACATAAAAAGCGCTTTGTGACTGAATGGCTGATTTTGTGACTGAAGTTGATATAACAAGGCCGGTGAAAATGCGTCGAGCCCTATCAGAAAGGGATAAACTGACCCTTTCAAACATTGATCTAATTCAAAGGCTGCTGCAAACGTCTATTTTCACGGTGGATAATCACGTGATACAACAATTTAAGAAAATCTTAAATAATTTTGGTAATATGCGAACGATTTAAATTCAGTTTGAAGCAGAGAATGTGGACAGACGTCAAGCATTAGATGGACGTGTTAGATTTTTGTATAATCAACTGATGAAAACGTTATTGAAGATAAACCAAAATTTTGATTTATCTTCAATAACTTTTTCATCAGTTGATTTTTTCAAAAATCCAACACATCCAGGTTATTCCTAACAATTTTCCACCTTCTCTGCTTCAAACCGAATTCAAATTGGTCAGGTATTGACAAAGTTATTGAAGATTATTGGAAATTTTAAGTCACGTGATTATACACCGTGATTATGTTGATAATAATAGAATGTCTTGAATGTTACCTGAGAAAATATTAGTGGAAAGAAGCAAATGTTTGCCATGATATTTGCGTGATTCAGACTTCAAAGACATGTCTCTGGTCTTTTTCAACATTGTCAACATAGGCTCGTCTTTTTGTTTGGGAAACGGTGCATATAAATTATATTTAAGAGCTAGAACCTGGCGAGCCTGTGCGACTTTCACCTTATATTTATATAAATAATACATGATATATATTGGGTTTTTATAGATATAAAATAATAACAAAGTAGATATAGTTCTGTCGTCTATGTAAATTTAATTAGGATTGGGCTAATCTTGATATTGGTCGATGTAGGGAAGGGATTTAGAGTCTGTTTGTAGTTTAAGGGTCCAAGGGGTTCAGTCAAAAACTCTCATTTTCATTTCTATGACCATTCATTATTAACGGTCTATAAATTTGAATGTCCGAAATTACGCCCAGACTATTTTGAGGATGGTGTAATATGACCATCTGGGGCCTCGGTCGTCTATATAAATCATTTCTGAAATGTTATATAATACCTCGCGGTAAACATGAACAAAGACTGATGGACAAAATCGCTCAACTTTCTCCCTGGCTTTGTAAAAAAAGTACAACTCTGATTTTCAACAAAAACATCGTAACTACAGCTTAAAACATGCTGCAGTTACGAGGCTTTTGTTGAAAAGAGACAACCTGTATTTTTAACCATTCCAAGACCAAACAAATGGACCTGTACCAGGAAAGGGGGCCTTTGACCCTTTCCCATACAATAAAAATATGACTTCCCAGTTTCAAAGTTAAAGGTATTAATTTACAGATATAGGTTATGTAAATGTAGAATCATTATGTTAAAGTTGATGCAGGCGGGAAAATGTGTTCATCGCATTCTTCTTTTTGGCTTAATCTTACCAATAGTTGTTCCTACAAGGGACGTCAACACAAACCAATGGTTCTTTTGGAAAGGGCATTTGAAATCATCATGTGTCCATATCAGCCTGTGTATTCATGCAGTCGGATCAGGAAATATTCTGTTTTCGAACATTTGCTACAGGTTATGATGAAGCTATTAATGCAGACCGTGGACTTTGATTAGACTGCGCGTATACCCATGTTGATCTGGATCCATCTTGGTATCAAATGTTTTTAGCAACAGATAGGCGTGGTAAAGACATTCTAACTTTGTTATTCAATTCCAAATCCTATGAGACCTATTCATTGAGTACCCACAACATATGATTTGATGAACAATAGATAAAATATTGTATTTTGAAAAGCCATTATCCCTTCTTGTCTGCAGCTCTTACACAAGAGCCCATTTCCCACATACGTGTACCCGCTCTTGGGCTAGTCAGTTTGAAAAAGGTGAATATTGTTTTGATATAATGACGAGATTGTGTCACAACGAACACCCATATTACGAGAACACCACATTTTGTGCAGTAATTTAAAAGCCATTTATCATCTAAACCAAGCCTCCTTTTATTAATCAATTATACTGGGGTCAATTTAACCTTTGTCATTTTTGGATCAACATCGAATATTGCTTCTGCATTGACCAGTAGGGTAGAAGCAGATCAACTTGCATAGAAAAGTCAGATCTTGATTTACATCACGTGTTTGAGAAGCCATTTCAATGGAATATATTATCATTTCAACAATTCGGCCTATTGTTTTCGACCAAAAAAAAGTAAACTGCCAAGATCAAACGAAGTTACCTCCCATTTGGATAGGTGTGGTCAGCGAGTTATAAATAAGGAACGATTTCATCCAGTTAACCGTGACGTAATTTAGGACAAGCAATAGTATTTCGTATATGTTGTTATAAAATCTCGCAACTACGGCTTGATTCAAGCCGTAGATACGAGATTTTATAACAACGCCGACAGTTTAACAAAACAAAACTGTTAACTGAGTCTATTTTTAGCACAAAATTCATTGCCATTGGATCCACTCTTTCTCAAAAAAGACCTGATTTTGACGTCCCCATCACAGAAAGCTTTGGAAAATATAGAGATAAAAGAAGAAATTGCTGATGATAAGCAATTTCTACTTTTATCTTAATGCTTTCCACTCAATACCCCATTATTACGTCAAAACAATTTCTGTCGTGTGTAGGTCTAATTCCCTTTCAAACCAACATTCTAATTTGTTTCCGTCTGGGACAGGGTAAATGGTTGTTCGTGTTTGAAAATGACGTAACAATAAAGATGGATTGATGCAAGTTCATCCAAAATCGTCGATTACAAATTTATAGATCCATTTTCATTCATTTGATGAATGAATGCAATAATTTTCTAATTGCTACTTATTGTACAGTATTGCAGTAGTTTATTGTTGTTTTGAAGTTGCAGGAAAATATTTTTAACATGAGCTTCGCAAAGCGGCGCATGTACGACCGAGAGGGGCTTGTCAGTAAAATTGGCCATTTTTTCAATTTTAGGACAGATAATCCTAATATGGAAAGAGTTATCTAAATTTTGTAAGTGGTTTGCAAAATAAGGCACCATAGAGATTCATTGTGACAAGTTTGATTCAGTTCTGAATGGAACTCCTAGTATAGGAGTTGCGCACATGAGAAAATGGACATTTTTTATGAAATTCAAGGGCAGATAATTCAAGAATAAAGAGTTATCTAATGTCCGTAAGCGGTGTGCACAGCTAGACACCATGGATATTCGTTGTGGCAAGTTTGATTAAATTTGGCTTGAAACTGTAGGAGCTGCGCATACAAGCAAATGGGCATTTTTTTTAAATTCAAGGGCAGATAATTCAAGAACGAAAAAAAGTTATCTGAATTCCGTAAGCAGTGTGCACAACTACACACAATGGAGACTCATTGTGGCAAGTTTGATCAAATTCCGATTAAAACTGTAGGAGTTGAGCACACAAGAAATTGCTAACGGATGGACAGACGGACGGACAGACGACCAGGGCCATAACATAATACGACCTTTCGGGTGTATAAAAAAACAACAAATGTTTCGTCAACATTGATCGATTGCCAATGTCCGTGCGGCGGGGATTCACGTAATACTGTAACAATAACAGATGCAGAAAAACTCCAGTAATTCCTATTTTGATATGATTGTAAGTAGAAAAAGTGGGAACCGCCAAGGATTGTGTGGATATGGTTGGTCTTTCAAACAACACCTTATAACAAGAGTTGTCCGCGGACAACGTAGCTCGCCTATACAGGAGCTTGTCACAAAAACAGCTTATTTTTCAAAAGTATGTCAAACTCAAAGGTCAAGGTCACAAGGTCAAGGGTCATGGTCACAAATGAAAGGTCTTGGCAGGAGGTATATATGGGTGAAACATCGAGGCTCTATCTATAATAGTGCATGAGATATAGGCCAGGTTAAGGTTTTTGAAAAGTAGGTCAAACTCCAAGGTCAAGGTCACTAGGTCAAAGGTCATGGTCCCAAATGAAAGGTGTAGTCGAGAAGTATCTATGGTGAAATATCAAAGCTGTATCTCTAATAGTGCCTGAGATATAGACCAGCTTAGTGTTTTCAAGTGAAGACGCGACGGGACGGGACGGGACGCGACGCCGACACTAGGGCTGTGACATTAGCTCCCCTGACATAAAGTCCCGGCTCGCTCAAAAGTTATTTAAACTAGTTGTTATAAAGATTAACCACAACCAGCAAATCCATGACATTTGTTCGCCTTCTATGCTTCGAACCACTTTTAAATCGGTAGTGTATTGATAGAATTCTTTTGTCTAATTGTTGTTGTTGTTTTACTTGATTCTCCGCCAAAGATAAATTCAAATATCGATCGGGTCATCATTCATGGTGACGCAGTTACGGCGCATTTGACAACGCGTTGGACTATCAATTATGGGTACGTATGATGGGGTTCCGGTTCTGATCCTTGGAAGCGGCCAATTTTCTCCCATCAGGGTGATCAAATTGGAAAAGCACCTGAAGATGACCACATGCGTGTTGATCGAAATATAATGTGCGTGAAATATAGAGAAGAAAATATTAAGGCAAAGGGAGAAAATGATGATTATTCTGTTTGTCTAATTATGTTCTCAAGCAGTTTCAACTGGGGTCGTCAAAAGCAGGGGTCCGTATTATCAACGATCGTACGGTTAGTTTTTGCGTAATTACTTGAAACAACAAACCCGATTGGCCCAATCTGATTTCTCGTGCAATCAGATGTTTTATTACACAGTTTACACAAGATCGTGGTCGTAAGATCGTTGATAATACGGGCCCCAGGTCTTGTTTGGGAAAGGAATGTGTCTACATGAAAATAATTCCATCCGAGAGAAATGGAAAATGAAAAGTGGAAGACAAGTACATCATATTCAACATTTTATTATATCTGATCAAATAACAAAGAATATTCATCTAGCCATCTCTAACTTCACTGACCATTTTACAATAAAGTGTAACTTGTCAAGCAAAATACTACCTGAATCCACAAATAGACCGACTTGCACAGAAAGTATCCTCGGATGCCCCGGGGTCTGCTACCCTACATGTAGCGTAGCAGACCCCGGGATATCCGAGGATGAACAGAAAGTCAAGTATTCAATTTATTGTTAAAACAGCTTTAAGCAAAAAGTCTGGGGAAAGTGCGTGCAAAGAAGAAAATGGTAATTGCCGACAGTTTCCCCTTTCTTCTCAATTTCTCTTGCACCCTGAATCAAACCTGAAGCAATTGGGCTTAAAAGGTCAAGCCGATTGCAAGTCCTTTCCATTTGGACGAAAGGGACATGATAAAAATTTTGAGAATATATCATTTTTCTTAGTGGTTTGTCGTAGTTAAATTGCAATGTAGAGTAGTAAAGGAGGGTAGAATAGTGTTCTATAGACAAACTGCAATGGCGTCATCAATTTTCTCATTTAAAAAAAATACTTTTGACCACTACTTATAGGCTCTACTCAAAAATTGTCAAAATGTCTTTCCTAATCTGGATTTATATTGTGATTGTTGGTGCTATTTTGCTTGACAAATCACACTCATCTCAAAGTACAGACAGTTGTTCTATATAATACCATGAACTTAAGATGTTCTACGACATTTTACCACATTTTCATTTGATAAGGTCTTGATGCAGATCTTCGGCAAATGCTCAATTCACAATCGATATGCATTCATATTGGAATAAGCAAACAATAAAAATAGCCAAACCCAATGAACTATACAAAGAAAGTTTATTCCTATTTATGTTTATAAATATCACCGAAAGACGTCAGAACAGCTTGAAAAAGTCGTAGTTACAATGTCTGGTTTCCTATCAAATCAAATTCATTGTAAGAACAGCATCGATACCACAAAGTGCTTTAGGATTTCATGCAAGTGCTTTGAATAAATATACAGAGTACAACCTTAGAATGAGGATTCATATCATTATTTGAAAAATCAATATCATTATTTGAAAAATCAATCAAAAGCATTATTCAGAGAGCTCTCCCATTGGAAAAATTCTCGACTGAACAAGCTATTCCAATCTCAAAAGACAACACTTCAGGCTAGTCCCTATTGAAAGAAGTTTCATATGATAACAATGACGCTAACTTATATGAAAAAGGATGTGCCTAAAGCACAGAAAAACAGAACAAGTTAGTGTAAGTATATTACAATTGGTCTGATCTAGAGAAAAGACCATTATCAAACCATGAGACTACCATGGATATGTGTGCACTTGAGTGTTATCCAAATCTTACGGTTGTTGCAGGGTATGAAGAAGCTAAAATGACTTCACTTGATTTCTGATCAAACTGTGTGTATACACAAGCTAATCTGGATCAATGTTGGTCTTATAAGCAATAAAGATCCCTTTTCCAGATCTGGGCTAAATTGTGTTTGTACTTACATTACGATGCTTTTCAACGAAAACCTCGTAACTGCAGCTTGTATTAAGCTGCAGTTACAAAGTTTTCGTTGAAAAGCGACAATTGGTTTTGCACGCAGCCTATATCTTTCCAATCAGCTTATCGTTCATTTGGATTACCAAAAACTCTATAATAAATTGTTGCCTGGTAGTCCATATTAGGAACTATAACAAGAGTATTTCTCAAGTGCCAACTGTCAAAGAAAGAGGGATTATATGTCATTTGGCCATGACAGAAAATTTTCTGAAAACCATGAAACAAAATTACTCTGACATTTTGCCAAAGAGACCAGGAACTATCCTATGTTTGACCGTTGTCAGTATAATACTATAAAATTCCTGGTAATTAGCTAAGATTAAGTTCAGCATGCACATAATGATCTCTTCCTGCACTGCCTGCTTGATTAACCCTTTCCCAACCAAGACCTTGTTTTGACGTCCCTATTGAAAAAGGCTTGGGAAAAAAATGAAACAAAAGAAGAAACTGCTGATAACCAGCAGTTTCTCCTTTTGTCTCAATATCTTCTCCATTTTGTCGTCTGCAGCAGCTTTCAAATTGGATCACCCTAATTTTTTTTCGTTTGGGAAAGGGTTAACCCTACCCCAAACAAGACCTTGTTTTAATGTCCCCAATAGAAATGGCTTTGGAAAATATTGAGACAAAAGAAGGAACTTCTGACAACCAGCAGTTTCTCCTTTTGTCTCAATATTTTCTGTCCTGTATCATACACAAATTCTATCTTTAACAACATCCTTTTGTCGTCTGCAGCAGCTTTCAAATTGGAACTCTCTAAAATTTTGCGGTTTGGGAAAGGGTTAAATTACTTTGCCAAGTAAAATTTCAATAGAGATATTTGGTAATCAGACATTTGGATTTTGATATTTCTGCTTACATCTGTTACGCTGTTATTCTAATTTATCGTCTATAAATATAAAATAAGTCAAGTTAAAACACTATTTTTGGTATGTTTGATCACAAAAGACAATACAATCATGTTTTTATCAATTTTTATTAATTGCTTCATAGACTAGAAGAAAAGAGAGGTAATTTTATTCAGAAATGGAACAGTTGCGTAGAACCTTTGAACACCAACAGTTAGATGAATTGGATTTCAAAATTGGAGGGAGGTCTAACCTATTTTCATGCTGAATTCCCCCTTTCCCAAATAAGCTATAGCTTTGATGTCACTAACAGAAAAGGCTTTGGAAAACATTGAAGCAAAGGAAGAAAATGATGATAACCAGCACTTTCTCGATCCTTTTGCTTCAATATTTTCAAAGCAATACTATACATGTACACATTTTTTGATTTTTGACATTAACAATTTTGTCGTCTTACACAGTTTTCTAATTGTCTAAACAGTCTAAATTGCGAAAATTCCGACTGTGCCAGTTTACAAGCTGTTGCAGACAACAAAATGGAGGCTGAGGAAGAAAGGATTAGCGTACAAAAGAGGTAGGAAAATATTGATGCACAAGAAGAAAACGCTCATTTTCAATGGTTTCAAATGCTTTCACACTGAGGAACATCAAAGAGCATCAATGTTTGGGAAAGGGTTACAAAAAGCAGATGATGATAATTATACATACATGCACATGGTGGACAATCACATGATGCAACAATTTCAGAAAATCTTCAATAATTTGTTAAATTGGGACTGATTTGAATTCGGTTTGAAGCAGAGAAGGCGGACAGACGTCAATCAGATGAAAGTGTTGGATTTGTGAAAAATCAACTGATCAAAAAGTTATTGAAGATAAACCAAAATGTTGGTTTATCTTCAATAACTTTTTAATCAGTTGATCTTTTAAAAATCCACCATGTCCAGGTTATTCTTGACATTTTTCCACTTTCTGTGCTTCAAACTGAATTAAAATTGGTCGAGTATTGGCAAAGTTATTGAAGATTATCGGAAATTCTAAGTCAGGTGATTATACACTGTGATGCAGGCTGATCTTAATCCACAGTGTCTCCAATATGACAAGGATTAAAGAAATGAACAGCATTGTGGACTATGAATAACATAGCACCTTTAAAGTAAAGAAACATGCATGAAAAATAGTACAAAATCTGTAAAAAATAACTAAATATAATTCAAAATGAAGAAATGTAACAAAGCAAAACTATACAAAAAGTTTTGAAACTGTACATAAATTGTAAGCTATCAAGTCCCGGTATCTATATTCATATGTTGCAGAAGCCAGTACCGAGGTTGCTTCACAAAAACAGTATGTTTGACCAATACATATTTGACCTGTCATGCTAAAAGAGGCACTCAGGTAATTGTGAAAAATATCAACTCTAGTCAGTCTGCGCAAACTACATTGCTAAGAAAGACACTCGCAAATTAACAAGGGTATACCATCATAAATTTTCTTTGCCTAGAATGATGCCCGAAATTGCATGTTTTTGGTATATAATGATGGATGGAATAACTTACTTAATTTTTGTCTATTTTGGCAATTAAATTTTATGCAGTCAAATAATCAATAAATGATACAACTAATTCTACATCCTTTTTCAATAAACTAGATCCTTGGCAAGAGAGAGCAATAAAAAATGATGACATAAATGCATTTCATTATGAACAATCTAATTATGAGGCAATGTCTATGTATTAGATAGATGCTGTATGGTAGATTCTACGGGAAATAAACATTCCAATGCGCGCACATCGTGGAAAATGAAGAAATTGCTTGTGACAAGCAATTTCTTCATTTCCAACAATGTGCGCGCATTGAATATTTATATCGCGTAGAATCTACTATACAGACTCTATCTGACTTAGTATTCCCTAGCGGTTTATTGGAAACAGGGGCCAGGCTATGAATAGACATCACAATAGCTTGTTTATGCGAAATACAATGGCCAGTTAACCCATTACCAAATGACAAAATTCTGGGGTAGTCCAATTTGAAAGAAATTGTAGACGACATTTCAATGTGATGAAATTTCGAAATTCCATAGCTTTTTGGGTAGAAAATATTGTGGGAAATGAAGAAATTGCTTGTCACAAGCAATTTCTTCATATTCCACAATGTTTTCCAAAGCCATTATATTGTGGAGAGTCAAAAGGAGCCACTGTGTTGTAATGAGTTAAGAATTCATTTTCTGTTCTAGCAATACCTCAAGAACTAAGTTACTAGTTTTGGCGTTGAACATCTTGCTGAAAAACACAAAATTCAAAACAAAGAAAAAACAAATTTCTATAATACTCATGTAGTCAGATGCCTTTGCTAAGGTTCTTTCTTATCTTATCTTTAATAAAGAAACAACCTTTATTGCTAAGAGTTTCAGAGCCAGAGATACAAAGGTTGCTTGTACATTAAACTCATATTTTCTATTGAGCGATTTATCATAAACTAATTAACCCTTTCCCAAACGGCAAAATTTTAGGATGATCCACTTCAAAAACTGCCACAAATGACAGAACGGATGCTACTTAAGATAGGATTTGTGTAAAATATGACATAGAAAATATTGAGACAAAAGGAGAAACTGCTGGTTATCAGCAGTTTCTTCTTTTGTCTCAATGTTTTCCTAAGTCCTTTCTATTAGGGACGTCAAAACCAGGCCTTGTTTGGGAAAGGGTTAAACAAGAAATCTTATTTGGTGTAAATAACATTTTAGCAAATAGATTTTGTCCGCATTTTGGTATACCGGTAGTTAAAATGAATATAGAGGCAGATAGAATGTTGAAGAAAAACATTTTGTCCCTTTCCCTCTATTTTGACAAAACTGTACTTTTAATCCTTTTATGTGAAGATTGTTTGGTCATTTTTGACAAAAGATTAGTCCCTATCTACATGGTAGGGCATGTGCCAGTATTTCATTGTTTCTCAGCACAAACAAAATCTTGCATCCCTAGCTCTGAATGAATTTGACAACATTTCTGCCTTAACAATTTTTGTGACATGACGATAAAGTGCCCTAACTGAAAACAAAGGTGTATTAAAAACAATGCGTAATAATAGTGCTGAATGAACACAGTGTTATTGGTATACTTTAACAAATGCACAAAATGTAGGCATAAACATTGATGTTATGACTAGATCAAGTTAATGTTTAAAATCATTTCTCCAAACTGCAACAGATCTTTAAAAGTGATAAGTCTTAATATTTTAGTACTGATTAATTTAGTCTTCAAAAAAATCAGTATCTGCTTGGTGCTTGCAACAGTATTATCAGAAA
Organism: Fragum sueziense; assembly: GCA_963680895.1. Classification (NCBI taxonomy): domain Eukaryota; kingdom Metazoa; phylum Mollusca; class Bivalvia; order Cardiida; family Cardiidae; genus Fragum; species Fragum sueziense. Next base: position 24,085,688 of record OY804599.1, on the reverse strand, counting down.
TTAAAGGATTTGACTTAAATTATTTATCTTTTAATTTGAACAAGATGTTCCTTGTCTTGAAAAAGTATAAATAAAATTGCAGCATTCTTGAACAAATCAAAATCTGCTAAATTTTCATTGTTTTATACATGATTAAGTTATAATACTGTGTTTGAAAAATGATTCAAATATATCTACATAAATTGTACAACACAACCATCTATCAATTAAAACATCACAACCATGAATATACATAGCAATTCCATTCAAGTAACAATACATCCATTTGTCCCAATTAAAAGATGAACACAAATTGTCGGTGGGAGGTCGAATCCTCATAACTCCAGCTTCCTCAAGCTGTATTTACAAGGTTTTGACTTCCTACTTACTAGAAATCTTCTGTGCACTGTCTCTTTCCTGCACTTTCTCGTCAAGATTACTAAAATCTTGAGTTTTTGTTTATTATTTTCAATTGTGCCCATGTATGCCTAAATATTGTATTGATAAAGGCTAGTAACCCATTTCTTTAATTAAATTCTGTGGCATGTTCATCATGCAATCTGATTAGACCACACACATAAATTGGCCAATAAGATTGTTATGCTCCTTGAGACAAATGGACAGTTCTAACAACATAGACTTCTCAAAACATTAATACTTAAGCATATCTAACAATGTCAACTATATACACAAATTTCTCTATTCTTTTACTTTTGCCTTCGAACAAATTAAGGCTTAATGTAGAAACATTTGATTTGTTCAAATATTGTTTGAAGAGATTCTCTTTTACAATATGATATAATTACAACATGTCAAGGCTGTTTTGGCCTTAGGATTTGGGTAATATGATTATTGCTGCAGCTTAAATTTTAAAGAAACATTATTTGAACTCCATAGCTGTTCACCATATACTTTTTATCTATGTTCCAAACTCTTTTTCAATTTCCTCCAAACACAATCCCGTTAAAGCCACAACTGCCTTGAGATGTCATCAGGGATATTCAAATGTGGGCGTACTTCAAATCCACATCAGCTCTCATACAGTGTTACATATATACACATTGGTGCATATACAATAACTATGTTACATTTTTACAACAGCATAATCCATTCATCTATACACATATTCATGTTGTGTCCGCATATTCACATATTTCCATTTATCTGTACACATATGAGTGTTTGTGTGAGTGTGTGAATATATTTCATATAACACAATATCGAGACCAATAAAGTCAGTTGTGTTCTAGAATCCTATACAACAACAATCACAATGCGACTAGTTCTTGTAGTTATAATACTTCAACTGTTGTGTCTTCAATCATGTCATTGTCCTGATTTACACTATCTTCAGAAACATCATCGGAAAACAAAGTTTTGTTTTATATTCATTTAATGTTTTTCCTTTTACCTTTTCTTTACCAAATAAATCTATTTAGCAAATTCAACTCCTCAGCACTGCATTAATTATTACTAGGAAAGTTTGTGTAACATGGACACAGCTTTGGTGCTTGCACAGACATTAACATTTTTGCAACTTCAGTGCAGACAAAGTCAGTTGTAATGCCACAATATAATGGTGGATCAATTTTAAACCTTATTTAAGCCACGATAAATCCATGGCTTATTCAACGTTTAACATTAAATTCCGATTTAGTTTTACTCTGCAGATTTATTAACCTAATTTGGTAAATCAGTTGCTTGTCCCAAGTTCCAATTAATCTACATTGCAAGTATATTTGGCAATATCTAAGAGGCACCAACTTTTGGCAAGGAATCACCCATCATATGCATGCTGCGTACATGATGCTCTAGAGCTGCTGTGGTTGGGAAAGTTCGACTACAGAAATGGCAAGATGCTTTCCATCCCCAGCCGAGTGACATATGGGGTGGTGAGACCATTCCAGAAGAAGAATTTGAGTCAACACTCGACGGTGACGTCTTCTCTGACGATCGAGACCCGGAAGAGTTTGTGGATTTCATGCTAAGATCTAACTCGCCAGACTCGGCAAACTTGGGCTTGTCATCTCTACTAGGACTAGACTCTGCTTTGTTTCGAGTGATGTCACTTCTCGGTGAGGTCAGATCCGGCTTCATGCTAACTCCATTACTCATATTTTGCATCAGAGACATTTCACTCAGAGTCTTGTGAGGTGCTGGAAGTCCATTCATGAACGGTGGAAACTGGAAAGGGTAGAAGTCTGGACGAGGTGGGAATCCATGTGGAAGGTAGGGATTCTCCTTGTGTGCGAGCATGAACGGTGGTTCTATAGACATCCTGCGTCCACGTCGTGAGGGGCTGTTGTTCCACATATGTGTGCCCATGTGGACCTTGAGGTTCCCCTTGGTGGTGAAGGCCTTACCGCAGACGGAACATTTAAAGGGCTTGTCCCCTGTATGGGTCCTGATGTGGATCTGAAGTGCGCTCGCACTCGAAAACCCCTTCTGACACACAAGACATTGATGCTTTACTGTACTAGTTTTACTTATAAACGGAGATTGTGTATCGGAACTTGAATAAGAGCTGGTAGAATGGCGGTTAACTGCTGCTGTAGCATTACTAGAAGATGAGGAGCTAGATTTATCAACAGGACTAACATTGTCCTCCTTCTTACCCTGAGATTCACTTACATGCTCTCGACTCTTAGATTTGTCACTATGAGATTCTTCAAACTGAGATGAGTCATTACTTTTCTCACTATCATTGTCATTCTGGTTAGGTGTACATGAGTTATTATTATTGCTTTCAAAGTCTGACCTTTCTGATCCATCTTCGTTTATTTTGTGTGTTAACAGATGCTGCTTCATATTCCCGCGTGTCGTGAACGATTTGTCACACAGGTCACAGCGATACGGACGCTCTTTAGTATGGCTTCTATAGTGAATGTCTAGCGCACTCTTACAAGCAAATGTTTTATAACATATATTACACATGGTGGGTTTGCCGTTGATATCACTAGATCGTCCGTCCATCGCTCCGATCATAAAGTTTCCACCCATAGACCCATCACTGCTGGTGGATAAAGCGGGTGTGGAAGGTTTGTGTCCATCTTTACCACTCTCCGATCCAGATTCAGATTTCGGAGATGAAGCCCGGTCACCGTTGTATGAGGGGGCTAACAAGAACGGTGCTGCATGGAATTGAGACAGTGGATTTCTGGCCATGGTGGAATCAATCTGCCGTACTCGTTCCTCGAGCGCTGCTAGAGACGTAGAGTAAGAGTTGAATGTTCCGTCCTGACTGGGGTTAGAGTCCTCCTGCAGGTATTTAGGACTGGATGAGAGGGGGAGTGAACCAGAGAAGCAGAGACTGTTCTCTGGTTTGTGGATATTGTCTTTATTGTTTATCTTATTGTGGTTAGCTTCATTAGAGTTGTCTGGTGATGATCGCTCCTCACTGTTCTCTCTAGCCTGAAATAGGAACATACAGACTGTTAACTCTTTCCAAAATAACAAAATATTGAGACAAGGAGATAAATGATGGTTATCAGCATGCTTTTTTTCTGTAAAGAAAGTCAAAAGCATGCCTTGTTTGGAAAAGGGTTGATTCAACTTGAGTTTTGCAGACCAAACCAATTGTTGTTCCGGAACCTCAAGAGCAGTTTGGGCTATTGAAATTTGTAACAACAACTTCTTACAAAGAAATATTGAAAGAAAGCATGTGAAATTCCTTTTTGACAAAAATCAGAAAAAAGTTAATAGTTAATTTTGTGTTAAGTTTTAAATGCCTACACCTTAGTCACCTTTTTCATGTCGAAGCTTTAAATGCATGTTTAAGAGCATGATGTCCTAAATGATGCTTGCAACAAAAACATCATTTCATATTGTGAAATAATTATTTCTGTTAACCCTTTCCCAAACAAGACCGGGTTTTGACATCCCTATTAGAAAAGGCTTGGGAAAACATTGAGACAAACGGAGAAAATGCTGATAATCAGCATTTTCTCCTTTTGTCTCAATATTTCCTGTGCCATATTTTACACAAATCCTATCTTTTCTAACATCCATTTTGTCAGTTTTCAAATTGGATCACCCCCAAATTTTGTCGTTTGGGAAAGGGTTAATACATACCAGTCCCTCCTTGATAGCGTCCTCGGCTGCGAGTTTGTTAGCCTCATCATCCATCTCATTCTGATCTTCATCCTCATCAAACTCATCTGTTACACTCTCCGGCTTCTCTCCTGAAATAACACATGTATAAATCAATATTGACTCAGTTATAAATCAATTTTCACAATAATTCTAAATTTTTTCTTGTCCCTCAACATTTTCTTCCCTTTTGAATGAGAGTTTTAAGTTTTTGCTCACATTTTATATGCCATTTGCAACTCCTTTCTCATTGGACCAGTCCATCTTTCGCCACTTGGAAACTGGTTAACTCTTCTGTTACAAGCAGTGAAGACAAAGATCTCAATTCATTCCATCTTTGTGTCATTTTTATGGTATATTTTATGTCATCATAATAATTCAATACCTATCTTGAAACTTACATGGTTATAAAGAAATTTTATGTTCAAATTTGACCAGAATTTCTGGCTTAATACATATGTAAACAAACGATGAGATATATCTTACTAATTTCAAAATGCCTAAGTTTCATTTGCAGACAAACATAGGCCTATGAATTCTGCGCAATAAAAAGATGTTGATTATAAGCATTTCCTTCCTTTTCCCTCCTAGCTTTCAAAGCTTACTTCATGAGAGAATACTTTAGAGAAGGAAAAAAAGTGACACCTACCATCATCGGATACAGAGTTTCTCTTGTTCTTCTCCTCACCATCACTCAACCTAGGTTTCTTACTGAGGTCAAGCTCTTTCTCGTACTCATCAGGGAAGTGTCGCTTCATGTTCAGTGGTCCATGATGGTGGTCAAATGCCATTGGGTTATACATGCCCATGGGTGCGCCCATACCCGGTAATGGCATGCCAGACATCTCTGTGTGACTGCGTATGTGCTGCTGTAGTACCAGGAGGTTCGTAAACTGTTTATGACATACAGGACACTGATGCATCATGCGTAACGGAGGTTTAGCGCGGTGTACACCCATGTGAGTTTTCAGGTTACCCTTCGTGGTGAATGATCGTCCGCAGATTTTACACCTGAAGGGCCGCTCTCCGGTGTGTATCCTATAATGCATCTGGAGCGCGCTCTTACAGCTCAACACACGGTGACAGATCACACACTGGTTAGGGTCCGTCAACTTGTGTTCTATGTTGTCTACAAGCTGCTGTAGTTTACTCGTCTCTGACTTGTCTATCTCCATAAACTGTTCTAGATTGTCATCATTGTCCAGTATACTGGAGGGCAAGATGGTGGTGCGGAATGGATCAGTTTTAGTTGGCATGGATGTGGGCGTGATGACGGGTGCTCTGTGATGTTGTGAGAACGGAGGTTGTGATGGTAGCGGTGACATAACCGGGTAGTTACTGACTAATGGTATACTAGCCAGGGCCGAGCTTGGCTTACTCATGTGTACTGACGCTGGTAGATGGCTTGATGGAATCTTTGCACTATCTTTTGTGTCAGGTGAAGGCCTCATTGGTGCCTCTGAGCCATGCTGAGCAGGGCTGATCTCTTTCTTCAGTTCTAAAGGTACAGAGTCCCTAGTCGGACTTCTGGAAGATCTGCGATCATCATGAGGTCGGCCATTTTGATGCATCAGTGGTGTAGACATTGGAGGTCTAGGGGCAAGATGTGGCGGTGGGAACATGAATCCATTCATCAGACTCTGCATACCCATAAACGCCGGGCTCCCAAACGGACCCATAGGAGTGGGGAAGGGAGAACCCAGTAATGGTAATGGTGCCTTGTCCAGATGCTCCGGTACTGGGTTTGGATTCATTTCTACATTTGGAAATTCTGCTTTGTGTCTTTGGAAGTGAACTTTCAAGTTACCCCTCGTGGAAAATCGTCCGCCACAGATGTTACATTGAAAAGGCTTCTCCCCTGAAAATATAAATTTTTAAACATAGACTCAGTTTAAAGTTTCTTCTTATTCTTAATGTGGAACATCCGTAATGTGGCCATTTTGAGACTCACAAAACATCAGGTTTTTCCGATCGGCATCGTTTCGTATCCGAACCTATTCGGGTGCAGTTGTAAACATTCTGCGGTGGTAAGTCCTACTGCCAAATGTTTACGACCGCGCCTGAATAATTCCAATATGGCGCGAAACTTTTTAGGGGTAGGCTACCTTAAGCCTTTCCAAAGCAACAAAATTTTACAGTGGACCTAAGTACAAAGCCATTGCAGATAACAAAATATAAAGTAACATATTTCTCTGTTATAGTACGGAAAACGTTAGGGGAAAAGAAGAAACAGTGGTATCAGCATTTTCTTCTTTTCTCTAAAATGTTTTCACTGTCTTTTGGTCAAGGTCATCAAGACATGTCATTGTTTGGGAATAGAATCACTTGTGAGCAACCAAATGACATATTCATGATACAAGTTGGTTGCAATATATAGAGTGATTCTATGAAATCTTTAAATAATGTCAACCACTCTGGTTGAATTAATATGCTCTATGTGTAACCAATCTTATTATTTGCATAAGATGGGGAGAAGGAAATTCCTAATAAAATGTACATTTTTTGCTGTTCAAATCCTACTCAGATGCCTTGAAGACTATAACAATTGTTAAGAAATGAAATTTTCCTCACATCTTTGGTAATATGACACCATGATTTATGAGTAAAATGTTCTCAATAATTCCTGATCTTAAATTTTGTCATTTGACAGGGTATTAAGACAAGTTTTAATGACAGAACCTTGATACTAAAAAGAAATATTAAATCTGTAATTTTATTGCCCTTCATCTAGAAAATCTGAAAATTATGTCTATCATGTTTCTTGTTAAAAAATAAAATATCATTAACTCTTTCCCATCCAATTCCAGTTTTTGATAATACTAATAGAAAGAGTTCTGGAAATATTGGGAGAAAAGAAGAAAATGCTGATAACCAGCATTTTCTTCTTTTCTCACAATACTCAATACCCTGTAAAATGAACAATTAATGTTAATTTTTTTTAACTAATTTGTGCCTTTGAAGCACTAAGGAAACATGAAAAGCAAAGTTTTTTTTTCTGAAACTTGGAAAGGATTAAGATTACCGGATTCCTAAAGAATCCTATTATCTAGTAAATATTTATCTACAGAGCCAGATAGTCTTTCAATTTTTTATTTCATTTCTGGAAAACATATCACAATCTGCTTATTCAATTACGACCCCATCACATTTTATTGATGAGTGGTATATTCATACACCGCAACATAAAAATGTCATAATTTCTAATAAATCGTCAAAAAAATGGAATAGAATATATCCAAATTCTGTTGCCTCTTGGGGAAACATGTGCAGCCATTAATTTCCGCCTCGTTCTAATACCAGACTGGTTAAATGATTTGAACGCATATAACCTATTCACATTTGGGAAGTCTTACTCTGCCATAAAAAACTGTTCTCCTATCCTTTCTTATATCTATAGACATTATACTTTAACTTGTCATTTTTCCTAAAGAATGTCGTTTGTTCCTTTTAAGCAAAACCACTGAACTTCAGCTTGTTTAAAGCTGTAGCTACAAAGTTTTTGTTGAAAAGCAGGGATGTTAAATTAATTAAGTGATGATTTTGCTTGCCCCTTACAGCATCTTGGTTAGGAAAACATTGAGACAAAAGAAGAAAATGCTGATTATCAGCATTTTCTCCTTTTGCCTCAAAGTTTTTTGTACTTTATTGAACACAAATTCTTTCCTTTTTGACATCAATTCTTTCGTATGGAGCAGCTTTCCCATTGGATCCGTCCAAAATGTTGCTGTTAAATAAAATTTTCTCTTCTAGTACAGGGATAATCATGGTGTCCTAGGAAAATCCAGCTACGTCTGACCAAGACCTATTCTTGTCCATAATTGATAACTTTGGACGAAAATTATTCCCTGATATGAAATGAATCATGCAGAAACGTACAGCCAAATAAATTAGTAATAATTAGTACGCTCTAAATCCCCAGGACGCGTGATATTATGTCTGGCGAGAAAATATAGCAATAAATATGGGAAATATCGCAAGTTTTCACTTCTATGATTTCTGGATTAACAACCAATCATGCGCCAGCAGATGTTCGTGATAATTCTGACGGAAAATGGAAACCCTTCAAATACAGCTATAATATATCATATGATTATTGTCGATTATTCTTTTCCCAATTCATGGAATTTTAGGCTGTTCTGATTTGAATTCTGCTGCAGTCGAGGAAATGGATGTCTGTGAAAATCAAATTCATGTACATCATTAAACACAAAATATTGAAGGAAAAGGAGAAAATTATTATGATCATCATTTTCTTCTTTTGCCTCAATATTTTTAAAAACTATTAATAGAAAGTGTGTTAAAACTAGGGCTTGTTCAGAAAAGGGTTAAATGACCAGAAATTCCGAAGAACTTCATCACGATCTAAGCCGCTAATTATTCGATGGAAGCCCTTCTGACAATTCTCCCATAATTCCCAGCAAACAATCTGACAGCCGACATCATAAAAGTTGATGGCCTTCCAGTGTTAAGTTACCAATCTAATTTATAGAAATCATATCTTAACCTTTACTGTGTTAATTCCCCATATTGCCAACAAGAAGTAATTAATCACAAATCTCTCATATTTCTTTTGTGAAAATTTCCTCTGCTTTATTTCAATACAAAACTCACAGGCTTGGGGAAAAAGTAATTGTAAATGCTTATCATTGCTTTTCAATGAAAAACCTCTTAAATGTAGCTTAAAACAAGCTGCAGTTAAAAGATTTTTGTTAAAAAGCGACGATATAGAATTATATGAACTTAGAGCAGTTTTGTACTAAAGCTCATGATTATTATTGCTACAAGAGTTAAGATTTTGGCAATGAGTTATATTTACATTTGTCAACAAAATATATTTTGACCATCATAACATTATCAATTTTATCAAGCAATATATTGGAGAATGTTTTAGAAGATATCTCCTTTTTCCTATATGTTTTGTACATTTATACTTATGATTTAGTTTTGGAGTATCTTTGTGAAACTGCAACCTCTTGCCATTTCTAAATTTTGTTTTGGGTGGAAAATTTAACAGTGTAACTAACATATGTGACTTCAAGAATATCTGATGAAAAGTGTAGCTTAGGACAAGATTTTAAAAAAAATCCTTTTAAGATTAAAACTACATTGTAAAATGATTCAAAGTAATTATTTTCATTTCATCAAAGAGCAGAATGTCTGTTTTTACAACTTGTTACATTTGTGAAAATGCATTTTCAATATTACATTTCATCCCAATGTCTGTATAGCCATTAGTTGTTATAATGATGCATCTTTTGAACTTGTTGGAATACATGATTTGACCTGCAATTATTAAAGGGACCCTTCAAGCAACAACATGTAACTTTTTTGCAATGCTTGTCGATCATATCGTCATTGTAAATGCAAAACCTTGTACGTCGATTGTTGCGATTTTCAAAGTATAAACTTGTGTGCCCAGTTAATGATATTTCTTGCAGCTTTTCAGATATTTTGACTGGTTAGTATTAATGACAAATCATTTATGAACAATGGGTCCAAATTTCAATTAAAACATTTCAGATTAGGAAAAGTTATTAAACTTTTTTCTCTCCCCTTTAACATTTTCCAAAAACGAGATACGAGGTTTTGCATTTACAACGACGTTATGCCAAAATGGTTTTGGTACTTACAATAAGTATTTTAAGCCATTTTACCAATTGTTTGCATTGTAATCAGAAGGCTCACTTGAATAATACAGTTTATTATGCTGGTATATTTTTAATGGACTGATCACTATACTTTCAGGATTATAAAAAGAACCTTTTTTCCAACAGTAGCAAAATTTTGATGCCTGAAGCTGCTTTTGTTTGTCCACAGATATGGTTTGAGCCTTGGAGCTACAAATCACAACATTATAGATATAAAATCCTTTTTTATACCATTTTGTTTTAACCCTTTCCCAAACGACAAAATTTTAGACTAGTCTAAATTCAAAGGAGTTGCAGACGACAAAATAAATTACATCAAAAGGAGAAAATATGAATGTTATAGTCCAAAAAATATTGAGGCAAAAGGAGAAACTGCTGGTTATCAGCAGTTTCTTCTTTTGTCTCAATGTTTTCCCAAGCATTTTCTATAAGGGACGTCAAAACCAGGTCTTGTTTGGGAAAGGGTTAAATCCATAAGAGAGGGATGGATAATCTTGTCTGTGAAGTTTGTCTGGGGTAAGAGTTGAAGCATTCCAAGAGATTTCCAATCTATAAGCTTAACCCTTTCCAAAACGACAAAATTTCAGGGTGCTCCAATTTGAAAGATGCTAAAGACAACAAAATTAAGATTGAAAACCATTGGATTTGTGTAAAAATTGCCTTGAAAATATTGAGGCAAAAGGAGAAACTGCTGGTTATCAGCAGTTTCTTCTTTTGCCTCAATGTTTTCCCAAGCCTATTCTATTTGGGACATCAAAACCAGGTCTTGTTTGGGAAAGGGTTAACATATCCAGAGAGAGGATAAAACATATGATGCATATAAATGTTCTCACTGTCAATGATATTCTGAAATATTCCTGATTATAAACCCTCTAACTCTCCGCCAGCAGCAGCGTAAAGTATCCCACACAGGCAGTATATTATAGTGGGCTTAATGAAAGCTTTATTAATTCAAATTTGTGAATTATGCAATGTTGTCACATTTTTGTCATTAATTCTAAAGACAAGTTTTAAAACAAATTTGTTCCAAAATTGCGAGGGAAGATTTTATGGTATGTACACTGTTTAAAGACTTGGTATCTAAAACATGTTCCTGTTCTTTCTTTCTCTTTGCAAAGTACAGCATTGGTGTTTTGAGAAGCCTAGTAATTTAAAAAGTAAAATACAATTTTCAAACTGTTATATATAAAATAATAGACCAGTTTAATTTTTTTGGTATAAAAAGATTTGGAAACTTGTCATTACCAATAAGACATATTTTGCCAAGTGTTTTATACCATGAAGCCATATTATCAGGAGGGTAAAATGTTTGAAGAAATGATCTACCGACAGCCGTCCTTATCATGATCCGGCTGTCATCACTGAACAAGATATTCACCTATATGAGATGTTACAAATGGTCTCCATAAATATTTTTAATTCATGCATTCCATTTACTAGGGTGTGGAGATATGATGTGATGTGTTTTTGAGATTCCTTAGACAAGCTTCCCCTCCTATCATTCAAGAAATCATAGCTCTTAACCCTTTCCCAAACAAGACCTAGTTTTGAAGTCCCTAATAGAAACTGTGGAAAACATTGAGACAAAAGAAGAAACTGCTGATAACCAGCAGTTTCTCCTTTTGCCTCAATATTTTCTTGGCTATAACATAAACAGTTTGGTCTATTGTGATCATCTACTTTGTCGTCTGCATCAGCTTTCAAATCGGACCGCATTGAAACTTTGTCGTTTGGGAAAGGGTTAAGTCTACAAAAACCTTGTAACTTGAGTTACAAGGATTTTGTTGAAAAGCAGCAAAATGTTAAGTAATGCTCTTGGTACAGACAATGCCATGGATAAAATCTTGGTGACTATACATGGTTGCTTCTGCAGAACATAACAACAAGACGTCGTTAAGTTGACAAGTAAACTGTCAATATTCTATAATATTTTGTTAAAAAGGAAATTCTGTTTGTTATAATACATATTATCATATTCAAATAAATTAAACCTTGTAGTTTTCTTTTTTCACAGAAAGAGAATACACTGAATATGTTAGACACAGAGTTAGACGAAGGTGACAAAGCAAAACAACTTCTAGAAACAAGACAAGAACAAGAAGAGTAGAGAAGATATGATAGAAAGTTGGGGTGAATACATACATGTCCAAACATCAGGTCCGGACTGCAGCACCGCCCCCAACTTCATAGAGAGGTCCACGAGCATACCTGGATGGTGTACGGGTGGACCTTAAATAGAGAAAATATATACACACCATTAGAGCCATGTTATACAATGACCACAGCGCAGCTTGCTTTCTCATACGGACCAGTTTCTATTGTCTTTTTTTATATCTATAATACAACTTAAAGAAAATACATTATAATTTTATCTGATAATAGATCATTTGAGGAAGTAAAATGCAACATATGTCATGAGATCTATATGCATTTTCAAATGTGCCAGTGATTTATATTATGGCCTCTAAATATTCATATAACAAGACTGAATTTGAAACAATTTCATCATTTAATATTTTTATGTCTTGTTCGAGAAACTTTTAAGATAATGATATTTTAGAAGTAGATGATACAATTTGATTCTATACAAAAATATTTACTATTAAAGAGGAATTTGTTTGTTCAGAATTTATAGTGCCAAGTTGAATTCACCTTAGGAGGTTGCAATATGTTAATTTTCAGCAGCAACTTTAATTGTAAGTTTGATGGCAGATTTCAAAGCTTAAAATAACTGTTTTTCAAGAGTAAAGCATGATATCGTCGTTGTAAATGCAAAACCTCGTATCTCGTTTTTGGAAAATTTCAAAGGGGAGGGAAAAAAGTTTAATAACTTTTCCCAAACTGAAATGTTTTACTTGAAATTTGTACATATTGTTCACAAATGATTTCTCATCAATACTGATCAGTAAAATATCTCAAAACCTGCAAGAATTGTCTGTAAATGGGCACACAAGTTTGTACTATAAAAATCACAAGAATTGACATACGAGGTTTTGCATTTACACCAACGATATACTGAAAGAAGCAGGCTGATTTACTTTATATTCTGAGAAATGCTATGAGAAATATTTATTTCTCTCATCAGAGACATGGAGTGGGTATATCTTTTCTAGAGCCATAATCCCGACTCAGCAGTCATATCAGTTATTGATAGAGAAATGCTGGGCTATTCATAAAGATAGCACAGGGGGGCTAATTGGCACAAGACCTGTCAAAATTTGGGTTTGGATCTCGAAAAAAGGGTCTGTATGGCATTTTTCAGACCAACATCGGGGATGGATCATGAATCAGTCTGCGTATACACGCAGTCTGAACAAGATCCTTGCTTGTTCATAAACTACAATGTAGTGGTATAATCAGGGAGTATAATCACGTGACTCAGAATTTCAGATTATCTTCAATATCTTTTTTTAATACTTGACCAATTTGAATTCGGGTTGAAGCAGAGAAGGTGGGAAAATGCAAGGACTAAGCTGGACGAGTTGGATTTTTGAAAAATCAACTGATAAAAAAGTTATTAAAGATAAACCAAAATTTTGGTTTATCTTCAATAACCTTTTTATCAGTTGAATTTTCAAAAATCAACCACGTCCATCTAATGTATGACGTCTGTCCACATTCTCTGCTTCAAACCGAATTCAAATCGGTCCAGTATTTTCAAAATTATTGAAGATTTTCTGAAAATATTGTATCACGTGATTATCCACCGTGGGTATGCTGATTTGGGATGTTGAAAGTATCAATTGCCACAAGCACCTTTATTCCAGATCCAAGTTCAAATATATTTTAGCCACCCATGAGAGAAATTCTCCAGAATTCTTGGTCATGTATACTCTCCAGAGTTGCTATATGTAACGAAGAAGCTAGTGATGGACCATGATCAGACTTTGGGTATGCACGTACAGTCTTATCAAGATCCATGTTGGTCTCAAAAGCCTTAACATTTATATAGCCCCTTTTTTCCACATCCCAGCCACAGTATAAGCCACCCATGAGTGTGGAGAAATTTATATCTCTATGAATGATGGTAACTGCACATATTTATGGCTCCCACAGGCAGATCTTGATCAATCCAACTCTTCACTTTATATGTGTTTTAGGCCATACCTTTTCAAAATGTACCATAAAAATTAAAGCCAAATATAAGGATATGTATCTCAGCCAATTGTAATTTGAATTTGTTCAAATTGATATTTGTGCACGCATGCAATTGCTAGATATGTTCATGTATCAATGGAACAATAATACAATATATTATCATGTCATAGAATTTGCATCATATCTGGCGAATAAGCAAATTATGTATTACCGTATCATTTAGGTAACACTGATAACACAATCTTTGCAAATTTCAGTAGCAAAGTAATTGTTTATACTGTAAAATTGTGCTTTTAATGAACGGCTAAGCAATGAAGAGATCAATGTAAAATTTTGAATGATCAAGAATTTACATATCAAGTAGTGTCAATGTATTAATCAAAAGACATTGCACAAGTATTCAGAATTCTTCAGACATGTCTGCAATTTCCTATGCAAACCAACACAAGACTAGCCATAAGGGTGTTGTATTAATCTAGACTGGAAACATGACAGACTAGTGATAGTGTCACTGGATACCAGTCTATCATAGTTTTCTGACATCTCTAACAACTGTTGGAGTGAAAACAGGTTATTGATTTATTGTAGGACTTCATTTTTTCAGGGGAAATCCGACACTGCCACCATTTTTTTTTATTTGGCATAACAAGCTAGATCTACCATCATTAATATTATCTTCACATAGCAGAGCGAATTTATCAGTTTTGTTTTGTCCAAGTGCTAAATCAATGCGAATATTTCACCTCAATTTCTTTTAACAGAATTATTCTGCACATCAGAAACATCATTTCAGCAGTGGCGTAGGAAGGTTTGTAATATTGGGGGGGGGGGGGTGTGGGGGGGGGATTGGGCAAACGTTCTAGTAAATGGAAAAATAGTTGTTTTATGGGGGGGCCATAGGGGGGGGCAGACCCCTTTTTCAAATTATTGGGGGGGCCAGGCCCCCCTGGCCCCCCTCTTCCTACGCCTATTTTGTCTGTCTATCTTTCAACAAAAACACTACATGTATTTTCTTGTAGAACTTTTGATAATGCTGCTGTAACAGTACTCGAAAGATTGTGTCCACACATTTGCATTTATTCTGGCACAATAATAACTCAATAAATTCTTGATGGAATATTCAGAAATGTTGCTTCTTGCACATCATCAGCTCCCAGTGTCACCACTTCTTCCAGGTATCCCTTTCCCAAACAAGACCTGGTTTTGACGTCCATTATAGAAATGGTTTAGGAAAACATTGAGACAAAAGAAGAAACTGCTGATAACCAGCAGTTTCTCCTTTTGTCTCAATATTTTCTATGCCATATTTTACACAAATTCTATATTTAATACCTTCCATTTTGTCATTTGTGGCAGTTTTTGAAGTGGATCACCCTAAAATTTTGCCGTTTGGGAAAGGGGTATGAAGCAAATCAGACAGAAACTCAGGACACAAAGGGGTTGCAGGCACAAGAGTTTGTGCACAGACTGACTGCCAGACCAACAGGCTGCTGCTTTAGGTAATTGACCCCCACCCCCTTCAAACTTCGGCTCAGAGAAGAGTCATTATTTGATGTTACAGTGTATCAACCCATTACCATACATTGATGCCTTTTACGCTTTACAAGATAAAGGCTTTGGAAACATTGTGGCTAATAAAGGAGTTGCTTGTTACAAGCAATTTCTTCATTTGCCACAATGTTTTATACCAAGAAAGAACAAAATATGTACAATTTTATTCCCTTGAAACTGTTGTCTGTAACATCTTTGGTTTTGGACTAGTCCAAACTGTTTCTGTCTGGTAATGACTTTTTCTGTCTGGTAATGTGGTTAAGTCGAGTTTCACATTAATCCAAAGGGTGAGAGTGACTAAAAAGTTCAAGTGGACTTGATGGGTTAGAAATGTTGCATAATGACTGCCCATCATATTCAAAAGGTTTTTTGCTGATAATTTTCAAACCTCCATTGACAAAAGAATTAAATTTTTCTCAATCTTTTTATTTGTGGCAAGATGACCTTATGGTGACATTGATTTTAAATCAAATACAATTTTGCACACAGGATATTTTTCAGCTTTATTGTATCTGTTTTTTTTTTTTCTCTCTTTTCTTTATCCAAGATAGTAATTCATCATGTGGAAAAAAAGCATTATTTGACCACTTCCATTTCTTCAGATTATTTCTAAAATGTCTTTCATAAACAAGTATACAAATATTTCATGACATCATTGTTTTACTTTGGAACATAAAATCAGTAATATACATGTATTTACAGTAAACCATAATTGATTATCTATTCTGGTCTGTGACTTTTTTATTTGGACCAGTCTCAAATTTTATCATGTAAGAAAGGTCTAAGTAATAAGTCTTGTTGCAGGGCCATTTTGTCTCAGAAATATCTTATAATCTCTCCATGTTTATTTTACCAACTCCCCTAGATCTACGATTTATGAGGAGTGAATTTTAGCAAACCTGCCTCTCCCTTCCTCTCTTAATTTAAGAGGCGCTAATTACTGTCAGTATTAACTGAGTAATTTTCTCGGATTTTTTTGTCTTCTATAATTTAGCTATAGAATATATATATGGACAAGACAACTTCCGGGCTTAATTCTAGTCAGGCAACATATTAGTAGACATAATTATAGTACATAATTATAATCTTTTACAGTCAACTTGAAGTCACCTCAGTTATCCCTTGAAACAAAAAAAAAGTTTAGAAGTGTGTTTGATTTTTTCTGCATTTTCAAATCAATAGATCTTATATGAAGAAATTAAAATATGAAAATTACCAGGTCTTATTTTTTTCTATCAAACTTGGAACAATAGTATAGGTTATAGTTTATGCGAATTGAGTAACTTGAAAGAATGAATATATTGTCGCTTTTCAACAAAAACCTGGTAACTGCAGCTTAAAACAAGCTGCAGTTACGAGGTTTTTGATGCAAAGCTGTGATATGAATTACTGGAAAAGGGAGTTCAGGAATTATGAAGAGAAGGATTTTGTTATGATAAACACTCAAGTAAGTGAAATTGACATGCATTTACAGCTGTCTATCCATTGTCTTAGAATTACCACCCACTCTTGAGAACTTGTAGAAAAACTGAGGTTAATATAATTTGACATGTTGGTAGAAATTCATAAGTTGATATCCCAATGCTGAAAGGTTGTTATTGACCTTACCTTTTATTAAGTCTCTTTAACCTAGCGGATACTGTAGAGTCATGTACTATCTATAAGTTTCTCATTTTCTGTTCTTTTTTTCTTGTTCATAGAATCAATTTAACGTATTGCTGATAGCATTTCATTGTACTTCAACTTTGCCTATATTATGACCCCATTTCGGTTCTGATTCTGAGACTCTGAATGAACAGATCATCTTACATACGGAAATGAATTTGTCTACATGTAAGATATATCAGGATGATAAATTAATAAAGAATCATAGTTTATAACCATACAACTACTGACACAAATACAAAATCTTCATTTTCTTTCAAATCGTAAGAAATTCTAATGCAGTAAGTGGTTTTATACAGTGTATTATTGCAGGTTATAGCCATTTACCAACACCAAAAGAAAGTTAACGACCATTTAAGTATTAGTTAGTCATTGCAATCTCATATACCTTCAGTGACCTTTGGTCAATCCCAGGTGTTCTGAGGGATAATATTCCTATTAAAAAAGATTTCCCCTATTTTCAACCCTTTCCCGAATGAGAAAATTTTAGGCTAGTCCATTTCGAAAGCTGCTGCAGATGACAAAATAAATGTTTATCAAGGTTGTTTGTGTAAAATACAGCTCAGAAAATATTGAGACAAAAGAAGAAAGTGTTGGTTATCAGTACTTTCTTCTTTTGCCTCAATATTTTCCCAAGCCATTTCTATAAGGGGATGTCAAAACCAGGTCTTGTTTGGGAAAGGGTTAAAAAAGATTTCCCCTATTTTTAATGTCCATAGACATATTTTAAGATCATTTTTCAAGATAACTTTCACAGAATGTCCATCTTCGGCTTAAAGTTTCTATTCATTTCATTTTTAATGATGTCCGTGTAATAACCACCCACGGAAAATTGTCCAAAATCGTTTGATTCAAGGAGGGTTATGTAATTGCCCTTGGGCTATTCATCATGAAGCCCAAAATGAAATGAAAGGATTTAATTTCATCTTTTTAAATTAATGGCCAAGGAAATATATCTAAACGGGTGTCTATAATGACACGATACGTCAAATCTGACATGATCACAATAAGGTTTCGAGACAAAAAGTGTCCAGTTCGGACGCACAAAGGTCACCAATTTCATTTTGATTATAGTGCCTTCAGGCATAAGCCGTAAAATATAATACATATATGCAATTTAAAACCCCCTCTTGAATAAGACATGCTGTTTGAAGATTTCATCTGCGGCAGATATCATTTAATCCCAAATTCCTATGTTACAGTTGACTCATATAAAATGCTTAAATTGACTGCGAGGTCAAGTTGACCAACTCATTTGTGTATAATATTGATGCAAAAAAACAACAACCCCAAAACAAAAACAGCCAAAAACTTTCAAGCCAAATCCCTATCTCAATAATAATTTACTTTTGTTATAAAAAGGACAATATATATAAACTTTATACAGAGTAAATAATTTTAGAGAATATTTTACAAAGTATATCTGTCAAACAAAAATATAAGTGGGACCAAGAAAATTCTGGGAAAAAAGTCATAAACAGACTTCACATTTTATTGATAGTATTTCACAGCCTTTAATGATAGAATTATGATCTTTGAGTACAGAAAGTTTGCAACTGATTTTATTTTAAAGTGACATTTCACATGTATTTCAATTTTTAAAAGTATGTCTTGATGCAAAGATTGTTTATTCTAATGCGTAGAAATGCTATCAGTTTTTCGAAGTTGTTATTTATAAGCGAAAAATACGCCTTTAAAGTTGAGACAGAAATGACAAATTCTATATAAATCTGAACTGTTGTCCACAACAATTTGTTTAATTTTAGCGCAAAAATAAATATATCTCGTAAACGGTTCAATATTTTGGCTTGAAATTTTCAGAATTTTCATTAGAAAAGATGCTCTTTCTGATAGAATAAAAGTAAAAATTATGTAAAAATAATTGTGAAATGTCACTTTAAGTCTAAAATTCTGTGTTACCAGAAAGGTTTTACAGAAATTCTAATAACATCCTGCTAATTTTGGACACCCAGCATCATTACATGTTCTAATCTAATGCTGTGTTTCATCTTATCTATTTATATGCTTGAAAATTTGATCAAATTTGTATGATCAATGCCTTATCAGAGTGGACGACATGTTAACAGGGATTCTTCCCTTTGATTGTCCATGAACCATGACATTGACCTTGGTAATCCTTCCATAACCACCATTCCAGTCCATCAACCCTTACCTTAGAATTATGATTATCCTTGCAACATTACTATCCTACTTGATAAAGGTTTAGAAAACATTGAACTAAGAAAAGAAGAAAATGCTGATAATCAGCATTTTCTTCTTTTCATCGATGTTTTCTTGGCCACAAGTTACAAGTTTTCTACATCCATCACCATCTGTTCTATTGTCTGCAATGTCTTTCAACTTTGATCAATCTGTAGTTGTCCTATCTAGAAAAGAGTCAAGATTCCATAGAATTCATAGTCCATCTATGAGATTGCTGTTAAAATGGTGTAACTTTAACATTAGTTCTTGCTCATATAAATTCACGCCAATGACTTCTGGCCAGAGTTGCATGCATTTATGAGATAACTTTTTGATAACAATAATTCTTTCTGTCTTTAATGTTCCTGTAATGTTAACTTTCTGATGGATGTGCCCAGATGGTCACTGCAATTAACTGCTTGTAAATGCATTGAAGAATAACTTTGCCAAATAATCAAAATGATTGTTACAAAATTTGACTTTGTAGAGAAGTTAAGAATGATAAATGACCGGCCAAATTATGTCACTGTCAACTTGAAATGAATGACCATTATCTTTCACAAGAAAAGGCTAGAGAAAACATTGTGGAAAATGAAGAAATTGCTTAGACAAGCAATTTCTTCTTTTCCCACAATGTTTTCTATCCCAAGAGACCATAAAAAATATTTTCGTTCACTTAAAATTGTTGTCTGCAACATTTTTGAATTTGGAACAGCCTAAAAATTTTGTTGTTTGGTAAAGGGATAATGTGCTTGAATGATTAGCTTACCAACAGACAATCTGTTGCTGATAGAAAACTTTAATATCATCTAAGTTACAGAAGATATTCTTTTAGCTATTCATTTGTAGAAAAAATGCACCAATATCTTTATCAGTAAAGCTATTTCTAGAATCTTAATTTATTCTAAAATTTCATTAAGAACTGTGAATTTGCTGTTTTATTGGAAACTCGTTTCAAAAGCAGGACAATTCAATTCAATTTACTCAAATAATGTTAAATTAACCTACAGTAAATTTTTATTTAAAGATTTTTGAAGACGTTCATCAATTCTAATCCCTTCCAGTTAATTAGAGAAATACCAATTAAGCTTTCGTCACTTATCCCGTATGCATGCGTAATAAAATGATCTCACTTGCGATAATTTTTGGGTAACAATTGCCATTTTGTGTCTAATAAAGATGTGGTATAATGAAGTTGTATGTGTGAAAATTACTGTAAAAACGTCCCTAAACTTTTGCAGGGACATAACTCTAGAGCTGTCAGATATAAAATCAAATTTAGTCAATTTCTCGCGCTGTTAATTGGCTACTAATTCCCAAGCTCTGAATAGTTTTTACTAATCGTATTTTCCAAAGAGGTAAATTGATAAAACTAGTTTCTTCAATTTAAGCCTTATTCAAAATAATGTATAATGAAATTATCACTTCTAATTTCAATCAAAGACTGTAAAATCATCTAAAATTCCTCAGAATGGTTGGTTTCCATCCTTCTCAGAGAATGTTCCAAAATGGCCCCTTTTCTTGTTTGAAATTAATGTCTTTATGTTCTCAAAAGACAAGCAAATTCATGAATGCTAATATAACATTTTTGTACAATCTTTTAATGAATGATTAAGACAACAGCAGAGCCATTTTTAGAAACATTTGAAGACTTGGTGAACTGTATAGAATTCAAGCCATATATAGCCTTACATAATATTAATATCAGGGGTGATATTCTATCACCAACCAGTCTTAAATTCTAAGGTCACCCTTAAAATCCAACCATTGGGCTGACACATATAATCAGATGACAAAATAAATAACATTTGGATTAAGACAATCAATTTAGAAATGATGGTATCATATCATATAGATATATCTTTCTCTGTTCACATGATCATTATAAAGAAGAAAAGAGTTTTTGTCAAAGATTCTTATGCTGCTCCAGACTGATTTCCAGCTTCATCCTACCTTAATTGACTTTCATTTTGTTGACTGGAGCGTCTTTGATTTTGGAACAGTCCTATATTTTAAAGTTTTTGAAAAGGTTAGGAAAGAAGTGGTATTTTGACATGTAAGTATGGAGGAAAACATAGTGATTTCTTGACAACATCTGATTGGATTATCTAGCAATTACTTGTACTTTTACAGGAAAAACGCAGAGTCTCTAAAACATGTTTGTCAAATATTACACTTTGTGGAACTATAAACAATTACTAGGAGAGAAACAGAAAATTAAAAACATATCATTTTGTTAGAAATCAAATTTATAAAACCAATTTTCACTGGGCAAGTCAATTATACCCCCCATATAGATTCAGCTTAATTGGAGTGTCGATGAAAATGATTGTGTATGTTTGAAAAATTAGGAATTTATTGAATTATGATAAAGCATAGATATAGAATCGACAAGGCTTGATGAAGTTTATTAAGACAAACAAGAATTTTGATCCAATTACGAGAAGAAAACTTGTCAATAATGTTTTCCTTTAATTTTGCCTTATTAGGTTAACATTCTGTGACAATTTGCTTTCACAATATTATTCCTTGATTCTCCCATCTATATGGAATTCTATAAAATTTCCTTGGGGTTACAAAGAAATGGTATGTAACAAAAGATTTCTGGAATCTTACAATCATGAGAAATCCTTAGTAAGCATTTTTTTCTTTGTCAAAAAATCATATTGGCATTATTTAATAAAGATAAAAACGGATCCTATTTTAAAAATAACTTTTACTCTATGAGACACTTTAATACATTGTAGGACAATCATAACAGAGATGTGATGCTTTTAAATGCTTATGACTGCATTATGAGAGACAATGATTCCAGAGACAAACAGACAGACAGAAAAACAATATACATTGTAGAAAAGATCCTCTTCATTTTTCTATTGACTAAGCATCATACAAAATCTTGTGTTTTGATACAAATTTCTTTATTTATTTCTATCAAAGCAAAACATGGCACTTGCTCAAAAGGAAATAAAACTTCTAGTGTTTTGATACAACAGTACTTTCCTTTATTTGTATAAAAACATTAACCATGTCCTTTGCTCAAAAAAGGTAATTTTTGACAAATATGACAACATTTTTGGTAGGACATATCCATCCATCAGACAGTATGACTAGTCCTCAAATCTCCCCAAGTTTGTCTTAATTTGTTGAATGCAGGCTGCCGTCATAATTAACAAAGGTGTTTCACGTACGCCAGCTGTCATATCATCGCCTTAAGTAGTAGGTGTAGTGCCGACATCTCACTCCCCCAACATAAATACGTTCATCATCGTTATGATGTGAACAAAAACTTGGCAAATTACTTAATGTCTGTCATCTTCATATGTTTTTAATGTGACAAAAGAAGAATCACTTTCATTAGATAATGTTAACCTAAGGCTTTAAACTTTTACCATCTTAACATGGGAATATGT
This sequence comes from Fragum sueziense, assembly GCA_963680895.1. Taxonomy (NCBI): domain Eukaryota; kingdom Metazoa; phylum Mollusca; class Bivalvia; order Cardiida; family Cardiidae; genus Fragum; species Fragum sueziense. The sequence continues at coordinate 24,063,043 of OY804599.1, read as the reverse complement.
TTGAACAGACAAAGAAACTAGTTACTTTAAAGATTTTTCAAACAAACCACAGTTTTGACTTCCCTAAAACAAAAGACTTTGGAAACATTGAGGCAAAAGAAGAAAATGCTGATAATCAGAAATTACTCGTTTTTCTTTAATATTTTCTGAGCTATACTCACTCAGCGTTCATTTTGAAGCACCCAGCGGTTAAGAAAGGGTTAAAGGGTGACTTTAAGATTCATAATTACAGCAATTTTCAGGAGCAGCATCACCAATCATTATGAATTTATTCTGAGAAAGTTGAACAACTACCAATTCACCTTATCAAGTAGAAATGACAGGTTATTAATTTTTTCCGAAAATAAGGCAGCAAAAACTAGTTGCAAGGTGTTATTATCGCCAAGTTAATTGCACACAGTAATATTAGGTAATTATAATCATATCGCTCTAAGTAGCTAGCTATTTTGACATAAACTGCTATTTGATTTTCATACTTTCTTCTCTAGAAACTATTTGCATGCCTTTAGACTTTCCAGAACACGGTCATTTGTACTAAGTGTGCATTTTTCGTTGTCAACATTTTTTCTAGCAATAGATTTAAGTTATAAATTGGGAATATTCCAAGGTATATAACAATATATCATAAATTGTCTTATTGTATTTATTATGATTAATATAGCAATATAATGAATTACCTAATAGCTATTATACTTCAGTGGGAATTGGTTCATAGCAACTATATAGCTTTCTTTCATGAGTGCAATTTAATTATCATCGCTTTTCAACAAAAATCTTGTAACTGCAGCTTGTTTATGAAATAATAATAAGTATAGCGGTCTTTATTGCGCAAATAAAAACCGATGCGCGACGGACTACATGTGTATGTAAAAACTGAGGCGCACAGCGCCGAGGTATTTGCCTTAACATGTAGTCCAGAGCGCAGAGGTTTTTATTGCGCAATTAAGACTGCTTGACTTGTTATTATCTCCATTATAACACTCTCAATAACAAAATGCACATTCGAAATGTGTTATTTTGTGGAAATTCTGCCATGAACTAGTTTTCTGCGTAGGAAACGCATTGGCGGTTAAGTGACGTCATTGATGACATCATTTGACGTTACCTTGACGCCACGTGACCTCTTGGCGCATACACAAAGCATAATTACATAGTCTTTATTGTATAAATAAAACCTGATGCAGTTCTTCTTTCGCTATATATGGATTTTACGGAAACATGTTATAATTGATCATTTGCACAGAAAAATTGTTTGGGTGTGAAACAATTTTGCATCAAATTAAGACCAATGTCACTCTTCCTGGTATGATGTCAAATATTGGGCACCATGCAGGCCACTTGCTTTTATATCAAATACATTAAGAATAATCATAATTTAAGTGCATACTTCCTTGATGCATTTTATATAGGCAGTGTAAGATTATTGTAACTGCATTTATATGTAAATGCAGTTACAATGATCTTGCACTGCCAGTTTAGACCTATTGATTTTGGATATGAAGTGTGCAGTCTGTCTGCATGTTTTCTGGCCAACAGACAGTTAACTGACCTTACACAGAGGTCATGACCCCACCAGGACTTCAGATCTGGATTTATTTATAACAAATTAATTGAATTTCCCCTTTTCCTCATTGAGAGCTGGGATGATTCTGTTCCAGACTTCAAATTTCTAAAGTACATAGCTAAGATCATCAGAAGGTGCATGACAGCCTCTGCGAAAAGTTCATTCAAGTTCAAGAACTGTTCTAAAACATTAAATGGCACTTCTTGAACTGTTCTGAAACAGTTCTAGAAGTGCCATTTAACATTCTAGAACGGTTCCAGAACTAGAAATGTGTTCTTGAATGTTTTCACAGGGGAAGTAATACAATAAGAATAGATTTAATACAAATATTGGGATATATAATTTTGTCACATATCATTGTTGCCTTTCATGATTCCTTATTGGTTTAAATCTTTTCAGGCTGTACATTATCTTATATTGAAGCAAAGAGACAATGACAAACAAACAAAATTAATGTTGATGTCTGTGCCAAACGACAACAAAGTTTACATTTACTGCATAAAAAAAAATCCACAGACCCCTCTAATTATCAAGAAAGAAGTTATCAGTGTTTTACCAATTATCATAAGTTTATGGTTTGTTAATATTCCTTATCTAATCTAGGTTCCTCACAGATTCAGATTGGTTCATGGGTGAAAAACATCAATGACATGCATTCATAATGGAACATTTACAGAAACAGAATAATTCCATATTGATTTTAATATATAAATATTTTATTTATGTAAATTGAATTTTAAATTCATTTGTTTATTCCCTGCATGAGGTCACTCAATCTTCAAGAACAATCCTTTTAATCTTTATATTTAACAGGCACTGACTAACACAAGATTTTCTGCTTTGAAGAAAGACTGCTTTTCATAATATAACTTAGGTGTTCCATGAAGATTGGTTATATTAATTATGGCCTGGTATTCATCATCATGAGTCCTTGCATCCAAAGGACCAAATCTTTGACAAAAAGACAAAACCACATTCAAACTTCTCTGTGAGTTCATGCCAATACAATATATTGTGGCTTTTCAACGAAAACCTCAAAACTACAGCTTGTTATAAGTTATGAGGTTTTTGTTGAAAAGCACCGATATATACATAGAGCATCAAACTAGAAGGGTAAGGCACATTTTGATGAATGGATGCAGATATCAGAAAAGATGAAGTGTGGATCATAATTGGAATAATTGGGAAAAATCAAAGGAAAATGTATCTTATATTTAACACTTTGCTGGTGCTTAATTTGCCAGAAACTTGGAATTCTGACATTTGGAGATATTTTTGTATGAACCTTTTACCTAGAGATGTTCATACATACTCCAAATCATGATGTCACTTCTCAAATGACCAAATTCTAGACTTTTCATGTTCGAAAGCGGTTGCAGATCAGAAACAACAAAATTTGGAAGTACTTCTCCTTTTTCTTCCAGAATGGATTTGTGTACAATATAGTAGAAAAAATATTGAGGCAAAAGAAGAAAATGCTGGTTACCAGCATTTTCTTCTTTTGCCTCAATGTTTTCCAAAGCCTTTCCAATTACAGACATCAAAACATGTATTGTTTGGGACAGGATTAAATAATAATAATTACCAGTATGTGATCTGTAATGTATCTGTAGTGCACTGTCACTGCCAAACACTTTGTTACATATTCTACACTTGTGTTTGAAGAATGGGTCATCATTGTTCCCGTAGCCCCGCTGCTGACTTTCGCTTGAACCTGAATATACAGAAAAACAACATCATGTCAACATCATTCTGTCTATAAAATGTGGAATGACCATGTATTCCTTTTCATTACATAATTACACATATTTGTCAGAAGATTTTTGGAAATTCTTTGAGAATTTTGTTTCCATGGCAACCAGTTGTTGACACAGTTTCTGATTCCTGTAGTATCATTTTGTTATCCTTTTTGCTAGGTTTTAACAGAATCTAATTGGAGATTTACTGAGGTACTGCATCACCTTATATACATTTCTGCAGTTCCATCAAGAGAAGACAACTGCATTTGAAGAATACCAAGTTAAAGGACATGGGCACACATCTGGCCACATGGGCTATCACATATGCTGACCTGGTCTGCACCACATACTCAGACTAGCTAAAAACTGGAAGGGCTTAATAGAGCAACAATATTGTAAGAGCCTGTTAAATTTGCACTTTTTTAAAAATAGCTTAAGCACTAAGTCTAAGAAAATCTTGAATCTATGAAAAATATCTAGACAGGCCTGAGTTTGACATGGATGACTGTTTTCCATTAGCTGAACAAACACAATATGATTAATACTTGATATGGGTGGATTGTTTAGAAATTACAATGATAAGATATTATTACAAATAATAAGGAGGCTTATCAGCTAGCATCTGTTATATGTCTTTAACTATATGACAGGTCTTTGTTTAGGCTGAGCTCAAGTATTTATTAATTATTAAGTTTTTTACTGCCGCCAATGTGAGTGCAGCCACCTACACTGTCTGTAAGCTAGCCTCTAGAATTCATGTTAGATGTACTTTATTAAATAGCTTCATTGGTAGAAATTCAGATTAACAATGCTTGTTTTCCAAATAATGCCCGCTTCATCTGTTTCTGAGAAAATAAGAGGTATATGATTAATATGCTGTGCAACAATAATACTTTTGCCTCAATTTTTTCTGTGCTTAATTTCTTTTACAAAAAGCCTTTCTTTATCAACTTGTACTATGCAGAACCTTATGATTTGAGCAGTCGAATTGTCATTTTCGAAATGGTTAATAGACTGAAGAACCAACTTATAGAATATTGTTACAACGTCAGAAGCTGACTCAAAATTAATAAAGTCATCATCTTGTAGTTAGTTATACAAGTCCTTGGAAAAAAGTCATAATGTTAAGAGAAAACGATTCCAGGAAATGAAGTCATCCAGTTCTTGTTGCAGCTATAAAAAACTTATGGCAGCTCCCGTGTCTAATTTTTCACTAAAAAAGTGAAAAGATAATAATGACAAATCACGTTATCATAAATACGCCTGTTCCCCATTTGTTAGTTTTGCCGAAACATTCAATTATAAAAATAATCTCCAAACAAGCTTATGAATCACGAGATTAAAATCTTGGAATGCAGATTTTGTCGACGCAGAAAAAATTAATTTCCTGTCCCTGTGCTATTATGTACAGAAAACATATGTTTCACAAGCAATAAATAATATGTCAATTAGAAATGTTCTTGGAGCGTTTTCAGCAGAAATGATACCAGTGGCCTGATGCTATTATTATCTTCTGGAAATCAGAGTTTCAGATAAGTGGTTATGACTTTATTAAAAGACGAAAATAAATCACTAATTATTGATTACTTCCTATGTTGTTGTTACTCATTAGAATCATCTCTTCGAGATGATTCTTATGAATAACCACAACATAGCGTATGGATGAGAATTGAAGGATTATGAATGTTTATACTCCTGCTTACCTAAACTTCTGAGAAATTGTATGATTTAATAAGCAATATTTTGATAGATATTTTCTGACGTTTCTGGGATAATAAACTTTACGATGCAGGTAATTACCGCATACCTGTCATCATTCAGGCAATCAAACTCCGCCACAATCACGAATGAAAAGGAAAATGTTTTCATAAACTCATATTTTTGCCAAGATTCGGGTACGATAGTCACATTCCTAGCTGGCAGGGAAGACTAAGAATGACAATCCAAACGGGCTACATGCGCCGCTGGCAATAAAGTGCATTATTTTATTACTTTCAAACTGTCGGCAACTGTCCGTCAGCAGAGGCAACGAGTCTCAGCCTGCCAAAAAGACAAGGGAGAACAGATAACAAACATTTCACTTCTGGCAATGAAAGTTTGTCTCATATTATAAGAAAATAGATGGAAAATTTAATGACAAAAGGAGAAGCGAGTATCTGTCTACTTTTTCTGCTATATATATAATCTCATACCAACATGGCACAAGAGGTATTTTTGCCATATAATTATCACCAGATTTTCAATAAGTGGTATTATGATGTTGCAGCTGATGCAACTAACCATGTCACCTTGTCATTTCTTAACCACAATCATACAAACAAGACATCTAATCCAAGTCTTCCCTTGATCAACCGAGTAACTATTCAATAATATATACATAAGCTAATTGAACACAGATTTTGGAAAAGTACATCTTTTCCCATGAAAATTCGATGAATATTTTGTCCAATTTATTAGTGTAAAAATTGGTCCAAGGCTTAATGGAAACATCAATACCATTTGAGCAATTCCATTTTATATTGTCATGAAAATCTTTGATCTTATCTTTTTTAATACCATTTTGATGCTCAAATCGTAAGTCATTTCATTTCTGGCATTTCCCAGGACAATCAAATAATTAAAAGAAAATCTCAATCGTTTGCATATTCCAACCTAAATGTGAGTTTTGGCCTGAAGCAGAGCTGTTTAAATAACAGATTCAGTAAAACTATTCAGTAAACTATTGCCACCAGGAGACTGTTTTACAAGGTCTCTAATATCAATCTTTCTTAACCCATTCCCAAACGGCAAAATTTTAGGGTGATCCACTTCAAAAACTGCCACAAATGACAAATGGATGTTATTAAAGATAGGATTTTTGAAAAATATGGCCCAGAAAATATTGAGACAAAAGGAGAAACTGCTGGTTATCAGCAGTTTCTTCTTTTGTTTCAATGTTTTCCCAAGCCTTTTCTATTAGGGATGTCAAAACCTGGTCTTGTTTGGGAAAGGGTTAATGTTACATTTCAATGTGTTCAATTTTTATGGATATCAATTGCTAGGAATCATAAATTCTAGCAAATCTATTAACACAAGAGCCGTCAGAGACGGACAATGCTCCCCGAATAAGGCATTGTCACAATAAATATATGCCATGCAGAGCTAATATAAAGCTAACAAATGTTAAGCCCCCTTTTTCCATGACATATTTTGTATACGCAAATTTTAGATAGTTTTTTTTTCCATGACATATTTTGTATACGCAAATTTTAGATAGTTTATTGTCAAGGGCATCTGATTTGCTACTCAAATATGAAATTTCATCAAATTCTGACCATTAGAATAGGAGAAATTAGAGAAAAACTGTATTTAACCTTAAGTCCCCTTTTTCCATGACGAGGCCTCAAATCCAAAAACCGGGAAAAGTACATCAGCATTATGTCATAAGGAGTTCACATGGTAAGTTTCATTTGATTTGGCCCAAGGGTTATGGAGAAATCACTTCGGGCGGACGGACAGACGGACGGAATGACGGACGTACAGGACGGACGGACAGACAAAGCGGCGACTATATGCTCTCCATTCCGGGAGCATAAAAATACAAACTTGTGTTCTTTTCTATGTATGGTGGCATAGATTTCCATGTCTGCAATACTCTAATGAATCTTAAGAAATTAGCCTAAAACTGCATTGCTTGTGATAATTTTTGAATATAAAAATCATAACAGAAAAACTTTTAAAATCTTCAAAACATCTTTACTTAATCATATGCAAATCAGGCCTGTTTCAAATATTCTTATTTTTATTATGTTCAACTTCCAGGAATTAGAGGAAACAATTTGCAAGTTTCTAATGAGATGTCGTAACTACTGAATTCCTTCCAAAACAGCAATTAGAAATGAATTTCATTACCATGGACTTTAAATAATTAATAAATACCAGCATACTAGTCAGACCTTGAAAACACTTCTCACTTCCAGCATTTTTATTTCTAGATTATATGAAAACAATATAAAAATTCACTTTCAACACTCATTCTTTGTTGGAATTCATAAGTTGAGACAGTGTTTAATGAGTAAAAAATATTACAAGAACCAGTGGCATACACCACTCAGTGTCCACATCCAGAAAGTGAACCATGCAGCATATCGTCAGTGGGTAGTCAAAACCTCGTAACTCCAGCTTTTTCAAGCTGCAGTTACGAGGTTTTGACTCCCCACCAAGGATATTTTTGGATGAGATGTGGACACAATGTGGACATGGAGTTGTAATTGCGACCAGGCCTTAAGTCACAATCATACAGCAATCATCATTCCTTTTTACAAAGCTTGAATACTCAAGCTGTGTGTTATACATGTTTCCACATTAGTTTCTTCCAGTTTGAATAAATCAGCTTTTGCTTGTAAAGAGCAAAACAAGCAGCGGCTGGACAGACATTCTATGCTACCTACAAATGCAACATGAAATTCATAGATCACCATTTCATGGATTCAGAATTTTTCCCTAACTACACAAGTGATGTCTTCTTTTATTTTTCTAATAAAAAGTTGCCGAAAGAGTAAATGGCACGGAGCAGTCAATCAGATTAACATCTCTTATAATCAACATTTCTCTACTCGAAGCCTACAGAATTCCCCCTAACGGAATTGTAGTATGAATAATATAACATTCCCATTTCCTTATTGAACATTGATTTCATAAATCGGATGAAAAAAGATGACGACAAGATGGTTCGAGGCAATCAAATATTCATCCCAAGTGTTGCTGGCGGTTTTTAACACTCATAATTGTTCGTTTTTAAGTGGTTGCTATGTTTATTTTGGATGGCGAAGAATGATGAATATTGGCATTCTGAAATTCTGTACGTTATTAGTTGTCACTTTGCGTCAAAACACGGCAATATTTGTTATTGATGGAGCGAGGCTACTGTCTTTATTACAAGGAGTTTTGCCTCGAACAATGACACCAAGACACCAATCTAACACAAGTCAAGAGCCAGGGCTAATCTTATAGAAAATAGGATAAAAATCAAAGTACTGAAGGTATTGTTTATAAAGGCCTTATTTTCAAACAATCAACAACTTTACTATTGATTTTTTAACTCTTCTATTGATATAGAAACATATACTCCGTAAATATTGACATGAACCTGTTGAATATGTAATGAGTAACTCTGATGCGAAATAATCAATTCTCGCCAGCACACCTCACTGTCGAGCAGAGTCGATAGTTTCCATAAGCATTGGAACTTTGTATTCTGCACGTGCTCCTCGTGTCAATATACGTCGAAGAGTGATTATTTCGCATTACAGTTACTCATTGCATATTCAATAGGTTCAGGTCAATATTTACGGAGTATATCTCCAATAGAATTGAAATATTATATCATAGACAGTACTGAAATCACAAATATAACCATAATATGGTATTTAGCTAAGAAATAAATATTGTCATTTTGAATGGACAGACAGAGAGAAGGACATACAGTTTAAATTGAAGAAGAAAATGAATATTTCTATTTCTGAATGCTAGGGGAGCTAGTAGAAAGAAAACATTTGTTTAGGATGAAGGAAGATTGAATCCAGCTATGTACAATAAACGTGAAACTGTTACAGACAGTGGGCAAAACACAGAAGTGTTTTCTAAATGCAATCTACAAACTTCCGAATCATGTCTCATCAATTACCCATACATAGTCCCTGTCCAACATTTTCATCTTTCAAAACAGTTTAAAGGAAATTAAACTAATCGGTTAAACATGAAATGCCACAGTATCTTATCAGCCTTGTTATTTTTGGTACGCGAAAAAACACCCTCATCAATTTTTAAAACAGAATCTTATAAAAATAAGATCTGTCATTGCAATACTGTAGTAAGTGTATGTAATATTTGATTTATTCAAATAAGTGTAGCTCTAATCCCATGTAAATTAATGAATCAGTGCAAAACAGCTTTAAATGAATTTTCATTACATGAAATTGCACCCAAATGCCTCTAAACAAATTCTAATACAGTGGCACAAAAAAACCCAACATAGGACAGATACACAATCTGAATACGAGCGATCATAAATAACGGTAATCAGAAAGTTCACTTTAATTTCACTTGTCAGAGATGCGCCTGTTTACATTTACCCAACCATTTTTATAAGATTGTATATCCAAAACCCTTGGATGTCTACACATTTCACGAATGCATATGCAAACAATTTCACTTCCGACAGATAAAACGAATATACCTGCACTTAACTCTTTACCAAGCAATTGAATCTTAAATCTTAAATTTCTGAAAAGGGTTTCTTTCAGAAAATTTGAGAAAAAGGAAGAAAATACTGATCATCAGCATTTTTTTCATTTCTGTAAATAGTTCCGTATCCATCATTATACAAATTTTCGTGATTGTAGTAACATATACTTATTATTATTATATTTTGTCATATAAAACATATTTCAATATGGATAAGTCAAAAATTTGTTTTCTGGGAAAGGGTCAAAATAATTTATATCAAATATAGAAAATATTTGTGATATAAAACAGAAAATATTGAGGGAAAAGAAGAAATTGCTGATTATCAGCAATTTCTTCTTTTCCCTCAACATTTTCTCAAAAAAAAAAAATGTTTGGGATGTCAAAAGCATGTCTTCTTTGGGACAGGGTTAACGAAACCAAGTAAGCCTTCATCCACAATTTATGGCGCCATCTATAAGCATTGTTTATTCATTATGGAAAGGCTGTATCGGTCTGCAAGTGTTTGATTATATCATTTGTTACAAATTTTGAAATGCGTGCATTTTCCATATGGACTCATCAAACGAAGATCTAAGGTAGAAGAAAATTACAAATGACAAGATAGTTTATATCAGCTGGATTAAAGCGGATCAAGATACCTGTAGGTTTTGATTGCCAAGTTTTGAGCAAAAAATCTGATTTTCTCACCAAAAATTCCGACTGATACTCAGAATTTTGTGAAACATTCAATGCCGATAATTCTCATACATACCAGTAATCTAGATCTATTTAACCTTTTCCCCAAAACGCAAGAATTTCGACTGATCCATATATATGCAATTTGAAAGCTGCGGACAACAAAATGGCTGTTGATAAGGATAGGATTGGTGTACACTAAAGCACAGAAAATATCAAATGAGATGAATGCTTTTTCTCACTAAAATTTCCTGTATATTTTATTTCAAAGCCAGGTGGACACAATGTCCCTCAGAATTGCAAGGAAAGAGTTAAAATGAAAAATTATGCATGAAAATGAAACTCATTCCATGGTTTGTTTTCTATGAAATTGAAATAAATGTTTTAAATTGAATTTCACATTCAATGATTGAATATTTATGAGTACAGATATCAAGTTTTAACAAGGTCTATGTAGATGTATCAATTGCTGAATTTCTATTTATCAGAAATCAATTTATATACTTGTTGGTGTTATCTTTTGCCTCAAATAAATTCTTATAGACCTGAGAGCTATGTACATCAGGTTGGACAAAATCAAACTGCATAATCATAGGTATCTTAGATGCATTTTTATGCTTTCTGTAAAATTGACCCAAGATCAGCTTCTGTAAAATTGACCCAAGATCAGCATGGCAAAAGTGATTGCTTTTCAAATATATCTATCAGCATTAAGAAAGGCTTTTTGGAGATGGTGCATAAGTTAGAAGTATTATCTGAAAGACTCACAAGTCATGTGATAATGTCAAACCTAATAAGCAACTCCTAAGACTTATCCAATGGAAAGTTTCTAGGGTAATCATAAAATCACTTTTCAACGAAAACCTCGTAACTGCAGCTTAAAACAAGCTGCAGTTACGAGGTTTTTGTTAAAGAATAGTGATAAGAAATAATTTAAAGCTAAAAGGGTTTATTCTACAGCAGATACATGGGAATCGTTAACAAATATAAAACCAAGAAATTAAAAGTAAATCCAGCATATAATTACTTCAATCTGGTCTATATCAAATTTTAGACACACCTGCAAAATTAGAGCACTTTCTTTACCTTTTTTCTTGAGAAGTCTCATGTAAAACGGGTCTGAAAGAGAAAACTATGGAAACAATGAGAGAAAAGAAGAGTTCTGCTTGCACAGTCGTGCTAAGCACTTATCTTAATTCGGGGAGTAAATGTATGAGGGTTCAAAAATTATATGTACAGTTGGGTAAATTGTCCAAGGCTTTGATAAGGTACATTATCTGCTATGTTAAATTCTTTGATAAAGACATTAAATTTTCAGGCTTAAGTTTATTGGGGTTTCAAGCCGTTTTCAACTACTATGGTCATATCGCGGCGGCTGGAGCACCTAACTATGGATTCCTGGTATTTCTCTCACCAGTACTATGACAACACCCTAACCGAGCCTCCAGCTGCTCCCTCACATAGGTTCACCATATCAAACCATTGATGGGTGACATTTTTGTCAGAAGGGTATTTGCCGCGGCCGGGTATCGAACCCAGGACCACTCCAATGAGAGGCAGTTGCGCTACCAACTGCGCCATGGCCGAGGCCTAAAATTTTCAGTTGTGATTGCTTTGCTAGTGAATTCAAGAGGAAAGGTTGTGGTACTACTTATAAATCATCTTCATCATTGTTGATGGAGGACATTAAGTAATTATAACCGTGACAATGTAACAAGAAATTTATGTCATAACTGTCATAATTTCATGATTACATGATACATAATGGCTTAACCGTTTCCCAAACAAGACTTGATTTTGACGTCCCTAATAGAAAAGGCTTAGGAAAACATTGAGACAAAAGAAGAAACTGCTGATAACCAGCAGTTTCTCCTTTTGCCTCACTATTTTCTGAGCTATATTCTACACAATTTCTATCTTTAACAACATCAATATTGTCATCTGCAGCAGCTTTTGAATAGGACCATCCTAAAATTTTGTCATTTGGGAAAGGGTTAAATAACCTTTATCTTAACTTTAACCTAAAGTTCTGAGTTGACAAAATCTTGCAGTGACAAAAAATTTAATTGAGGTCTTATAGCACAATTAACTTACATAAGAGTACAAGCATTATTTTATCCATTTAAAACAGTCTTGTGCTATGATTAGGGCAGAAAACATTGATTGAAAAGAAAGAAATATGAAATGTTACATTTCCTATTGTTTATACTGAATGATTAAATTCTTTGTTATGGTGTTTGATATTTCCAAAAGATTTTACAAAATTATAGAGATCCAACATAAATCTTTTTCTGTCATGTCTATAGATTTGGCAAAATGCTGGTCATGTTCGAAAATGTCGTAACTACAGCTTATTTAAGCTGTAGTTACGACCTTTACGAATGTGACGGACGAAAAGCTAATTGCCTGCAGACAAAAAAATAATTAAACAGTTATCATAATCTATTTTATACCCTTTGAAGAATGGGTGTTTAATCATAATTTACTATCATCAAAATTGAAACACCAGAAAAAAGAATCTTAATCGAAGAAAGATTCATTTAACTTTTTACAGTCTGTTATATATTAATAAATTAGAAATTCTTAGGACTCAGTGAGAAAGATTTAGGAATAAAATTTCACCAATTCCCAAATTTTTCCATTCTCTTTTGTTCTTTAATTAATTTCAATAATAAGACAAAGTACTTTATGTAACATATGCAACCTATTTGAATTATGGCCAGCGTTACAAATTTTGTCATCTCATTACCGCTTTAAAAGATTAATTGCAAAGAGTGCAAGTGATATGTCACCAAAGAAAAGTGTATAGCAAGATTTCTTTCTTTTGATCTCTCAAGATCAAAAACATTTTTGTATATCAAACAAGTTTGTAAAGTATATAAACTGATAGCATTTTTCTAAATCCACATATAGTTAAAATTATAACAGTGATAAAGAGCAAATAGACTTTCATAATAGTTTCTATGTATTTTTGTTTACTGATATACAATTCTTATCAGACATTTTGTCCAAATTTTAATCCACAGCCTTTGAAATCAGAATGTCATAAACATTTGGGACTTCTTAAAAATGGGGTAATATCAATCTAAATCTGAGTGTGCAACATGTGCTGACTGATCAGGGTCCAAAATCTCTGCTTTTGAATGATACTTAATTGATTTTACTACATGCTGGAGAATTTTTTGGATTTGATATTATCACTTACTAAAACATCAGTTTGTTCATTTTGTTTTAACCCTTTCCCAAACGGCAATTTTTAGAACATTCAAATTAAAAGCGCTGGAGACGACAAAATTAATGTTGATGTAAGAGAAATATATGTAGAAAATAGCCCAGAAAATGTTGAGGCAAAAGGAGAAACTGCTGGCTATCAGCAGTTTCTTCTTTTGTCTCAATATTTTCCCAAGTCATTTCTATAAGGGACGTCAAAACCAGGTCTTGTTTGGGAAAGGGTTAAGAACCTTTTTTACGTGATGCGATACATCTTATTGATGTAGATTATGGTTAATTTCATATCGCGTCACTGTTGCCAAAAAAATTCTATAGGCAAATATAAATATAGAAAACTTTCGCTAATATTAATTGTATCATTTGATAAATCTTTAATGCATGCCTCTTTCCTTTTGCCCTTGTCACACTTAATCATTTAAAATGGGGAACAATCAATTTGAATAAAGTCGTCAGAAAAAGAAAGTAACATTTTTAAAAGTTTTAAAACCCTTTCCCAAACAAAACCTGATTTTCATGTCTCTTAACTAAAAGCTTTTGGAAGCAAAGAGAGAAAAGAAGAAAAATGATGAACTTATGAACAATTTAAACAGTAAGGCTTTCACATGACTTGTGGTACATGATTACATGGCTAAAAATGCATAAGTTCTTAAAATATTTTAACACTCTATCATGATCTAAAAGCAAATCTAACAGACTTTATTGACAAAGGATTTCTAATCAACTAAAACTGCAAGTTTTAACAAGAATGAATCTTTAATTCCGACTGCGTAAAATTTTGATTTTTCCATCCTGAATCGTGTTTCATTCAATCATATTAAATTCCATGTATTAAGGCATAAAAGTTGAACAAATCAATTTAAGATGGAGAAATTTCAATTTTCTGCCATATGCATTACGTCCTATCATTGATTTTCCGTTATAATTTTCTTGGGAAACTCACAAAAAACTCTAATCCTTGATGAAATTTCTCAAAACATGACTCAAAATAAAAAGAGAGACAATTCTGTGACCTCCCCTGGCCTTATTGTTAGGAAGCTGTAACCTTAAGTGTTTTGAGAATTACAGCAAGTGTCAAAACTTCACTTCTATTACATGTAAAAAATCCCTGCAGATCTTAAATAACCTCTATACATCATGCACAATGCATGTTTCGCATTTTTCATAACTTCTCAATTCTCCAGAGCTCGCGATCCACGTTACACAAAACGTCATCAATTTCAATTTACATTCCCCTTGCATTCGGAGGTCCCCGTTATTATCAAATCAATTTGGCTTCGTGAAAATAATAAAGTTTTCATAAATGGAAGTCGGCACCAGTGTCAATGCAAACATTATTGTCAATTTCATCGTAGAGACAGAACTGACAGACTACTTGATTCATGGGAAGAATGGCAGATTCACTAATCATATTTTGATCAAAGTTTCTCCTGCTCTCTCCTATTACCCTTTCCCAAACAAGACCTTATTTTGATGTGCTTAACCCAGTCCCAAACAACACAATTTTAGGGAGCTCAAATTTGAAAGCTGCTGCAAACAATATAAACGATGATACTAAGCCCAGAAAATATTTGCTTAAATTTCTATGCTAAATTGCACACAAACCCTTTCTTTATCAACATCTAGTTTATCATCTGCAGCAGCTTTTCAATTTGTATGACAATGGGTTAACTTGGAGCAAGAAAGGGGTATTCTTTCATGTACTATGTGAAAATGGGTCAACTTTGAGCAAGGAAAGGTTATTCTTACATGTACAAACAATGGGTTAACTTGGAGGAAGAAAAGTGTATTCTTACATACAAAACTTATGTGACGATGGGTTAACTTGGAGCAAGAAAAGTGTATTCTTACATACAAAACTTATGTGACTATGGGTTAACTTGGAGCAAGAAAAGTGTATTCTTACATACAAAACTTATGTGACAATGGGTTAACTCGGAGCAAGAAAAGTGTATTCTTACATACAAAACTTATGTGACAATGAGTTAACTAATGGAGCAAGAAAAGTGTATTCTTACATACAAAACTTATGTGACAATGAGTTAACTTGGAGCAAGATAAGTTTTCTTTACATACAAAACTTATGTGACAATGGGTTAACTTGGAGCAAGAAAAGTGTATTCTTACATACAATACATATGTGACTATGGGTTAACTTGGAGCAAGAAAAGTGTATTCTTACATACAAAACTTATGTGACAATGGGTTAACTTGGAGTAAGAAAAGTGTTTTCTTTACATACAAAACTTATGTGACAATGAGTTAACTTGGAGCAAGATAAGTGTATTCTTAAATACAATACTTATATGACAATGGGTTAACTTGGAGCAAGAAAAGTGTATTCTTAAATACAATACTTATGTGACAATGGGTTAAGTTTGAGCAAGAAAAGTGTATTCTTACATGTACAAAACTTATGTGACAATGGGATAACTTGGAGCAAGAAAAGTGCATTCTTACATACAAAACTTATGTGACAATGGGTTAAGTTGGAGCAAGAAAAGTGTATTCTTACATACAATACTTATGTGACAATGGGTTAACTTGGAGCAAGAAAAGTGCATTCTTACAAACAAAACTTATGTGACAATGGGATAACTTGGAGCAAGAAAAGTGTATTCTTACATACAAAACTTATGTGACAATGAGTTAACTTGGAGCAAGAAAAGTGTATTCTTACATACAAAACTTATGTGACAATGGGTTAACTTGGAGCAAGAAAAGTGTATTCTTACATACAAAACTTATGTGACAATGGGTTAACTTGGAGCAAGAAAAGTGTATTCTTACATACAAAACTTATGTGACAATGGGTTAACACGAAGCAAGAAAAGGGTATTCTTACATACAAAACTTATGTGACAATGGGTTAACTTGGAGCAAGGAAAGGGAAATGAGTAACAGAGTTCAAGACCCTGCTGTGAAAGGTTTTGTAATTCCACTAATAAAATGTATTATCGACTGTCACAGGATCAAATTTAATAACGGCCATAATTCATATTCTCGCTGCTTCCTGCAGAAACTGTGGAGTGATGAGTGCCCTGGCTGTCAGACCCAACACGAGGGGCCCAGTAGGGGTCACACCTAGTTAAAGACCAGGAATTACAACCCTTTCCCTCTCAATTACAAGTAATTTCTTTTGAATTTGATTGAGAAGGAATGCATGGAAAATAAGACTGGAAAGGAAAATATTTCGAAATGTGAGTAGATATGGGACATTTTTTTTTCAAAATGTTTCCAATGCTTTCTCAGTTTTAATAGTAAAATCAAAACCAGTGAATAATTTGCATACGGGTTATATTCCAGAATTGAAGGGGCAGGCCAGGGGTTAAATGGGGCTAATACAATAATCAAATTTCCTGTGATGATTTATTGATCAAAAATGCATGCAGGGCCAAAAATGGAAACAAAAGAAAACTTCAATTAGTAATTGTCTTTGCACTTTGTTTAACCATTTCCCCAAAAAGATCATTTAGTTTTGCCATTCTAAGTAAAAATAATTTGGGAGAACATTGAGAGAAAAAATAAATTGCTAATAAAATCTCCCTTTCCCTCAATGTTTGTATCATTTTTTTGTACTTTTAAATCTATTTAATATTATTATCATTTTTATGTCAGCAAGTCCTTTCAAATAAGAGCAGTCTAGCATTTTAGTAACTATTTTTCTGAAAATTGTTATCTATCATTTTACTAATCAAACAAATTACATGTTAATGGGTTAGCGCTAGACTATTGCAAGTATACATTTACAATTATTTTGCACCAAGTCCTCAATGTAAAATATGTCTTGCATTGCAGCAGAAACAACAAACAACTAACAACGAGATTTCTAATGTGAAGCATGAATTGTTCGTTACGTTTGAAAATGCAGTAACTAAAGTCTAAATAAGGTGTAGTTACAGCATTTTTAAATGTTTCAGACAACATGAAGTATCTTAATCTCCCCTAAAACAGCTGTGAGATTCCAATAAAGGCCCTGTTAGACCAAGGGTTAAATCATATTTGCCTAGGGCAATATTGTTAATAAAGGAATTATGAAATGAAACACGCACTTCCATCAATCTACGGCTTATTTTGACGGGAACCCATTACAGGGAATTTTCGATCCTGTCATCTGTGACAGTCAGATGTAGAACCAAGCTTCTAGTAGATTTGGAGCTCGAGAATAAATACATCATCAAATAAATTCGTCGCTGACCCTTGAATATTACATTGATTTCATATTTTCCGAATTTGCTAAGTCGCCGGATCTCTGAGAAATTAATCATTTTTGTGACCGAGGCAATTTCGCTGAAATTCTGCCTAATGGATTGTTGGAGAATGATTGAGACAAATCATATACTGAGCAGCTTGCTGTTTAAACAAGCAGAATCTTCCTTTATTTGCAAGGTTCAGTCGTGCAATGATGGATTTAAATCAATGTTAAAAAATGTCGTAAAATCAAAGGGCTGAGAGCACTGAAGGTATTGAATGTGACTATTACTTTCTGATGAAAGTTAAAACTTTATGAAAAACAGTTGCAGGCATGTTACTAAGTAGATCTTAAGAAAATAAAAAGACTGATGTCATGGGCTGAAAACTAAATTCTGGGCTAAAGAATACAACATATAAATCAAACATTGTTATACATGTACTTCTTTTAAAGCAGCAAGGTAGGCCTTAGATATTTCACAAAGACATCTATGGATTAAAGGTCTTTTTGACCGAACTTAGACTTTGGTACTTCACCTTGAAGTTGTAAGTTGGCTGACCTTACAGACTGAGTAAGTGATAAATCTAAGGCAACATTTATAAGTCTTAATGGCCAGTATCTATAGGGTTTTTCACTTGGACCAACACACATTATTTGCTTTAATTATTCATCAAGATCAAATCTGAAATGGCCCTGCATCCATGCTAAATCACAAGAATACAGAGTGTAATTAATAACTAATCAAGGGCAATGAGTTTTTTATGCAGATTATCAATTATTGAAATTGGTTCTGTGTAACTATGAACAGTCATATGGCTTAGAGTGTAGATTAAGTTCATCATAAATTATAAATGTGTGCATCAAATATGACTGAAACCTAATGATATTAACAAAGAAATGGTAAAGCATTAATTTTATCAATCACCGTTACTAAATTGAGACTTTCCTTACAGATTTGAAACAAGAATAACAGTCACAGGATAAACGCTGCTTGTTTGCAAAAAGTCAACCTTTTTCAGAAACACAGTATAATATTGCAAAATGCTGACAATAATGAGCCAAAGGTCTGGTCATAAGTAACGGACGGTCTGTACTTTTTTTTTATCCAAATCTGTCTGAAAATGTAAGACTTAAGTTCACAAGATGTGACATACAGACTATAGTGGATGGACAGACAGATGGTGAACTGATGACACATACACGTATATATCCATCTTTGATCATAATAAAACAGATAAAGTGAAATATTTAGCACGATTAAGGCCCTTGACACAATTCTGACAAAAAAGTCTCTTATATGGCAATATATAAGATTTACTAAATGTATGGAGAATCTTGTATGATATAACATTCCATAAATACGGTCACAAGTGACATATTATACAGTAAATCATCACTTTTCTTTGAAAACCTCGTATCTGCAGCTTGTTTTAAGCTGCAGATACGAGGTTTTCATTGAAAAGCAGCGTTATACAGTAAATACAAGGTCCCCGGTCCTCAACAAAGCCATTATCACACAATTTACGCGGAAATATTCTCTCTATTTTTTGTTACAGCACCTTCGAGACCATTTTACAAACGCTGAATTATGAAATGTTTTGATATTCTATCGAAATTATATCTAGTATTTGGAAAGAAACACTGCACAAGGGACCTTAAATCACCTAGGTTATGATTTCATTTCATTTGAAGACACTTTTAGCATCAGAACATAGAGAAATTAATCCTTTTATGGCATTTAAGTCTGGTGATGCTGAATAGATTTCTTCTCAAAATTGCTTAACCCTTTCTCATACAGCAAAATATTAGACTACACCAATTTGAAAGTCTTAATTAGTTTCCAGAGGACAAACTCGATGTAATTGATTAACCCTTTCCCAAACGACAAAGTTTTAGGGTGGTCCTATTCAAAAGCTGTTGCAGACGACAAAATGGATGTTAATAAAGATTGGAATTGTGTGTGATATAGTCTAGAAAATATTGAGACAAAAGGAGAAACTGCTGGTTATCAGCAGTTTTTTCTTTTGTTTCAATGTTTTCCCAAGCCGTATCTATTAGGGACGTCAAAACCAGGTCTTGTTTGGGAAAGAGTTAAAGAACAATATCTGTACAAAATTACACAAAAATATTTTCTTTTCTTGCCTCAATGTTTTTTTCTCAAACATTTCTATAAGTGATGTCAAAACCAAGCTTGTTTTGTAAAGGGTTAAAAATCAAAGTGCTGATAACCCTGAGAGTTGGCTTCTTGTGACATCTAAAAATAAATTTAACAGTTTGATTCTTAATCATTCATGTAATTCTGAAGACAAATTTACTTTGTTTATATTAAAATTTTATATATTTTTCCCTTTTCTTTATAATTTTTAGTAAGAAAGGTATCCACATGACAGAAAAAAAGGCATAATGAAATATCAAAATTGTGTTTAAAAGTTGCTGTTGTTGTTTTCCTCTATTTTTTCTTATCTAATTTGGTAAAGCAATAAAGAATGCTGTTCATAAAACATCAAATTGATTTGCCTTTTTTCACCAGTGTGAAGCATGCATAATCCATCTTATGATTAAGAAAGAAAGAATTTTAGATTAATCACATTATTGGTGGTGTTGCCAATTTGATTGTCTTCCATCATGCATTGGTACAACATAATGTATGCAATAATTGAGCCACACATACTGTGGGTTTATTGCATTTCAAAACATGAAATTATTATCATAAACTTTCACAAACCCCATATAGCGGGTACTCATTAGAATTGTCTCTTCAAGACAATTCTAATGAGTACACATAACATAGAGTTTGGATGAGAAATAAGAGAAGTAGGACTTCAGAATAACCATGTTTTATCTGTAACTTTGCAGTAACAACAAAATGTAACGATAATTGTAGATCACCATTAAAACTGATCAATCACTAAATTACTTACTTAAATGTAAAGAGACGGTAATGTTTTATAACCAGTTTTTATTTCTAAATTTTAACGTTTTGTTTTTGGACTTTTCATTCACCATTTGAATCAAATAAACAACTATTACTACCATTGCTTGTGCCTTTCAGCAATGACTATGCACAGCCTATAATTTTGTGAATCTAGCTTCTGGTTTATGAATGTATCATGAACATTTCATGAACCAAATACATGAAATTAAAATGGTTCAAAAATGTTGTGGTCATGATGCTATCTAACAACACATTTAGCTGTACCAAAGTATATGTGTTTGGTTCATATACTGTTCTGGAACCATTTGTGAACTGGAAGAAAGATTATTTTTTGTCATTGTGAATCATTAACTTATGATGCATGGTTCAAGAACTCGATCACCACTGACGGACTAACAATCAATAGGTCTCCAACTGTACTGAATTGATGGATTGTTTATAGCCACAATATCAACACTACATAACACGATTAACATCGGCACATCATTACTGAAAAAAAAAATCTGACTCTTAAATTCTGTAATTAATTGAGCACTAATTGAACAAGCAAGTGTAGTGACACATCTTTTGACAGTTCTAGAACTGTACTATCAGCTAGATAAAAGTATTATTAACAACACTAAGTAGAGTGAACTCAGACACACTCAGCCTATATTAATTTTCAATTATAGGTAATCAGATTGGGTCCTCTAATCCCCAATCATAAATCTTGTAACAGATTCAAATCATATTCCCCACGTTTATTGTATTTCTATTTTATCCTCCATCATTTTTCATTTCCGAGACACTTATCAACCAGAGCAGTAATCTGACAACCTTACCGTAATCTGACGAACCTTTTGTGCCAACATTTCATTCAACATTCAAATAGCTGAAAGATGTGCAGTTGTTTACAAGTAATACCACTGATTAGGCAAAGCAACTTTTGTCATCCTTACCATCCCACACTGCCCCTGCAAAAAGTTCATTTAAGTTCAAGAACTGTTCTAGAATGTTAAATGGCACTTCTAGAACTGTTCTAGAACTGTTCTAGAATGTTAAATGGCACTTCTAGAACTGTTCTAGAACAGTTCTAGAAGTGCCATTTAATGTTCTAGAACTAGAAATATGTTCTTGAACTTTTTTCACAGGGGCACCCCCTTGCTTTCTCAATGTTATTCGAAGCCTTTTCTACTATTAGGGACCTCTAAGAACAGTTCTTGTTTGGGAAAGCGTTACTTATAGTTTTGCTTGTGCTCTCCAAATGAAGGTTGCAGGGTCACAAAGATGGAATATCAAAGGATTAATAAAATATCAAAGGATTAATAAAAGAGAAGAATATGATAATGCATTTGTAAGTAATGCTTTTTACTATAAAGGCATAATCATATTATACCTCTTGTGTTCTCTTAAAAGCTTCTGCTTTCCTAATTTTTCTTTAATATTGGATATTGAAAAATAATCCTAAACATCTTCCAATGCCATGAAGTAAATGGCTAATTCTTTGAGGGAAGAGGATTATATTGAATATGATTCGTCCTTCCTGTTAACTACAGAACAAAATGCCGCTAAATTAGAAGCTTTTCCCGCACACAGTTCTGTTGAATAGACAGATATAAGCTGTAAGCTTCTTGATTGAACAGCTTTGGATCAGAGAGAGTGCATTGTATAGAAATTTCCAGAGAAATAATATTTAATCTGCAGGCTCTAGGAAATTACTTTACAGCAAGGCTTAAACCTTCACCAGAAGGCAAATTTGTAGTCTACTCATTCATAGTGACAGCTATGGCAGGTTCAAGCATTATAATACAAGATATCGTCGGTGTAAATGCAAAACCTCGTATGTCGATTTGTGCAATTTTTAAAGTACAAACTTGTGTGCCCAGTTTAGACAATTATCGCAGGTTTTGAGATATGTTTACTGATCAGTATTACAGACAAATTATTTGTGAACAATATGCTTAAATTTCAAGTAAAACATTTCAGTTTGGGAAAAGTTATTACACTTTTTTCCCTCCCCTTTAAAATTTTCCAAAAACGAAATACGAGGTTTTGCATTTACAACGACGATATGAGAATACACACACATGATCCAATTTTAGGCATATCAAAAAGACATCATTCGACATATATATTCTACGAAATAAAAATGCTATTATTTGTAAGCAAGTTAATTGAGCATCATAGCAAATCCAGAATTTTATCATGGTATCTAAGTCTAACTAAAATAGATATCAATGTAGAATGAGTTACAGCCTTAGCAAAAAATTAAAAGAAGTAATATGGATAAATGATCTATGACCATGGTTCAAAGTTGATGTAATCAGGGCAGCCAAATTAAGAGACAAGATGGAACAAATCAGAAAAGTGACCAACAGAGTCCATCTTAGCTTTAATATTGATCGTCATAATCATATGAAATCATTTTACAGAAATTTGATCTGGGCTTATGTCTCAATGAATAGGTGTTCAAATAATGCTAATGGAAATCCCATCCAAGAACATTTTTGTTGTCATGGCAATAAATAATCTCTATTAATGAGAATAAGGATATACATTTAATAATTTCCTAAGATTTATGTTTACAAAACTTTCCATATAAACGATTCAAAATCTTTTACTAATGAGGGAATAGACCGATAACGGAAAATAGGGGTGGAAGGGTGTATATTTAACTATTTATAGTAACAACTTATACACACTGATACCTGTTCAACCCTAAAATAAACCAAAATATTTGTATCGATTCTCGTTTAACTTTGAATGTATAATACTGAACCAGATGATTATAAAAACATTTAGCTTACAAAAACACAAGTCATGGCAAATTACAGTGTAAAACTACATGTAGCGCAATTTTGTTGTTGGTGCATACAAATAGCACACTGTACATATACCATTAGGGGAGTATGCTGACAAAATTATCCCAACCCATTAAAAGATGGATACTGACAAAAAAAGGCCTGCCATTTTTGCTTTTCTTTCTTTCTTTTTTTGTGTAATGATCATTCAAGCCAGTGTTACAATCTTGAGGTTACATAATGACTATACGCTGACACCATGACTATTTTGTGTATCCCAAAGTCAAAGGACCACAAACTGATTTCTTTGGATGGCAAGTGACATGTTCCCACTACAAGATTCACCAGATTACAGAAATACCAATGTCCACTGTCAAGATAAAATCTTCATCTTTTCAAATCTTTATTGATGACAAAGATGTGTGATAAACATTAAAATATCAATACTGAAACATCTAATAGTTACACTAGTTTAAGATTCATTCTCATGAAACATCATTTTTTAGCACTCTTAAACTAAATTCAGAAATAGATTGTTTGCAAGTAAAAATTTTAATCCTACAAACTGTCATATTTAATATTAATAATGTTTACATTTTGTTTACAACACTGATAAACTTCATTAAAAGATAGGGATGTAGACCATCTCCTTGTGGAGGCCCTAATAAGGCTTGATTGACATTTGACACAAGTTTGACTGACATTTACTATGATTATAGACACATAACAAATGTCACATTAAACATTTAAACAGTAACTGTTTCACACTGTACACATGCCTACCGTTAAGAAAAGATGATTTTTTTTGTTTAACAAAACAGGTTGTTAATAAATGAACTATAGATGATCATGGTACGCAACCTGCTACGAAATGTTAAAGGAGCTACAAGAATTGTAGGCAAGCATTATATGGCGGCCATTTCATTTTGTCTGTAGATGTAAAAGTTATCCTGTCAATGAGACTAGAGGTCTATTGTTTTAATCCATTGTCATGCATGATTTTAAAAATTCTTAATTGTTTTGAAAGTCATAAGCACTGAAAGCATTGTAGAGGCAATATGAAATCTGGGTATATATGCATCTCTTCAAAACAGTATTAAATACTACAACTGTTGTTTAGGACTTAAAAAGATAATTTGCAAACTAAAGCAGGTTGATCTTCAACTATGATACATGCCTAATACAATTCAGCATAGCAAGTCTATAAATATTTCATAATAGCTCACATTTCTTACAATTTACATTAAGAAAAGGTTTTAAATGATTATTCTTCGGTGTACATGTAATAATAGGTTTGTGACTTAGCCACTGGGCATTGGATATTTAATTATGATGCATTTACCATATCTAATGATATGATTTGGCTGAGCATTATGCAAGCTTTCACAACAAGTGAACAGATAAAATCTGCATTAAACATATATTTTCATTTTTACCCTACAGGGCTGATTTTCACCTTAACAAAAGTTGATTCAGCAGTTAGGCTGCCCTGTGACACAAGAAAATAGGCCTTTCAACAAAACCTTTTTCTGACATGATATCATATCAATTCGACTTGTTTAATTCAAGAAGTTGTATTCTTTAATTCCATAGCACAAAGTCATCCCTATAGTCTCACAAAATTTTGCAACAAAAAAGATTTATATAAAATCTCTTTTACCTTCTCCTCACATTTTTGTGAAGTTGCAAGTCCTTTGCCAGTTTAAATTGGTTAATGCTTCATTTTGGATTTTTTGTTCAATTTTCCCTAGATGCCATGACAGTTCAATGGTGTACCCTTTTCTGAACATAGTTAAAATTGGTCAAAATAAGAATATGCACATCTATTGCCCGACAATAGTGTTCCAAAATTGAGATGAGGGTTAAATTGAGCAAAAGATGAACTTTTGTAGCAATTCAAAATTAAATACAGCATTCAAATGAAGCACAGACCCAGTTGGATACAAGAAAGTTTTCATGAATGATTGCATATTTCCTTTTGTTAATTTGATATCTCTTACAATTCCTTGCATGATTTACATACAGGTGTTTCTCAACTCAACTGCTTACAAATTGTGCATTGTTGTAGGTCAATACCGTCATAATCCAAGATACAAAAACTTCTTATTTTGGTGATTTATTGTAGAATATTAGAAAAAAAAAGAATATTAACTTCTACTACATTTAGCATATTATCCTTTCATCTAAAATCAAGAAGTTCAACTTACATCTTAACTAAAGCTCTCGCACTATTGACAGAAACAACATAGATTGATAATGGCTGAAAAAATAGTCAGTTTCAGAAGATTGATATATTAGTATTTTTGTGGACCCAAATTGTCCTTTTTATATTTAGTACATGTATTCTTCAAACAATCAGAACAACACATAATTATTTGCTTGTCTTTTTGAGACAAACATGTCAGTATTCAAAACTGTCAGAGATTAAAATCTATTGACAGCAAAATTTAGTCTTAAGTTTGGTACAGTTTCTGATGTTGTGAACTAAGCTACCCCTAGTTTAGTTTATCTGCCCATCAGATTGTCTGTGCCTATATGAATATTTCATTTTTTAAGTAATAAAATGAGTTTATGATAGCCCAAAGCATACAGATAATAACTTACATCATATAAACAACTGTATTTTGAATCAATTACAAAAATAAATTGTTTCAGGCATGTTTAAATTATGTGAAAAATCATTTAGTTTGAGCTAAGTAAATTAAGGACAGATCCTCCAGTTGTTACTGCGCAACTTACTGCGCATATCCTAAATAACGAAAATAAAGCTGTTTCAGTAATTGGCCTTTTCAGCAAATGTATTTTTTACATTAAGTTAATGTTTGGTTGATAAATGACTAGACCCTTTTCGGTTATTTCAATTTTCTCTGTTTGATCAATTAAAGTGTAATAGTACTCGGATGGTACATTTCGCTTTTCTGTTACGCGTTCAACATGTGGCGTTAGCGATAGGAAACGGAGCAACAAAAGCAAAGTGGTGTTTTTATGAGCTAGTCCGCTTCAGATGGACACAAAAGATGACACTTTTTATTATCTAAAGCTGGTAATAAGGAAGAAAATGGATAAAAGTAGTGAAACAATTTTGGACAGAGCTGCAAAAAGTAAACCAAATTTTACTTATAACTAAGAAAAACGCTTGGTTTGATATATTTTTCTTTGTTTGTTTTTGTAGGTATGACCAAGCACTATGTCTATACCAAAAAAAAAAAATTCTTACCGCTGGAATATTTTTTATTATCAGAAACGTTGCGAAAAAAGAGCAATTTCAGCTACTTTTGAAAGAATGATTTACTAAAAATTTCAAAATCATCAATATTTTTTTCCAAATTGATACTCATTTATACAGAATGAAACATATTGAAAACAATAAAGACTTATTTATGTAATGCTAGTCATTTCGAACACCTTTTTTGTGGGTATTTAAGTGACACCTCGTTTTTGCAATTTTAGACAAGAGTAGTCTCCCTTGAAATCCAATAACTTTTTAATTCGCTTGGTGACCTATAGTTTTTAAGTCATTTTTTTACTTCTTATATATATAAATATCAGTACAGAAAAAATAAAAAAAATCTTACCGTGGGAAATAAATGGAGGATCTGTCCTTAACATAAAACACACATACAAGTGAGTAACTCAATATTCCTATCTGCTATAGAACCAGTCAGAGAAAAATACTGAACTTGGAAACTTTAAATTTTCATTTTTTTTCCAAAAGGTGTAAGTGAAATGTTTATTTTGATTCCCTTTTCTACATCCCTGCTTAACAAGTTTACTATATTCATTCTCAAACTCTGTTGGTTGAACACCATAAAAGTACATAATCCATGTTAAGAAAGTGTGGATGATTAAATACATAGCCATATCTGACAACATTTAGACTATTCATTGAGAATCCAGTAGATTTATATGCCTGCTTTTTGTCAAAAACCTTGTAACTGCAGCTTAAAACAAGCTGCTGTTACAAGGTTTTTAGTTGAAAAGCAACAGCCATATTCAGCGCTGCCTGTCAGAGATATTGGCTAAGCCATCAATAGCCCCCACTACATTTATCATAAATCATATCATATTTGCGGATTTATTGAAAAATCTCTTTGTATTATTTGTATAGCTGTTTCCGATCAAATCTATCATCAGCATGTTATTGAAAGATTTGTTAATATGACGGCAATGAGATCAAATGATCCATCATTTTTGATGGCAATATCATCCGGCCACATGGAGGGCCACAATTCATTTGGACAAATATCCGTAACCCCTTTCCTTTGATTCCGATTTATTACTTTCTATAATATTGCTGTAATTTTCATTTCTACTACCAATAATTTTTCATAAATCTCATGATCCTTTTACATTACAATCACACTTGTACAGTAAATATTAAGTTGCGGCCATCTTAAGTGCAGTTGGTAGCCACTCCGACTCTTAATCAAGGGCATCCCAGGTTTTATCCATTACCTTGCCAAATATCATTTTTGCCCACATGTGGGATGAAAACTGTGGACTGAGATAAGCAGATGGAGACTTAGAAAGGATGTTGTGGTACCCGGGTAAAGAAAATGTCAGGAACATGTGGTTAGGTGCTCCAGCTGCTGCAATGACTGAAATACTGTTAACAATGGCAAAAGATGAAAAACATCTTATCATTTCTCTTCAATTATTTTTTTTGAGCTACATTGTGACAAATCTTATCTTCATTAACATCTATTTTGTCATTCAGGCAGTGCTTGCCAGCTTTCCATTTGGAACAATTTATTTTTTTGTCATCTGGGGAAAAGCATCAAACCAATGTATTTAAAGTACCAATATGAATCAAACAGTTAAAAGCAGCAATATTGAATGTGGCAATAAAAAAATCATATCATAGCATAACATGATGGGATGATTTTATCGCTCTCATTTTATTGTCATATTGCAATATACTTTATATTCTCACAATGGGACAGATGACATTAACTTGTTATGTTATGAAGTATTTATCAGATAAATTTCTGTCCCAGAGAGAAAACCAGAAAATCAGAACATTTCATCTGTTGGCTTTCAATGCTAGGACTGACTCATGGTAGCTTTGGAGACCAAGTATATAAATACTTTTCAACAAAAACCTCATAAGTGCAACTTATGTTTGTCTCATTTTACATTCTACAAAATGTCATAGAACCATTCTTGAACAGTCTTGGGTGGTTCTAGGACGGATCTAGGGTGATATCCTAGAACCGTAATATAATTGTTCTAGAACTGTTCAAGACATCATTTCGCAGGGGTGCATATAAACAAAATAAATGTCTCTTTATATCTTAGATTACATTGATGCAGCAACATAATCAAATGTAGCCTCCATCTTGTGATGGTACACCTTCTTAATTGGTCAAACAATCCCTTGCAATGGAAACATGACTAAGTTATCTTGCCTCGGAACCTGGAGATTCCACATCTGAATTTTTTTTCATACATTTTGTAGTATTGGAGGCTCTACTTAAAAGCATTTTCATAATCCCCGAAGATCCAAATATAAAGAAGTAAAGTGTTCATAAAATGGAAATCCCACTCAAAAAATTCATTGCCTGCAAATGAAAGAATGGACTTATGTTATATTACAACCAATATTAATGCAGTAAATATAAAAAGATAGTCATAAACTATGGCAAAATTTCTTTGTTCTGAACAGAGGAGGTAAAAAATAGATGTTTTATTGTCGGTATGCCTATAAAGATATCATTTCCTATGTTTTTACCAAACAGTAGCAGCATTAAAATCAATATGCAAACAGCAATATTTTATTATATTTTCTCATATATCTGTTGCGTCATAACAGAAAGACTCATAAAAATTGCCGTAAGGAATTGAGTTCCATCTTACTGTGTAGTCTAAACAGTCATTTTTTAATCACTTATAGTGGATGTCCCATATTAAATTAGCAATCTTAGCTCCATATGACATAAATTTCAAAATATAAAATAAAGTTGACCAGCATTGGCCTCCAGTTGTCTCTAATTTTGTACACCGATAAAGTAACCATAAGTCCCATTTTCTGATGATGCCACACAAACAAGTTGAATCTCAGGCCCAAATTATTGTTTACAAAAGTGCACAACAAAGCAAAGTTGTGCTTTTATGTTCTTACTGCTAAAGAAAGGTTGACAGCAGGTCATAAAAATCAAAGTGTTGCATCAAAAATACACTTATGCCCAGACAGTTGAATTTCTTTGAAAATGGAAAATAAATCACATCAAAACACTCCATATTCCAGAAGCTTTCAGGTCAATATGAACATTTAGGAGGAGGAAATAAACAATTTCTATTTTGGCAGGTGATTTGACTTTTGAGGGGATATCTACCCATGATGGCAACATTAATTGTAAATGAATCTTTTAAACTTTTTAAATTTTGAATTCTTTTTAAAAATTCTGACTTGATACATGATTGAAAGAGAAGATAGAATGGCTTGCTTTCTTTCTCTGTAGTTGCATAATGACCATTTTGAAAACAGCAAAAATTTAGACTAAATCTAGTCCAATTTGAAAAGTTGTTGCAGAAAGCTATAAACAGATGTCGATAAAGATAAGATTCACATACGATAGCAAAGAAAATATTGACACAAAAGAGGATAATGCTGACTTTCAAGGTTTACATGGGACATCAAAACCAGAGGCGCCCATTATAAACAATCTTACAACCAGGTTGGAACCAAAATCCAAATGGTGAATTTGTCGTACAATTGTTGAAAATACGGCCTCTGGTCTTGTTTGGCAATTTAAATGGCATTTAAAACCCATTACTGCACAGTGACACCTTTAGACATCCCCACAAAAAATGCTTGGGAAACATTGTGGAAAATGAAGAAATTGCTTGTAACAAGCAATTTCTTCATTTTCCACAATGTTTTCTAATCCAAAATGGAAAGATTTTTAAAATGTCATCAACATGAAATTGTCGTCTGCAACACTTTTCAAATTGGAACCGTCTAAAATTTTGCCGTCTGGGAAAGGGTTAACCCATTACTGCACAGTGACACCTTTAGACACCCCCACAAGAAAATGCTTGGGAAACATTGTGGAAAATGAAGAAATTGCTTGTAACAAGCAATTTCTTCATTTTCCACAATGTTTTCTAACCCAAAATGGAAAGATTTTTAAAAAAATTCATCAACAAGAAATTGTCGTATGCAACACCTTTCAAATTGGAACTGTCTAAAATTTTGCCGCCTGGGAAAGGGTTAAATGTACTTACTTCTAGGTGTTGATCTACTGAAGTCCAACAGGGAGGAAGATGGCAAGCTTGTTGGTGTACTGGATAAACTACTTTTGGCAGACGAGGCAGACATTGACAAGTTAGAAGGCATGGGTAGAGTCGGCGACGGCTTCATCAAGTCCACCGGACCGTCTGAGACAGGGGGAGATAACTTGTCACTGGAATGATGAGGAGTTGTTGGTCTGGAGTCCTTCATGTCCAAGTCTTTAGGACTCGCCTCGTCCATGTCCGGATCTGGAGTTACTGATCGAGATGACGACTTGGAGGCTTCTGCAGCTTTAGATTTGAGACCAGCAAGAGCTGATGTGGTTAAATTGAGGCCAGCAAAGTTAGGCCCCAGTGGTAACTGTCCATTAAGTAGCGCCGGGATTTGACCCGCCTGGACACCACCTGCGATCAACTGCTGCTGCAGCTGGTGTATCAACTGTAGCTGCATGATTTGTTGTTGTTGTAGATTATACAGGGTGGTCTGTAACTTATTCACATCCTGCTCCTTACCAGGTAGGTTATTCTCAGCAAACTGAGCTACAGCTGCTTTTGTAGCTTCTATAGGCTCCAGCATGACATTAGAGTTAGAGTTACCAGTAACACCAGAGAGTAAGTTAGTCAGTGACTGGACGTAGGATGGCATGTCTGGAGGCGTGGTCTCTTGTTTGAGATGATCATGTCTGTCATCCTCATCCTTGATACTGTCCAGATCGTTGTCATCCTCGTCATCTATAGACTTGTTATACTCATCGTCCATGTTGTCTAGATCAGACTGGTTATCGTAGTTATCATCATCGACACCTGCGTCCACCTCATCCTCACCGGCATTCACATCATCGTAACTCGGTATCTCATCTTGCTCTACTCTAATGTCCGACCTGATTTCTTTATCAGGATCAGAATCAAACTTATCAAACTTATCAACATCTGATTCCTCAGGCATGTCATTACTGATACCGTTCATGCTATTCATACCGTTCACTTTACACAAATCCATGGGACTTGCTTCACCGTTCTCCATTTCACTGTTGTGTTTATATGATACCACTTCAGGTTCGGTACAATTGTTTACATGGTGTTTGTATTGGTCAATATTCAGAAACTCTTCCGCAATCTTGTCTTCTCCTTCTGTCTCCTCTGTGTCTGGAACGAGAAATGGAGAAAAAGTTGAATAATGATATTTTCTAATCTGACAAACTCTGGACGTCTTTCCGACAAAAAAACACTTTTCCTTAACCCTTTCCCAAACAACAAAATCTTAGGGCGATCCACTTCAAAAACTGCCACAAAAGACAAAATGGATGTTATTTAAAGAGTATTTGTGTAAAATATGGCATAAGAAAATATTGAGACAAAAGGAGAAACTGCTGGTTATCAGCAGTTTCTTCTTTTGTTTCAATGTTTTCCCAAGCCTTTTCTACTAGGGACGTCAAAACCAGGTCTTGTTTGGGAAAGGGTTATATAATGATATTTTCTAATCTGACAAACTCTGGACATCTTTCCAACAAAAAATCACTTTTCGTTAAAAACCTTGTAACTGCAGCTTGTTTAACCCTTTCCCAAACAAGACCTACTTTTGACGTCTCTAATTGAAAAGGCTTGGGAAAACATTGAAACAAAAGAAGAAACTGCTGATGACCAGCAGTTTCTCCTTTTGTCTCAATATTTTCTAGGCCATATTTTACACAAATTCTATCTTGAATAACATCTACTTTGTCATTTGTGGCAGTTTTTGAAGTGGATCATCCTAAACTCTTGCCGTTTGGGAAAGGGTTTAAAGCTGCAGTTACAAGGGTTTTGAAGAAAAGTTATGATATACAGGTTGTGATGAATAAGACAAGACCTTCACAAAATGTGCATGCTGGTCTTATTCTATACAGTCTGCAATTTAGAAGATCGGGTATTCCTGGAATCGCATGATTTAGTGTAAATAGAATGACAACCGAGACTTTCCTATTGGTCCTTATACGTTACACAAATAATCTATTGGATAGTGATTGAAGAAATAAATGCTAGTTTTCAACATTTTCTTCTTTTCTTTTCATTAGATCAATAATATCATTTCAACAATTAAATTCTGTTTGGTAGATTTCAACACAAAGAAGGATATAGATTCAGAAGTCTTCACAAATAGTGTTATCTTCCTAGAGGCAGACATTTTTCAAATTTCTGAAAATTCAAGTCTCCTAAATCAGGAAAACTAAATCAGAAAAGAATTGAACAGTATGATATTAAGAGTCAGTATAGAAACCAATAATACTAAGCTATGATTTATTCTTATTTCTGTCCAAAACGAAAGTTCTCTTCAATCAGGGCATTTAAATTGAATGGTTGTCTAAACTGCTATGATCTGTGAATAAATTTTCATGCAGCAATCTTCGAAAGCTATTATTCAAGTTTTCAGAGTATTTCCAAATTAAGGCACCTTTATTATAAATATACATTAATAATTACCAACTTTTTAAAGTCATAGACAAATATTTCTTAACCCTTTCCCAAATGACAAAAACATACATATGTCCCAATTGAAAGGCATATGTTGCCGAAAATATTTCTCCTTCAGCAAGACTACTTTGAATTATGGAATTCAAAGTATTAAAGAAAAGAATAGAGCAAATACGGATATCCAAAGTGGAATACAAATAAGCATTACATAAAGGTTCTGCATTGCTATTATAGAATAACATATCAAAATGGCTCAACTTTCTGAGACAAAATTAAGCATGTAACCCATTGTGACAAATCTCCTATCAGAAATACAAAGACCGTTTTGATTAAGATATTAGACATTCTCCATCATTTTTTCATCAATCGAAATTATCGTGGCATATCAATACAAAAGACTATTGCCGATTTGATACCAATTTGATAGGGCAAAAGAGCCAACAGGGCAAGTAATATCATTCTCAACCCTTCCCATGCAAGAGGGTAAAATTTAAGACTGCATGGCCTAAATTGAGTGGTCGAGTCGCAAACATAACGAATGATATAACAATATTCATAAAACGTTTCATAATTATAATAGTCTGGAAAGAATTCTCAAAAGATTAGGCAGGAGTTTCTTTCAGTAGTTTATTCTTTTCTGTTATTACATTCCTAAACCATTTTGATAAATGACATCGATCAAAACCAAGGCTTCTTTGGGAAAGGGTTTAATCAAACTGTATGCTAACTAAATGAAAGAATAACCATGAATGGGCTTAACTATGAAGCATTGCAGAAAATAATTGTATGGGGTTAAATCCTTTATAATCAAGACAGGCCTAGGCCGTGCCCTGAGGGACCCTGCAAAAGAGACGTTTGACCCCGCAAAAGTAATCATGAAATTGGTATCAGAATGTAGAAAGATGCTGCGGCATCCAACAAAGGGATAAATATTTTCTTCTCAATTCTTTTTTTCATTTAAGCTAAAGAAATTTTAGTTCATTGGCAATATTAAGAAAAAATTGTATTTTGTAACAGCCTATCAAAGCTGCAGCTAAGGCATTTTCAAATATAACAAAATATGTGTTTATACTCAAAATAAACAATACAAATTGTTACTGATACATGATGAGTGCACGAAGTCGTACTGTGGACTTTATCAGCAATATTTCTCAAAACATAGTCATGGCTATAATACCCTTCATGAAATGCTGTGTTTCCTTGCTATTATTCAGCTATCAAATTTTTATTTCACTATGAAAGCTTCTCATTTAGAAATGGGCTAATGGGGATCTCAATTGGTGATGCAAAAAGCATGGAAATTTGGATATAATGACCAAATCACAATGTAATATCAAAATATCGAGAGACAAGGGACCATGGCAGAAAATTGGAATTTTGTATTTTTTGTGCCATATTGTGGCGAGTTAAAATGAAAAATCGAGATTTTTTCGATAGAGAAGTGATGTAAGCGAATACACAAGAGAATTTTATCCGTCAAATGAGGGCATTCCTGCGATTGCATCAACCCTTTACCAATCATAATGGAATATTCTACAGCTTGACTAAGCTATTGTTCTTGTGTTTCACAAACAAGACATTATTGGTGTTATTGCAAAACCTTGTATCTACAGCTTGATTAAAGCTGTAGACACAAGGTTTTGTAATAACACCGACAACATTTTTGTATCCCTGAAGTAGAAATAGTGTGTGAAAATATTGAGAGAAATTAAGAAATTGCCAATGATTATATGAATAGAGACTTTCAATCTTTCTCCAACTCACATCATTCTTTTCATTTGACAATTTCTTTCATACTGAATCGGTCAGCAGATTGTTTTAACCCTTTCCGAAAATAACAGAATTTTAGGAGGTCCAATTTGAATGCTGCTACAGATGACAAAAATGAATAAAGATATGATTTCAACGCAATTTTATTATAGCCAGGAAAATATTTGAGGCAAAAGTAGAAAATGCTGATTATCAGCATTTTCTTCTTTTGTCTCAATATTTTCCCGAGCCTTTTCTACTAAGGACGTCCAAAGTTAACAATTACAAGCATGAGGTGCTTGTAAATTGTTTCTGCATTCTATTGAAGGGTACAGACAATCAATCGATCAGAAGAACTCAAATGCTTCTATGAGTGATGAAACAATAATAGTTCATGATTTTCTGAACAATTCGATGCAATCAAATAAAATCTCGGTGATTTATTTTTTATGCCACCTTCTCATGAAATATTTGGTTCGCTCTGCTCTCACCCTCCCTAAATACATTACCGCTTATTTTTTTCCTTTTCTAATCAAATTGACACCCCTGGCCCAACTCTAATTTGTCATCTTTATAAATTTAACGCCGGTATCCCTTGAGCATTCCCATAATCCCTCATCAAATCATCGGGTTATGATCTCTCATATTCACATCTAATTTCTCCAAAAACGGAATAAAAACTAAAAAGAGCTATGAGATGTAAAAAGAGAGATTTAGAACACTATAAAATGGCCATTTCAATGCCATAAGAATGTAGTTATAGTACATAGTTTTATATCATGATCAGCTTGCATAGAATTTTCAATCAGATCTTGTCAGACAGTGTACAATTTATGCCAAAAATGTTCTACAGTTTAAAAACCTATATAATCTCTTCTTTAATGATCAGCCTTCAATTTAATGAAAAAAATCTAGAAATGGATAAAAAATTGATAATCATACAAAGAAGTTCAACATTGAAGTATTTAAGATAATGTTTGAACGTGCATTACTTGTTTTTATATATACCGCACGATAAACGACCTGGCAGAGCAGCCCATGCTTATCGAATGGAGTGCTCTGCCAGGTCAATTCTCGTCTGCTATAACATCTTGATAAATCTGTTTTTTACCCTAATGACAACAGTAACACTTATGATTAATTGATAAAGGAGAAAAGAATATGAGGGGAAAAGGATTAAGTCAACTGAATGCCTAGGGTAGGGTCCCTCTCCTACGACTTCATCTTCCGAATTGTCACAAAGTTCACATTAATGTTAATTTGTGACAATCGATCGAAAATGAAAACCTAACATTAATGACAAGAACTGCCATAATTCTTCAAATTTATTTCGGTTAGTCTGTGTCTTTTACACTCCCATTTCAATTTTCTCAGAATTATCGTAATCTTGCGTCACTTAATTCAAATCTGCCCTTTGTCTCTGTGAGAATAGGGGACAGTGGAAATTAAAACTTGTCACTTTATTACGATAATTCTCTGTTATAATTATATTTCCGAGTCGAGGATAGTTGCCCTAGCTTCGTCAATCTGTCAACACTTTGGACAAAACAAAGACAGAAAAGATGAAAATTATACTAAATGACCAATTAAGCTGTAGTTTAACTTTCTTTTGTAAATATTAACTTTAATATTTATGATTGATTATAAGAAGAATTTGAACAGAAGTTTGTGAGCCCTTGCAAATTTCAAAGAATATTCCTGTAGGTATGACAGTGACTGCCCCTGCGAAAAATTCATTTAAATTCAAGAAACTTTTCTAGAATGTTAAATGGAACTTCTAGAACTGTTCTACAAGTGCTATTTAATGTTCTAGAACAGTTCTTTAAACTAAAAATGCATTCTTGAACTTTTTTTCGCAGGGGTGCATATCACTGTTTCCAATGAAAACCTTGTAACTGCAGCTTAAAACATTAGCTGCAGTTACGAGGTTTTTGTTGAAAAGGGACGATACACCAAGATCAGTCTGCACTTTAATAATAACAGTCTCCTCTTAATCCATGCATACTATGTGCTTGTTTTAGCAGCTTCCCAAATGGCAACACATGAAACAATTCCAACTTGTCAGCTTCTTGAGAGACAAAATGGATACATGCTGCCAAAAATTTATTTTGTTTCGACTTTGTTTCTAAGACAGCAATGATTAGAAGTAACTATCATTGTCTTCTCGCAAATAACTGCTTGACTACTATGGCCTTTTAGTAACAGATAAGACGGTAATATACTTACCAAAAAGTATCATTTTGAAAGATAAAGTAGTCTTATCAATCCAACACTATTTTTACTTCCCTACATGTAAAACATCTATGACCATGAATTATAAATTCATATTTGTCATAATACTTCAAAAATGTCATAATTTTGAATTAACCTCTAAAACATAATTATGATCTCCCAAGATCAGAGATCTTTTATCATTCTTGTAAGCATCTAATTAGCAAATGTCAAGATACAGATCTTAACCCTTTTCATTCTATCTCCTTCATTGAATTTGTAATCCTTTAAGATTCAATATATTGGTAGATTTTAAGTTCAATTAAACTATGCATTTTTTCAACAAAATGTTATATCAAATTAACAGTGTATGCCTATTAACAGAAATGAGCACAATTCTCTTTGGAAATAAGAATTACAAAGTGTTAATATTGACTACTCCAAAAGCAGGTAGATGTCTTAAAATATCTTATATATTCTTTTTACTTGATTATGACATTTTAGATTTTAATCTATATCAAGATATCAGTGTCAACTTTCAATCATATTTCATAATCTTCAATTGGAGGAATAAAAGGTTTACTAAAATTCTCTGTCTGTCATTGTTTTGTACTCTTTGTAAAAAGTTAACTTACATCCATTACTTCTTCTGTAACTCTGAATTAACCCTTTCCCAAACAAGACCTGGTATTGACTTTAGTTTCCAGAGGATAAGGCTTTTGGAAAACATTAAGACAAAAGAAGAAATTGTTGATATTTAGCACTTTCTCCTTTGTCTCAGTATTTTCTATGCTATAATTTAGACAAATTCTATCTTGATCAACACCTCTTTTGTCGGCAGCAGCAACTTTCAAGATGGACCACCCTACGAGTTTGCTGCTTGGAAAAGGGTTAAGAACTGTCTATAAGTTGTGTTATTTCCAAAGTCAAATAAAATCTAATATTAGACCAACAGGTGTAGATCCTGCTCATAAACAGACAGACAGACAGAAGATTAATGAATATTTCTACCCTGGAGCAAAACCCCAGTGTAGGTATAGACAATAATAATCCCCTTTTGTTAAACTCAGCCTTTGATGTATGTCACTGTACTCTATAATTTACATGATTTAAAGAATGATTCAGCTTGTGCTATGTTATTATCTATTTGAAGTTTTTTGATGTTGCTAGATTATAATTTATGCAGATTTATATAAAACTTGACAGAGTCCCAATCTTAGGGTAGGTCTAGCATGGACTTTATTGTGTAATACCCCTTTCACAGATAATATTCATGTATTTGATGTTCCTAACAAATACATATTTTGCAAACAAAATTTAACTTTGGAATAAAAGAAAATACTGAAAACTATAAGATGTTTTTTCTCCATAAGTATACTGTTTCTAGCAACCTTATTTTCCAGATCAGTCAGTGCCTATAAAAAGTCTGTTCAAGAGCGATGATGCTGATCTTGCAGTGGCTTAAAGTATTGATGAAGCAAAGATAATTAGTGGAAAACATGAATGTTCATCAAACTGCACACTTGCAAATGTGCCTATACAAATTGCATACTGCGAGTTACAACAGAAACTGTTATTCACTGCCATCATTGACATGGTACTGGGTATATGATTTATGGAAGTTCTTGAAGTAAAGAATAATAAAATATCATAAACAACTTCAATGATGCTTGAAATATGAAACTTCAATAACCCACAAACCATAATTGTTGCATGTAATCTTTGATCATTCATGATATTTCACATCGATTTGCCTATATTTAATCCTTTGTTAATTTATGGAAAAATCCTTAAAATGCCTCGTAAAATTATATTTTATATGTTATTTTTATTTGCAATAAATCTGCAGAAAATTTGACAAGAATAATAAAGAGTATTATATGCAGGAAATTAGAGATACTGCAATAAAATTTGTAGCCATAAATTTTCTGCAAAGGCCACACATTAATTTTTCATACACCTTACAACAAGATTTTACTTTTTTAATGTGGCTCATTTCAGAAGCTGCAACACTGCAACATTAAGAATTGGTGTTTATGAAAAAAGGATTCATGCACAATATAGCATAGAAAATATTTAGACAATAGGAGAAAATGCTGGTCACCAGCATTTTCTTCTTTTGTCTTGATGTTTTCTCAAACCTTTTCTCATAGGGACATCAAAACCAGGTCTTGTTTAGGAAAGGGTTAGTTTTTCATACCCTAGCAACCTGAGATTGGGAGTACTTCTAGAAGCATTTGATATTTTGTATCAGTATTTTTTTGTACAAATATTTTTATGACATTTCATACAGATTTATGAGAATAGAGATAAATTGAGCATAAACACGTTCAGGGATAGATTACAAAATAAGATGATGTGATGTGACATGCCTTGTTACGATAACACTTTCTCAAACGACAAAATTTTAAGGCGTTCCAATTTGAAAGCTGCTAAAGACGACAAAATTAATGATCACAAAATGCCAAAATGTTTATATTATAGCCAAGAAAATATTCAGGCAAAAGGAGAAACTGCTGGTTAACAGCAGTTTCTTCTTTTGTCTCAATGCTTTCCCAAGACATATCTAATAATGATGTCAAAACCCTGTCTTGTTTGGGAGAGGGTTAACTCTTTCCCAAATGACAACAATTTGGTTAGTTAGCTCTTTCACACACAAGACCCCCCTTTGTGCAGCATCACAAAACAGTGAAAGAAAAGATGGGAAATGCTACCAACAAGCAACATTTGTCCCTTGTCCTTTGTCATTTAGCACATCACATGCATTTCTGTGATCCTCTAGGGTGCTTGTTTCTACTTAAATCATGAACACTTCAATGTTATCAAACTTTTCAATGACCACTTTAAAACTTGTTATAATGCTTATGTGCATTTTTCGTATTAATCCTTTCCTAAACAATACCTGATTTTGGCATGCCTCTATTAGGGAATGATTTGCAGAACATTGAGGCAAGACATAATCCCATATTCTGCTTTTATCAACAACCATTTTGTTGTAAGTAGCAGAGATTTCATATTTGAAAAGTCTACATCTTTAAAGTAATTTGGGAAAAGGTTCAGACCAGGGTAACAATTTAGACAGAGAAATATTGGGTTACCCATAAAATGTATCCGAATATTATATTTTATATACTGTATGATTGTTTTGACAGCATATGGCCGTCTCAGATTTCCTAATTTACATTTAATAAAGTGTCAACCTATCAAACAAGGAATAAGTAAAATATTTGCACAATAAAAATACCTTGAAGTTTTTTATCATATTTTGTTAATCTCTAATTATTTTGCAATATTTTAACATGAACAAAATGCATAACAAAATGTTGTATAAAGTACCTGAAAGACCATCAATATCAAATAGGTCCTTATTTTTCATCATTTATATCTATTGTAGACTTTTGTGGAATCCTAGTAGTAAATTGGCCCCTGGCACAATATTCAAAAGCTCTCTTATTG
This sequence comes from Fragum sueziense, assembly GCA_963680895.1. Classification (NCBI taxonomy): domain Eukaryota; kingdom Metazoa; phylum Mollusca; class Bivalvia; order Cardiida; family Cardiidae; genus Fragum; species Fragum sueziense. Next base: position 24,022,605 of record OY804599.1, on the reverse strand, counting down.
CACTAAGTGAAAGCTTTTTTGGAACCAATGACTTGAAGAACTATCATTTCTGGAGACATTTAATCAAAATCATACATTTACAAAACATACTATGAACACAACAATTAAGTTTCATGAAAGCAGAAACTACATCAGAAAGATTGCTCAATTCCATTACTGTGTAAGAGGACAAGAATGGAGTAAAATTGCAGTTTAAAGAAATTGGATCATCTAAAAATTTGCATTTTGTCCATGATTCATTGTACAGGTCAATCATACCACTAAATTTGACTCATCCTTAAATGTTATATCCAAATTTGATTAAAATTTATCAGAACTTTTATAATCTGACACCTTAAATAGATAGCTGTTTAAAACCACCTGTCCTTTAGAAAATAATTGAGTTTCATTTTTTATTTCTTAAATACCATTTCTGAAATGATGATTACATTAGGTGACACTTTGGTATCATTATCTGCTTTGGTTACAAATACTGTTAAATACTGTCACTTCTTTAATAGCAAGAAAAAATGGTGATACAGGCTTTAATGTCCTTGTTAACTATTTTTGGTATGCTAAAAGAAAAGACAAGCTTGAATCATCGCCATCTTTTTATCATTCATAAATCCTTGCATACATATCATGTGCCACTTCAAAACAAATGAATCAATACAGACAATAATACAGAAAGTCAAACCAAGTACATTGTACTGGTAATACTCTCAAATAACTTATAAACATTATTTACAATTTTATAATGTTGGCTATTCATAATTACATTGCCTTAAAATCTTTTTCAGAATAGTACCTCTCAAGGCAGGACAAGCCAAAAAGGATTGATCTGAGCCTCAAACTGTGACCAGGGTTTACAAATGAGCGCAGACTCTTTAAATATATGTCATTTATTTTTTATATGATCCCCCTCCCTCCACTATAATCATCATTCCATACAGGGACTCCAGTAGGTGAAACATGAGCTCAAATTTTAAAATCTGACCCCAAACATTTTGCCTTACAACTCAGAACATCTCACTTCTTTTGTAGTCAGAATGATCATAAATTTTCCTTGCATGCTTTCACTTTGTTCCTCATTTCCGTCCAGTTTATTCAGCAGAAAACTATCCAAATATCCAACAGCATAATGATGCTTTTCAATGAAAACCTTGTTATAAGGTTTTCGTTGAATAGGGATGATAATCTATTACATCCAAAGCAAGTAACCGGTATATCTAAAAGTATTTTGAGAGCTACATGTGTCCAACAACAACAATAAGACTTCCTGAGGAGCATTTAACAATATGCCACATTAGCTCATCAGGTTAACCCTTTCCCAAACAAGACCTGGTTTTGACGTCCCTAATACAAAAGGTTTGGGAAAACATTGAAACAAAAGAAGAAACTGCTGATAACCAGCAGTTTCTCCTTTTGTCTCAATATTTTCTATGCCATATTTTACACAAATCCTATCTTTTATGACATCCATTTTGTCATTTGTAACAGTTTATGAACTGGATCACCTTAAAATTTTGTTGTGTGGGAAAGAGTTAACTAAAGTTCTAAACCAATGGCATAAACAATGGCACTGCCACACATAAGGCTGCAATTGGACCATTGTAGACAATTACATTGACTGAATTTTGTTTAACCCTTTCCCAAACGACAAAATTTTGGGGTGATCCACTTCAGAAACTGCCACAATTGACCAAATGGAAGTTATTAAAGATAGATTTGTGTAAAATATGGCATAGAAAATATTGAGACAAAAGGAGAAACTGCTGGTTATCAGCAGTTTCTTCTTTTGTCTCAATGTTTTCCCAAGCCTTTTCCATCAGGGACGTCAAAACCAGGTCTTGTTTGGGAAAGGCTTAAAACCAAACAAATTTAAAGTAAAACAAAAACTATTTACCAAGTTCCATCTATAGCATTTTCTATCCCAATTCTTAAAACCTCCTATAACTGAACAGCGGACAATGATTAATGAAACTCAAATTTTATTGAATACATTCTTTTCACAAAATACCCAAGCCCCTGTGCAATGTCCAGAAAAGGCCATAAAATATTTGGCCAGTTAATGCAAAACTAATTTTAAGTGGGTATGATTCTATATGTTCTTAAAATTATTCTGCACTGACCATTCGCATTTGAAAGTGACCTGTCCCTTTTTAGGGATTGAATCCACATAATTAAAATGCAAATGGCCTTTTCATAACCGCTTTAAGTCAATTTGTTCTGTTACTCTGGTGACCTTTGGGGTGTGATTTGTGAATCGCAAGCTTTTACATAAAATAGATCGGCCTACTCAGGGGTCAGGGGTCACCTCGTTGGGGCAGCAATTTAGATTGTAGGGACACATAGAGGGCACTGCGGTGGTGATGCAGCTTGTGTGTGTGGGCTTTGTACGATCTTGTGCCCGTCAAATATTTGCCTGACCTATGACATCACAACGGATGCTGCGAGGACCAAGTTTAAATGACAAGCAGACATTGAAATTGTCATTTTAGTGAACTTTTGACACAGGGATGCTATTGTGGTGTTTGAATAAAAAGTCTTTGCTCTTTGTAAATAGCCTCCTCAAATTTCATAATTCACTATAAATAATTTGAATTGCCTGTATAGTGTTACCAAATGCCCTGCAACAATTTGGATTCATTTCTTTTCGAATGATTCTCAGATTCTGAACTGGACTAGGGTGTGTATGTGGGTTTGCGGGTGGGTGGTGGTGGGGGCCGGTAGTTATTAGGTCTATAAAGAAGCACCATAGTTCTTACAATTTCAGTATACATGTATGATTCTGACAAATCATTTATCAAATTAACCCTTTCCCAAACGGCAAAAATTGAAGGTGATCCACTTCAAAAACTGCCACAAATGACAAAATGGAAGTTATAAAAGATAGGATTTGTGTAAAATAAGGCATAGAAAATATTGAGACAAAAGGAGAAACTGCTGGTTATCAGCAGTTTCTTCTTTTGTTTCAATGTTTTCCCAAGCCCTTTCTATTATGGACTTCAAAACAAGGTCTTGTTAGGGAAAGGGTTAATTGCTTTGATAAGAGCAACCTGGCCAAGTTGAGGAAAACAACAAGTCAAGACTTCTATCCTCTCATGATTGTCAATATGCTTTCAGAAACCCATTTTGGTATGACAATATATTATCACTTATTAACATTTTTTGTTTGATGTTTTTTTCCCTAATTTGCATCCTCTAATAGAGATAAAATAAAAGAATTAAAATAGTCAAGATCCAATAATATATTGGAACATTGATATTTTGGTCCCAAATCATTTTGCTTTCTAGATGAAGACCCTTAATTGTAGAAGTTTAGAAGCTAACAAGAGCTCATTTATCTCATTTGATAAAGAGTTAAAGTAAATAAAAATCTCTTTTATATAATTAAACAGGTGGAGGCAGGCAACCAGCTCCAGATGTTTTAACCCTTTTCCTAACACCAACACAATAACAATTTGTCCAAGTAAGAAACCTTACTTAGCAATTGACACAAACAACAGCATTATCGCATTGCCAGAACATAAAGAAGCTTTGCATAATATAAAGTATGTCATTGTATGGCCCTTGTTGCCCTAATAATCTAGATTTTATTTCCAAAGTCCTGAACATCAGCGAATAATCACACCTTGTGTAAAGGTTGAAGGCTGTCAAATTTTATACTTCAATATTATATTTGATACCACCTTGGTGTTTTATTTTATATACAATTTATGGAAAACTAAATCCCCTTTGACAGGTTATTACAGATTTGATGCTATAATGTTTCTAACATAATTATGAGATTACAAAGCGCCTGCTCTGAAATCCTAGCCTATGGCCCTACTTAACCAATTATTGTGCTGAAACAGCTTAAGCATCCTCATCCTTTCTAAGATGGTGAAGTTTAAGTAGCGTCATTTTGAGAGCTGCTGACTAAATTATCTAAATGATTGCTAAACAACTGACTTAAAGGTCTATTTCTAGCTAACCTTCTGCTAGCTACTTTTGTGATCATCCAGTGTCTATTAACCAGTGTTTGTGACAAGAAATCTTTGAACCTAAACAGAATTATAAATTGGCTTTGAAATGAATTTATTCTATCAAGTTCAAGAAGTGCTTAAAAAGTTCTAGAACTACTGTGAATGTTCATGAACTAGTTCCAGAACTTATCTATATAGTACATTTAGGTTAAACTTCAAAGTCAAGGTCCCAAGGTCAAAGGTCATGGTCTTAAATGAAAAGTCTTAGCATAATATATCCATGTGTGAAATGGTACAGCTGTATTTCATATAGTTCACAAGATACAGAATAAACTGGGTGAAATCAGACCCCCCAGTCTAATTTTATTCCAGTTTCCAGTCTATTACATGACATCACTTCCTGTTTATCAGAGATTTGGAGGGAATTTGCTTGTCTGACTTTTTTTTTTCAAAAAATTTGTTTATTGTCATAATTTACATTCATATTGTTCAGATAAAGAAGATCACTGAACAGTTAGACCAAGTAAAGAAACATTGGTGAGTGTTCTTTTGACTAAATTTAACAAATTTAAATGTTCAGTAAAAAACTTCAGTTTTACAAGTCCCCACCCACATATTGTGTAGTAAATAACATAGTTCATGAAGTTATGATGAACATTCATGAAACTCAAAATTTGCCTTTAATAAACTTGCAAGAAGTTCTTGAACTTCGGAAGTTCATGAACTTCAGAAGTTCTTGAACTTTTGTTCATGAACTTCATAGGTTCGTGAACTTGCTGTTTCATGAACTTGGCTGACTAATTCATGTCATCACCTTCCGAAATTCAAGAACAAAAGTTCAAGAAGTTCTTGAGATTCATGAAAGGCAAATTTTGCGTTTCATGAATGTTCTACAAAAATTCATGAACTTTTTAGCAGGGGTCGTCATTCCAATTTTTTTGCAAACAATTGTTAGCAGAAAGTTTTGATGTTTTCCACATTAACCTAAAGGTGTAAAAACCTTAGTTAGCCCCTTCAGCAGCTATATGTTAAGGTTTAAGTACAACATGCAAGTGAAAGTGTTTGCTTTGAAGTCATATTTTCTTTAAAATGTATAATAATTTTTAAAATATCGTAATAAACATTTTTCAAAATTATAATATGGATAAATTATAATCATGTTTTAAATTTTACATCTATGTAATTTAACGATAAGCTTTTGATCAGTCTAACACTTCAATAATTTCAATAATTGGTTATGAAATATGAAACATAAATTCCAAAGATGATTTTCCTCATAAAGCATTCATAATTTTGCAACTTGGTAATAAGATTTCATAATCAATTTTGAGCATGAATCTCCTTGTACTCAAATGTAATGGTCCTTGAAATTCTAACCCTTTGCTTTTCAAAAATAACTAAAGGCTGGCCTTAATGGCAATGAGTTGCACATAGACAACAAGACTAACATCAATATACTTCTATCATATCTTATAAAGAAGAAAGATTAAGGAAAATGAAGAAAAAAGTAATTATCCACATTTTTTTCTGACAATTTGTTCTTTAAGTCTATTCCTATAAGAACACCTCTGCCATGAAGCATGTTAGGGAAAGGGTACTATCATTTTCCAACTCATTAGAAGTTGATTTTTACAAAGTTTTCCTGATATTAACCAGTAAAGCAAAAGAAAGCTCATGATTCCCTTGCACAAGATTGCACTGATCCGAGACAGACAAACATGCTAAACGGATAATTAGGAAGGTCAAAAACTGATTGCTATCTCATGTGGTTCTAGGCCAAACAATTTTTATTCATGGTCTTATAAAGTTCTAAATGAATTCTAGATCCAATGTCATAAAATTATAATTATACATTAAATGATCAAAAGTAACAAACATTTTTTTTTCTTTTTTGTGTGATTGTTTATGATAATCTTATTATGAATATGTTTCTGTGAAATGAAGATAAAATATTACAAAATACTGCTGAATGCCTGTTTTTGCTTTGATTAATTTATTTATTTGTATAATGGAGCAAAATTAATATTATCATATACATACATGTATTAACTTTATTGGTTAGCCATTGTCAAACTGATTTCCCTACACTTCAATTCTTTGTAGTAAAGTCTAGTGTATTTTTCTCAGCAACTATTGCATGCTTCAACAAAATTCAATAAGAAAATTGAGTTGGCCTAAAATCAGTTTTCTTCATTTTTATCTGTTACATCTAATGTGTGGGTTCTTTAAGCGGGGTTATCGAATTTTAAAAAGATTTTGGGTTTAAACTGTTGCAATTTTTTGTCAGGTATACTTGAAGTATTTAACACGCACTCAGCGATCACTGTCAATAATTTGTAACTCTTTCTCCGCTCCGACGAGCCTTTACAACCTGCACAATGGGAACTTGTATAAATTTATGCGGCATACTACTCCAATTTGAAAGAAAATTATAATCTCTATTTTTGTGAAAAATAAATAGCATCAGTGCTGTTTTGTTTGGGGCAGCAGGGGAGGGGATTATAATGCTTAATAATGACCTGCCAGAGAAAAAACTTAAGCTGATAAATAATTATCCACAGGATTTACAAATCGTTTTAGTGTCCCTCACGATATTTTATTCCGTCAAGGTTTTTTAGTACCATTACGACACTTGTACAGGGTACAATGCAAATGTTTCAATTTTCTTTTAATACAATGATTTGCTGTTATTTAATTGAATAAGTTATCAATCATTTTAAACTCCATTGCACTCACTTTATTTGACACTTGAAAGTTCGGAAATAGAAGTTACACTTTTCAATTTTTCACATCTGCAATAATCGAAAATATTTCTAACATAGTGTCACAGTGTCTTCTTCATTTTTCATTATCATTTGATACCCCTTCAAGGGACATATGAGCATTGCACATGCTATATAGATATCTTTATGTATCTAATGTATATTACTATAAAGCTCAGTCTCCATTAATTAGCTTGATTTAATCTTCCTCCAGTTATTATGATTTCAAATGATATCAGTAAATGTCCCAATCTTATCTTGGATGAATGGCTCAAAAGACAAACAAACTAACATACAGACACACAGCATGGTGAAGTTATTTAATAATACATAATAAAGTGTTTACGTTTTACATCATTTTCATGTTTTTTTATAATCCAATGAAGCCTAATCCAATCTCCATTCCTCTTGTACAAGATAACTTCAACAAGTTTTGACATTTTAATTTCGTGTCTTCATTTTATCTTTTCAACCTAATTTTAATCTATAACTGACATCTATATTCCTATTCCCATGCTCTTGCTCAACAAAAAAAGCTAGGATTAATTAGAAAATTATCCTCAGACAATAAATAATGCTTTGATTTTGCGCCTCATTTGAGAACTTATCTATGGTCTTTTTATCTAATTTTGACAAGAAATTTTCAAAACCATATGCCCATGAGAACCTTCTGATAAGAACTTTTAGATCATCTTTACTTCAAAATTTAGAAAGCTGCTCTTTATTCTTGTTCTTTCTTTCTAAATGTAACATAATTTCTTTCAGTTAAAGAAATTTTGACATTTTTATGTTTTTTTTCATCAATTATCTATACAAGTAGATTTATGCTATGGTGATGTTTGTCATTAATAAATGTTGACTTAAAATTATTTTTGTATCTTTTTGACAAAATGAAAGAAAGAAAACTCTTTTTTGTCAGAACTACTATTTTCACCTGATACAACAAGAGCCGTCGCAGACGGATTATGCTCCCCGAATAAGTGTTTGTCACAAAATAAAAACTATCATACATTAAGCCCCCTTTTCCCATGACAGCTTTTTGTACACACATTATTTATACAATATGGTCTAGAACATCCTATTTATTACATGAGCACAAAATTTCATTAAATTCTGCCCATTAGATGAAGAGAAATAAGAGAAAAACTAATTTTTACACTAAGGCCCCTTTTTCCATGACGCAGCCTTAAATTTACAAACGGAGAAAAAGGTCCCTAGGTATTGCCCCAGGGAATTCACATGTGAAGTTTCATTGAATTTGGTCCAAGGGTTGCTGAGATATGGCTGTGGATGGACGGACAGACGGACACACGGACACACGGACGGACGGACGTACGGACGGACAGCGTGGCGACTATATGCTCCCCCGAAATTTTTTCGGGGAGCATAATAAAGAGCAAAAATTTTAATGGGTGTCTGAAAGCTCAAAAGTCAAATAACTGATATTGGTATGAACCTTCTTTAATTGACTTTCATAAAAATATTGAATCCTCAAGGGCTTCATCAGCCATATTCTTACATATATTTTATTCAATTTTTCATCATAAACCCCAATTTTAAACAGTAAATCAGTCAAAAGCAGTCAGTCATTATACATACAGTCCCATTAATATTGCTCCTTTATTGAATTTCTGAAAAAAAAAGAGAAAAAAGTTTGAGACATTTAACCCATGGGTATCATTATCATAACTGTGCTCATATATTATTTTGAGGGCTTTGTTCCGGGGTTGATAAATACCCTTGCGCCACGCCCATCTTAGTAAGTTCACACACTTAATATGGCCGGCTAGGAAACCTTATCTTCTATCAACCTTTTGTCCTACGGAGAAACAAATTTGTTAAACCCTTCTTGACTCTCTCAAAATGGTCAGTATTCAATATCCTTGGAGGACCATCAAAACCCTATCCATATAGCTACAAAGTATTGCAGTTTTAGTTTCAAGTTTTCAATTGCCAATCAAAAATATTTATATTATAATTTTACCGGTACTAGCAATTCTACCCGTCTCGAAATTTGACCTTTAACCTCGATGACCTTGACCTATCCGGGGCTGACCTTTGACCTCAATGACCTTGACCTATCCGGGGCTGCACTCCACCTAATCCTGTCCCGTAACCCGTAAGCAATCCCGTCCCGTAACCCGTAAAAACGATAAATTTGACCTTTGACCTCGATGACCTTGGCTTTCAAAAAATGAACCCCTCAAGCTAATATCCGGGGCCGCCCTCCACCTTCCCTCCAAGTTTGGTGAAGATCGGCCCAAGGACCTGGGAGGAGTAGGGGAACAAACAGACAAACAGACAAACGTTGCTCAAATTATAGTATGATTCTTCCAGAAATATGTTTTCGCTTTTCTCCATCGCTTTTTTAATAATAGCCATTTAATCAAGTCTTCTACATGGTCATGATATTTGCTAACTTTAAATTCGCTCTTTTCTGACAAAAAAGAGTTTTCTTTCTTTCATTTTGTGAAAAAGTTCAATAGCATAAATTTTTGAAAGTTATAAAGGCACTGTCCTCATTCTCAAGAGTCAATTGGTACATATATACCTTCTGATTAAACAGTCTGTGAATATTTTTAATGGACATTATTTTATTGGTGTCATCATTGACTGATAGCTTCAAGGGATTAAAGAAGCCCTATAGACAGAGGCTCTTTGCATAAATTTCAGGAAAAAAATTACAGTACTTCAAAACTTTTAAAACCCATTGTTGTTTCTATGACACTAAATACCGATGCTGAATTTGAAATTAAATCTCTGAAAGTACCAATACTCTTTACCTGGGCATAAAATTTTAACCTTTTTCCAAACAATGCCAGTCATGAAATAGCCTTTAACCCTTTCCCAAGGGACAAAATTTCAGAAAGAGAAGACTTTTGCCTCAATGTTTTTTCCAAACCTTTTCTATCAGGGACGTCAAAAACAGCTAGGTCTTCAACATTGAGGAATTTAGATTAAAATAATGTAGCTTGAACCTTTAAATCTATAAAACAAGTAAATCTAATTATTCCAAGTTTCAGAAGAACCGCTGCAAAGACATTTAGTTACTCCTCATTCATAAGTGAACAATTAATGGCAGTTGGAGAGAGAAAATTAAAATTTTCAAAAAGAAATATTGCCTGTGAAGTATTATCAGTAGCAGAAATTGGCACCAATGATTAGTGTTATCTCATCTCGTCTACTTCTGACTTTTTTTCTTTAACTAATCTCTTTGTAAACCTTGTTAATAATATGCCCTGGCATGTAAAGAATGATCCAATATTGGTACCATGTCATAAATATTGTCGCTTTTCAATGAAAACCTCATTACTGCAGCTTAAAAATAAGCTGCAGTTATGAGGTTTTCGTTGAAAAGCAACAATATGCATCTGAAGTTGGTGATACATATTAATGAACTTTAATTAGAGTACTATGTACAGATGATGATGGAATTGAAAGAAAGCAGGCTTTTTAAAGTTTAACCCATCATCACACAGTGACGTCTTTTGACCCCCAACAAGATAAAGACTTAGGAAGCTAAGGAAAGCATCATGGAAAATGAAGAAATTGCTTGTGACAAGCAATTTCTTCATTTCCCGCAATGTTTTCTACCCTAAAAGTCGAAACAATTTTAAATTTAAACACATTGAAATTGTATGTCGTCTGCAACTTTTTTCAATTTGGACAAGCTTAATATTTTGCCATCTGGTAATGGGTTAAAGCAGGAAGGTCATTGGCACAGATCATGTCCATGAGTAAATGATCACATTTTAATTTTTCAATATCTTAAAAGTGACTTCAGTAAAATGTTTGTCTTGAGGCAAATGCAGACAGAATATCATAAGAAAACATGCCATGGCTTGGAATGCATATAAATTTCTTAAAAATTGCAATTCGACTTTATACATAATTATTCTAAATAAAAGAGAAAACTCATCAAGTATGTTCCACTCAAGTAAGTATATTCAGATGCACCATTTGGTTATGCCATCTGCAGCAGATTAATACAACAAGCTGGTGTTACTTTTTTATAAAATATGACTGGAAATGTTGTTTTATATGTCTGTTTATAAAGCTTTGAAGTGAAAGATACATTACAGATTAGCATTTATAACTCACACTTACTGTTTTACATTCTTTTAAAGTCTACCGTTAATTAATAATTAAATAAATTTATTATCTAGTTAAATACGCTTGCATCATGTGAAGTTTTCTTTTCAACTTAGAGCTCAATGGTTAAAGTCTTTCTGCTGCAAAAAAGACGGGACCAAAAAGCTTTATCCTTAAAATGTTGAGGCAATTGGGTATAAAAAGGGAAGTTCAGCAAAAAGAAAGAAAACCAATCCCTTGTAAGATTTATCAGCACATCGAAGGTTAAATATACTTAAACCTTTGTTTTATTTGAATTACCGACTAGCGTTTCAGGTGTCATCGAATTGCATGATTTCGTAAATGACTGATTTGTCATGGAAGAAGGGACATTCAGAAAAATTTGCAAATAGGTATTTCGAAAAGCAGACTTTCCCTCATTAGAATCCCCCATATTACGACTTTAGACCTTTTTTCTTTGAATTACATAAATTTCATCATCTGCATTTCATAATCATCCATACTTTTGTTTTTTCCCACATCAGACAGCACTTTTCAGGATGACCAGTAAAATATCTGAACGTTTAGATGACAATGATAAGCGATTATATGAATATAATGGGTGATTTTAAAATGGGTGCTTTGCATGCTCACTTATAATTATATGAAATAGAGACCAGTTTGTAGTTAATTCATTTTTTATGAAGGTATAACGTCAAAAAGAAATTTTATCAGGAGAAAGAAGAAATTAAAATGATATTTAAAAGAACAAAAAGTCATTGTAACAAAGCATGATGTTCTGTAGTGGTATTTGTGGCAAAAATTATTAACCCTTTCCCAAACAAGACCTGGTTTTGACGTCCCTAATAGAAAAGGCTTGGGAAAACATTGAAACAAAAGAAGAAACTGCTGATAACCAGCAGTTTCTCCTTTTGTCTCAATATTTTCTTCGGCATATTTTACACAAATCTTATCTTTAATAACCTCCATTTTGACATTTGTGGCAGTTTTTTGAAGTGGATCACCCTAAAATTTTGTCATTAGGGAAATGGTTAAATAAGGAAAATTAATGTCATCATGAATTTGATACTGCACAAAAAAGGATTTATAAAACAATTTCTTTCAAAATAAGTGAACAAAGTCTGTTTAATGAAAAGTTAGATCGCAACAAATTGTAGATGACAACATGCTTGACCTGAAGTAGGGTTATCTTATTCATGAATATGAAATATGAAATTATTACACTAAATGAGACTCCATCTAAATTTCTGATAAGTCTTAAATATGAATTAATCTTGTCATGCTCATCTTTAAAGTCTATAGTTTATTAAAAATTCTTTGTAAGCTATTGAGTTATGCATGATGGCAGCAGTTACTTCGTCAGTAGACTTTCTGATAACTCTAATGGCATGTGTCCAAAATAGAGCCCATTTCTTTTCTCCGTTTGGAAGATAAGTTTGATCCCCGCTTCTCCAGTCTTTTGGATGAGACTTTAAAGAGACTTTAAACTGAGGTCCCGTCTCCATATAACCTTAGCTGTTGAGTGGGATGTAAACCTTCATACAATCCAATCCAATTGAGTGAAACTTTACAAGGCTAGAAAAAATTACATGCAATTAATCCTGAGATATATAAGTTCTCTGAACTGAATGGTATAAATCATATGATACATTTCAGAATTCATGATAAGCCCTACTGATAAGCCCAAGTATCTTGTACAGGGTTCTACCGATAGCAGAACTTTTATGACATTAAACAGGCTCTTTAGAACTTGCTAACAGCCTGTGTCTTAACCCTTCATATCTGCACATATCTTTTAATAATAACTTTCATAAAAGATCAAGTTTTATTTTAATTAATATTTAATTATTTAATTTTGAACACCTGTTACATTATAGCAAGGTTAAATTGACATATTATATAAAGAGTGTTTTGCACAGACTTAATCAATGTTAATTTCAATCCATGCAGTTTTAATTTCTGGAACAAACAATATTGAAAACTTAAGTACAATGTATCTTTGAAGCTAAGAAATATTGAGTACTATAGTAACAATTTACCCCCCTTGCATTTATACCCCCCTTTTCTATGACACAGCTATACATATAATGTTCATCCAATGAAGTATGTCTTTGAGGCACTTTGCAGACAATGCTTGGGAAAACATTGAGACAAAATAAGAAAATGCTGAACATGTCAAGCTTCAGTTCCTGGTTTTTCCCACCTTAATTCTCTGCTTCAAACCAAATTCAAATTAGTCAAGTATTAACAAAAACATTGATGATTTTCTGAAACTCTGAGTCACATGATTATCCACCATGATAAAGGTCTATGAGAAGGAAGCTGAGATTTTTGACAAATTGTTATGTAGTTTTTAACAGAGTTTTAAATTGGTCCCAGTTGGAAGCACATGTTGTTTTTCCCTCCTGGATAATTCATGGAATTGTCGCTTTTCAACAAAAACTTCGTAACTGCAGCTTGTTTTAAGCTGCAGTTACAAGGTTTTTGTTGAAAAGCATCGGAATGCTCTCTGTATAATATCATACAGCCTGCTACTTATCTATATGATTTATGATATCTTATATCCCTGACTCAAATCTAGATCTACTTTGATCTGCTTGATATTTTATATTTTTCACTCCAAAGCCCTGCCCTTCTAAGACAAAGCTTAGGAGAAAAAATAGCACTTCTAAAGATTATGAAATATATAAATTCTCCCAACCTCCACCCTTGCACTGGTGCAACAAATACCAGGAACACATGGTTAGGTGAAATAGCCTCCACAATATGACTGGGACATTGATGGATGTGATTTTAAACCCAATTCAATGAATTTGCAGTCATAATCTTGCTCTTTGTTTATTATCAGGCTCGAAAATAATGTGAAACAAATTATTACAGCACTCGATTTTAAGTACATAGTTTTATCTTTCCAAACAATATCTTAATTATTTTATCTAAAAAAAGAGAAATTCAGTTTAAAATGCCATATCTGTTCATGATACTTTTGCCCCTATATGGCCTTTTAATATGGGATAGAGTTTCTTTTTCGTCTACATCTTCTCACGAACAAAAATTAATTCAAGATGAAAGGGGTAATTGTAGCTATGAATAGAGAAGTATCAATTTGATCGGCACTAGTATAAAAGATACTACAAATTAAATTATGACATTTCCAATTAATTCTGAATTTCCTCTCACTATAATATTCCCCTTGTAGCAATGTTTTAGGCCATGTCACCTTTTCCTTGAAAGGACCATTAAAAGTGTAACTTTTCTATGATATCAATTAAATTGTGGCAGACTGAGCTCTTCTATGTGTGACTTTATTTGGGAACAAATGCAGCTTCTACTTCTTATATATTAGTCAAATTCTTATAATACAACTTGAGAAATCAGTTCTTATTAACATCTTTGAAAGTAACAATTTGCTGCTTTTCATCGAAAACCTTGTAACTGCAGCTTAAAACAAGCTGCAGTTAGGAGGTTTTTGAAACAAGAGGGCCAGAATGGCCCTATATCGCTCACCTGAAAGAAGTTTAAGACACGCCCACTTTTTTTGACGAATCAAAAATTTGCAAACAAATTTTGAAAAGGGTCACTCAAGGAACATCGTTGCCAAATTTGTTTCAAATTGACCCAATGCTTGATTTTTAAAGAATTTTCTTATGATTTCTCTAAGTCTGATAAGCCACGCCCTGCCACGCCCACTTTTTTACCAATACAAAATTTGCCAACATATTTTGAAAAGGGTCACTCAAGGTACATTTCTGTAAAGTTTGCTTCAAATTGGGCCTATGGTTGATTTTTAAAGAATTTTCTTAGGATTTCTGTAAGTCCGATAATCCACGCCCAATTTTTTCTGACGAATAAAAAATTTGAGAAAAAAATTTGAAAAGAGTCACCCAAGGAACATTTCTGCCAAGTGTGGTTCAAATTGGGCCAATGGTTGATTTTTAAAGAATTTTCTTATGATTTCTCCAAGTCCGGTAAATGCTGACCTGCCACGCCCACAATTTTGGATGAATAAAAAATCCTCAAAGAAATCTTAAGAAGGGTCACCCAAGGAACATTCCTGCCAAATTTGGTTTTAATTGGCCCTACGGTTAAGGAGAAGAAGATTTTTGAAGAATTTTTTAACAATTTCTCTTGGTTAGATAAGCCCCACCCTGTCACACCCACATTTTTTGACGAAACTATAAATTTATTAACAAATGTTGAAAAGGGTCACTCAAGGAACAATTCTGCCAAGTTTGGTTCAAATTGGCCCATTGGTTGATTTTTAAAGAATTTTCTTATGATTTCTCTAAGGCTGATAAGCCCCTTCCTCCCTGCCACGCCCTCATTTTTTGACAAATGTAAAAATTTGTGAATCAGTTTTGAAAAGAGAGACTCAAAGAACATTCCTGCAAAGTCTGCTTCAAATAGGCCCAATGGTTAATTTTTAAAGAATTTTCTTATGATTTCTCTAAGTCTGATAAGCCCCTTTCTCCCTGCCACAGCTACGTTTTTAGACGAATAAAAAATTTGAGAACAAGTTTTGAGAAGGGTCACTCAAGGAACAATTCTGCCAAGTTTGGTTCAAATTGGAACAATGGTTGATTTTTAAAAAATTTTCTTATGATTTTTCTAAGTCTGAAAAGCCCCTTTCTCCCTGCCACGGCTACGTTTTTTGATGAATCAAAAATTTGAGAACAAGTTTTGAGAAGGGTCACTCGAGGAAAACAATTCTGCCAAGTTTGGTTCAAATTGGAACAATGGTTGATTTTTAAAGAATTTTCTTATGATTTTTCTAAGTCTGATAAGCCCCTTTCTCCCTGCCACAGCTACGATTTTTGACGAATCAAAAATTTGAGAACAAGTTTTGAGAAGGGTCACTCAAGGAACAATTCTGCCAAGTTTGGTTCAAATTGGAACAATGGTTGATTTTTAAAGAATTTTCTTATGATTTTTATAAGTCTGATAAGCCCCTTTCTTCCTGCCACGGCTACGTTTTTTGACGAATCAAAAATTTGAGAACAAGTTTTGAGAAGGGTCACTCAAGGAACAATTCTGCCAAGTTTAGTTCAAATTGGAACAATGGTTGATTTTTAAAGAATTTTCTTATGGTTTTTCTAAGTCTGAAAAGCCCCTTTCTCCCTGCCACGGCCACATTTTTAGACAAATCAAAAATCTGAGAACAAGTTTTGAGAAGGGTCACTCAAGGAACAATTCTGCCAAGTTTGGTTCAAATTGGAACAATGGTTGATTTTTAAAGAATTTTCTTAGGATTTCTCTAAGTGCGATAAGCCCCGCCCTGCCACGCCCACATTTTTTGACGAATCAAAAATCCGCGAACAAGTTTTGAGAAGGGTCACTCAAGGAACATTCCTGCCAAGTTTGGTCAAAATTGGCCTGTTAGTTATGGAGAAGAAGATGTTTGAAGAAATTGTGAACGGACAGACGGACAGACGGACGACGAACGGTGAGTGACCACAATAGCTCCCCTCGAGCACTTCGTGCTCAGGTGAGCTAAAAAAGCAATGTATTGCAGCCAAATGCATGCAGCTGAAAACATACCGTATTTGTTTTCTTCTATTTTCATTCAAAAGAGAAAAACATACTGGTTACATTGGCATTGCATTCTTTTTTCTAACAATACTCAAAGAAAATTTAGAGCTTTTTTCACATGAATGGTAAATTTAAAATCCACAGTCATGACTAACCTAGCTCTACCGTTGGTTCAGAACATTTCATGAACAATTCCGAAATCATTAAATAATTTATATTAATTAAGGTATATCTTCATATATGCAATTATTTTCTTCCTGAGACAAATAAGGATTGTTCAACTTTCCCCATCACCTCTTATCACTGTCACCTTGGGTAGAAACCGGAGATCAAAAGCAAAAAATAACATCACAAGATAAAAGATGAATATATTTTGGAATTTTAATGCATCTCAGCTAAACATCCTAACTAAATTTCAATTCATAATTTATCAAAGTTTTGCCGGATGTACCATTTATCAAATATTTTCAGCATATGTAACTCTTTAACCCTTTCCTAAACAAAATATCCCTGGTTTTCGTGTCCCTTATGAAATTAAGCTTTTGAGACCATTTATCGAATGTGGTTTATTGTTGCAATCAACAATTTTTCAGTTATGAAGCAGGGACTTGTTCACAAAACAATGTGTTCCTGCCACTTTAGACTTGTTGCAACAGTAAAACATAAACTGAGCCTGGCTAAAAACATTTTCTTCTTTTGCTTCAATGTTTTCAAAAGCCTTTTGTATAGAAATGTCAAACCCAGGTCTTGTGAGGAAAATGGTTAAATATTTATAATTTTGAAGCTGTTACAATAAGCCCTGATTTAACCCATTACCACACAATGACTCTTTTTGACTCCCTAAAATATATTGGCTCGGGAAAACATTGTGGAAAATGAAGAAATTGCTTGTGACAAGCAATTTCTTCATTTACCACAATGTTTTCTACGTAAAAAGACCTAAAATCCAATATTTCATTCACTTGAAATTGTCGTCTGCATCATCTTTGAATTTGGACTAGTCTAACAAGAGTGCCATGGTCACAATATACGCCGCCCCAGGGACTAAGTTTTAAGGGGGCATAACTCAGGCAAAAATCAATGAACCATAAAATCCTTCCTTCATGCACATCTACCAATTGAGGTGATAACATTGACCAAGTTTCAAGAAGATCCAGCCAGAAACTTAGGAGGAGTTGCGTTGACAAGAAAAGTGGACGGACGTACGGACGGATGTACGGACGGATGTACGGATGGACGGACGGATGGACGGACGGACAGACGGAGAAGATGACGCCAATATACGTCCGCCTCCGGCGGCGTATAAAAATGTGCCGTTTGGTAATGGGTTAACATGACACAAGACAATTTTGAATCTGTTTTGATCTAACTCTCCAATGAGGAGGCTGTTTTTGCCTAGCTATCTAACTATTTAGCGGAATAATAGCGGAATCAAAATTTGAAAGTATTGTAGGTCCACCCGTACAATTATGTGGATTTATCATAATTAATGGGCTGATTTGGGGAGGTTTACTTCTCGTCTTGGGTAAACTTCCTAAACATTAACATTACTTTATCACAACATTTCACAAGAAATTTCTGCACCTTTTATCTATATAATGTGACTCACTTAATCCTTTCATATTTGAATAATAATCTGAAGAAGCATCTATTGCATTTTATTGCATTCCATTTTGCCATTTTACAATGCTATTAGAAAATGATAAAGAAGTAAATACTGGTAATTCTAAAATGGCATCATCAAAAACAAAAAAGTTATGTTATTATAATATTATTTTTTTAAGTTCTTCAAAGGGACCTTATATAATGCGCTATAGGGCAAAAATTATATCTATCTGAAGCAATCAACAATACATCAATCAAGCAAAACATAAGCAAGTGAAAATTTATGAAATCATGTTCATTAGATTCATTGAAACTAAAAGCCTTTTTTTCGAGAGCAGAAAAACAGTTGCTGTTTTATAGACAAGGATACAGGACACTTGATAAACATATGGAAACAGTTGTTCTGATATATAATATATTATGAAAAGAGCAATATTTTCTAATATCTTGAAGGATCTAGTAGCCAATCGGAGACCATCAAAAACGTGATTAAACCCAGAATTTGTGAAATTCTATATTCTTACAAAGTAGGATTAACATAAACTTCCTCCTCTATTAAACCATTAACTTTGTTACAAGAATATGGCGTCGCTTTTCAACGAAAACCTCGTAACTGCAGCTTGGTTTAAGCTGCAGTTACGAGGTTTTCGTTGAAAAGCATTGATGTATCTGTCATGCAATATGAGAAAAGGCCGTATTCAGTGTTTGACCTGAGCGTCTGTGCACAAAGTGTTGACCCGAAGTACTGTGCACATTTGCCACTAGCTGTGGATTTCATGCACTTTGACTGAATTAATGCTGTCTTTCTGTAAAATATTTCAAAGCCAATTAAGCCTTTAAATACTGGTAGTATACTGGCAATGCCTAAGAGGCCAAATACATAAGTGATCTTTGTCGAAAAAAGGCAAAAATATTGTAAATTGCAAAATAAAACAAATACAGAATTAATAGCTCATTTATCGCCTTTTTTTGCATTACAATGTTCCCATAAGAATTAAAGCTCTTTTTTAATAAAAATGCTAATATGCTCATAAGCCACATTTTTCAAGCCATTCTCAAGATAAGAGTAACAGGTTATAAATCTGATTTATGTAGAATTTTCATGGGTCATTTACAGTAATTTTAGTGAAACTTCAAACCATATCTACTGTCTTATGAAATACACAAATGTTTGTCTTTTCCCATGACCGTATTACAAGGGCCACCCACTTAACCCATTACCCTGTGATAACAGTCTACTACAACTTGATATTGTAAGATTTGAATTAATCTGGAATTAAGTTAAAATGAAGTCGAATTACTTTGCCTATACGTACTCAACCATTTCATTGGATTGATTCAAAATTATTGTAATTGTACAAATTACTATAACCGAAATACAACAGTCTGGTACCTACACCTTAAATTCAGTTTGATATGGTAACATTAGTCCTTTTTTTTCATTTGACAGTTTGCTCTCCAGCATCTAAGTGACATGCGATACACCAGGCATTTTAAACTGACAAACCAAATTTACAACTACAAGAATGTATCAATTATTAAAACAAATCATTTGATATCCTACGAGCAGCTTTCCAATCCACTTTCTCACATCTTTTCATCTCCTAATACGGTCATTTGATCTATATACCCCACAATCTAATGAGCACAATGAAATTTACCATGGAATCCATTTTCAAATTTTGCTTGGTATGTGCTCTTTGTGATCATTTATTTAACCCTGTACCAACTTTAATAGGGATAGGTATGTTTTAGATGAATCCTTCAAAGGTCGAGAAAGATCTTAAAGGCAAGACTTGATTTAGAAGGACAGACAAACAGACCGAGATACCTATATTTGTGACTTAAATTCACACAAAAGATTTATCATTAATTTTCTTATAAGCCATATCCTTTTGCTGAATATGGATAATAACTTCCAGATTAATTATGTTGATTCAAGCCATTATAAGGTAGCTTTTCTAATGATATTAAGTTCTTCTACATTTGATGCAATGATGAGCATGATTAAATAGACTAATAAATTGGTTACATTGCCAACACCATGGACTTCATAAGTTATAAAGGCAGTATTATTTATATTTGTGAGAAATTATCTGAAGTTATTACTGAGTATGTCAGTACCTGAGAGTTGTAATAATAATTTGCGGCTGATTGCAAAAAGCCGAAAACTAACTAACAATAAATACCAAAGAAGGAATGAATGGTTTCAACTTAATCACAACCAAAGTGAATTAATATCTGGAAAAATAATGGTACCCTAACTTGCTGGATCAATTATCATACGAAAATATTTTGAAGGATGGAGGAAATTAATTCGCCAAAGGCCATTTAAGGAAAAAATGTCCAATTGAAGAAATACACACGGGAATTGAAATTTACATTTCATATCGAGTTTCCTGGCAAAATCGACTCCCAGCTCCGACATCCTGCTATAATTAATACTTCAAAAATGGCAGGTCGGTCCCTAAGACATTTATCTTACTTCCGATGTATGTCCAGTCTTTTGACAGATGTCAACGATGCCGAGCCTCCGATATGACTGGGCTGACATTCATCCAGTATCCTCTGAATTCATCTAGAGCTTCAGATAGGAGATAGAAACTATGAAAATTTATAAAAATTTTCATTCAAAAACAACAAAATCCTATGCTGTGGGTGCTCATTTGAATTGTCTCATCGAGACAATTCAAATGAATATCCATAACATAGGGATTTGATGATAAATAAGAATATATAGATTACGTTCACCAACTTTTTATTTAATTTCATGATCATCTGCATCTTTAACAAGCTTTTTTATTTCCTTATAAACGAGCAAGCACCTGTTTGATCCAAGATTATTATCAATGAGCGAGTTATTCTAACAGCCATATTAAAGTCAAATAAAACCTCTCCAAATTGAAAGGAGATATCGTATGATAGCTTTAATGCATGGTAAAAAGTTAATATATATGACCAACAGTTTATTTCCACGGGACAAAATTTTGATATGACATGGAATGGATGCTACTTTGAGGTTTCATTTCCATGGGACATGAATTTATTTTTCTAAAATAGCCTCGATCTGTATTTGAAGTTTAAGCTCCTTATATAATTATTAATATCTAACCTTCTTGCAATTGATATTTTCAACGAGTATTTCTTACAGCACTCTTATGAGTGACAGCGGAAAGAACATATTGGAAACATATTTTGTAAAAACAAACTTAAGGACGAGTATTCATCTCTTATAGTGCAAGATTTTTTTTTTTCAAAATTTTCTTAAATCAGAACAACATGAAAAAGTATAGCAATGTATCAAATATAATTTTCAAGATGCATTCAAAAACAGTGTAACTGTTTTGGAATGCAACCAGCAATCTTCACCATCTGATCTATGAGTCCCAGACATTATTAATTTTACTGGTCGGTAAATTTTCACCATTTATTTGGGGTTCCTTGCAGACATTCCTGTCTTTTTTATTTAAACAGATAGTTATTTACAAGTCAGAGATTTCAAATTTAAATCAAGATATAATGATACACTTTAAGGTGATATTTATCTCGCATTTCTTTTGTATGGTATCTATATATGTAAGCTAGGCTTCTGTCCTAAATCACGACAACATTCTTGGCATTTAACCTTCCTGACATTAACTTTTGTTGCTGTAAGTGTGCAGTTCTATCAGTTTGTAGGAAATATGCATTTTGACTGACTGAGTCATTAGTTAGACCAACAAACATTATTGCAAAATGAATTTGATCTATTTTGTTGCAGTATTTTCAACAATATTATAGATATATTCTTCTGTAAAAAGAATGTGAGCTTGTAACCTGAAGTACCTGCGAAAAATCATAATCACTAGTAATATTACAACAAGTATCACCATTTAAGACAGGGGATCTGATAATGCCATGTCCAGTGACATATACCCATCTTAACCCTTTCCCAAACAAGACCTGGTTTTGACGTCCCTAATAGAAAAGGTTTTGGAAAACATTGAAACAAAAGAAGAAACTGCTGATAACAAGCAGTTTCTCCCTTTGTCTCAATATTTTCTGTGTTATACTTTACACAAATTCTATCTTTAACAACATTCTTTTTGTCGTCTGCAGCAGTTTTTGAAGTGGATCACCCTACAATTTTGCCGTTTGGAAAATGGTTAAGCCAGTGATAGAACTGAAACAACATGGAGATTCTGTCCAAACCATGATGACTGTCCCAATACAAGACCTTGAGATACTTTGCTCAGTTTGCATAATGCAGTAACCACCATCTTATAGGAATTTACTGTTTGAATAATTATACATTACATGTTAAGAACATGTTCTTTTTATCACATGGAAAATCAAATCATTGTACTGGCATATGCCACCATCACTTCACTGTGATGAAAAACAAATATTATTTTATACAATAAATTCATAGAAAAATGAATCAAAGTTTACTTTTAATTTTCATACCAAATATTGTTCACAAAACAAATACAAACCTCTTCAAACAAAACCTGATGACATTAAACTTGAGAATTATGGAAATCAAACACACACAACAATATGACCGCATAAGGTGGCAAATAAGAGATTATTAGAAAATAAAGCAAAATTATGGATTGTCACACAGTCATATTTTTTGGTTTAATTTTAACTCAAACCACTTCCCACTTGATTATTTCAAAAATATTTGAGAGCTAGATTGATGTTTACATAAAGAAAAATGTGTTTGTAAAACATCATTGACCCTAAAACAGCCACATGTGACCTTGACATTTGACACTGACCATTACAAGGGCCAATGAAAGATCTTGAGTTTTTCACGAAAGTTGGCAATGACATTGAAATAAAGACATCAAAATATCCAAAGAATTAAACTCAATGATCAGTAGTGTTTTATTTATGCACTAGAAATTGTATTATGGGATAAGGATATCACTATTTGTCCAATTTTCGAAATAAAAAGATATGAAATTATACTCTCAAAATTTTTGTTTATCCAACACAAAAGAGCAATTATAATCTGTAGTATCATAATGTAATAAAATCTTTACAATTTATTAGGAAAATTAAACAAGATATTCTTATTTTCATTTTAAGATAAACATTGGGGTATTCTTTTGTTATTTTATTCAAACAATTTGTTTAAACTCTGAATGCTTAAAAAATCTGCAAAATTACTGCCAAGCAATTCTGTGACAAAATAACACTTTTTGATGCACAAGACGATTTAAAGGCTTGGAAAAGGAAATTGTTTGTGACAAGCAGTTTCATCATTTTCCACAATATTTTCTACCAAAAAGATGAAAACATGTGAACTTTAATTCACTTGAAATCAAAGCTGGCTCTGTAACATCTTTGAACTTGATCCTTTGTAACATTTTTCCACCTCTCAAGGGATTAAACCAGAGCCGCTGCTTCTAATAAGGACCTGATCAACTGCAGGTAACACTTCAGGAGATTCTTAGCAGGTTGATGACTCAGTGCAAAACAGATGTAACTGCCTATATGTTTATAGGCAGTTACAACCGTTTCACGCTGAGTCATCGATTTAATATTTTTGACTAACCAAAAAGGGGACATCCCAGTTGGTCTAATCCCATTTGGTCTAAATTCAAATTTCCCATTTCGTCTAAAACCCTTATTTCAACAAATTCCCGTTTCTTCTACAAATATATTCTCAGTTTGTCTAATATGTATTCTTTTATGCATGTATTAGGCATATAGATCTATATTTTTAATAACATCTTTCTATTTAAGATTTTAGAACATATGAAACAAGGTCCGAAAAAGTATTAGACGAAATGGGAATTTTTTGTCTAATCCAATATTTTCATATATTAGACGAAATGGGATTAGACCAATTGGGATGTAACCATTTGACTGTCTGGTATTGTAATGCTGTGATCAGACTGCAAACAGCACTGGCATGGCTTGCTTTTTATCTAGGCTGTCTGCAAAAGCTGGATCTCTCCAAATATAAAGTGAAAAAGGGGTATTTCAATATCGAATAATATGATTATTCAAGGACAATACATGATTTTCCAGAGGGCATAATAAGATATACATATGAAATATTTAACATAAAAGTGGCATATTCATAATAGAAAGATGGCAAAATTCACACTTCTTTGATTTCAAGTGCTTATATTATATTGAATTGTACCGCTTATGAACACACAATTATTATTTATATTGAATGTCTCATCATTTTCTGTCGTTTTGTTAATTTGGGACGAGAAAGTTCATACAGAATATATTCTATTTGTTAGATTAATAAATAAAATGCAATCATAGTTTCTTTTACTATTTTAGAAACAACATCTTAATGAAACTCCCAAGCTGAAAATTAAATCATCCCCACAGACAAGAATATAGGACAGTGCCTTAAATGTCAACTGAATTTGTTTACTCTTACATAATTAGGCTGTGGCCATAGCGCAGTTAGTAGCGTATCTGCCTCTCACTGAGGTCCCGGGTTCGATACCCGGCCACTGCAAATACCCTCTCTGACAAAATGTCACCCATCAATGGTTTGATATCATGAGCCTATGTGGGCGAGCAGCTGGAGGCTTGGTTAGGGTGTTGTGGTAGTACTGGTATAAGAAATAACAGTTATTTCTCATACCAGTACTACCACAACACCCTAACCGAGCCTAGAAAACCATGGTTAGGTACTCCAGCCGTCGTGATATGACCATAACAGTTGAAAATGGCGTAAAACCCTAATAAACAAACAAACATAATTTGGTGGTAATGTCTATATACAGTAAGCACATGAATATCATCTCTGAAATACAACTTAAACTTTATAAGTTTCAGTACTGTACAAACCCAATCATAGCCCCTAAAATATCCCAAATTTGATGGTCTAGTCCAATACAACAAGAGAAAATCAACAACACAGTATGGGATGTCATCTAAACTACAAACGGTAGTATCATATTTAATGGAATGTATGGAAAATATAGGTGTTACAAAATCAAAGGGCCCCTTCAGAGCAGGTGAGAAGTGACCCCAAAGGATTTTGTCACTTTCCATTAACCCTTTCCCAAACGGCAAAATTTTAGGGTGATCCACTTCAAAAACTGCCACAAATGACAAAATGGGAGTTTTTAAAGATAGAATTTGTGTAAAATATGACATAGAAAATATTGAGACAAAAGGAGAAACTGCTGGTTATCAGCAGTTTCTTCTTTTGTTTCAATGTTTTCCCAAGCCTTTTCTACTAGGCACGTCAAAACCAGGTCTTGTTTGGGAAAGGGTTAATGCAAGTGTTACACTATTATAAAGGGGATATTTTATCGCTTTCCTTAACTTTTCCAGGGCACATGGTTTTTCATATAAAAACCATCCTGTGCTAAACTTAAGGCATCCAACCCCACAAAAGCACCAAAGGCCCAGACGCGAAATTTGAAAAGTGCCAGTAATTCCTAAACTGTGTTACATTTTCATTCTTAATACAAAGATAAGCATTTTGAACGGTTTAGAATTTTGAATCAATGCATACTTATGGAAATATTTGACAAAAATGTTCAAAATTACCTCCCTTGCATATGAATGATGAGTAAAATAATACTTGTGAATTATTTTCTTCTTGAAGCATAATCTTGAAATCCGGCACGGTGAATCAACTTATTTGAAGTGTATTTACAAGTGTGTGTAATTTGATGCATTTCATACGGCTAGAAAGTTGTGATTTTTTCAGGGTCTGTAAACCTTAAATGCATTTTCTGAGCTTTACAAATTTCAAAAATGTAAATATGCAAAGTTTTTTCCCTTACAGTTTGAATTAAAAGATACAATTATTTTGTATTTTGCACACAAAATATTTAGATAAAAAAGAAAATTTGACAACAATTGTTATAAAACTCAATTTTCTCTCATCATATAAGGAAGGATGTTCTTGTTTAAAGTCTAGTCTGTTGTATAATGTCTGCAATTTAAGACCTTCAATTATGGACCAGTCCCAAAATTTTGTCATCATAATTAATATGGACAAATCATCATTTCTTTTTCGGCATGCATTAATCGAAGAGATCATATAGATCAATGTCTTTACCCTTTCCCAAACAAGACCTGGTTTTGACGTCCTTAATAGAAAAGGCTTGGGAAAACATTGAAACAAAAGAAGAAACTGCTGATAACCAGCAGTTTCTTCTTTTGTCTCAATATTTTCTGTGCCATATTTTACACAAATACTATCTTTAATAACATGCATTTTGTCATTTGTGGCAATTTTTGAAGTGGATCACCCAAAAATTTCGCTGTTTGGGAAAGGGTTAATCTGAGATCAACCCCTGTGAAATGCTTTGTCATTCTTCATGAAGTATTTAATAGATATTCATGAGCTATTCAAGAACGGAAAAAATGAAATCTTCATGAAGAAGAAGTGAACAGAAAATGGCCCATTTGCATAAATCTTCATACAAACAGAGTAACAAATTTTTCATGAAGTTGGAAATGCATAATAAATCCTTAAACCATGCAGTTTTGCATTCTGAGAAAAAGGCATGAAGTCTTCATGAATAAATAATCATATAATTCATGAAGACTTCATGCAAGAAAAATACGCAAACAATCTTAAGAAGAAATCATGATTATTCTGTTAACAATGAGTATGGGCCATTTTCTGTTCACTTCTTTTCAACGAAGAATTCATGAATAATATTTCTTTACAAACTTCATAAAAACATACAGGTTTCTCTAAACACAGAGTAATGAATTTTTTATGAAGTTGGAAATGCATAATAAATCCTTAAACCAAGCAGTAATGAAAAAAAAAATCACGTCAAGGTCATGAAAAATACTAAATAACAATTTGAACAAATATGTTGCTGACAGAACAAAACTTAAGAAACTTTTTGTAGAACAGGTAGTTTCAGAACTGTAATAAGTAACAGGCCATTAGAAATCAATGATTCCTATTTATAGAAGCAAAATAATAATATCCATTTTACAGAATGATTATGTGGGTGGGGAATGCTAAAAAAAAATAAACATTTAAATTTGTTAAATTTAGTCTAAAGAACACTTACTTACATTGCCTTCCTTGGTTTTATCATTTAGTGAGCTCCTTAATCACTTGATTATAACTAAAAATATTAATTATAACTCTTAACAAAAACATATTTCTTGACAAATAGTCAGACAAGCAAAATTCCCTCCATTATTTTCTAAACCACATGTCATAGACTGGAACATAAATTAGACTGGGAGATCATGAACGTTTTAAGAAGATTTTATGAACTATACACAATCCATTATCAATTCATGATTACTTCATGATTTATTCTTAATACAACAAAACAAGAATGTTTTATGAAGTACCAGTTTTAATTGCAGTGGAAAATATTCAGAAAAAAATCATGAACAAGTTTCAGGATTATTCATGATTTTTTTTTTTTAAATGAAAACTCCATAATAAATCCTTTGCATTCATCATGAAGGTTTTAAGGATTTTGTCAATCATTAATATCTTCATAATGTCTTCATGAAGCAATTATCATCATACTTCATGCAGAAAACTTCATGAAGTGTGTTAAAGAAGTGATAATGAGTAATGTATGAAACATTCTTAAGATTCATAATATGTTCATTATTTTATGAATTACATTTCACAGGGGAAGTGAACTAGCTCTCTCTCTCTCTCTACAAGAAGGGAATCTTTTTTAATGTTAAGGTATTCAAATTTTCCGCAATATTGAAATTGCGACAATGACACAAAAAGAGGTTATAAAAACCAGCATCCTGAAGTGTCCACATTCACAACGCTCATTCATATTCATTAAGTCCCGTATTAGAAATTACAAAATTGAAATTACATCGAAATTTTCTACTCCATCTCAAATAGTCCAAGATAAAAGAGACATTCAAATTTCAGTCCAATCAATAAGGCTGGTTTATTTTTTTCCTTGTTGCTATGGCAACCATGTTGATGTCTGGGGACAATGTGTCAATCAAAAATGGAAAAAAAGGTCAAAAGAATAATAGTTAGTCTTAAATTTATTTGAACTCTACTGAAATAGTTATGCAAAAGGCTTTTGTTGGAAAAGCAATCAAAATTTGCAAGCTTCTTCACTGCATGATCATTTTATAATGCCTTTCTGAAACGGCAAATTATTCGACTGCTGTAATCTTTATAGATGTTGCAGATGACATAAAGGATAGCAGTTACGACAGAATTTGCAAATGAAATAGGACAGAAAATAATGAGATAAAAGGAGAAAAACATTTTGTCTTTAATATTAGCTGAGGATGTAACAATAGTTCTTATTTGGGAAAGGGTTAATTGAATTAAATGTTGACACAGGTGAGATGAAATTCATAATTTTAGGTCCAGAAGATAAAGCTGTGAATGGTTTTGTCACTAAAGTTACTACAAATGGGATTATAATACTATCATTTAGTGGTCTCTATTTAACACAAGTAAATCGTCGCTTTTCAACAAAAACCTCGTAACTGCAGCTTGTTTTAAGCTGCAGTTACCAGGTTTTTATAGAAAAGCATCAAAATTCTACCTTATAATGCCAATACTTCTTCAAAGTTTTATCTTTTTGTCTATTTTGAACAAATTCAAATCAATTAGAAAAAGAATTCTTACTTATAATTAAATTGATCAGATGGACGGGTGCACACTTTAGCCGATAATGATGGCCTACAGTTTTGACAACGTTATTGTAACAGTAAAATTAACTTCTATATTTAGGTAATGATAATGACATATCTTTGATTATTCTATAATATTCCATAACACAGACTTACATTATGGCATAAGGTGAGTGCAAAATTGTCGTAAATGAAGACAGATTTCATACGCACTTACACCTGTTTTGTACTCAACCCTCATTATGTGAAGTATCTTGACCAATGGTCAAAAGTCTTGGGCCATCCAATTACAGACTGACCCCTGCTGGCTCAATTATACTGGACAATACATCATAATGGTGGTTATTTGGCACAAAAAATACAGAAAATGTCAAAAATGGACAAATTGACTGTAATGGTGTGTCTGTCTTTTGTGTTTCTTTTGTATTCCTTTTATGTCTCATAGTATGAGATTATAATAAATTCTGTCATATTATAGAAACTGGCATTTTAACTGCTGTGTATTAGACTAATATTTCTCCTTTAATGTCATGATGAATGTCGAAATATTTTTTAAATAATATTGCTGTCTAAAATTTGAATGATGTCATACTGCCACAAACTTAATATGTTATTACTTATAGGGTCATATTTTATGGGAGATAGATTTTTTTCTTCTCTATAACTTTTGTAATCTTTTTACCAGCTAAAAGAAATGGATTCCAAATTCTGATGCCTCTTCATATTGCTACAAGTGACCCCTTTCAATTATTGTTTTAGTCTGTACCAATATGAGCCGCTTCCAGTGGCAAACAATGGGTTTATGGGAAATAAACATTGTATACACACAGACATGGTTCCAATTTGTTACTAAAAATAGCAACACATCAGCCGGTTTCTTTATGCCAGATCCAGGCTCTGACCCAATTCCGAGCAAAGCATCCCACGTGCAATGGCAACGAATGGTGATTGGCAATAATCGTCATCAAAGCAAGACTTCCGTTTGCTGTTGTGTGTAGGGGGGTCTTAGTGGAAATAAGCTAATTGAAATTCTTCCTGTTCAAATAGATCTAGATTATGAGAAAAGTTATTTTCATTGATTGTATTTGTATATGACTTGTAATTTTATGTTGTAATTATACAAACCATTACCCATTCAAGCAAAATGAATATGAAGTAACTGAAGATGGGACTTATCATCGTCATAAAAAATTGAAACCCTAAAGCTGAGTAAATTCATAATATGGCAAAAAAAGAAAAATGTATATTGTTACAAACGGCATGCCCTGAAACCGTTCTTTATGCACATGATGACTGAATGAATCATATCCTAGACTATTATGTTATGAAACTTAAACTCTCTCTATCTGTGTCAATCATGGTGTCTAAAAACTGGCAAGAGGCAGAGCATCAGCTTAATGACCACAAGTTTCTTACAGTATTCCATCCCTAAAAGCAGAGGTGTACCTTGAATTTTTCTATGGCCTACATTGCATGATGTGGTGTATAAATTTCCATTATACAAACTTATACATACATACTAAACAAAGATCAGAATGAATGTAGGCTATACTTGTATATGCAGGGTGATCTCTCTCTTTGCACAGTGGTAACCTGCTGAATTTGTAACACAGCTGGGGTCACAGATTCGATACCCGTCAAGTCTCCAGTCTTTCGGATGAGATTTTAAACAAAGGTTCCATCTCCATTATGACCACAATGGGTGTAATGGACATTATGGGTGTTTAACTCCATTCAATAGTCTTTGCGTAATTCTTATATTCTGAAGCCATTTTTAACCCATTACCATACAGCAAAATTTTTGACTAGTCCAAATTTAAAGATGTTGCAGACGACAATTTAAAGTGCATAGAATTGTACATTTTTTTTTGTGTGTAGAAAAAATTGTGGTAAATGAAGAAATTGCTTGTCCATGATGTTTTTTAATGCTTTAACCTAGTTTGTAGGTCCTCCAAATACTTCACTGCACAGAAAATTATAATGGGTTAACCAGCTGGGATCAGCCTGATAAGTATGTATGTTGTGATCAATAAAAGATTGCCACCAGGCTGACTAAAATATCAAAAATGTTAATATTGGGATCAAAATAGAAAATAGGATTGGAAATTAATAAATCATAAATTGATATTAATGAATGGCCATTAATCATTTCAATCTTTACCAATATCATAATCTTTCTGTCTGTGCACACATGACCATTTTCTCATATTTTTCAACCCATTCCCACATAATGACACTTTTTGATGACCCACAATGTAAAGGCTTTACAAAACATTGTGGAAAAAGAAGAAATTGCCTGTGACAAGCAATTGTCTTCATTTAACAGAAAGTTTTCTACCAAGAACGACCTAAAAATGTAGAATTTTCAAAATTTTGGTGTCTGATGATGGATTCAAATAAACTTGATCAAAACGCCAAATTTAATTTTTTGAGTTATAGACAGCAGACCAGAGACACAGACAGACAATAGAAAAGCAGTCAGTCTCCCGAATATCAAAGTAAACAGTATGATATACTACAATGGAGAACAAATTTTCTACTTGGAGTGATTTGAAGATGAAATTTTTCACTAATTATTGGGACATCAAAATCTTTGTAACATTAGTTATGATATAATATATCAAAAGCTACAACCTTAAAAATGAAGGTCTATGCTATACATCATCCGCAAAAGTGACTCATATGCTTAGTTATGTTTATTGTTGGATTAAGGCAAATATTTTTGAAACATAACTCAAAATTATGAATCTCAAAAAATACATTTAGTGTTGTATATTCTTTCATAATTTGTCAAATAAGATGAATTTTTAATGCAATGAGTTATTGTGATAATTGTGTGATCTATTATTACATGCAATTAACATTATCGAAAAATATTCATAAATTCACAGGCCTGACTATTCGGTGGGGGTGGAAATATCGAGAAGATGAAAGATGATGCAGTCCTTACATTTTTCTCTTAAACTTTCATCTTAAATTTTTTTCTTCTCTTTCAATTTTGTTACATAGCTTTTTCTCTTAGGGACTGTCAAAACCAGGAACTGTTTGGAACTGGGCTTGAGTTGACAAAATGTCATACTTATTCAGTATCAATGGAGTAACCCCAGTGTTCTCGCAGAATAATTTAAAGCTGTAGTGGCAAATTATAAGCATTGGTAAACCTTGAAATGCATTGTGTTCATTCAAATAATTGTGAATAAAAACATAATGGGAAATGAAGAAATTGCTCAATTTGAGCAATTTCTTCTTTTCCCATAATGTTTTTATACAGAATTATTACATTTAATTTCAAAGGAATGCATTATTAATACTTTTTGACATTAAATGTCTACAAATCCCTCTATTTGATGACCCTTTTGAAGAAATTAAGCTGTGGGGTAGTTTTGAAGCTGTAGTGGCATTACATTGATTTCCATGAAGCTGTAGTGGGGCCGATACAGCTTATTGGGCTGGGGAGAACACTGAACCCATTACCAGACGACACAATTCTGGACTTTTCCAATTTGAAAGGTGTTGCAGACGACATTTTCAAGTTGATGAAATTTAAAAAATCTTTCAGTTTTGGGTTAGAAATCATTGTGGAAAATGCAGAAATTGCTTGTTGAAAGCAATTTCTTCATTTTCCACAATGATTTCCCAAGCCTTTTCTTGTGAAGGAGTCAAAAGGCGTCACTGTGCAGTAATGGAGTACGGATGTTCATAGACTAGAGGAAGATATGCTTCAAAAGAATTTATCGCTTAATATGAAATTAACCAACAAAGCCCAATATTAGGGGATTTAGGTAGTCGCGAGTGTGAGCTTTATTAAATATTTGAGCCATAAGTTACCCGCCTCTCAATCTTTTCATGAACATCCATTAAAGGCCCTGGTTTGAACTATGTCGCTCCAACCTTCAAATGAGAATTTTTAACCCATTATCAGACAGCAACACTTTAGACTTTTCCAAATGCACAGATGTGCAGCAAACGACAATCTAAAGTGAATGAAATTTTATAATGTTTGGCCTTTATGGGTACAAAACATTGTGGGAAATGCAGAAATTGCTAGCTTGTCTCAAGTAATTTCTTCATTTCCCACAATGTTTCCAAAAGGATTTTTCTTGTGGGGCATCAAAAGTTGTAATTAAGTACAGAATGGGTAATTATTTTGCAGGATCCCTGAATCTCCATGTGACTTTGGCTAGCTGTTGAGTAGAACATTGAAGATCTACTCTAAATCAATCAAATTCAATGTACTTGTAAAAATAATTAGATCTACATCATTTTTCTTCTTTAATGTACTGTAAAATTTCCTCCATAAAGATTGATTAACCTTTTAATTAATATTAGCTGCTAGCTCAAAACTTAAATATCAATAGTAGCTGCTTAGTTTCAATTTTACTTAAGACATTTTCAACATAATTATTCTCTTCTTGTTTACTGACTGTCTTTAAATTTGAATTCTGATAAAAATCAAGATTTTGAATTTCCACAAATGCAAGCATAAATACATTAATTTTATCAACAAATAGTGCTTCATACAAAACCAGGGCCTTTTTATTATATTATCCGATACATATATCATGCCTATTCAAACAGTCCATATCTTTGTTCGCTATTATATTTAATCGTTACATTTTAAGCTCAGAAGAAAAAGTGACAAGGCTTGGGGTAATTCATCAAAAAATTTGTTATGGTGGTCCACAAAAAATCAAATATATCAGTTCTCTTTGTATGTATGACAGTTTAGAAAACTTATTTTCAAAGCGGGGATATTTCAATGTGCGGCCCAGACATTGTCGCTCCCAGGGATCCGTTGCCGAGGTAGTCTAGAGTACCTGGCTGAAGTACAGTCATTTAACCCTTCCCCAAACAATCACTAGCTTTGACAACATTTTGAGACACAATTCTCTGAAAGAAGGTCATAGAATAGAAGAATGTTTTCTATGCCATAAAACACAGATATTATGACTTTTTTAACATCTAATTTGTTTCAATTATGAGACATCTTGCAATTTTGATCAGTCTTTATCTTTCAGTTAGCGAAAGCTAGGATTCAATAGCTTCTAGCAAATGACAATCTAAAATATTGTAACTACAGTTTGTTGAGGCTATTATTTGTTACATCAAAATTGATAATCAGCAATTCAAGAACTTAATGCTATTATAATGTCATACATATTATTTTCTTCTTTTGATATCCATTATTTTCTTGTCTGCAACTTCTCTCAAATTGAAGAACGAAGAAGTCTTCTATGTTGCCCATTTTGGGAAAGCGTTTAGAATGTACAATGTTATCAGAGAAGGAAAAAAACATGAATACAAAAATATTACTGTAAACTTGATTAAGGGTTGAGATTGTCAACAGATGTAAATAAATTGATCTTTGATTGGATGTGACTTTTTTTTCTTTCACAAATTTTGTATGAAATTAAAACTCGATTATGTTCGGGCATGACCAATATGATCATTTATATGCAAAGCAGAAAGAAAATGGCCAAACTGTACCAGTCCATAGGATGGAAAACCCTTTAAATGTTGCGATCAATCGTTTGAAAAATTGTTTTAACATCCCAGTATTTAAAGAGGTTGCACACTGAACCCCTTCCAAAACAAGACTTATATATAGCGTAGTTACAAGATTTTATAACAACACAGACGGTTTATATCAAAACATAACGGTTAACAAAGTCTGTTTTTAGCACAAAATTTGTTGCCTTTAGCGGTCCTTTGACAAACTAACTTAGCTAGAGTGACCTTGACCTTTGGTTGACCAGGACTTGTTAACATTATCACCCATAGATATATCTATTAACTCATATGAATAATCATAATTAGTGGTTAATTGGTCATGATAAACCTTAATGAATTAATTAATTGTATTCATAAACATGATTATCGGAGAGGAAAATCGTTCAAACCCATCTTGGATTTCATGACCAATGTTATCTCTAGGATACTATATATATATTCATCCTAAATTGAAATAATTGATGCTAATTATTCAGCCCTTTTAACCTTTTTCCAAGAAAATCCCTACTTTAACACCCTTGTAAGGCAAAACGCAGAGAGAGAAAAAAAGAAGAAAAAGCTATTGTTTGTCATCAGAATTTTCTTTTTTGCCTCAATTTTCCATACATATATTAGTTTCCAAAATGGTAGCTAAAACTGTGGGACCAACAATTTTTTAAAAAGGAGCTAATTCAACAAAATGTAATTTGACAGTTTATTTTTCTTCCTGCAAAATTGCAACTTGTAAAGGATATGCAGATATCTCTGGGAGATGAATCAAATTTTCATATGCTTAACCCTTTCCCCGAATAACAAAATATTAGACCAGTTAATGATGGATGCTATTGCAGAAGACAAGATGAATGTCCATAAGGAAAGAACTAACTTGTTTTGTGAACAATAAAGCATAGAACATTTTGAGACAAAAGGAGAAAATGCTGGTTATCAGCATTTTCTTCTTTTGTCTCAATGTTTTTTCAAACTCTTCCAATGAAATACATCAAAATCTGAGGTTAATTTGGGAAAAGGTTAAGAAATATTTCAAGCAAGGATCTAGGGATGAAAAATGCAGATTGAATACAATAAAAAGCCAGGCATATGGATTTTGTAATAAAACTTCTACATAATCAATATATCCAAAAGCCAATAAAAAACAGGAATAAAGAAATTGGCTAAAAATGTCGGCTTATTAATATCTGACCCTTTGACTATAATCATAAAACGTATAGAGGGTTGCCATAACTCTGCCGTCTTCTTATAAAATATTTCTACTCTCAGCTTTACAATGTCTAAGATTAAATTATTAAAACCTATTTTATCATATTTTAATCTGAAAATAATTTGCGAGCCGTCCGTCTAACCCACTCCCTCCATCGGGGAAAACTTGGATATCGCATGTGAAACAGTCGTTTATTCTTTGCCAGAGCAAGGGCAATTAGTTTAATTGAGGGCCACTGATGCAAATATGGGAGTGTTGTCGGTGTTAAGCTTATGATTGTTTAATTTTTAATATTTGTCACAAGGGGATATCCATCATCTGATTTTTCTAATTGTTGCTTTTCAATGACAAGAGCCGTCAGAGACGGACAATGCTCCCCGAATAAGGCATTGTCACAATAAATATATGCCATGCAGAGCTAATATAAAGCTAACAAATGTTAAGCCCCCTTTTTGCACGACATATTTTGTATACGCAAATTTTAAACAGTTTATTGTCAAGGGCATCTGATTTGCTACTCAAATATGAAATTTCATCAAATTCTGACCATTAGACTAGGAGAAATTAGAGAAAAACTGTTTTTAACCTTAAGTCCCCTTTTCCCATGACGAGGCCTCAAATCCACAAACCGGGAAAAGTACATCGGCATTTTGTCATAGGGAGTTCACATGGTAAGTTTCATTTGATTTGGCCCAAGGGTTATGGAGAAATGGCTTCAGACGGACGGACGGACGGACGGACGGACGGACGGACGGACGGACGGAATGACGGACGGACAGGACGGACGGACGGACGGACAGACAAAGCGGCGACTATATGCTCTCCCTTCGGGGAGCATAAAAACCTCGTAACTGCAGCTTGTTTTAAGCTGCAGTTAGGAGGTTTCTGTTGAAAAGCAGCGAAATGCTGATGTTAACTGACAGAGATCCTTTATTTCATTGACATTCTTTCATACGACTATTTGATAATGTTTCAATTTCTTCTTTTTTCACTTTTCCATATTACTTTTAGTGCATACAATTATTAGAGTATAGCTTTTTGTCCAAAACCTTGTACCAGCAGCTTTTAACGAGCTGAAGTTATGAGTTTTTTTGCAATTTGATATCTCAGCTGAAATAAAAGCTTTGCTAACTGCGTTAACCATTTCAGTATGATCATTTGCATTATCTACAAAGCTTCTAGTACCAGTGTATTTGCTTGTTGTACAGAAAGCTGTTTTCCAGAAAGCCTTTAACGCTTTTAAAACTGCTTGCAGAAATGTGGAAATCAACTAATTGATGTGGTATACCTTGCATATTTGTATGCATTGAAGAATTAGGTTTGGACAAACAGCATCTAGTGGACAGACTACTGAATATAATTGTAGTGGTCTTACCTGATACTTCTTTGAGATTGTTTTCTGTATCCTCTGTTGCTGATTCTACTTTATCTTCATTTACTTCATTCTCTTCCTGAAACACTGGCACTGGAAGTAGAAAATGGAATATGTTACTTCATATACCAGTGTCTGATATCGGTTAAGATATCGAATAAGATATACTCGGTCACATTCGAAAATATATACCAACCACAATCTTTTCGAATGTAATATCAATAATATGACAAATGAATAGAGCAACCTATATCATAAGCATGTAGCATGCATAATAAGCCAAACAAATTACAGAGTGTACAAATACATTTCATAGATTTTGTTGGCAACTTTTTTTACGATAAATATTCCTCTTGCTTGTAATCTATAGCAGTCTAGAAATTTTTGCGCAAAATCATAACTTGGGCAGAGTGTTTCTTAATTCAGACATATTTCATTTTTAAGATAATATTACAGACTATCAAGTATAATTCTATAATATTCAAAGGACATATTAATGTATAATAAATTAATAATCTGTTAAAAAATACTCATTGGATTAAAAAAAGATCATTAATTCTGACAGGAAATTATCTTCTGGCTTATAATTTCACAAGTTGCTCCTAAAAGATAAAAGAACTGGAACCAAAGCCAGATATCTCAATTATTATCTCTAAATAAATGTAATCAGAAATGAAATAAACAATATGTCCAAACCAATTTATTTTGCATTTAAATTATCCAACTTATAAATACAAACCACTGCCATCAGTAAATGGGTCGTTTATCTTAGAAAGTGTCTTTTTATTTTGGTCACAAAAACAATACAAAAGACATGTGTGTTTGTGAAACACAACATGAAGTTTCCTCCTAAGTTTTCATTAGAAGTTTCCCAAACAAAGATGAATGGACAGACAGGCTGACAGTTCACAAAAACAAGAGCTGTCCGAAGACAGCGCGCTCGACTTTCTAAGTTGCTCAGTATAAAGGGGGCATAACTCCAAATATAGTGGAGCCAGGGTTATGGGCCCTGATAGTAAGGTAGAGGGTGTGATGGTAAATAAGTATTCCAAGTTTGGGTTGAATCCCTTTGATAGTATGGAAGTTATTGATGTTTGAAAAAACTTTAACCTTGGTTGCAACGCCAAGGCCAACGCCAATGCCAACGCCGACGCCCGGGTGACAGTATAAGCTCTCATTTTCTTCGAAAAGTCGAGCTAAAAACTAAAATTTGTGTCCAAAAGTCTTCAGTTAGCATGGATTCGACCTCATGGGTTCCACTTGATTCTGCCTGTGATTTTTGTACAGGTTCCTTCTCTATTGGACTCTGTTCCCTTCCTGTTATTATTATGATATTTTCCAGATATAAACTTAAATAGTAATTATTCCAGTGAAAAAAGACAATTTCAAATAAAATTCCACTTTTTTGTGTAAACATAATTTCAAGTTGGCATGGATTTCTAATAAATTGTGCAAAGAGAGAAATGGCTTCTGAATAAACATCCTCTTTCCGTATCCAAGGCGATGCTCAAAAACATCGTAACTACAGCTTGTCCAAGCTGTATTTACGATTTTTATGAGCTTCAGCGATGATATGCTTACCGGAGTTGCCAATTTCAAAATGATATTCGGCATTGTTTATATAGACTGGCAGATTTGTAGTTTTGGTAAATGCCTGTAAAGTAATCGCATAATGTAATTAATAAAAATATACATATCCTGTCAGATTGCACTATATTATATACAAGTGGTCAGGTTACATATTTGAGAAGCTATGAATCACCTTCTTGTTGAACATGTGTAAACCAGGCTTCTTTTTTCTTTAATGTCTTCATGCATTTAAATCCTAAATTCTTTCATTTGAAATGTCAAATTTTACGACTGAATATAGTGAAACATCATCTCAAGAAGTGTTTTTTATGTTACATATTTGCAGTGAAAGATATAAAAACATTTCCAAGGTGAGCTAAATATTCAGCCCTAATGTTTCTGAATTTGAATATACCATAACATTGATAATTTATCAATGTATGAATTGGTAACTAATTTGGTGAAACACTTGCTACCTTAACAAGTTTATACATAGAGCTTTTGAAGAAAATATACAGAATTTTCTTCTCTCCATATAACGTTTATGTAAAAGCTTTCTTAGAAAATGGGACCCCTTGTAGAAAAGACGACTAAGTATTATGAGGGAAAGTGTACAGGGTAAATCGTAAGCACTCCCCCAGCATGTGTCCATGTGCCTTTGAACTTGCATGAAACATCCAACAAAAACATGGCCCTGACAATATTTCGTCAGTTTTCAACAAAAACCTGGTAACTGCAGCTTGTTTTAAGCTGCAGTTACCAGGTTTTTGTTGAAAAGTGATCATTTTCATGACAATCTGGGCGACAGAATACTCATAAAAAGTTGATAACCATCACTCTCAGTCCTCTCAGATTTGTTATAACACCAGGTCCGGTTCAATGGGAATAATTTGGAATAATTCTCGTGTTAATTCCAGAATAATTTCATCTTTTCTTGATAATTCCACTGATAATTATTATTACCGGACTTGAACTTTGGTGAAAATTTGTCTTTTTACTGTAATACTGGTCATTAAAAATTAATACTCACATGGTGTTAGTTTAATCAAAACAGATGGAGGGATTACGCCAGCTTGGGGCCCGATGTCATTGTTGTTATTTTTAATTTCTCTTTTCTGACAGAAATTACCAGAAATTAATAAGGACCAAGTTGTCACCGTTGAGAAAAATAAAAGTGGATAGAGCTTTTAACCATTTGTTTCTCTCTGATACAAGAAGTCATCCACTCTTTAACCCTTTCCCAAACAATACCTGGTTTTGACATCCTTAATAGATGAGGTTTGGGAAAACAATGAGGCAAAAGAAGAAAGTGCTGATAACCAGCATGTTATCAGCACTTTCTCCTTTTGCCTCAATATTTTCTGAACTATACTGTACACAAATCCAACCTTGATTAACATCCATTTTGTTGTCTGCAGCAGATTCTAAATCATAAAAGTCTAAATTTTCTCTGTTTGGGAAAGGGTTGAAACAATTACCAATTCAGAATGATAGGCAAATATAAATGAGCAAGACTCTGAAACAAGAGGGCCAAGATGGCCCTGCATCGCTCACCTGAGAGGACTTTGAGACAAACATCTTGCATACTTCAAACTCACACTTTTTACATTACCTAGATATTATCAAGATAAACATTCTGAACAATTTTCACAATGATGGGTAAATATTAAGGTTTTTATAGCAAGCACAAAATTTGACCTTTTGACCTAGTTTTTGACCTAACATTAGACACTTTCTACATGACCCATTCAGGGTTTTCCCTGAGCATGAGAATTTGGGGGTCATTGTGACCCCCTTGCCTTCAAATTTAGGGGTCATTTCTACTATTTTGTGGGTCAAATGCAAGTATCATAGGAAAATCTGGATTTAAAACCTGCGTCATTAATGTCCCTCAAGTAAATTTCTAAGGGGTCATTTGTTTTGAAATTGCGACAATGACGCATGATTTGTGCGTCATGGAAAACCCTGCCCATTTATCATCAAGATAAGCAATTCTGAACTATTTTCACAATGATGAATAAATATTTTGATTTTTTAGAGCAAAATAAAATTTGACCTAGTTTTTGACCTCAAATGACCTACTATATACATGCCCCAGATATTGTCAAAATAAACATTCTGGACAATTTTCACAATCATTCAGATATCATTATGCAGTTCAACAAGATTTGACCCTGTAACCTTGTTTTTGACCTCACATGGCCCCCTTTTTACATTGACCAGATATCATCAAGATAAATATTCTGAACAATTTTCACAACGTTAAAGTAAATGTTTTGGTTCCTAGAGCAAAAACAAGATTTGACCTAGTGACCTAGTTTTAGACCTTGCATGACCTACTTTTCACATCACCAAGATATCATCAAGATAAACATTCTGAACAATTTTAGCAATGATAAAGTAAATATTTTGGTTCTCAGGGCAAAAACAATATTTGACCTAGTGACCTAGTTTTGAACCTCGAATGATCTGCTAGTCATATCACCAAGATATCATAAAGATAAACATTCTGAACTTTCACAATGATTGAGTAAATATTTTGGTTCTAAGAGGAAAAACAAGATTTGACCTATTGACCTAGTTTCTGACCAAACATGACCCACTTATAAAATGACCCAGATTTCATCAAAATAAATATTCTGAACAATTTTCACAACGATAAAGTAAATGTTTTTGTTCCTACAGCAAAAACAGGATTTGACCTAGTGACCTAGTTTT
This sequence comes from Fragum sueziense, assembly GCA_963680895.1. Taxonomy (NCBI): domain Eukaryota; kingdom Metazoa; phylum Mollusca; class Bivalvia; order Cardiida; family Cardiidae; genus Fragum; species Fragum sueziense. Next base: position 23,981,718 of record OY804599.1, on the reverse strand, counting down.
AGACCTTGCATGACCCACTTTTCACACCACCAAGATATCATCAAGATAAACATTCTGATCAATTTTCGCAATGATAAAGTAAATATTTTGGTTCTCAGGGCAAAAACAAAATTTGACCTAGTGACCTAGTTTTGAACCTCGAATGACCTGCTATTCATATCACCAAGATTAACATTCTGAACTTTCACAATGATTGAGTAAATATTTTGGTTCTTACAGAAAAACAAGATTTGACCTATTGACCTAGTTTCTGACCTCACATGACCCACTTTTAAAATGACCCAGATATCATCAAGATAAATATTCTGAACACTTTTCACAACGACAAAGTAAATATTTTGGTTCCTAGAGCAAAAACAAGATTTGACCTAGTGACCTAGTTTTAGACCTCGAATGGCCCACATTTCACATCACTAAGATATCATCAAGATAAACATTCTGATCCATTTTCGCAATGATAAAGTAAATATTTTGGTTCTTAGGGCAAAAACAAGATTTGACCTAGTGACCTAGTTTTAGACCTCGCATGACTCATTTTTCACATCACTAAGATATCATCAAGATAAACATTCTGATCAATTTTCGCAATGATAAAGTAAATATTTTTGTACTTAGGGCAAAAACAAAATTTGACCTAGTGACCTAGTTTTTAACCTCGAATGACCTGCTATTCATATCACCAAGGTATCATCAAGATAAAAATTCTGAACTTTCACCATGATTGAGTAAATTTTGGTTCTTACAGGAAAACTACAATTTGACCTATTGACCTAGTTTCTGACCTCACATGACCCACTTTTAAAATGACCCAGATATCATCAAGATAAATATTCTGAACACTTTTCACAACGACAAAGTAAATATTTTGGTTCCTAGAGCAAAAACAAGATTTGACCTAGTGACCTAGTTTTAGACCTCGAATGGCCCACATTTCACATCACTAAGATATCATCAAGATAAACATTCTGATCCATTTTCGCAATGATAAAGTAAATATTTTGGTTCTTAGGGCAAAAACAAGATTTGACCTAGTGACCTAGTTTTAGACCTCGCATGATCCATTTTTCACATCACTAAGATATCATCAAGATAAACATTCTGATCAATTTTCGCAATGATAAAGTAAATATTTTTGTACTTAGGGCAAAAACAAAATTTGACCTAGTGACCTAGTTTTTAACCTCGAATGACGTGCTATTCATATCACCAAGGTATCAACAAGATAAAAATTCTGAACTTTCACCATGATTGAGTAAATTTTGGTTCTTACAGGAAAACTAAGATTTGACCTATTGCCCTAGTTTCTGACCTCACATGACCCACTTTTAAAATGACCCAGATTTTGTCAAGATAAACATCCTGAACAATTTTCACAATGTTTAAGTGTATATTTCTGTTCTGAAAGCAAAACCAAGATTTGACCCAATGACCTACTTTTTGACCTTACATGACCCACACTTTGTACATAAGCTAGATATCAAGATAAGTATTAAGGATGGTTTTGACAAAGTTTTGGGACTAAATTGGCATCTCTAGAGCAAATGGAAGGATTCTGTAATATTTGACCTGTGACCTAGTTTTTTACCTTGCATGACCCACTGTTGATCATGACCAAGGTATCATCAAGATAAAGATTTAGGACAATTTTGACAAAGTTTGGACCAAAATTGGCACTTCCAGAGCAAAAGGGAGGATTTCACAAGATTTGGCCTCATGACCTAGTTTATGACCTGGAATGATCCACTTCTCGACATGACCTAAATATCATCAAGATAAACATTCAGGACAATTTTGAGAAAGTTTGGGCCAAAACTGGCATGTCCAGAACAAAATGAAGGATTTTAAAAGATTTGACCTTGTGACCTAGTTTTTGACCTTGTATGACCCACTTTTGATCATTTCATAGATATTATCAAAATAAACATTGAGGACAATTTTGACAAAGTTTAGACAAGAATTGGCACTTCCAGAGCAAAAGAAAGGATTTTGTAAGATTTGACCTCTTGACCTAATTAATGACATAGCATGACCCACTTCTTGACTTGACCTTGATATCATCAAAATAAACATTCACGACAATTTCTACAAAGTTTGGACCAAAATTGGTACTTCCAGTGTAAAAAGAGGGATTTTACAATATTTGACCTAGTGACCTAGTTTTTGACCTGGCTTGACCTATTTTTTATCATGACCTAAATATCATCAAGACAAATATTCTGATCAATTTTCACAACAATTGAGCAATAAATGTGGCCCCTAGAGCAGAAAGAAGATTTGACCTAGTGACCTACTTTTTGACCCCATTATGGCCCCGATTCAAATTCTTTGAAGTATTTTGAAAAAGCATGACCCATAGATCATATGTGTGAAATATGAATGAATTCTGCCAAGTACTTTAGGAAGAGAAGATTTTTTTGTGAAAAGTTGACGTACAGACAGATAGACAGATAGACAGATAGACAGATAGACAGATGGACAGATAGACAGACGCCGGACAACAGACCGATCACAATATCTCACCTCGAGCACTTCGTGCTCAGGTGAGCTAAAAAGGACCCTAGTAGTATTTGTAACCACAATATGCGCAGCCTGATCAGGATCAATCCTGTATTCTCTTCATTTTCCTCATACCATAGAGCAACTGTATGAAAGACTGTATGGACCATTATCAGTCCCCATTTCCCCCTGCGAAAAAAGTTCAAGAACACATTTCTAGTTCTAGAACTGTTCTAGAATGATCAAGAACATTAAATGACACTTCTAGAACTGTTTTAGAACAGTTCTAGAAGTGCCATTTAACATTCTAGAACAGTTCTTGAACTAAAATGATATTTTCGTAGGGGCCAGCACAGGCTAATACCAAAACATGGTAGTTATCTCAATACTTTAAATGCCCTTTTTTCAGATCCTGGCTTCAACAAAAATAACTGTTGCTTAGTTACGTAGCCTTTGCAGGTGTACCTGACCATACATTTCTTTCAGTAGTACACATTATGCATAACTATTTATTCCAAGTCAATATCGATTATGCAGTTATATGCTAATAAAAGTAAAAGGAACAATAAATATACAATATGTATGAAAAGAAAACTTCAATGTACTGGATATATTATATAATGACATCATGACTGTAGTGAATTAGTCCTTGAGGCTTTTGCTATGATAAAAAAGCTCCTTTGGCAAATTCATTGTCAATATGACATTCCATCCACTGGTCCAAATCTTTACATTTTTCTGACAAAGTACAAATCTAATTTTGTGCTTACAATTTATGTGGGTTTGATGTCATTTAAAGATTTGAATTTGCATTATGTAAACAAAATATATCTTTTCATATGAAATGCCTAAGTTTTATTGTTTAATTTGATAAACAAAAAATACCCATATCAAAGAGAATTTTTTTCATATCATATTCGTAAATTTCACATATCAAAATTATATTTCTTTGAAGTGCAAAATTATGTCATTTTAATCCTATTAAACAAATAGACAGTAAAAATAATTTGAGGAAGAAAATATTATGAAACCTAGTATTTCTCATACAAAAACTGCACCTAGCTTTTTTGATTGCTTTTTTTCTGTGTGCCTTTTGTTTGACGGGAGGCAATTTATACAAACTAATCCTTTCCAAAACAATACCCCAGGTTTAAACGCCTGTATGGCATAATAATAATGCCATTACATTAAGTGTTAGATTCAGAGTGCGGAAAGGAGAAAATGAAACTCTTTTAGAATTTCATTAAGTAAAATGTATGGACAACTCTCTATGGTAGGCTAATTACTAATGCTAAAAAATTAACAGCTCAAAAATTGTCTGAAAAACTGGAAATCAATATAACAACATTTAAGCTACAGTTACAAGGTTTTTGATGAAAAGCGACAATGTGTAGCTAAAAATAATGAAAAGTCAATTTTTGGAATGAAGACAATCAAGGGACAACGTCTCATAATAAGCTAGCAGAAATGTCCCATTGCAATTTCAGTCATCTAGTAAATAAAGAAACACTGCAAACAAAGAGTATCACAGATATACATCTTTCTTTGTTCCTCTCATAATTAAAACCTATCAAAAGAAACAATATCAAACAATTATGGTTCTCATTTCCACTTAACATCTATGAAATTGGGGATAAATTGATATCGCTATATCGGGAAACTGTATACAGGGACAAATCATAAGCTAATCAGTTTTGAGATTTCCGAATTCAACACGGGTATCGTTTTACGTGACAGGGGCCGGGCAGGAATAAAGATCAATAGAAAATCAATCAGATATTATAATCAAACATTTAATAGGACAATTAGTCACAGCTACAGAGTCATTTAAGAATTGAACACTTCACTTCACTTTAAAACTAGCCTTTTCAGACCAGCAACACTTACAAAAACAACCTGTTTAGAATTGATAAAGAGAAAACTAAAATCATCAAAAAGTAGCATTGTGTACCCAATTTTAAATGATTTCCAACATTACAAATAATTTAAGATAGAAATAGGCTATAAACTTTATAATACACAATTCTAAAACTACAATTTACAAAGTTTCCTTGATTACCCGTTGGTCTCAAATTTTGGAATCAAAAGACAAACCTTCAAAGAGAGCCAGCTATTCTCTTAAATATTCTGCATGAAAATTGAAGTTAACATAGTTGGGCAATCAATAAAATTGATAAAGCTGTAGTTACAAGACTTTCGTTGCCAGAGAAAAATCCTTATTACCAAGATTCTTGATGGTCCCAATCTGGGAATCAGCAGACAAACCTTGGAGAGCCAGCTTCCCCATCTATAACCAGTTACTCGGTCGTCATTATGACAGGACATAGACAGACAACAATCTCTCTGGTGTGATTTTGTCACTAACAAGTCACAAAGCTGATATCCTCAACACACCACCATTACTAGACTCCAGACTGACTCACAACCAGACAACCTCAACACTTTTCCGTAGACCAACACATTTTCAAGGACTTGAGATATTAATCAGTCAATTCCGGAAAATAAGACAAAAATTTGTGAACAAAAATAGTTTGGCAATCAAAAGCCTTGTAACTATACAGCTAAAAAAGCTGTTGCCCAACAAAGATAAATCCTTATTACCAAGATTCTTGATGGTCTCAATCTGGGAATCAGCAGACAAACCTTGCAGAGCCAGCTTCCCCATCTATAACCAGTTACTCGGTTGTCATTATGACAGGACGTAGACAGACAACAATGGCTCTGGTGTGATTTTTGTCACTAACAAGTCACAAAGCAGGATTTTCGATGGTCTCAAATCTCTGAATCCACAAACCTTGGAGAGCCAGCTTCCCCATCTATAACCAGTTACTCGGTCGTCATTATGACAGGACGTAGACAGACAACAATGGCTCTGGTGTGATTTTTGTCACTAACAAGTCACAAAGCATGATTTTCGATGGTCTCAAATCTCTGAATCCACAAACCTTGGAGAGCCAGCTTCCCCATCTATAACCAGTTACTCGGTCGTCATTATGACAGGACGTAGACAGACAACAATCTCCCTGGTGTGATTTTTGTCACTAACAAGTCACAAAGCTGATATCCTCAACACACCACCACCATTATTAGCCTCCAGACTGACTCACAACCAGACAATCTCAACACTTTTCTGTATCATAAAACATATTAGTAACAAGTCCAGTTTTTTTTCCTTTTTTTGTTTTCTAGGAAATGCTAAATAACATGATTTTCTCTTCATATTCATTCCTTGAATATTAGGGGACATTCATATGTTTGAATACCTTTGTTGCTACAATTGAAAAAACATAAGTCTAATATCTTACATTGGTTTTGGTTACCATATTTGAAACATGGATGGTAACCAAAGTTTAAAATGTTTATTCTTTGAGGAAAAGTACCTAAACAGACAATTCTTTAAATATTTTTTTCTATATGTCAATCTTCAATGTCTTTCAGTTGGGAGCTTTTAATATGTCAATATTTTTTTGTACTGGAAGCTAGAAATTTTGGCTTCCTGTGTTCCAGAATTTTCCTAGCTTCATACAGACTTTCATATCAAGCAAGTTTCATATGAATTCAAGTCAATAAAACACAGGAACAGCAAAAACAGAATATCAAAGTCTGCCAATCCATCTGGCAAAGTCATCAAAATGAAAATGAAAATTTATAATAAATCAAGATTGAGAATATAGATTTCTGTTTTATATTTCCCCAATTTTATCTTTCTGTAGATGAGTCTATGCACCACATGTTTCTGCAATCTGATCCGAGACAAGGAAAAATGGTTCCACCAGCTGAATCCTTCCCTTTATAATCCTGAATATCTTTACTGTACAAAGTTTAAACTCTCAAGCTAAAGCACTTGGAAGCTTGGAAGGTCCAAGCCCCAATGATGGCTTAGAACCTGTTAAATATATGTCACATTACACTGCAGGTATAATATAGTCAACATTTAATGATCCGCCAATGCAATGGGGGGGGGGGTCCAGGCCCCCTGACACCCCCCATCTAAATCCGCCCTTGCTTTATAGCATGATACATTCAACCTATAACCTGCACTTTTCTGGGAAACACACCATATAATGATGGCCAAGTAGTGAAGGAGTCCAATTTGAAAACTGGGGCATGAAGGTTTGAATTCATTGACTTATAATGGTGGATGGATGGTAAGCTGCAAGCCAGTCAAAGAATGGTTACCAATTAAAACTTCTGCAGCCAGCAGAAAGGGAGCAGATTCCCAAGAAACTCACCCAGTGCACAGGAAAAAGATTGACCAAAGCCAAAACTGGCTGACAGTCTGGTGTGCTGGCTTTTAACATAAATTTGTAAAACAAATTGACAATATTTCTTTTTACAACCTGCAGACTCATAGATGGGAAAGTAGCTTGCTTTAAGAATTTGATGTCAAGTTAGCTTGGCAAGATACCATGCAGAATTTAACATAACAAAAATAAGATGTCTGTTATTTGATTTTAATCAAAATCCCATCTAGCATTTCTGGGATTCAAATCAATGAATATTACTTATTTAATACTGGCAGAATTTTAATCTTCTGAATTCATTTCAATCTTCAACGCATAATCAAAAACTGGGTGATATTTTAATTAGAATAAGTTTTGTAGAGGAATAAAACTTTAGATTAAAAAAGAAATCAAAATTTCCCTCAATTTTGTAGCAGAAAAAATGCATAGAAAAGGCATTTATAAAACATCTTTGCGAATAAAACTCATTTTAATTTTCATCTTCTAATACTTTACAGCCATTATTTCTGAATAATTTATGGTCCCTCATTTTTACAAAACTGTCCGTTTTGAAAAGATGTGACAATAAATTCCTCTTTAGAATATGTTATTATAGGTTCAGAGGATTAAATGACGATATTATGGTACAATTATGTATTCTTCTCAAAGCTTTAATAACATATAAAACCCATTCTTTTGAATCTGCCAAAAATATACCCTTTCATATCAAAGGAATGGATTTCAAATTTCTTTAACCTTTTTTTACCTCCTTTTGATGAGCATCTTTATCAACAAACATTAGATACATTTATGATGTGCTCTTACTAAATAAGGAATTCAACCATTTCCAAAATATTTTCTTAGGCCAGACCAATTTTAAAGGACCTGCTGTGCAACAAAATAATTTTGACTGTTTAACCCTTTACCAAACAAGACCTGGTTTTGATGTCCCTAATAGAAAATGCTTGGGAAAACATTGAAACAAAAGAAGAAACTGCTGATAATCAGCAGTTTCTCCTTTTGTCTCAATATTTTCTATGCCAAATTTTACACAAATCCTGTCTTTAGTATCATCCATTTTGCCATTTGTGACAGTTTTTGAAGTGGATCACCCTAAAATTTTGCCGTTTGGAAAAGGGTTAAACTCTCTCTCACAGTGCTTTTCAAAAAGTTCCTTTTGAATGTCTCCAAAATTATGTACTGATGAAAGCTAGTTTGATTTGCAGCGCCCAGACTAAGTTGCAATAGACATCAAACAATGTGGAATGCTGAGAAAAAAACAACATTGAACTGAAAATGGTGAATGAAAGCCATTATAAGCAAAATAAAGTCAAGATGATCTTCAATTCCACTTCAGGGGAAAGTTTTGAAAGAAAATTGATAAAAACTGTTGACATTAAAAGTGTCTGATTGACTCCAAATCTTGTCTAGACATCAAAGCAATTTTCTATAGACTGCCAAACACGTTCATTTATAAGTACCAAATCACTAAACAGTCTCTGAAATTTCTCTGAGAAAATTCAAATTTGAAACACTATGTTATATAAGTATGGAAATGACAATTCCAGAGGTTTCAAACCATAAATGGGAACAAATATAAAGATGTTTATGGACTGCAAATTGTCTTCCATCTCTGCCTTAGATTGACTCGGAACCATGCTTCCATATAGAACAAGTCAGCTTTTAGTACTTAAAAAAGACTAAAACACTTCTTCTTTTAAGATCAAAAATAAGATATAAAGGCTGTTATAGATAGCAGATCTATTGTCTCAATTAGCAGAGAATTTGTATGTTATAGATGCCAAGGAAGAAAACACTGGCTATTATCCCTGGCTTCCTGTCATTTTTTTAAAACGGTGAAGTGTAAAACAAAATACGGTATATATATAATTCAGTTCAAACTACAATGCACTAATTCAAGTATTTGCAAAGGATCAACCAAATGATAGATGGCAGCAAACATTTTAGAAGCTAAACTATATTGATATAAATAAGTTTCCTATATTCCTGACAAAAATGATAAAATATTTACAAAATACTTTCTGCAATTCACAGCAGGAACCTCTGAGAACAGAGGGATAAAAAATTCTCATAATTTTCTGACATGCTGATTTTCTGCAGCAAATAACAATTGAAATAGACATACAAACACGCTTGTCATAGATCAAAATAATTGCGCCTGTCAAAAATTTTCAAATTTTCATCAAAATGGATATGTGCGGCAGCTGTCCCGTAACATATAGAGGTATAGGATACTAAGTTTTTCATTTATCATAGCATATCTATGATTCTTATCTCTCCCTCTAAATCTTCTAACTTGTCAACTTTTGCAAAAATGCCAGTATTCCTCTTATGTTAAACAGCAGCTAGGGCATCTCAAAATAGAGCATAATGTATAATACCATTAACTTGGCCAATCATTATGATTGTGATTAAATAGCACCACAACTAATACATTTTTGTTTTTGTGTGTTGAATTATTTGCTGTTTTACTATTCTGATTCTTATAGCAAGTCTATCAAAGGCAAATATGATGCATTTTTTTTTCTTTTTTAAACTGGATCAGTCAGCATTTTTCTTTTTCATTAATTTTGGCAATGATTTTCTACTGCCTTGCCATAAAGGTATAATATTCAAGATTCACCCTTTCCAACATTGCCTCTGACACATTGAAATTATTGTAAAAGGCTAATGAAAATATTGAGACAAAAGAAAAAAAATGCTGATGATCCACATTTTTTTTTATTTTTCAGCCTCACTAATTTTTGTGCCTGATGTTATACACAATTCATCACCAAGCATTTTATCTGCTGCAGCAGCTCTCAAATTGGAACCATCTACACTGTTGCCATTTGGGAAAAGGGTTAATAGCTGCAACTTTCTGGTAGGTGATGCTAAATATATAGAGCTATAATCTGTGCTTGTCATGTAATATTAATTTCATGTTGTTTTCTTCAAGACAAAATTCCATACATGTCAAAATTCATATCCACTAACTGTTATCATCTCCTATCTAATCCTGGCAAACAAAACGGTATACGTTCTTCAGCATTCTTGAAATGACAGAATTCTAGAAATGATATTACAGGAAACAACTTGCAATATTCACCCTTTTCCAGAAAAGCCATGGTTTTAACATTCTCATTAGAAAAGGCTTTGGAAAAGATAAAGGGAAAAAGAGAACATTTTGATAAGATTTCTCCTTTTTCCCTCAAATTATTCTATGTCTTATTGTGCCAGGATCTGGGAAATTTAGTGTGCTTATTAGATTTGAAAACAGCATGGATTCAGATCAGTCTGCCCCTATGTGCAGTCTGCTCAGGACCCATGTTGTTCTCTAATAGCTTCTGAATGGCATATAGCACCTGCAAGACAACAATATGTGACCTGATCAGACTGCATGCAGGCATTTGCTGGTTTGGAAACATGATTACTTAGTATCAAATGCAAAAGGACTCATTTTCTGGATCCAGATAGATTTATTTTGAGCTGCTCACATCTTTGAATATGGACCTATCTGAAACATTGCTGCCTGGTTCATTGTCCAGCTAGACTAACAGTATGAAAGATTTCAATTCAATAAGAAGAAAATTTTACTGATGATAAATAGTTGAAATATTTGTTAACTCGGTATCTTTTATTGTTCCAATCCAATTTATCAAATAATATAATTCCCACCTGTCAAAATAATCAATGGGGATACATTTCTATAAATGTTTATAAACTTGCCACAAATTTCATAAAACCAGTGACTTTTATTTTCCCCTAAGTGTATAGGTATTTATATTTCTGCCAGTCTTTATTGCCATGCCTAGCAAGTTTGAAACATAACCCCTCCCCTGAGACCTGAGTCTCTGCTAGAACCATAGCCCTAGTGAGACCTGGAATTGCCTAAACTGTTTTGATATGGGTTGTAACAATTCTCCAAGGTATTGTTTACCCTTTCTGAACCCTTTTCCAAACTACAAAATTTTAGGCAATATAAATGTTAACAAAACCATATGAAATAGTGATTCACTTAGGAAGGAAAACAATTGAGGTGCTGCATAATTTTAAGCATTTTTGTTCCTTTTTTTCTTCATTTATGAATCAATATCTTTTGAGGTTGTCAAGACTAGTGACTAGGAAAGGCACCAGGTCCCACAGACATCTCATATCCAACAATAGTTTTTACTTCAAATATAAGTAAATATTAATCAATAATATTTTTAATAAACATTATCTTTCAGAGTGCTAAATTGTTTTTACCAACATTTTTTATTAGTGATAATTGTTTGATGCACACCTTCATAATACTATTTTATACATTCTAATATATTATTTGCAACAGAGCGTTTTTAAAGACTATCAAAAGCAAGCAGAAATTTTGCTGAATATTGAAACTGAAAAATGGTATAGAGCAACTTAAGATACTTGAGTTGTATAATTATATATTTATATATCTTCATGTTATCTTAATTTGAATTCATTGGAGATATCTCCGCTGACCTTTGACAAGAAAATCATGCATACACAATTAATTGCAATTCAGCTAATTAATGAACATTGAAATGAACACCATACTTATCAATGAAGCTGTCAGGAATAGATAACTTACATGTAAATCTCTGTACACTCTTACCATCAAACAAAATCTTAGATAACTAGTGTGATAATACCAGAACAATAAGCTGGTGTTCTCCAACAAACAACAAGAACCATCCAATTTACTTTCACTGAGGGTTTGGAAAAACATAGGGGCAAAAAGAAGAGAGTGCTGATAATCATGCAGCACTTTCTCCTTCTGTCTCAATATTTTCTGAGCTACATCATGTACCAAATATAATAGACTTCCATTTTGTCTTTTGTAGTGCATGTAGTTTTTGAAGTGGACCATTAAAAACAAGAGCTGTCCGAAGACAGCGCGCTCGACTTTCTAAGTTGCTTAGTATAAAGGGGGCATAACACCAAATATAGTGGAGCCAGGGTCATGGGCCCTGGTAGTAAGGTGGAGGGCGTGATGGTGAATAAGTATTCCAAGTTTGGTTTGAATCTCTTTGATAGTATGGAAGTTATTGATGTTTGAAAAAACTTTAACCTTTGTTGCAACGCAGACGCCAACGCCCGGGTGACAGTATAAGCTCTCATTTTCTTCGAAAAGTCGAGCTAAAAATTTGCTGTTTGGTAAACTGTTACAAGGGTAGTGCTGTCAGCAGACCATCTTAACCATTATAGACTGGCTCTAGGGATTTTTACAGTGAAATGGTCTGTTCATTCAGCTGAACAGTCTAGCATTATGAACCGTCTAGGGAGCCTGTACTTCCCTAATCAAGTTTTAAATCAAAATATGTCATAGGTCTGTGTTATTGTAAGAGATAGGCTAGAAGGAACCCAAGCCCCCACGGGAGGGCTTTTCATCCTATCTACAGCTTTATCATCACTTGATATACTAGCAATTATCTCTAACCCATTTCCAGACAATGATATTGTAGACACTGATACACCTTTTAAAGTATTTGCAGTCAATAAAACAAAATATAGAAGTAAATAAATATTTTTCTTAAATCCATAATCAAAATTCTTTTCATTAAAATATCAATCTCCACATTTAATAAATACCGTTAAATCTTTTTCAACATAGAACAATAACTTTTGTTCAAATGCAGAAATATTCAGACCTGCTCCAGAAAAATCAGGACCAGCAAACTGTATGTGCATCATAATAACATTCTCATACCAGGCCCGTAGGAAGCAATTTCATATTGGGGGGGCTAAAGGCCTTGTCCTGAATATTGGGGGGGCTAATTTGGATTTTCCCAAAATTTTCAGTGTAAAATTAAGAAAATTCTGCATTTTTGGCCAACTTTGGGGGGGGGGGGGGGCTTAGCCCCCCTAGCCCCCCCCCCCCCCCATCCCCCCTGTTCCTACGGGCCTGCATACACTCAACTGCACAAGATAACCTTTTGTTGTGGGTACTCATTACATTTGCCAAGACAGCATTGATAGCATCATTCTATGCACTATAATACAAAATTCTGTTAAAATGATAAATAATGATACCATACCTATACTATAGCTCGACAATCTGAAAGTATTTCACATCTATCTGAAGGTATCTTAATATGAGGAAATGGCTTAATTACATAATTGTATCTGTAATAAAATGAGTTTACCATCCCAACATGTGGATACAATTAGTTTTGTGTGGATAAGACCTGATACAGGTGGTTAGAACTGATTGATTTTCAAGGGAACTCTTGAGAGCTACAGATAATCCAAGATGGCCGCCCTGAATTTTTTAAAATGTAAATATGTTGTTTATTGTTGATGCAATCCTATGTTGTTGGTGCTCATTTGAATTGTCTCGATGAGACAATTAAAATGAGTACCAACAACATAGGATTTTATATTAAATTAAGAGATTAAGATTGAAATTATCCCTTCTTATCTCTGTCTAAACCATGTAACTGACCTACATTTGGAACTTCAAAGCTGGACCAGGAATAGGGCCTGTATTCATAATAAATTACAAGGGCTGTAAATTTTATAAGCAAAAGCAATCTCACAAAACCTCATTCATTCATAATGTTTAGGTGATTTCCCTCCAAGGTTTCAAATCATTTTCTGCTACAGATTAGGCTGATAATGAAGGACCAGGCCCCGGTTTCTCGAAAAAACTTAAGTACGTTCTCATGCTCAAATCTGAGCACCATGCTCAAATCGCTCAAAATCCACATGAACTTCAATCCAATACCCTTCAACGTTGGAGAGTACTCCTTTGAAGTTGAGCATGTTCTCATGATTTTGTACTTAAGTTTTTTCGAGAAACCGGGCCCAGGTTGTAATGATGATGTTTCATCTTGCTATACATATACATTTCTGGCAAGATTTTAATTGTCATTAAATTAGCTGTTTATAATAGCATCAAGACTTTGAGGACAATTTCAGTCTTAAAGATGGGTTGTAGAATTTCAAAACATTTTTTTCACCAAAAAGAAAGCGTTGGATGTAACTATTTTTACAAGCAAGACAAAGAAAATAAATTGATCCATATATTTCTTTCATTTTTCCAAGTAATTCATCAGACTGAAAAAGTGAGAAGCAAGAAAACTATTGTTTAATTTCTCCTGTATGCCTTTTGTCTTCAATTTCCTGTGGTATATTTCAAATTACAAAAATAAGATGATGTATATTAGTAGATGTTGCGAGTAGATGAAAAATTTTCTAATCAGATTAATTTTGAAATTTCCACAAGTTTTTCTGTCTGTGTTGCTTCTGTCTTAATATGGCATGTTATGAGATGCTTTGTATGTTATGGTATACTCATTCTTATTTTAGTAAAACAGGGCTATAGTGATTCATAACCAGAGCTCCAGATAGGATGCGTATTTGCGTATAATACGCATTGATTTAGTCTGAATACGCATTAACTTTAATAAAAATGCGTACAAATACGCATTCAAATTAATGAAAACGCATTTGATAATTGCCAGTTAGCGTATCAAGATCGGAAAATGTTGAGAAAAAACATACACTAGGAAATTCCAACAATTAACACAAACTTTTTGTCTGTAAAAAATAGGTTACGGCAGTCAGCTATCCAATATCTATTACAACTCAGCCAATCACAGCCTTCAATAATTGGGGAATACCAATTACGTCACCACTGTGACCAGCCGAGCGACAATCGGCTATTCCGTAGATCTACCGAATGATGCCGAGTATTGTATTTGTTTGAATTTCAATCAATCGGTTATCTCCGTGAAAGCAAATCGTTTCCCGATTTAACAGACCATTGCGTCAATCCGTAAATAGTAAATGGTAACTCGAAGGTGTTTGTTTTCTTTTCAAACCGGCAAACGAGTAAATCCACTGCTGAGCAGATCGTAACTTTAGGCGATTTTTGCCGATATTCGTTCTGAAGTGGCCCTACAGGCAAAGTTAGCACACGATGGTAATCTTGTTCAGAAAAAAAACTCGGTGGTCAGAAACATACCGCGGTTAGATGGCCTCGATCCCGAAATTGAAAGTGGGTCGTTCCGGTCGGGTGTTCCTGTTTATTTTAGTCCTTTCCCGAACAAGAACGTAAATACGCCCTGCCTCAAAAAATTATCTGGAAATACGCATTGGAAAAAATTCTGAGGGGTAAATACCCCTTGCCTCAAAAAATTATCTGGAGCTCTGCATAACATCATATTTTTTCAAGTTTAATCAAGACCTAATATTCTTTTCTCTCCCATATAAATTTTACATGAATGCAACCTTTACTTGTACGCATAACTAAACCAAAAATATGGAAGCTTGGAAGGGTTACAAAAATGTATTTAGATTTCCTACAATATCAATGGCAGAGCTCAAAATTGACGATACAGCAAGTTAATACCCTGATCCCAAATAGCATAGCAACTGACCTAGTGCGTCGCCCAGGTCTTACAAAATGGAATCATGTAAAAATCTCTAGTTTATCTATCTGGATTATACAGCCTTGATAATTTACTAGTTGGGCTTAATACTTATTATAGCAAGATTTCACTGCTTCAACATGTCTCACATATATTCAGTCTTTATCCTTTATTCAGCCATGTTTGGATGTTGATTTGAAAAAAGATTTTGGCACTCTGCAGTTTCTCTTTCAGATGATGTTTTCTTGTAAAGTGTCCATTATAAAATGCTGTTTTGTTGTGCTTTCTTTTGGTCCATTCTAGTGTCCATAATTTTAAATTTCACAGAAAAATATCGTAAATTATGGATTATCTATCATTTTTATTATAAAAGTACATTTATAGAGGATGCATTTGATGAAATCAGAAGTCTTCTGTCTTCAGCTTAATCCATTACCAAACAACAAAATTTTGCATGAGCATGTCAAATTGAAAAAAGTTGCAAACAGCATTTTCAATTTGATAAAATTTCGAAATTGTATGACTTTTGGGGTAGAAAACATTGCGGAAAATGAAGAAATTGCTTGTCACAAGCAATTTCTTCATTTTCCACAATGTTTTCTACCGTTTATTTCTTGAGGGGTGCCAGAAAGCGTCAATGTGTGGTAATGGTTTAATGGGCTTTAAACTATTGTGACTGCTTGGATCTATGTGCTTGTACATGCAATACTTGTGAGCCATTAGAAATCAAAGTACATTTCCTTGTATCATCTGTAAATCCTGTGAATGTACTACAATCAGCAACAAATAACATGACAAATCCTGTGATTTTGCTGACAGTCAAGGTAGCTTCTGTGCAGGTGTAAATGATCATTATCTGGCCTTAACAGTAATTTGAGGAGACCCTTAACCAAACAGCAACCAAAGTCATAAAAACTTCGAAAGAAAACAAGACATTGAGTCATCCATACTCATCTAAAATTCCCAAAACTTAGCTAAATGCAAAAATTCAATATAGGAGTCATTATTTTATTTTAAATTGTTATCTAAGGAGGTTCTTTGAATCTTTTGAATCTTCCCTGTGCTGCATTTCCCAAAAAGAAGGAATGATCGAGCGAATCCCTGTTATAAAAATGGTAACTGCATCTTATTGGAGCTACAGTTACAAGGGTTTCGAAATCAATTGACCATTATTTCAAGTTGCGTTAATTATTTAAGTCATAACCATTTGAAATTATCATCTGTTAATCTCAAAGATAGCCCCCTCGTTTATTGTTAAGATATCTTTTAAATTAGAGAAATAATCATAAATTTGACAAAAAATACATTTTGTTTGTTCAAGCCCCATTACTGCTCTTAAGCGTGAGATAGCTTTTCAAAGGGTTCATTTGGGGACAATCTTTTGTCTTTGGCTTGAGTCCTTTGGCCCTTTGCAACCTTTTAGCACAATATAACAATTTTCATTTATAGTTGTTAAATGAATCTTTATTTTTTAATGGTAGTTCATGTTGCTATAGTTGCCATTATGAATCTTTTTCAAAGAATACAGCAAATCAAGACATGTCTCAAACTTCCCTGCAATATCAACTAAACTGTATAAAGATTTTTAATGTTATCTAAAATAATTTTGCTTATCAATTTAGGCCTTCTATACAGGGTTTATTATATTTGATATAATTTTGAATAGTCATAGATTGTTGCTAGGAAGCTAGGTGGAAAATATCAAGGACATACAAAGTTTTACTTTTTTAAAGACTTTTTCTTCCTTGACAGCTTTTAAATGTACAACCTGCTTACAAACAATATTCAGTTTTGAAGTCTAAATAGATAAAACTTGGGAAAACAGCATTTACTTATTTTACAACAATATTTTCTTGCCATATTGTACAGATATCCATGTTTATCAATATCATTTTTCTGTTTTGGAAAAGGCTAAGTCTAGTAAGTTTATTAGACATATTCAAAGGAGTTGTAAATAATGTTAATGAGCAATAATTCTTCTTTCCTTTCCAGCGTAGTGTAGCCTGCATGTATGGTATTGACTAGAAACAGTTTAAATCAATTTTGCACTTAATCCTTTTATAATCCATAAATGCAAAATTATGATATGTATTTTCTGAGTAAGATTGAAAATAAAATGATATTTCAGTCCAAAATCTTTTTATTCTTAAAATCTCACACCAATTCATATCATATTTCCATTTTTTTCACAAAGTCAAATACTATAAATTGAATTCCAACAAGATGCATAATTTGTATCATTAAATTTTGTTCATTTAACTAAAATAAAAAAGATATATTTATCATCACAACGGTTTACCTTATAAAGCATTCAAAATTCCTTGCTTCAAAACTTTTTAACCATCACTGACAATATATTTATAAAACATACCAGCTGGTTTGTCAAAACATAAAGGGTAAATGCTTCATATACAAAATAACCTTGTACAGAAAATAAAAAGAAAATATTTCACTTCTATGAAAATGGAATATTTATTTGCACAAAGCTTTAATATGGCCACTTGTTGCATCATTGTATCAACAATTTGTTCACAATATCTCCCAACAATAAAACCAAACCAATAAAGGCATTTACTTAGAAAAGAAATATATCTATTGTTAGTCAATATGACATAGTCTAACAATAATACAAAAAGCCAATTCCATATGAAAACAAATGTTTCACCTTTATAAAGATTGGCATTGTATGGACTGATAAGGTCTGGGATTAGGTAAGAACAAAAATGTTTTGTTCCTTTATAATATCTTGATGAAGGTAATGTAGATGTATTTTTCTTTCCAATCTAGATCTTAATGGTTTTAGATGACAGAACGCTAATGCAGCACTTGTTATTTACCTTCCTGATCAATTTGAAACATCCTAAAGTTTGTATGCAGAATCAAGAATTCAAAAGATGCTGATCTAGACATCTTCTCTGCAATTGGTTGAAAAATGATAATAGTTTTTATTGTTCAAGACTCAATACAAAATGAAATAGAGATCTAGGAAATGTGATTGTGAAACAACAATGTCCACCCCTTAAGTTTTTCATGTTAAATTATGAATAGAAGGACAAACAGACCTACAACTGCAGTGGATCCTCGATCTTTCCTTATCTAGAATCTATTTGCTTACGAGCACAAATTCAAAAGAGCAAATTTTCTACAAAATGAGATGCTATCTCATTTCAAGACCACGAGCGCATTTCAGCCTACATTTACCAAATAAATCCTAAAACTTCGGGCTACACAAACCATGTTAGTCACGTGATATAATCTGCAGACGACAGCCAGGCGGTAACGACGTCACTAAAGGTTCATTTTCCAGCGATCTTTCCCATTTTGTCGTGTGCGAACAGCTTTTAGTTTAAAGCATGACATTGCATCGATATTTTCTAGAATATTTTACCGATTTCGAGGAAATATCTCGCCGGAAACATCTGTCAATAGGGACACCATCGCTCCAAAAGAAAACATCCCCCGCACGTGCAGGTCATCCGGCGTAAGCGTGAGACTTGCAATGTCGTGCGAATAGTTCATCGAAATGAAAACAGCCGGTGGCATAGCACCAATTAAGTAATTTTTCATTCATAATTCTTTTTGTGAAATTGACAAAATGTTATGACAAGGAATAATAGCCTATGAACAGAAGCGTGCTTATGTTTTGAACCACATTGCATTTATCATTAATCCTGCCCTAAAGTTAAACAACGCATACATTGTTTTTAGTCCCAATATGGAATTTAGTTTAGAGAAACATTACCGGAAAAGAAGAAAAAACAAAGAATGCAAATAAGCCATATTATCACTTTCCATCGACAAGTATTTCTCTATAACCAATATTTCATCTTTTGCTATCATTTTGGACTAGGACCACGTTTTTATATAAATAACAGGAATAGACATCAAAATGCTGCGTTTCAGAGTGAGATTGCCATACTCTTTTCTGCATACCAACATTTTTTCCTTTTCTGTCGACAATGTCTAAGCTGTAGCAAACCTTTCAGTCAGGCCCGTAGGAAGCAATTTCATATGGGGGGGGGGGGGAGCTATTAAAGCCCTTGTCCTGAATATTGGGGGGGGGGGGGGGGGGGGGGGGCTAATTATGATTTTCCCAAAATTTTCAGTGTAAAATTAAGAAAATTTGGCATTTTTGGCCAACATAGGGGGGGGGGGGGGCTTAGCCCCCTAGCCCCCCCCCCCCCCCTATTCCTACGGGCCTGTCAGTAGCATGTTAAATAATATTAACCCTTTCCCAACCATGAACATCTTAAACGGCTAAATATAGAAAGGAGTTGCCGACGACATCATAAGCGTTTAATTGTATTTGTAAATAGGTATCTCTTAGCACGAGAAGCGTTGAAAGAAAAGGAGAAAATGCCTCCATTCTTTTTTCAGTGGTTTCCAAATAGTTTACAAGTACCGTGAAACGTAATTATGTCTTGTTTGGGAAAGGGTTAAATAGCTGCTGCTAGAAGTGGGTACTTTACTAATCGCTTGAGTACTTTAGACAAACATTTGAGCCGGGATCTTGAAAAAACGCCCCCAAATGCCATTGAGGCCAACATGGATCTAGATCAGACTGTGCACACGCACAGTCTGATCTAGATCCATGTTGGTCTCTTATATCCTTTTCTGTGCCGGTATTAGGGTAAGGTTAACTGTACGTAAGCCGCAAAAATCTCTTTCAACCAATTACTAAACGGCAGTTTTTGACTGATCCAATTTCAAAGATGTTGCAGACGACAACTTTTAAGTGAACGAATTTTTTACATATTTTTTATATATATATATCAGTCATTCAGTGCAGAAAACATTGTGGAAAATTAAGAAATTGCTTGTCAAAAGCAATTTCTTTATTTTCCACGATGTTTTCCAAGGCCATTATCTTGTAAGGAGTCAAAAAGAGTCATTACGTGGTAATGGGTTAAGACTGTATTTGACCACAGATTGCTCTGACAACAAGGTGGTCCAATATGCTACAAGGACCCATTTTCCATATCCTCGCTGATTTACAAATATTTACATGTTTGTTTTCATCAAGTGTGGCAATGTTCAGGTTATCATGAATGTAAGTGATACGTTGTTATCGATACTTCAAGTGTTGGATAGGGATGGAGGAGAAATAGGGAGGGATGGAGGAGAAATAGGGAGGGATGGAGGAGAAATAGGGAGGGATGGAGGAGAAATAGGGAGGGAGAAAAGTGATGGATAGAGAGAAAAATAGGGAGGTTGAGACAGAAAAATAGAGATGCAGACGGGCCGATAATACAGACTGTGGGATGGAGGGAGGGGAAGAGGGAGGGATAAAGTCATGGATAGAGAGATGGAGAAACAAATAGATGGAGTTCGCTGCTTTTATCCAAATCTTCGTGATTACAGCTTTTAACAGGCTGCACATGGCTACAAGGTTTTCGAAGAGAAGCAACGATGTGGAGAAACCGATATTCAGACAAACAGGTAGACAGACAGACGGACGGACGGATCGCAAGACCGTGAGGGTAGGACGGAGGAGAAAAAGTTGGCTGTGAATCACCACTTCCGTCTATTTTCCATCCATTCAAAGAGAATTTTAGTCAGTCAAAATTGATTTTGTCGTCTGCACGTTCAGCCAACACCTTGGAAAAGTTGGACATTTCTAAATTGCGTTGTTTGGATAAGGGTTAGCAAGCTAAGTTAACCCTTTCCCAAACAAGGCCTGGTTTTGACGTACCTGTTAGAACACGCTTGGGAAATATTGAGACAAAAGAAGAAACTGCTGATAACCAGCAGTTTCTCCTTTTGTCTCAATATTTTCTATGCCATATTTTACACAAATTCTATCTTTAATAACTTCCATTTTGCCATTTGTGGCAGTTTTTGAAGTGGATCGCCCTAAAGTTTTGCCGTTTGGGAAAGGGTTAAAACTTGGATGAACTCGCCTGAAAATACGACCCAACTTCAGAAATGTGAGAAGAAAACAAACCATTAAATAATATTTTACCAGATTTTGACAAAAATCTCATTTTCGGTGAAATGACGTGACACATTACAAAAATATTATAGATGTTCGTATTTAGACATTTCTTATAACTTATATCCGAAAATTTCCCCCGAATTCCATAATTTCTATGTCACTCAGTTTTCACGTTCAAATCATTTTTCTTCTAAAGACAATGCTTTTCCGATTTTTTCCTTTCCATGCATTCGGCGTTTTGTTGCAAAATATAAGTACATAAGTATAAAAATGAAAACGCACTAACAAAATTTAATCATTTCCTAAAACAAAACTAAGTTTTGAAGCCCTTATGGTGGAAATGGTCTTGAAAAATATTTAGAGAAAAGAAGGAATTGCTGATCATCAGCAATTCCTTTTTTTCTCTAAATATTTTCTGTTCATTTACATGAATTTTTTTTTTACTTTTGACGTTGAATTATATTGTCATTTGTAACACCTTTTCATTTTCACCAGACTATAATATTTTGCCCATACGAGATTTCATAACCCAGTCTGTTTTAGCACAAAATTCATTGCTATTCGAAAGCTGCTACAGATGACGAAATACCACACGGTGACTCTTTTTGACTCCCTTCAAGAAAATAGCTTTGGAAAAAAATATGAAAAATCAAGAAATTGCTTGTCACAAGTAATTTCCACAATATTTTCCATACAAAAAGACCACAAAACGTACTATTTCATTTACTTTAAATTGTCGTCTACAACATCTTTAAATTTGGACCTGGCTGAAATTTTGTCGTTTGGTAATTGGTTAAGACGGAATTTCTGTACAACAAAACACTGAAAAGTTTTACGCAAAAGTAGAAAATAATGATCATCAGCATTTTCTTAGTTTGCCTCATTTGCCCAAAACTGTTTTTTTTTTATTTCGTTTGTTTGAGAAAGGGATTATGTCATTACCCATCGGAATTTCAGACATACAGAAAGACAAGTCTAGACTATGCGATAAACAAATGGTATGCAAAATGATAGATGCATTTTCATTTAAAAATATATTTTCTTATAAACTTACTTCCATATTGGCTGATGACAAGATAGTCCTATGAATCGTCGCACTTTTTCTAATCATACGGTTTGTCATACTTTTATATTTTGTTTCTTTTTTAGATGCATTTCGTCGCTTTTCTGCGAAAACATCGTATCTGCAGCTTGTTTTAAGCTGCAGATACGAGGTTTTTGGAGAAAAGCAGCGATTTGAAAGTTCCACCTTCAACTGAAATATTTATCTGCATTTTTTTTCGAAAGATGGTGTGTGAACATTTAATGTTACACTATAAACTTAAACATGTCTTATGGAAAAAGAAGTTACATAATTATTCAATTCTATTGATGATAGCCTAGTAAAATATACAATGTTATACCTTTCCAAATCGACGGAAATCAAACGCTTCCAATTTTTAAAGTTGATGCAGAAAACAAAATGAATGATAAATATAGCATAGAAAACGTTCAAACATTTCTTCTTTTGTCGTAAAGTCTTCTCAATATATTTGTAACAGAAACACCAAAGCCAATGCTCCTTTGGTAAAGATTGAACTAACCATAGTTCGAAAGTCTATGTTGGGATTATACAACAAAAATAATAGGGTAAAGAAGAAAGGCATTCTTAGAATAATGTTGAAAAGCGAAGCAAGTACAATGTTCAAAAGTCAATACTTTGCGCAGGTGCACTTGCTTTCCTGACTACAAGATATTGAATGAAAACGACAAATCCATATCTCTATTATCCATATATATTAGATAGGAAAGAGACGTTGAGAAATGTTTTCCAAGCAACTGATATGCCCCTACCATACTTTGCTATTTTTTTTTGAATTGCAATATAACGTTTCACGAATTTCAATTCTGATATTTATTTCTTCCTTTGCAAAAGAATACGCTTTACCTCAAATTGACTGATTTTTTTTTCAAATTGATCTATCTACATGCGTATGAAATTAACGAAAAAATATCCCAAAAGAAATATGTTTCCCCAAAATGCGTACAGCAAAACTGATATGTGCTGCGAAAAATATAGCTACAGCCTATCGAGGAAAGAAACACATCTCGTTATTCTAAATGATAAATAATATTTTTGGAGAATGCGACTTTTCAAGATGATGGCAATTTTATAAGTCTGTGTTAAAAATCTGAAATACAAAAGCCTCTATCAGGAAAGAGCCTAGGAACAACCGTGGGGAATGGAGAAATGAATGTGATAATCATGGTTATCAGGTTATTCCGTAGAAAATATGACCGTATCTACGCATGTCCTATCTTAACCATTTCCCAAATGGCACAATTTTAGGGTAATCCAACTCAAAAGCTACTGTAGACTACAAAAGGGACATTGTTAAGCATAGATTGTGGGTATATTGTAGCAAAGAAAATATTGAGACAAAGGGAGAAACTGCTGGTTAACAGCAGTTTCTTCTTTTGTTTCAATATTTTCCCAAGCCTTTTCAATTTTGGGACGTCAAAACCGGGTCTTGTTCGGGAAAGGGTTTATCATTTCCTATATAGCAAAATTTAAACTAGTACATATTCAAAGATATTGAAAACGACAATTTGAAGTGAAAGAAATTGAACACCTTGCGGTATTTCATGGAAGAAAACTTCGTGTCAATGAAGAAATAAGTCGTCACAAAAAAAATCTTCATTTTCCACAGTGTTTTCCGAAGTATTTAAATGGTTATGCTTTTTCTTTAAGAAAAGCAAAGTCTTTGCAAGTGCATACGCTAACGGCTTCGTTTTATTTAATTTTTTTTTTTGTATTTTTTTTCTGCTTTCTTTTTTTTCTTCGACAACTGACATAACAAAAAACATATATACATGACTGTATGTTTTATGTTAAGTCAATGTCGAATTATGCAGAGAATAATTCGAAAATATAAGAAAAATATATTTCTGTACAGATCTTACTAATATTGTAACACCATTAGAGTGACATCAATACGTGAATATATATCACACACTCGGAAAAACACTAATGCAAGTACCAACAACATAGCAAAGATATCCAAGTAATCAATTTCACAGAGCTTCGAATAATTCATTAATGAAGGAAATTATTAGTAAGAGAGAGGAATTAATGAAACATTGCTGGAAAAGCCTAAAAATCAATGTACCTTTCTGATATAAAATTATCCTCAAATTTTCCGTTTTGAAAATAGCACGTGATAATCGTACGACGAGTCCTCACAGTAACGGTTTTAAGTCCACCACAAATTCACTAAATGGCTGAAATATCACTGTCCTAAAACGAGACGAAAATCCCAAATGTCCGGAGTGTAATTTCTTTTTAGTCCGTTAGCTGACCCTCTTCATGCTGAATTGAGCTGATTATCCAGTATAGAATAAGATCGGATTGCACGATACGTACGTGCAGGCCGGTCTTGTTCTATATTGTGTGTAAGACCGAATTCAGATACATCGTATCAGCATTGCAAGGGTCAACAGATAAAAATTATGGTTCAGGGATCAAACTGAAGACCATTGCAGACGACATTAAATCACATATTTAAAAAATGTAAGAAAAGAAGGAAATGCTGATTAGCATTATGATCTTCTTTACCTACAACGTTTTCTAAAAATGATTTCATTGGCTGCGAGTACGCACGATAACATCCATATGTTTGAAGAAAAAAAATAGATAAAAAATCCCAATTGACAAATTAAAAAATCATAATATATAAAAATATAAGCTTTTTATATTTATATATAAATATAACGTCGCAACACTTTATAATACCTATCCCTTCAATAGATAAAAGTGAAATAAAAAATAAAGTACAACACCGCTATATAAAACGTTTACACACGATATATGTCCCTTACCGACAGAATTGGATGCGATTGCCGGCGAATCCAAATCGGGGTCATCAACGTGCCTCGGTCGGGCCTGCTTTCGCCGCGACATTTTCTACCAGAATGAATACCATCTATAGATACTGTCAATATTCACTGAGCTCGCGTATAGTCACTGATTTATTCACATAAACCCGCTCTGCGCATGCCCGAAATATGATTATCAATATAAAACGTTCTATTATCATAATCAAATTGTATCGCGCGTTTTGATTGGTTTTGATCCCTCGCCTGCCAATTATCGGTACGGCTAGCCTCCCTATAGCTGTAGTAAATGAAATATCGCTGAAGGAGTCGGACGTTGAGTTTTTACTCGCCTTTCTTATTAAAATGATACAATTTTGTATCATTTTAATAAGAAAGACGGATAAAAAACCGACATGTTTTTCATTTGTTGTTGTTGCAAAAAATTAATCAATATTTTTCTCACCGATATTTTTTACAAAGATGAAAATGTTACATACCCCTGCGGCCAGCGATTAAAAAGGGGGTTTAAAAACACGCCCCGTTTTTATCCGATAAAAAGAATAGTACGAATTTAGTCACTGTTTGATCATTGCGTAACAATGAAATAAAGAAAAAAGTCCAGCTTATCAATGAAGGGATTTTGCCACCTAGTTGCGATGTGGTTTTAAATCCGACGTTGTAATGCAACTCGGCTTGTATTGAGAATATGATCTGGCGTAAGGGAGATAATTCTGATAAGATTGTTGAAACCGTGCGCTGAAATAGTGAGCGATAGCTATATCTATATAGGCTATTTTATAAAACTCTTATTCTATCTAACATTACAATTAAGATTGTTTAATTTGAAAGAAGTTGAAAATGACAAAAACGATGTTATTGAAGATGGTATAATTTATACATTGTCCCAATGAAACTTGTCCCTGGTTTTGATTTCGCTAATCGAAAAAGACTTGGAAAACATTGAGGCAAAAAAAAATAATACTGATTATTTTGTCTCAATATAGACTGATATTACATAAACGTCCCTTATCTTTCATCACAGCAATTTCAACAATATATCTTCGTGTCGTTTTGGAAAAGACTAAAACGTAAATTCGTGTGGTAACGGGACAACCCCGTCACCTGCATTAAAAGAAAAGGGTAACAAAAAATTAAAGAAACAAAACTACTCAATTACTATCTAAAACAACTTAAATCCAGTTTAAAACGAACATAAGTTGCGATATTTTGGAAACCAATCAGAGAAGTTATCTCTCGTGACATCTTCATATTCTTTATTTTTCGGTCGTTTTTGTCGTTTTTGTCGTTTTTTGTAAGATTTTACAGTTTCTACCCGCCCCATTGGGCAACAGTTCATTCGCGACAGACAGCCATAATTAAAAACAATTTATATGAATTGAGGCTCATATTTAGCAAAATATCTCATTTAAACATCTAAAAGAAGCATAATCGCTTATTGTTGAAATCTGTAATGCTATACCTCTTCTGACAAAAATTAAGCGTAGTTCGACCAAGTCAAACGAGGGGTTTGTAAATGCACGTTCTGTGAAAAGGGGACTATTTTTGGCAGGCCCCTCAGGTACGAGAGGCTATGGTAGCGAAGCCCTCAAGTTGGCCAGAATGCCGATTTGTCCTTTTTCACGATGAAAATGTAAGGAAATCCAATTTAGCCCCCCCCCCTCCCATTCATACACTGGCCCGGACACGGGCTTCAGTCCCCTCCCCATATGAAATTGCTTCCTACGGGCCTGTTTGGTCTTTAGCAAGATTACATTACAAGAAATCTGATTTGACGAGACTTATGTCTCTGCCAATCTGATTGATTGTTGTGGTGATATTTTGAAGGTATTCAGGGATTTAGATTGGTTGCTGAATACTGCCCCAGTGTAGTCTAATCTTTAACAGATGCTACAGGAAATGAAGAACCTACGACGTGGATCTTGATCAGAATGTGCTCATGTACAGGCTGTTACGCTTCCATGTTGGTCTTAGAAGCGATATGAGTAAAACTTTCCTGATTCCTGCATAAGTACATCTATGCATGTGTCATGTAAAAGAGGGGTGTTTGTGTAATATCAGTTTTGAGCAGACGTAATTTAGTCTACGTCTATGATTTTAAATTAAATAGGTCAATATTGAAATAAAAGAGGGCTTTCAATTCCGACATGACACTAAAACGTCGCTTGTTTTTATTCATGTAATATGGCAAGTCCTAAAAGCTCACGGGTAGTTTTCGCAAACCAATCTAATTAAATGTTCCACATTTACCTTTGAAATTACCCGACAAGCAACCCGATTGGCATAGACATACCTCTCGTCCAATCTGATGAATTGTAAGATAATTTTGCTTCAAAAAAATCGATTAGGAAATCTTGGTGAATACGGCCCCAGATCGTGACGCAAATGGTGTGAAATAGATGTGCAGTAATGCAAGCTTCAACCATGATAGCACTGTAAGACATGACCGACAATTTTTGGTAGCATCATATTTGTAATACAATTTAATTCTCAGGCTATGTATCAAAATTGGTCTCGATAACAGAAATGAGGTAATAAATATGCATATTCACCTCTATTTTTACAACTTTGTATCAGAAATAACAGAAAAGGTAAACCTAATACACCATTTTTATTTTCTCTAACTTTTGTTGAGACAAAGTGCAAGGCGCTATCATCACAATTCTCGAAAATCTTTTGTCTGTTTATTTATTGAATTTCTATTAACAATTTTACCATATTTGTTTAAGGATCAAAAGGTAATCCCACCGATTTCATTTTGTGATGGCCCAGACCCCATTTCCATTCAAAGTCGATAAAATTTCACAAAATCCTTTCTCTGTGCGTTCTGGTCGAATGGTTTTAATTGTTATGGCCGGTAATTTAGTGGTAACAGTTTTGATTCAAGTTAGATTTTATAGATAGTGATGGAGATGAAAAATGATTGGCCCTGACCGCGATTACGTCATTCTTTTCGCAAACGGTGTGAATCAAAGATAACCCTTAATCATGAAAAATACTTTTATGTCGGCCGTCCTTATTCTCCTTATGAAAGAGGATTTGGCTACGGTTTACCTGATACCAATTTTCAATATAATATTGCATTTTCTTTCGGCATTTTCTGCACATCATAAATTTCACTACATATGCCTATTGAAAGCAGATATTCTTGGATTATGCAAATATTTTCCCAACTCGACTTATACGTCGTAATTTATATGAAACAAAGGAGGGACAGAGTTGGGACTTTAGAAAGATTTCGACTTATCCGGAATATCGACTCATGCGATGTCGACACAGCGAGTTTCGACTGTATATTGGTAAGAACCATTGGCATACTGATCTCCCATCCCTATGTAGGTAGCACATAATGAGACCAACCTGCACATAGGTACTGTATGGTCTTATGTCTTATGGTCTCTTGTCTGAACTCGGCGTGACATGGCTTCAAATATTTGAGCCATAATTCTTAATTAAAAGGGACCTTTATTATTTAAATGTCAATAGCATTTGAGTCAACCATGTTTTCAGAAAATCCTGGATCTTGAAGTGTGTTCTGATTGGGATTTAAACTGCCTTTTGGCAGTCACTACGTGTCATGAAAGAGCTAGTAGAGAAAGGTCTGGATCTTGATCAGACTGTGCGTATGCAGTGGCTGGTCTACACCCAAGTTGGCCTCAAAAGCCATTCATGCTCCCTATTCAGATATTGACTCATTTTGACTCCACTTACAAAAGTGTCAAAATAAAGCATGAATGTGGTAAAGGTTTAATGATATGTCTTTATGGGTAAATTCTAATTTGTTTGTGTCCGAAATGGGATACTGACCATCGGACAAACCGGCCTTTTGAAGACAATAAAATCACACCTACATGCGAATTATAACGAATAAGAAAATTATATGGTGCCCCATCTAATAAACCCAAGGCTATTCTGTTTTTAATCTTCCCGCGGCTAGAGCCATAAACGAAGGCCATTTTCTATTGAAATACATAGATATAATATACAGTTTTCGATGTAATAAATTTCACAATTTAGCCCAGGTGGGTTATTTTGGAGAATTAATTCGTCTTGAGAAAGTCTATTTGTTAGATTTCACGCTGACCAGCCGGCATTCCTTTGACCATTATATCTTTTTATAACCCATGGATTAGCTTTTATCGCCAATACACTTTAGTCCATTAGCATACAACATCAATTTGAATTGATCTGCTTGATGTACACCAAATTATGTCGAAAGAAACAATGGAGCGCAATTGCACAATGTACCTTGCAAGTTTCCTACAAGTTTTGTACAAAAATATTGGATTTTTTTTTGTAGAAACAGAATCGAGAGGCGTTGACATTTGATTTAAGTTATTCAATGGTCAATACGACATGTAAAAACTGAAGAAAATGAAGATTATATCAGCGTTTTTCTTTTGCGGCGATTTTGTTCTGACGTAAAATTCAGATTGAACAAGTAAAATGTAAAAAGACATATGTCTAGGAACCGCCAAATATCAAAGTTGTTAGTTTTTTAAATGGTGAAAACCATATACTAGGGATGCAGAAAGACCTGCAAACATGGTATGCATGGAGTTGGTACAAAGTGCAATGCATGCGATAAACCATCCCCATAATATATCATAGTGACTACTTTTGACAAGCCCACAGAATATTGATCCCGAAAACCTTGCTCGAAAAGACAAAAATGCTGTTAACACCCATTTGCTCCGATTCCTCTAGGTGTTCTATGCTATAACACACGTTCAACATTTGTTAATATTCCCAGTTTATTGTGTGATCTGCAATTCCCTCCGATTTGGACTAGCTTTAAAATATTGTCGTTTGGCAAAGCGAGTCTGATCACGCAAGATATTTCAAATGTTTCACCAGAAGAGTTGTCTATAAAATAACGTCATGATTATCGCCCTTTACCCAGATATTATATAGCATATGACAGGTGTTTGGTTTGAACATTTCTACGAAAACTTGCACTTAAAGGATACGAAAGGATACGAAAACTTGCATTTAACCCTTTCCCAAACAAGACCTGGTTTTGACGTCCCTACTAGAAAAGGTTTGGCAAAAAATTGAAACAAAAGAAGAAACTGATGATTAGCAGCAGTTTCTCCTTTTGTCTCAATATTTTCTGTGCCATTTTTTAAAGCTACTATTTCCCAGATTTTGGACCAAAATTTGTCAAAAACAAACGAAATGTACACTTTTTAAGCTTTATATGACCTGATTAAATGATTACGACAAACTATTCAAGTAGTCCGGCAGAAAGAGCACTTGACCTGGATTTGAATACCATAGAAAATGTTTTTGTTGTTTCTGAAAGCTGACATGGTGTAGTTATGAAAAATGGCGGGTATTAACCGGGTATCCTTGAGCAATTCTCAAAAATCAAGATGGCGTCCAAGATGGCCGAATGCCGTGGAACACGATTATATATCTGTTCAAATGAATACATTTATGGTATAAAATTGTTAGAACATGTCCAGAAATGTTAATAAAATATCTGTAAGGAAAATAAACCATGAAAGTTCCAATATACAGTGGTATTTCTACAAAAATCTGGTAGATTTGTAAAATCTTACCCCACCCACCTCAGTTTACATTGAAAAATAAAGTTTCGCTTAATACTGTTAAAACTTCCTTTATTCTTTTGAAATAAATTATCTGATTTTTATCAAAATCATAAAATTAGATATTTGCAATGATAAGTCAGACAAAATTGCGTCTTTTAGAATTCAAAATGGCGTCCAAAATGGCGATTTCTTACAAAATAACAAGTACAGTGTATTGTCTTTTGGTTGTCCATTACTTTTGTAGAATGATAAATAATATATATTATGTGAATACATGTTAATGTTCTATTATCAGCAGATTAATGTATTCACTATTTACATACAGAAAAAAGAAGATATCCTATATTTTACCCCACCCACTATAACTTTCAATAATTGAAACTCATCCGAATCTTAATAGAATCGCGACCAACAGACTTTAGCAAATCATATTCAAAATCCATTTAGAAGAGCTTAATATGAAATTTAATATGTTTTTACTATAATATCAGACTGAAAAACAGGTCTTTCCCTCTCTAAACACTTTGTCAAACAACCCATGGTTTTGCTGCATACTAAATGTGACGTCTGTCAATCATTGTAAATAACTTTTTTTTAAAAATTTGGGAATGAAAATGAAAGTGATATAGAAGGCCTATGACTTGTCAAATTGACAATAATGTGCGCGTAAAATACTACCGCCTCTGATTATATAGAAGGATGGATATTTAGAATTTTATGACAAAAACATTCCTGACAATAAAGGTTTATGATCGCTTGATAATTTTTTCCACGAATGAAAATAAACTCTTTGTCAACTCTGATAGGCTACTTTGGAACAAATTGTTAGACGATCTTCATCATTCATGTTAAATTCCTGTAAATTTAAATGCTGATTCATTCAAAGACCACAAAGCCAAGTTTAGTGCACCCAAACATTTTCTTTAGAACAATGTCAACGGTAACTAAATGTACGTTGCGTACTTAGGCATTCATTAAATTGGAAAGAAACACAAATGATAAAGTCATCGCCAAGACATTTACTGTGGATTTTCTCGGTGTGATGAGAAGTCATGGATCGTTATCCGCCAAGAATCATCCTAAAGCACTTTCTTGGTAGCGTACACAACACATGCCGTTTGGAACATCAATTTGTTTTCTGCAAAGAGTAGACCTTGCATCATTGCTTAGATTGACTTGATTTCAGTCTGCTCTATCTGGTTTATTTGAGGTGACGGTTGATCACTAGTATTATATACCGACATCTATCAGTAGGCTTTGTGCTTGTACTGGTCCAACGTATCAGTCGTTGCTGGTAATTGACTACAACAAGCAACTTTTAATGATTCACAAAATAGAAAATTTCGCCATAACTGTTACACAAGTTTATGAGATGAATTTGACGTATTAAGATGCATGAAAACGTTATGTATCTCGGTTTTTAAGGTATAAGATTAAATTAATTCCATTTCAACTAGAACCAGTTCTGTGTAGCCTTAGTGTTGCAGGCACCTTTACCTTACCTCCTGAAAATCAACACAATTTATATGTTTACTTGAGCATCCAAGTAATTTACAATGGCTTAAGAATGAATGCCAAACAAGCGCTTTAAATGACTAAATTGTGATTACTAAGATGTTTAATATGTGCACTAAATGTACATTTAAAGGCAAAATTCTTACATATCTCAAAAGAGACCGTCTGGGAAGTGTGAAAAATATCGACCTCGGTCAGGCTACGCAGTCCGCGTAGACTGGCTAGGATCTAAGCTTTTAACTCATAGGTATTTTTTTGGATCTAGACCTTATAATAAACTTGTACATTTCCTAAACATGACACTGGTTGACGTCTGCATATTCTGATCCTTTTCTCAAAATTTTG
Source organism: Fragum sueziense (assembly GCA_963680895.1). Classification (NCBI taxonomy): domain Eukaryota; kingdom Metazoa; phylum Mollusca; class Bivalvia; order Cardiida; family Cardiidae; genus Fragum; species Fragum sueziense. The sequence continues at coordinate 23,949,395 of OY804599.1, read as the reverse complement.
TTTTATTGACATTTTACGGGGTCCCTATAGCATTACGGGTCACAATTTATTTTTCATTTCATTCTGTTTGCTGAGTGCATACTGTAATAGGATGTCTTAAAGAAATTGTATCAAGGACAATAATTTTTCCAATTATTTTTTTCAATGGATGTAGAAGATATGTGGATAAGAAGGTAAGTTGATTTAACCTTACAGTTTTAAGCCCATAAGAAGCAAAGTCATATGGGGGCTAAGCCACTGTCCATGCAGGCCAGTGTCTGAATACGGGAGAGGCTTAGATGCATTTTGTTAATTTTTCAGTGTACAATAGGGAAATTTCGACATTTTTAGCCAACTTAGGGGGATTAGCTGTTACTAAAGACGAAATTACTTTTTCATGGATATTGTAAACAGATAAAAGGGCGCAAATGCATTCTTTTTTTCACTTTCAAATCCAAAGCCAATGTTGTGGGTAGCCTACTCGTTTCATTCGTCTCGAGAAAACAATAAGTATCCACACAATAGGGTTTGATGAACATCAACAGATATCTTGCATTGTAAAAGCCAATACAACCTGCAATCTGAAGCTCAGTATAAATTGTATTCAATCCGTTAGAAAATGTGTAAGAATGATGTACAAGTCTTACAAAGTATTTTGAAAAAGCGGCCATTCTGGAAGCCATTTCAATTTCTAAAAGACACTATACATGTATCATTTATTTTTTATAGTTTATTGTGCAGTTATATGTTTTAGAGTGTTAATTTGCAAAATTAAATAAATAGTCAATTGTTGTATATATTTGAAGTTTTTCCTATGCTAAATGTAGTGGGTGGGGTAAGATAGTGCAACAAAGCTATGTTTTGGTAGAAATACCACTAAATTATATAAACTAATGATCTAAAACGGTCTTAGAACTTTACATGAATGAATTGAAATAAATTATTGCCATTGCCAAGACGATTTTAGAACACTTTTGATGTTTTTTTTTAACCTAAAACTTTACAAACCGCCATCTTGGACGCCATCTTGATTTTTGAGAATTGCTCAAGGGTACCCAGTTAATACCCGCCATTTTTCATAACTACAATATCTCAGCTTTATGAAACAACAAAAACATTTTCTATGGTATTCAAATCCAGGTTGGGTAAAAAAATGCCATTTTTCTGCCGGACTAAAGCAACGACTCATTTTTTCGCAATTTGATACCGAATTCACGAAGCGATGTCGAAAGTAGGTCAAAAACAGTACGACCTGCGACTTTCTCAAATGACGTCACAACATACATGATGACGTCATATTGAAATTCAAGCATGAATCTCGTTTGAATCTTGGTCCGCGCTGTATGCGCATGCGTGACAGTTAAAAAATAAATTCAACCGCATCTGAGACGGGGTTGAATTTTGGTTTGGATTCTCCCTAAATTCGGCTATCTCTCTAATAATTTCGGCTCAATCTCTGTCTCAATCGCATATTATTAACCATTCTGAGGTGGCCAACACAAAAGTTTTGCATATTTAAAAAAAAAAAAAAAAAAAAAAAAAAAAAAAAAAAAAAAAAAAAAAAAAAAAAACATTTTTTGCAATTAGACCATCTGTTACCATCACCCTTTAAACAAATCCTATCTTCAATAACATCCATTTTGTCATTTGTGGCAGTTTTTGAAGTGGATCACCCTAAAATTTTGTCATTTGGGAAAGGGTTATAGGATACCCGTCATAGTGGTGAAAACTAAAATCACAGAATATTTTAGAAAGAATTTTTAATAGACGACGTTATGTTCTTAATCAGCGTTATTTATTTAGAATCGGTGGTCTTAATTCAATAAAGGGAGGTAATTATCATGTTACGTTAGTCATGTTTATATCCCGGACTACAAGAAAACAAAGTACCTAAATATAGGTTTTTCTCCACTAATAAACGACTTGGGACCGCGTTAGTCCTCCTTAAGTTATATGCTGACACAGATGACAGAATGGTAATTAAAACTGTTTGAATTGGGGACTTTAAGAAATGAAAGATTTATCCACGGATAGATTTATATATTGTTTCTATAGTACAGGAATCTCAACGCCCGCCGTTCCATATTAAGACAATTAGGCTTTTCAGTGGCAAGAGACATGGAACGTCCCTTAGGACTTAGAGTAGCCCGCCCTAAATGAGACTCATTCTATGTCGGAATCATTTGGGCTACGTCGTAAACATTCGGCCGCTGAATGTTTACAACGACGCCGGAATATGTTCGAATAACTAACGACTTTTAACGACGTCACTTGAAAAATTCCGACATCGCGTGGATCTCATTAGGGTTGGACTACCTTAACCAAAAATGGCCTATTTCAATGTAACAATTGCTGCAGACGACATATTGGAATTTCAAAGATGGAGTTTGTATACGCTAAATCACAAAAATATTAAAGAAAAGGTAGGGAATGCTGACAAGCAGCATTTTCCCCGAATGTTTGCTAATCCTTTTCTATTTATAGGTACTTCAAAATCAGGTCTGTTTTTGAAAGGATTAATTCCAAAATTAATGATTATCACGCCTTCGATACAAATCGTTTGAACAGTTCCCCTTCGATCTGTTCTTTAAGGAACCAAACACTATATATCAAATCACTAAGTAAAGCAATTGTTAAGGTGGAAAATGTTAAAGGGTAAACATACAAAAAAGCCATTTCTATGAAAGAAAACATTCGGAATATCTACCGTATAACACATTTCTGCCAAAATATTACACAGAAAATTGTGTTTTTCTGTCACTGATTTCAAATTTCGAGATACAATTAACACCTTTAAATGCATTCTTTCAGAATTTCACCTACATTCACATCAGCATTTATATAATTTTCCACGCGTCTCCAAGAAATGAGCTTACTGTTACAACTAAAATATTGATCCTGGTCAGTCTGCGCATCTCGCGCAGTCTGTTTGATCGATTGGGATTTAATGTAAGGCCAGACAAATACCCAAGCATTTTGCGACGGCTGGTGCACTTAATCACTTATGCCTAGTATTTCTTGCACCAGTACAAACACAAGGTCCAATCAGAGTCATCAGCTGCTCATCCAACTAACGTAACTGTAATTCATATACGATTCATCCATTAGTGATATACTAATAACTGTCTTTTATCTTATGTGAGAAAAGGCAGTGTGTAAGCAGTGGTTCGAACCTCAATAGACATCGACGTTACTGACTGAATTACCCGAGCCCAGATTAGAACTGACTGGCAAAAGACGAAAGCGATGTGAAACTCAAATACTAGCATATATAAACTTCCAATGGTTCTTCATTCAATTTTTATAACGCAGAATTTCACTTAAGCCTTTTATTTGACTTCACTACAATTTCTCACTTTCAGAAAGTGGTCAATATCCTATGGAACTGCAACTTCATATATAAGTATAATGTTGTAAGTGGATTCCATCGACTTTCCTGTTCAAACTGAAAAGGAAGAAGGGTATGTCGTCGGTGTTATTGCAAAACCGCGTAACTCCAGCTTAATTAAAGCTGGAGTTACTTGGTTTTGCAATAACATCGACGATATGCATCGTATTAAACAAAATGCAAAGCTTTATCAAACGATTGAGTAATTCATATCTCATGTAACATCACCTTTGACACTGGACAAAAAATGCAAGCAGTTACAAACAACGACATTCCTTTGATATGTTTATAAATCAATATGGTATAAGAAATTTGTTTTAAGGATATGCAATAAAGCATTCGATTATCTTCATAAGCACTTAAAATCGTCAAGGTAGACACATAGCCGCACACTATATAGCATATGAACTAGTTAATAGAAGATCTTGTGCTACGCAACATTGCGGTGGAACCATGAAACAACCGGCCAGATCCACCCCATGATACCATAATGTCATTGGAATCAAGTACAAAAACCTTGACCAATAATAATTTCAGCCAGGAGTCGCAAATGGTAAGCTAGTCCAACCCTAACCACACTCGGGCGACGTAGGATTTCTTCGTATGACGTCGTTAACATTCGTTACATATCCGACCTATTCCGGCGACATGAATGAAAATGAACAAAAGTAGAACTGTTACATTATACAAGACTTTCGTATTCAACCGACAATACCAGGGCAACGACAATACCGGTATTCGACATGCCATGTCTATGTCAAGGAAAGGAAAACAACTTGAATAACAATCATGAATGTCACAAGTTTAGTTTATGGCACAAGCACTCTAATGTTACTTTGATATTTTGATATTAGGTAACCAAAATCCATATTTATTTAAAGCGCAGCGACGATCGTGCATGTCAGGGCACTTAACTGTTTAGAATGCATCCTTACATTTATTTTAATTTGCAAATAGGTTACTTACTGGCTGGCGACCAATTCTCATCGTGCACCAGTTCTCGCCATCTATACCGTAATAGAGTAAAGACATGATATTATTTAATATGATTTATTTTCGGGATAAAAGAAATTGATGTCAACATAACTTGTATGTGGGGAAGTACTCTTTACAGTCCACGAAATAAGCTGGTTGGCGAGAACTGGTATGTGGCGAGAATTGGTCGCCAGTCTTTTCAGCATTTCCTTCTTTTCTCTCATCGATTTCAATCGCATTCTTAGAAAAGGGACGTCAAAGCAACACATTGTTTGGGAGATATGGTGGATAAATCAGAGCCCCAGACACCCAAGCAATCATTAACCCATTACCATATGGATTTTTTAGACTTGTCCAAAAGTCAAAGATGTTGCAGACGACAATTTCAAGTGAATGGAATTTGAAATTGATTGGCCTTTTTGTGTAGAAAACATTGTGGGAAATGAAGAAATTGCTTGTGACAAGCAATTTCTTCATTTTCCACAATGTTTTCCAAAGCCATTCTCTTTTGGAAAGTAAAAGAAAAAAATATCAATGTGTGGGAATGGGTTAATATCGGCCTTCATCTATTAGTTGACGGGAGATTTGTGAAAGTTTGATTAATAAACTATTTACAAATATTGGACACACGATCATTTGCTACATAGGTGGGCCTAATAAAATGTAACCACAACCACGACGCTGGACCTACCAATTTGGTGTTTATATTCATAAAGTATTATAATTTAGTGTCTATTATAGGTGCAAGGCGTAGACACTGAGAAGGCTGTGCTGTTTGGTACACCAAGGAAGATGCTTACTTTCACAAGCCATAGCCTTTCTGACAGTTCCGTGACATTAAGTAGTCTGACCAGGGGCGTTTTTCACCAACCAGTCTAAATCAAAGAATACCATAAAATTTTACAACAATCTATCCGATTGGCCGAGACATACGTCTCGTCCAATTAGATGGCTTGTAACGTAATTTTGCTTTTAATTTTGCTTTTAATTTTGCTTTAGACAATCGATTTAGAAATGTTGGTAACTACCACCCTTAATCTCAGTCTTCCTTTTGGTAATATTTGATACATTTCATAAATACATCCATGTATGGTACAAGCTTTATTTCACCAGAACAGGTATAAATCATACAAGTGTATATTATATTTAGCCTACACTTTTCTGTATACATGTGCAATCATTTTCCAAATATTACAGATTGCTATCACCCCTACATTTACCACCACCAGAAAATTCACATGAATGGTGTCAATGCCTAACTGTTTGGACGATGTGCAAGATATAGATACATGAGGTGCGTTCTTTAGAGCGAGATTTTTTTTAAGATTTCTTAAGGTGTTTTGGATATTTAGCGTTTTTAAGACCGAGACTTTGACCGAGTTGTTCCGAATGCTCAATATTTATACAAATGACGTCATCATGATGTCATCTGTATAAAGTATGGAGCATTCGGAACACCGCGGTTTATGAATTATGGAGTGTTCGGAACAACTCGGTCAAATCTCTTTTATATTGTTTGTACAGAGTTGACCGAGAAGTTCCGCACGAAGTATAGGGTAATGGCGCCTCCCATTGAGCGTCTTAAAAATCTTGGTCGAAAGAACGTTTTATCCTAAAATATCTTAAGAAATCTCAAGATTTCTCAAGAAATCTCGCTCTAAAGAACGCGCCTATGGGCAGAGATGGCTATGACATAATGAATTGCGTTCAATACGTAATGAATTTTCATGCTTTGCTTTCAAGATGTGAGAGCGATGACCTGTGCAGAAAACATAAAAGAAACTTCGTTTTTGCTAAGTTATCACAACAATGCTTTCTTTAGTGGTTATAATTTTATGTATGTCATAAAATTATATTATTTTCAACAAGGACGTTTTCGAAAGGTAGCTGTTAGTACTGTATTCCCTTTTGAACAAATTATATCGTTATCATCTTAACTTTTTGAATTTCAATTAAATCATTATAAACCCTCCGATTGGTCGTTTGACTGCCTGTCAACCTGAATTGGCAAACAAATTATTCATCTGACTACAAATATTGGTGTCGTGGCATTCATAGTAGGGGGGATATTTGAAACATTTAAAGGGACATTAGTATCCACAGGCCTATATCCCTAATGATCCACAGAAGTTGGCTTTTACCATGTAGTCGCACCGTTTATAGACTTTATAAGACAGAATACAAGATTCATACATAAATGACATAAATCGATAATCATGCAGCGGTGTAAAGTATATATGTAAAATATTCAAAGTGGGTTGATAGTGTTTACGAAATGATGTGATATTGGGTTTTAATCCGTCGTAATCTAAGCCAATACAGATCAGACAGAGCTGAAATTTTGCACAGAGAAAATTTAAAGGCCATATTTCAATTATACACAGTTATCTTTACAGAAAATTACCCAGAAAATAAGTAAGTAACAGTAGATATGTATCTTTAATATATGAACTGAAAATGACAATTGTGGTAGATGCTAAGCCATTCCAGTTTTTGGGGATAAAATTCATTTCAAGTCAATGGATATAATTATGGTGCATATCAGATTCAATATGGACTTCAATATAGAGATTGAAACCCATCATTAAAAAAAAAAAAAAAAAAAAAAAAAAAAAAAACTCGTCGATCTTCGGGGACCATCCGTGCAAAAGGAAATTAACGAGTTATCCCATCGTTTTTCCGGACATCATCTGTGGTAACGAATGACCCCCGAAGTTTATCGAAGTGTTTTGGTATCTAATAATGGTTGGAATACCTTAATGCAATTCTTCGACACACTAAAATTCTAGCTATGTCCACCATTGAAACATCTTGATACAAATCAAACATCGGTATTAGTATGACATTATTTTCGAATTTCACACTTGAGATGCCACACAGATAATAACATCTTAAGATGTAAAAATGACCTGTCATGTTTATGACTATATACAAATATTTGGGGAAATGATACTTGTGAGAAAGGACCCATGATATACGACGAGTTTGATTAGCCAATAGTGAATGCAGGGACTTTCTCAGATCTTAGCAAAAGACAACCGAAAGGAAGATTATAGGAATAAGTTTACTATAAATTCTTAACCCATTACAACAAAATGACTCTTTTTGACTCCTCACAAGATAATGGCTTTGGACAACATCGTGAAAAATGAAGAAATTGCTTGTGACAAGCATTTCCACAATGTTTTCTACCCAAAAAGACAACTAAAATTTAAATTTCATTCACTTGAAATTGTCGTCTGCAACATCTTTGGATTTGGACTAGTCTAATAATTTGCCGTTTGGTAAAGGGTTAATGGTAATTTTTGATATTTGGTCAATTTTGCACATTAAAACCCTCTCCCACACAGTGACGCCGTTTGACGCCCTACAAGATATAGACTTAAGAAAACATTGTGAAAAATAAAGAAATTGCTTGCGACAAGCAATTTCTTCATTTCCCACAATATTTTCTATCCATAGACACAAAAAATGTTGGATATGATTCACTTGAAGTTGTCGTCTGCAACATCTTTTGAATTTGATTAGTCCAATATTTTGTTGTTTGAGAAAGGATTTGAAAATGATTTTTGGAAGTTTTTTTTCGAAAACACATCCCACAACATTTTTACAGTCTATCAATAGATATATTTCCGCTCGCTGTTTGTATTTTCATTGACACACGAATGGGGGAAAACAGACTTTTATTCTAGTGCCGTGTCCATCACACTGTGTGTTTTGAAAGTTTACGAATAACAATAAAACTTAAAAATTGTCTTTTATGAATTTAACAAATCTATCAATATTCATCCCGACGACGGTTGTTACATTGCCCGTACTTTAGTCGGCCATTTGTACACTCTTTTCCAATCAAAGCCAAGGGCGGATCCAGGAATTTTTTCCAGGGGGGGGGTTCCAAGCCCAAATTTTTTTCCAGGGGGGGTCCAAGCCCAAATTATGGCTTAAAATGTGGTAAATATGTGACGTTACACTAAATTTATATAGTCAAAATTCAATTTTCGGCCAATGCCAGGGGGTCCGGACCCCCCGACCCCCCTCTAGATCCGCCCATGAAAGCAATGCGGGAAAGAGAGAAAGGGACAACATTCTGTTTACTGATTTTTTTCCTTGACGTTTTTATGCAATAACTTTGCAATAACTTCGAAATGCTCTGTTTCAAGTATCGTTCAATTGTACTTAATAAAGAATATTCGGTTGAGTATGTAAGAAAAAAAGTCCATTACTATATTGATTATTCAGTTTTGTTGTTTTTAGATATAAGTGTATAATTAGATAGAATGTGGCAATAAAACACCGCGCTCTCAACTTCTAGTATACAATATATGGGCTAAACAATTCTAGTAGACATAAGTAAACGAAACGTTACGTAAACGCGGGAAGAAATCACTGTAATTACCACGCCAACCTTTCTACTTCTCAAGAATTTCTTTTTTTTTTCATTGTTGTAATATATTTTCACGTCATCTGTCATATTTTTAAATATCAAATTAGCCTAAGGTTTAAGCAAATGAAACAATTGTCATTCGAGAATGGTATATAATTTTATATTTACGGCTATAAATTTAGAACGCTACTTGCTTCAAAATTATTATGAATTCTGACATGACTTGTGCACTGTAAGTGGTATCAAAATATGACGTCACAACATGTGCTGCGACCTAGTTCTTTAGCAGAATTCAGAGGGCAATTGTCTAAATATTCGTGTACGTATCGTTTTGAATGGACCAAAACGAGTTGTGAAATGTGTTAAAGAAGAATAACCATGTCCACCAAGTTCAGCATCTGAATATTTTCTGTGCTAAATTATACTTAAATCCATTTTACCAATCAATTTTACCGCCTGTGAAGAACAACTTTCAAATAGGATCATTATAAAATTTCGGCGGTTGGGAAAAGCTTAACCCTTTCCCAAACAAGACCTGGTTTTGACGTTCATTGATAGAAAGGGCTTGGGAAAACATTGAGACAAAAGAAGAAACTGCTGATAAACAGCAGTTTCTCCTTTTATCTCAATATTTTGTATTCTATTTTGTACATAAATCGTATCTTTATCAATAAAAAAATGTTTTGTCTGCAGCAGCATTGAAATTGGTTGACCCAAAAATTTTGTTATTTGGGAAAGGGTTAAAGAGAGAAAAGCAAACCCAGACAGTATTGATAAATGGCCATATCGCAAATACATGGTGAAAATTTGTAACGATAGAAAACTTAATTTTCCTCTTCTTTTTTCGTAGTTGTTGCCTCGATTAACCTTTGTCCCCTTTTGTTACTATGGTAACCGTAATTGCAATTTTTTGTTCTTTTTTCTCTATTTCTCCCGGTCGATTCCAGACAGATATATTTCATTGTGGAGGTGAAATATAAACAAAGTAATAGAAAGAAACTTGGAAAATTATACACTTTATACAGTTTTTGTGTTTCACTTCAAGCTCCTTCTGAAACCACGGGTGGTAAACAGAGAAACTAGCTCCTAAAAGAGGTAGTTGCATAGAGCGAATATTTCACACATTTTCTAAAATTATATCTTTTAAAGCAAGTTTTTGAGAAATCTGGCGATGCTGTAATATGAAGAAATGGTTGAAGTTTCTTGTGCACGAGAAAATACGGTATTAGTAGCAGAGTTTGAATACAATCGTTGAAAAACATTTCAAAATCGAAAGTAAAAACTTCTGAATTTTCGGTTTTGAAATGTTCTTCAACGATTGTGTTCAAACTCTGCTTACTAACACCGTATATTCTCGTGCATAACAAACTTTGGCCATTTCTTCATATTACAGCATCGCCGGATTTTTCAAAAACTCGTTGTAAAAGAAATAATTGTAGAAAAATATGTCCGTGACCTACCTTTGTTTACAGATTTTCGCTCTATGCAACTACCTCGGTAAAGGCCGGATATCACGAGGAAACAAAATACCGTTGACTCTTTTTGGAGCTAGTTTCTCTGTTTACCACCCGTGTGAAACAGCATTTAAGAAAAAATATGCGATTCAGACATTTTGGCATGGTCCTGAACAACTTAATTTAGTGATACCCACAAAGGTTTGTCTCTCATCTGTCATCTTGGCTTCATAACTGTTACTCTCTTATGAACAGAGCACATTATCTCTACATTCCATTTCGATATAATGAGCTCTGTTCTCCCGGGGTCATTTCACGTCTAATCTCGGGGCCTTGGCGGGATTTCAGTATCCAATCGTTGGCGATACACAGCAAAACAATTTAAAAAGCTGATACAAACTTTCATTGGCTGACGCTTCAAATTACCGGCTTCAGCCAAAAATAGAAGCGATGCAATGTATACGTAATCAAACAAGATCAAACTGAATGATTTTGATTCGATAATTCAAATGTTACCGGCTTCAGCCAAAAACAGAAGCGACGTAATGTATACGTAATGATCATGCAAGATAAAACTGAATGATTTTGATTCGATAATTCAAATGATGTGCTATAATTAGATTATGACGACCAAATAGGCTGTTGGCGTACCGAAAACTGCAGAGGCCATATTTGATGGTTTATTCAATAGACCTCGGCAATGGAGAGTACATAACTGCATGTATCAAATATCGTCGCTATTCTGATGATATCTTCTAATTGTAGCCTGCTTAAAGGGACATTTCATGCCCATTTCATTTTTTAAAAGTATGTCTTAATGTTATGTATGTTAAGATCGGTTATTCTAATGCGTATGAATGGTATCATTTTTTTTTGAAGTTGTTGCTGATAAGCGAAAACCCCGCATTTAAAGTTGAGACAAAAATGACAAATTCCATATACATGGATTTGTTTAATTTTAACACAAAATATATATTTCTGGTATAGGCATAATATTTTGGCTTGACATTTTAAGAATTTTCAATTTCATTAGAAGATATGCTTTTTCAGTTAAAAATAAAAGTAAAATTTATGACAAAACAGTCTGAAATGTCACTTTAACCCTTTCCCAAACGACAAAAATTTAGACTAGTCAAATTTGAAAATTCCTGCAGACAACAAAATAGTTGTTGAAGAAAATAGGAAAAGTGAACAATAAAGATCAGAAAATATTGAGGTAAAAGAAGAAAATGCTAATTATCAGCATTTTCTTCTTTTGTCTTGATGTTTTCTTAAGCCATTTCTTCAATGAGCGTCAAAACCAGGTCTTGTTTGGGAAAGGATTACGCTGCAGTTACTGTACAAGATTTTCGAAGAAAAGCAACGTTATGATGAAATTCGCACTGTTTCAAATTGGGCCAGGCTAAAACCTAGTCGTTTTACAAAGGGCTGATTTTAAAGAACTTAAGCTTCAAGTGAAGGGTAAATTTAAATCATATTAAATATCTAAAGGAGACAAGGACGATCTAAAGCAAACAAACTTCAAGTGACTAATCCGACAATAAGCAATTTTTCTTGGCTAATGTCGGCTGTCAAACGTATCCATTTCGTTTCTTATGCAAATCACGTTATAAATAATGTTATTTATAAAGATAGTTAGAGATGCGCTCCGTGGTCCTCTCATATTAAATGAAGCTACAGAGTGGATGACCCTTTACATGATAGGAATTTTTATTCATTTGTTTACGACACATGAGTCCATAATTTGATGTCCAATCAAGTGAATTTTGACAAAAGCCTCGCATGCGAGGTTTTAGTTGAAAGCGACGATAATATTTATTCACTCTGCTAAGGCAAAGTTCACGGTTCAACATGTTTGCCATAAGCTATGGAAAGATTCCACATCAGAAGTGGGTTCTGTCCAAAAACACAAGGACTGCTCGAACATTATCATGCTGGTACTCATTAATGTAGCCTATATTTTGAAACTTTGTTTGGCAGCAATAACGCCAGGCACAGGTATTTCCTGATTAAGGGGAGATCACTGCGAAGGAGATTGGTTTGGTCGATGTCGTGGGGGTCGTCCGTTTACATCGATATATTCGGAGTTATACTCATCCGATTTTGTCCAGTTTCTGCTTGAATTTCATTTGGCAGTTTTGTTGTTCGTATGAAGTATGTTCAAAATTATATTTAGTAGAAAAGGAACGATATTGATAGTTTCTTCCATCTCTGTACCATATTAATTTTAAATGCTTTCTTTCAAAATAATTCTTTGTAATATATTTTTTTATTCCCATTGAAAAAGACGCAACCCAAAGTTCATTTCGACTTGAGCACTGATTCGATTTAACCGGTGTTGAAAAAACGTGTGTGAACTGTGCATGGTAAGGTTCACCAGCCATCAGAACAAAATCGAACTTTATATTGTAAATAGTGTTTCACCGTTTTCTTCTCTCGATTAAAAGCACAGAATTTCGTTGTCTTTCAACAAAAACCTCGTAACTGCAGCTTGTTTTAAGCTGCAGTCAAGAGGTTTTTGTTGAAAGCAGCGATTTACTTCTAGCTAGGCCTACATGACAGAAATGAGACAAGCGGGTTGAAGGGATCGAATTCTTTCCTCTTGAAACTTTCATCTCGTAAATTTTTACTTTTCAATTTTTGTCCTATTTACGATACAATTATTCAAATTCAAAATTAACCCTTTAATTGTTTGTCTAGAGATACACGTTTAATTTTAGAATGTCTTCACCCCCACCTCTTATCTGTTGCTCCGGAAAGCCATATTTTGAAACATGGCGACATTCAAAAGAACACAGTTAACCCTTTCCCAAACGAGGAAATTTTACGGTGGTCCAGTTTGAAAGTCGCTGCAGACATCAAAATGGATACTGGTTGAGACAGGGTTTGTGTAAAAAAGGTACAGAAAATATTGAGGTAAAAGGAGAAACTGCTGGCTATCAGCAGTTTCTTCTTTTGTCTCAATGTTTTCCCAAGCCCATTCTCTGGGACTTCAAAACCAGGCCTTGCTTGGGAAAGGGTACTCTCTTAAGAACAGAGCACATTCTCTCTTCATTCTATTATGATAGAATGATGGTCATATTTGATGGTTAATCAATAGACATCGGCTTTGGAGAGTAGGGAAAGGGTTAATACAGATCTTAAATCATACAATGATGTCGTAAATAGACGAACATTTTGTCGTTTGCAGCACCTTTCAACATTGGAACCGTCCCAAATTTTTCCTATCGGAGATGGGTCAAAGTATGTTATATTCACATTCAATTGGCATTACATGATCCTTTTCATCTTCGCTAGCCAAGGTTGAACCCACCTACGTTTGTATTCACCCTTGGCGGATTTAGTCCGATTTTCTTGAAATCGCGAAGCGCCGCCTAACGGTTGTTCTGCCGGTTGTTTACGTCCATTATTGATGACGTCATTAACGCGCGTTGTCTTTCGCGTCATACGTCATGCGGATTATGTAAAAGTTAGCTGATTTTTAGGTCGAATTGTCGAAAGTATGATAATTCGTCGATTAAATTTAGGGAATTCCTGTCTATTGCAGTGAAATTCTTTGGAAAAATCGCCCATCTTCGCGTTTTTGAGTTGCAAATGCAATGCTTTTTCCCGCCCGTTGTCATGATTTGGTTACTCATAACAAATGTATCAGTCGACAATCTGATTGGTTCCAGCGAGACCTCGCTGGAACCAATGAAAATGCGTTCCAGCAGGCCAAGAAAATCGGACTAAATCCGCCAAGGGTGAATACAGAAACGACGTTACGTCGTAGATGTCACCCTTGGCTTGCGAAGATGGATCCTTTTAGACTTTTACTTAACAAGGCATCGTTTTCACACCTCTAATAAAATACCATTTTTATGCATTGAACAGCAGCGATTTCTCCTTTTCTCTCAACTTCAGTTTTCTAGTAATGTAAAACGAATGTGATCAAAAACACATTTCGATCTATCATAGAATCCAAAGAAGAAGAAATGCTTTAATGACTTCCGCAAAAAAACTGTCGAAACTTTGCATTTCCATTTTCAAACATAGTTAATGCCATTATTACTTGTATGTATGTATTTTTGTATTTACGACGATGAACATATTTGTTCAAGTCTAAATCAATAAACTTTTGTTCTTGTTCTTGTTCTCAATGCCTCATACTGTCTATCTCATTGTTTACAGAACACATTGTAAAAAAACATTTATAATTTCGACAGTAATTTTGTCGGTCCAAAAATGTGTAGTTTGAGAAACGGCTGAATAAAGAAACACTTTTGTCAATTTCATATTACCGAATATTCATACATTGAACGCGTCAATAGGTATCAATATGATGTTTTATTCCCTGTGCTGACGCATAGATTTTCAAAATATCACTTGACTGCGATTACCGAAAAACAGCATCTTCCCATTTACCTCGAAAATAGGTTAAGTATAATAATTTGAAAACAAACAAAAGTTTTCCAAGTCAGTAACATTTGAAGTAGGTTACTCCATTTTCTTTATTAAATCATCAACGTTGGAGATGAACGAGGTGGGAAGAGGAGCTGCAAAATTCATTTGAATATCACAAATTTACCACCACTTTCTCTATGAAAATTCAATTAAAACAAGAATAACCTTAACGTATTACGCTCTTACCCGCTCGTCAAGGCATGTTGAAACCGAATTACATAACACCATTTTACAACAAAAAACGCAAATTGAAGGATTTCAGAAGTTAATAAATTCTAAACCTTTCTCGGGTTCGGTTGCAAAAAAACCTAGGAAAGTAATTCGATTTGCCATACGAAACAGGTCAAATTATACTTTTCTTTAAGTATATTCTCGACGGGGACCTCGACTTCATTGCATATTTGGCCAAAGAGCTTGAATTGTTGTCTTGACAATTTGAGTTTAATTAGATGTTGCATTTAGACCTGAGTGGGATCTCTAATTTGAAAGCTGCTGTAAAATGTGATGCTGACGAAGATGAGAACGAAATAACACAGAAAGTTATAGACAAAAGAAAGAAATGTTGAATTTCAGCGTCCTGTCGCGGATCCAGGATAACTGCGAATGGGGTTCGAACATACAAAAAAGTGTGTTGGTGGGGGTCGTTTTTTAATAATACACAATTTTGATTGTATTTCTGCATAAAATGAAATAATCAGGCTACTGAGTGGAGTTCGTTTGACCCCCCCCCCCTCCCGAACCCACACTGGATCCTCTATAGCTGCGATATCGTAGCCACAAACTTGATGATGGGTATTGGTTTGTGGCTACTAGTCCACCCTATTCCTTCTTGTGGAGCAAGACAAAAGAGTGGAAAACACATTTTCTTGCATAAATTTTTGAATACTAACATATTTAATCAGATGTGTATCCCATAAAAGATATTCCATGGCACAAATTCAGTTGAGTATCAACAAGAATTGTTATCAATTTTTTCTTCCAATGGAAAATTAGAGTCTCAGTAGAATAAAATAGGTGGGTACTCCACTTCAAAATTGAATTGAACTTTATTTGAAAGTGATTTCAACATAATACTACCCTGGATTGACAGAAAAATGGTTAACCTGTTGTCAGGTAACATTCTTACTACATTCCATAGCTTTATTTTGAAGTTTGACTATGCGAAACTTGCTGGAATGAATCATTCCAGCACCTGCTCCATTGCAATGAATAGGAAGGAATTGTAACCGAAACCCAGATCAAAATTCAAACAGGTTTCGGTTACATTATTGCAACTAGATCCTCTACTGCTCATACCTTCTTTTTTCTCATTTTTTTCGAGGCATGTTTTGAACATCACGAGAAATAAGATTCGTCGAAGGTACATACTTGCTAAGATAAGGGCACAGTCATGCAAAATTCCATATATGTGATCAGTCACACTAAAAAGGGAACCTTATCGGAAGTCCAAAAATCCAAATTTTGACAAATTTGTCAGACTCATCATAGGTCACACAGAATACTGTATGCGAAAAATTACCTTTATAGTAAGATAGGAAAACTTTCCAGATTTAGAAAATTACATACAAAAGAAAAGTGTCGGCTCTAGCAAGGCTGCGCGGACTGCGCAGACTGACTAGGGTCGATATTTTTCACACCTCCTATATAAGGTCCCTTTAAGCGTGATGGGTCACAGTTATTTTTTGTTTGTTTGCAAACGCTGGGATTGTCTGTTCTTTGACTACAAAACATAACATAAAAGTGAAAAAATGAGAAAAGCTCGTTTTGGGCAAACTTCGATAACCGAATTAGGCAATTTCTAAGTTTTTTCTTTATTACCAACATAAATGTGAATGAAATATTTTTTCATAGAAGGGCGAGTGTGATAGGGGCCGTCAGTATATTCTGCACGGTTTATTGAATTAGGTTGTATTTTTCTTTTGTTACTAATATCATTATAGTAAAATAGAGACAACCAGTGAGACACGTTCGACTCTTCCCTTTCATTTTTTTCAGAAATTGTTCCCCAAAATTGTTTACAGACCGAATGTATCAAATACTAATTTGCTTTCGTATTGATGCGCACCAATGACGAAATTCTGGTACGGGCGATTAAAGGTTGAAAAAAAAATCCTCATTTATAAGTGATTAACCCTTTCCTAAACGGTAAAATGTTAAAGCGGTTCTATTCAAAAGCTACTGTAGATGATAAAATTGATGTTAAAAGGAAGGAATTTGTGTACAATATAGCACAGAAAATAGTGAGACAAAAGGAGAAACTGCTGGTTATCAGCAGTTTCTTCTTTTGTTTCAATGTTTTCCCAAGCTATTTCTATTATGGACGTCAAAACCAGGTCTTGTTTGGGAAAGGGTTAAAGAAGTAGTTACACAGCATCACATTTATTATATCGATAGTTGCGATCAAAACCAAAGTAGCTACATATAATTTTGTAAAATGCATTTGAAAAAAGGAATGATTTCAGAAAACATATGGTTTCACAACTTACAACCTATAATCGTTTGTTCCACAGAAGGATGGATACCGCATAATTATGCAGAACGTTTTCATTTTTAGTGTTCGTCCTAGTTCTTGGACCGATGAAATTGCAGTATATTTGAAAATTTCGTAAACGCACTGCCGGTCAGTTTAGGCTACGTCACGGATATACATAGCCACCCCCCCGTTTCCTGTGCAGTTATAAAAAATGATGTAATTTTTTGGACAATGATGTAATTTTTTGGGAACATGATGTAATTCCAGTAAGATCCGCTCGATAGTAGCTCCGGTCGGAGACGTGGTTGAAGAATGACAGTAGAAGCGTATGTTTTCATTGGTTGACGAACACTAAGTCAGATAGAGTCTGTATAGTAGATTCTACGCGACATAAACGTTCAAAGGCTGCGCCTTTTGAACGTTTATATCGCGTAGAATCTATTATACAGCCTCTATCTAATACTTAGACAAGTGTTACGTTTTGTCCTCTGCTGAACAGTTTAAATCATCCCTTCCATCCTACTAACTTCAATGTCAGATTAATTCAAATTTCTTTATAATGATATCCCCTGGGTTGTCGTAAATGATGATGTTACTAAAATTGGACTGGGACAGGAACTATATTCTTGCGCCAGGAACTATTTTCTAAATATCCGCACGTGACCTGGACCGGAAGTCCACCAATCAAATTGGCACAAATTAACGGGAAAGGACTTTTTAAACTCTGCATTTGATGGAAGACATGCAGTTTTCAGAAAGCTGAACTTAAATGATGATCGTGTTTTCTCCCGGGAGTAATCTATGTTTGAAAGTATGTCTGTAAGGAATTTGCATTCCCATTTTCTGATGAATAGTTCTTGAATGTGCTTATCTTAACCATGCTTAATAAAAACGGCGGTGGCGAAAGAGTTTGTGGACACCAATATCATTTAATGTTGTAGACCTTAATAACATTCATGCGCCATTATATTTTTCTGTTTGACGTCGTTAATATTTGTTACTTAATAGTTATCCGAACATATCCGGGCGATGTCAAAAACATTCGGCGGTGGACCGTTCCACCACCGAATGTTTACGACTTCGACCGAACAATTCCGTCGTCGCATGAACCTTATTAGGGGTGGGCCACCTTAATTTGGAAAAGACAAAGAGTAGCACACATTGCAGAAATATCAAAGGAAGTCTCACATTGTCACAGAAATAAACGGCCAACTTTTATGACCAAAAGATTGACGAAAGAATGCCATTTTACGCGCTTTAAGATTTCATTTTCACCATCTTAAATGAGAGGAGGGTTTTAATATTTAATCAAGCGTTTATTAGAACTAAAGACATAAACTTAAATTAAGTTCAATGTAGAATACTTCTCTATTACTCAAGTCCTAGATTTGATGGGCTGTTAAATAAATAAGGCACATGCCTATATTTGGGCATGCACGCATCGTTTTAAAATTAGCTTCCAACAGGACAACTCATTGTAAATGGAATAATGACCTAATTTTGAAACAGAAAATTTGGTCATGTTGTACAAAACTTTTGCTTACAAATCCTTTTTAAATGAAATGAATATTTAAAGGGGGACGAGCTAGGCTGTCGAAAATGCAAATGGCACAATAATTACAAATCAGAAATAACGTATGAAATTACCAACCTGAAGGGGTAGATCATAAATGTCCATTGTTACCACTCGTCGAGCTTTATTAAGTATTAAAATCCAAGTCAATTAATAACATGCTGGTCGTCCTTGTTTTTGTTTTGTAACGGCTACATATGCCCAAACTTCAAAAATCAATTACGTCAGAGATACGTCATCTGTGCTCAGCGAAATTTAACACACCGTACAACCGGCTGCGTAGAAAGTCAGCGAAGACAGATTCGGCATCTGATGTCATGTGCATGGTAGGTCAAATGAATTTACTTTTATAAATAAACGAAAGGATCTTTGGTATTCTATAGTTGATAAATACGCGTATAAATGTTCAGTGCTTGTACAAAATAAATCTTTTCACATATTCCTCTCAAATAAGGTTACAGTCATCGACACAGCCGGTTGTACGGTGTGTTAATTTACCGCGGAGGTGTGTCTCGTTGACCTTGACCTTGTCTTGTTTTGAAGTAAAAATAGAATGTGTAAACACGCTTGTAAAGATTGATCTATAGCAAAGGAAAGATGTTTTTTCGCCGAGATTGAGGTTTTTATGCATTGCTAATTGTTTTTCCATGCACAAATATGAGTTCCCGAACAGTTCGGAAGCATAAAAAAATAGAATGAGCCCCTTTAAGTGGAACAGAATCCATTGCCTGTTAATCTTAGTCGAATCCATTTAAAAAGTCCCCCAGTACCTAAGTAGAGCTCACGATAATTGACTATGCAGAGCAGCCATAGCAAATAGGCTGGGCAGCTCTGGCAGGTTATTTATCGCGAGGTATACGACATTTTTTAACAATAAAAACATTTCATTTGCGAAACAAGTATACAAATATTGTGGCGTGTCTGGAACAACCTGCTTTTAACCCATTACCAAAGGAAAAAATAGGGCGGTCCAAATTGAAAGATCCTGCAGACGACAATTTAAAGTGAACGTAACTTTTAGTTTTTAGGTATTTTTTGGATGGAAAACATTGTGGGAAATGAAGAAATTGCTTGTCACAAGGAATTTATTCATTTTCCAAGATGTGGTAAATATTGTGGGAAATGAAAAAAATGCTTGTCACAAGCAATTTCTTCATTTTCCATGATGTTTTCCGCGGTCATTATTTTGTTGGGAGTAAAAAAGAGTCATTGTGTGGTAATGGGCAGCACCAAACTAAAACGGATATGAATCACGGTGGATAATCCACGTGTCTTTTGGAAAACGTTCACATCGAACAATTGTCCGCTTCAAGGTATGATTTGTTTAACTTCTCTGCTAATCCTCTACGGATTGTGACGAGATCAATTGCACACTGCTCGCCATTTAGAGGATACAGACAATGCTATTGCTTGAATGCTTAACCCATTACCAGACGGAAATTTTTTGGACTGCTCGAAATTCAAAGATGATGAAGATGACAATTTCAAGTTAATATGATTATGTTTTTTGTCTTTTGGGGGTAGAATACATTGTGGTAAATGAAGAAATTGCTTGTCACAAGCAATTTCTTCATTTCCCACACTGTTTTCCAATGCCATTTTCTCTTTGAGGGGGGGGGGGGGGTTAAAAGAGTCAGTGTGGTAATGGGTTAAATAAACTATTGGATTCGGTGCAGGGTGCTGAGTCGAGAATTGCCACTCAAAGGCGCGTACAGAGCATAATTATGAAACTGACGAATTTTCGGTGTGAAAGTTTCCCAAAATTCATGTGGGTTAACCACCGTGTAAATTGACCCGTCAAATTACTTGAATGCACAAACAACACTAACATGTACATATGAAAAGTCGCCATAAATTGGTCAACCTATTGGGGTATATATTGTTTCTTTCAAGCACAAACTGTATCAAATATCAATTTTAGTTAGGTTTTCATATTCAAACTGCATGTAGTATCTTTTTGCTTTAACCACTTTTTTTTTATTTTTTTTTTAAAGATTATGAAACATGGGTGAATAACCTGGTTTCTGATCCACGTTTCCTTTCTTTTAAGCCTCCGTGTCCATTAGATGGATTGTATAATCTTAACATAGCATACATTGTTTCTACTATTACTGATTTTTTTTCATATGAAAACTTTTTTTCATATAAATCTTTTAAGTCATATAACTTTTTTCTTCATATGAAAATCAGGAAAAGGCTCGAGAGAAGCAAGTTTCCGTCATTTTGATTTTTGAACAAAGTTCTAGTCAACATTCGATAGATCGTCGACAAATATGCAACAGAGAGTTAAAGAGTCCGATTAATCGTGTAACAAAAGGAGCAATCTTAAATGTCCAATCTATGATTTGATTTGATGCCTATTTTCATTTCTCCAACCTGCTAGAATTCGACGCTTTTCAATGAAAACCTCGTATCTGCAGCTTGATTTAAGCTGCAGATACGAGGTTTTTGTTGAAAAGATAAAGAAAATGTTCCTTTGTTGAAGATATATGCCTACTACAAAACTGCAAACTAACCCTAGCTCAATCATTCTGTAACAAAATGTGTGAAAATTTTCTCCCTAACTTCATCTTAACTTACAAACTATTCCCAAAGATGTAAATCTCAATTAAAGGCATTATTTACTTTACTAAAGCACCGTATTTGGAAACAACTAGTACAATTCGTCAAACATTGAACGGTTTTTTATGTGCATTTAAACTAATTCTGCGTTTTTACTATAGTCAGACTGCCAAAATTAACACTTATCTAGCACGAAGACAAAATATACTAGGCTTTGTCTTGTTGTCAAATATTGTGCCTGTAGACCAACGACTGAATTATTGAAATCAAAGGATTGTCTTGACTTTTAGAGATTGATTTATAGAATAAAAGGCTCTATAGAATTTAAGAGAAGTGAATACGATATAATCGTCGCCTTTCAACAAAAATACCGTAACTACAGCTTAAAACAACCTGCAGTTGCGAGGTTTTTGTTGAGACCCATAGATATATACCCATCTATTTTGCATATCAGGCAATGCTTTATAAAAAAAAGAAAAAAAATCTCAATAGAGGAGCATGGCTGCATGCAAATTAACAATGTTTGTAATGCCGGTATAGTTATAAAAGAACGTCATGTCATGGTCCGCAAAGTGACCATAATTACTTAGCAAAAGTTCCAGAGGTTGTTTTCTTCGTAACTTTTGTATATATTAGAAACAGGGAAAGGGTAGGAAAATGGATTCAATTTGGAAAACTGGTACAATTTTGATACTTTTGCTTCTGACAAAATGCCATATTTATGAGGCTTCCAAGAACACAACTCATAACGACAAGTACATCGTAAATATAATGGCGTTTGGCATTTACTTACAGATGTTAATGAATGTACTATCCGAATGACTTTTTTCAAAAGATGTTTTTAAAGATAAATATTTTTTCTGTACAGAGGTAGTTCCTGTGAAATGTAATTTGCAATTTCATAATAAATTACATACATTTATGTATGCGTTTGAAAAGCATAAGTCATATTTGGTTATAGAAAGGTTTACAAAATTAATGTAGGCCTTAATATATTTGTATTAGGCCTATTGCATTGCCTTTTGTCAAACTTTTAACTTACAAAGTCGAGATGTGCCCTCAATGGATTACATGTAACTATATCTTCAATAAAAAAAAATAATAACGACATTTTGTACTACTTTCGGGGCCATTTGATTGAAATACCACCCATGATTCTATCACGTAGCTTAAGGTAGTCTACCCCTAATGAGATTCGCTCGACGTCGAAATTATTCTGGCGACGTCGCAAACATTCGGCGATGGGACCGAATAAGTTCGGATGCGTAACGAAGCCGCCCGAAAAAATCCGATGTTTTATCAATCTCAAAATGGCCACATTTCGGGTATTCTACAGAAAGGTATAGATTAGATCAGATTATCACACATTTGTAAATACTCTTCACATAAGTTGATTCGCCGTGCTGGATTTCAAGATTATGCTTCAGGAAGAAACGATTTACAAGTATTATTTTACTCTATTTCATATGCAAGGGAGGTAACTTTGAACATTTTTGTCAAATGTTTCCATAAGTATGCATTGATTCAAAATTCTAAATCGTTCAAAATACTTATGTTTGTATTTGGAATGGAACTGTAACACAGTTTATGAATTACTGGCATTTTTCAAATTTTACCTCTGGCTCTTTAGTGCTAATGATGGGTTGCATACCTGGAAGTATGCGATCCCTTTCCCATGCACCGGCTACATTATGGTTATTCATCTATGTGTATTGTTAATAAAGCCTTTGTTACCTAATATGTCTCAGTCGGGAACTTTTCAGGGGATTGCTTTTCAAAGCGTTGCCTGACATTTCATAAGTTCTCATAAAGAACGCGTTTATTTATATGTAACAGTATCCATTTGATGAAAATAATATAGTTACCCTTGACTTTACTGCCCGTTTTTGGGATTGCCTTGTTTCTTACTTTTGCAATGGCTTCACAACCGTGAAATCTTTGCACATGAAAATGATACATGATAATAATTGCTTTGGAAGAAACCTGCGTTTAAAGCTGGCGCTTAATATTTAGATATTGTTAAAGCCTGGTAAATCAAAACTCTGGGCCCACATAACACCCAAAATATGACCACCAGAGTAGATAAGCGGGGAGCGAAGACATTATTACCTTGCCATTTCAATTCCAAATCCTACTTTGTGGGTATTCATTTGAATCGTCTCGATGAGACGATTCTAATGAGTACCCACAACTTAGGGTTTAATGAATAATAAGTGAAATATTGCATTTTGAAAATCCTTTATCCCATCTTTATCTGCATGTCTGCTTCACAATGATCGTCTTGGATTTGTTCAGGCACTCATCAAGTGGTAGATGTATTGTGTGTAATCGGAGCCGCGTTCTTTAGAGCGAGATTTTTTAAGATGCTTTTGATACAGCGTTTTTAAGACCGAGGTTATAAGCGAGGTGTTTCGAATGTTCCATACTTCATACAAAAACGTCATCATGACGTCATTTGTATGAAGTACGGAGCATTCGGAACTCCACGGTTTATGAATCATTGAGCATTCGGTCAATTTTCTCCCATATAGATTCTACAAAATTTACCAAGGTGTTCCCAAAGAAGTACAGTATAGAGCAATGGCGGCTCCCAGTGATCGTCTTAAAAATCTTGCTCAGAAGAACGCTTTATCCTAAAACATCTTAAGAAATCTCAAGATATCTCAAGAAATCTCGCTCTAAAGAACACACCTCGGGTCGTAACACCTCACCTCTTTTCTATTCAATTTGTATTTTCCTTGAACCGTTGCAGATACAATACATCTTTTATTTGGCCAATGGAAGCAATTGTCATACACTCATTTTGGTCATAGCTTTAAGAATAACTACATTACATGTGCATTTAACATGTAGTTTTAAGGTGACACTAAAAAGACTTGTCCATCGGGATAGGAGACTCCCATTTATAGGACTTTTGAATAAAGTAAGGCCGAAAAATAAAACCCTCACGCAATTATTCTTATGTTCCTTGTTAGCAATATTTCGAAAGCTTCCTCTGTCCTGATTTAATATAAGCGCTAAATAATAATATGGAAGCGAACGTTATTCCAAAAGTAGGTTAAAATCAGAACGTTTCCATAAACATATCATAAAAACGGAGACGTATCTTTTAATTATTGCTACAAGCGCTTGTGTTAAGATCTTTATTCGTTTTTGCAACATCAAATGTCAACTTCGCATGCAAGATGTCAGGATATCAAATATGAAATTGAAATGAAATCTTTGATAAATAAAGATATAGCGTGAGATACGCCTAAAAATGAGAATCACTCGTACAATAGCACCGTTTATTATGACCTCTATCGAAGGATATAATACACCACGATCAAGACACTTTCCATTACATGAAATATATCGTACAAGTTCGTTACTTCTAAAACATTATAGCAGCCCTATCCATAAAGTTCAAAAGGACGATGATTTTTTGACGTTCAAATATGATAGGGAAATGTTCCCATCTTACAAAAGAAGATAAGCTCATTTACCGTATTAATCAAGTATATATAAAGTTTACTCTGCCGAGGGACATCATTATAATTATGGTACATCGGTGAAGCTCTGGCTTTCTGGTTGGACATAATTGCAAGAATGGATAAGAATTGAAAAGAATGCACAGAAAGAATAGCTACACAGAGCTTAATGAATTCTTAGTAAAACGATAATGTAGTAAATGACATACCTACAATGTTGTGGTTTGTCATATTTATGTTTAGTCACATATTACGTTACCTAGCAAGACGCACATTGAAAATGAGATTTTCCATTTTTTATATGACAATTAAACTTTTCCTTGGATAAAGGGTTATATGTATCCATTTTCTATTCTTTCATAATAACTTCCTCGCATGGCTATTCAATTTCGTCGTTTAATAAAGCCGGTATGCAACAAAGAAACTTTCTAATTATATGGACAGTATTGCAAGTTTCTCTGTAATTTCAGAAATGTTGTCTTGTAATATACTGGTCAAGTTTCTTAATTATTTGAAAGCAGGTAAGAAGAACGCGTATATTTCAAATAATTACAAAAGAGGGACACAACGTTATCGATCTTTTCCGAACTACTGCGTACTTTTGGCGTCATTGATTGAGCAGACGTTAGACAATACTAAAATATTTGCAGAAATTTCATCATTTTATCAGTGTGGTATTTTTTTTAAATGATGAAAGTAGGTTAATAATTTAGAGAGACGATGTAAATTAGCATGCAGAATTAATTATTCGTCCTTGCAAAGATTGGGATTAGCTGTTTGTAAATTGGCAATAGATTGATACTTTCTTCAGCTCATGGTCCCGGGTTCGATACCCGGCCGTGGCAAATACCCTTACTGACAAAATGTCCTCCATTAGTGGTTTGATATCGTGAACCTATGTGAGGGAACAGCTGTAGGCTCGGTAAGGGTGTTGTGGTAGTACTGGTATGAGAAACGACAGGAATCCATGGTTAGGTGCTCCAGCCGCCGCGATATGACCTTAGTAGTTGAAAAGGGCTTAAACTCCCAATAAACTCAAACTTCTTCAGCTCATACAGATAATGTTCTCTTGCATTGTCGCAATAACCCGTATATCAAAGCTTTTATTGGAAGATCAACATGCCAGACCGACATGGATTAACCCATTACAAAAAGGCGAATTTGTAGACTAGTCCAAATTCAAAGATGATGCAGACGGCAATTTCAAGTGAATGGAACTTTTAATTTTTAGGTCTTTTTTGGATGGAAAACATTGTGGGAAATGAAGAAATTGCTTGTGACAAGCAATTTCTTCATTTTCCACGATGTTTTAATTTTTAGGTCTTTTTTGGGTGGAAAACATTGTGGGAAATGAAGAAATTGCTTGTGACAAGCAATTTCTTCATTTTCCACGATGTTTTCCATGGCGATTATTTTGAAGGGAGTCAAAATGAGTCATTGTGTGGTAATGGGTTAAGACCCATTCTGTTCTCTGGCAGCATCTTCACACAGTGTATCAATGGTCAGACTTAGGCTTAACTCATTAACAAACAGCAATACATTAGACTGGTCCAAATTCAAAGATGGTGCAGACGACAATTTTAAGCGAATGAAATGAAAGATGTTTTGATCTTTTTGGGTAGAAAACATGGTGGCAAATGAAGAAATTGCTTGTCACAAGCAATTTTTTCATTTTCCACAATGTTTTTCATGGTCATTATCATGTGGGGAGTCAGAAAGAGTATTTGTGTGCTATTGGCTTAAAGTACCGGTATTCCACTATCGTTAAATGCCAAACACTTCGTACAACATCGGCGTAAACCGTGGCGACGAAGTTTAACGAGGGTATCTGGACTTTTAGAATATGGACACCCTCGTCACTCTTCGTTGAAGATGGAGGCGGTATGCACGAAATGTTCGGTATCTAATGCATTTGGTGGAATACTTTATTTGATCGAGATCAACGGTGGTCTCAGATTGGATAACGCAGTCCCTTCCATAAGGCCACAGATCATTTATATCTCACAAGAAATATCTAAGCCTTCTACTCTTGGACAAAATATTTAACCTCATATTTCCATAAAAATTTCGCCCTCTAGGGACATTGGCCAGAATTCCAGTCTCGTTTTTCCGGAATAATGGTAAACCGTGTAATGCCATTGGTAGAAATAGCACGATCTATACGTCATTACTAAATTGGAGATATCAAAAGGTTTTTGAGTAAAAGCGAGTGTGATTGGATAGAAATATAATAAATGTATCCCATTTCCTGGACATCTATATGGTAATCTTGTCTGTCTTGTAGCCATCAAGAATATCCCGCGTGGATACTAGTGCGGGCATCTAGAAATGGGTACATGTACACCAACTGGTCAGTAGTAAAAATCGTTGAGTACAAACCTATGTTGGGGACTAAATCTTTTTTAACCCTTTCCCAAACGGCAAAATGTTAGGGTGATCCATTTCAAAAACTGCTACAGATGACAAAATGAATGTTATTAAAGATAGGATTCGTGTAAAATATGGCATAGAAAATATTGAGACAAAAGGAGAAACTGCTGGTTATCAGCAGTTTCTTCTTTTGCTTCAATGTTTTCCCCAAGCCTAATCTATTAGGGACGTCAAAACCAGGTCTTGTTTGGGAAAGGGT
Source organism: Fragum sueziense (assembly GCA_963680895.1). NCBI lineage: Eukaryota > Metazoa > Mollusca > Bivalvia > Cardiida > Cardiidae > Fragum > Fragum sueziense. The sequence continues at coordinate 23,922,065 of OY804599.1, read as the reverse complement.
AAAGGGGACCCATACAAGATTATCCAAAATATAAACGGTTAGCAGAATACAAAAACTATTGTACAAATTGTTCCATCTGAGAGGGTAGATCGTTTCTGTCTAGAGTACATTAGCATAAGACATAGCGATGTACCCCAAAACTACCCATGGTCTAGGTACCATGAGATGGATTTTAAGATATAAATGGTTGATTTTCTGTTTTCAATAACATTTTGTCTTCTGCAGCTCATTTCAATTTGGGAAAGCATAAAACTTTGTCGTTTACAAAATGATTCCGAATTATTGGTAAAAACAGTATTCATAAGAGCTCGATTTATAGACAGCCCGGCTCATTTATTCCTAACAAGTATTCTGTATAAACTAGAATGACACACCGCCAGTGTGACAGAAAATTGCAATTCCGAGAAAATGAAAATAATGCAAATTTCAGCCAAACCCGTTAAAAGTGGGATGTCACCGCCCAAAATGAATTGAGGCTTCCAGAAAATTACAGAAAAAATATCAGACTTGGGCGGGAGAAATTTTTATGGAGAAATTTTTCATTTTCTGTATTTAATTTTGTTTCTCCCCATTTTGATGGATGTTTTGGGTCCGGTATAAATACGCTATAACTCCCTTCAACTTAGAAGTGATTTTCGTCTTTTTTATTTAAATTAAAGACTGTTTTTCCCGAGTCTCATAAATTTTGCAGTTCAATTTGATCGATTTTAGCAATAACATTGTATTTTTTTCTTTTCTTTTCTTTGAAGAAATGTTTCATGTCAAAACAAACGCTTGTCGGTCAAATTACTCATTCCAACAATTCAAAACTGAAACAGTATATTCTAGATGCAACTTTTAACAAATTCTTACAGCTTTAGCAACGGGTTCGAACCCGCGTAAAAGGAAATGTAGAAAATGCTAAATATCAGCATTTACTTCTTTTATCTTGATCCTTTTTTCCAGGCCTTATTTAAATGCTTGGCTTGTTCGAGAAATGTTACAACATATCGTCGGCTACGTTCGAAAACGTCGTAGCTACAGTTTGTTTAAGCTGTAGTTACGACATTTTTAACGTTACCGACGATAGACTGTTAACTTTATCGATATTTTGTAAGAAAATAATGAATATCGATCACTTATTTCAATCGATAGTGATCGATTACCGATTTTTTCTTAAATATGCATTGTTGAAAAGCTATCTTTCTAAATCGATTGTGTTTCATATGTTAAAATCTCGGATGATTCATTTTATTACTTCTTAATTGTGATGAACGATCATGTAGTGTTACTAAATTCAAATTGATTTTTGCTTTTTTTTACCCTTTTCTTTTTAAACCGTTTCGGTTGATTGTTAAAAAGTTATAAGAAACTGAGATCTCAACAAACGATACACTTTTTGAGAATATGCATCATATAGATAATCAAAGTACTGAAAGTACTGTTGGGAAGCAAATTTGTCAATAATGTAGGCCTGTCAAGAAGTAGAGTACTTTGAGTAGGTACTTTGATTATCCATTTGAATACCTAGTCTGGTTCCCTGTCGTACTATGTATTTTAACGCAGTATTAGGGGCAGGTAAGTCAGACTATTTGAATACCTTGAATACTTTGATTCGTAAAGTACTTTAATTAGGTACTTTGATTATCCAGAATACCTTAAATTGAATATTTAATTCTATGCTGGAGTTGTATCTTTTTTTTAGCACAACTTCATGCATATTTTAACATAAAATAAAAATAGTGAGGAGGACCGGAAACTGTTGTGTGGTATGCAGAGAATGGTAAAGTGCAGAGACATGTGGCTGCAAAGAGAAGCAAATTTTGCAAAATGTGCTTCCAAAAACGTCCTTTTTAATGAGATAATTTTATAGATTAATAAGGGAGTGCAATCGATAAAGTAAATATTACAAAAAAGGAGAGAACATGTCTATTATTACACTGTAAATGTTGAAGGAAAATGCATAAAATACTGGCAATCAGATTTCATCTTGCTTTATCCTTTCCTCTAGCCCCCTCTCTAGTAAGATCCAGGAATTGTACGGTTAAAAGTGACAATGGAATAAAAGACAATTTACTGATATGTTTTTTTTATACCAAGATCTTCCCTCAAATCCCTGTCAAAGCTGAGAACATTCGTGCAAAGTGCAAACACTTTTAAAGAAAATATATCACGGCATTCAAAAATACTTTGCACGAATGTTCTCAACTTTGAGAGGAATTTGAGGAAAGATAATGAAATCAAAATAGACCGGAGAGTATGACGTATTGAATGGCACATATCTCAATGTCGAGTGTTAAGTATTTGATTCAAAATTTGAGAAAAATGTATACTTACCGAGTGTTTTTGTTTACAAACGTTAGGAAAGCATATCATAACAAAGGCACGTGATTGCCGCCTGTGAGACAGGGTACTAATGAAATGAATACGGAATATCGTTTAGCTTGACCATGCGTATTTCTACAAAACGTGTGCTTCTTTTTGAATAAATTTGTGAACCATCACGCTAAAAGGGACCTTATTGGATGTGTGAAAAATATCGACCCTGGTCAGTCTGCGCAGTCCGCGCAGCCAGACTATGGCCAACACTTTTCACTTCTATGTAATTTTCTAAATCCAAAATGTTTCCTCTATCTTACTGTATGTTCATTTTTAAATCGTGCTGGGAACCAGCATGATTTATATTTACTGCAAATCCGACTGCCGATATGTTGAAAAATACTGCAAAGCTATCCTTATCCGCTTAGCAATGTCTTCGAGCCAAACTATGTGTTTTCAAGCACCGAAGAAACGGACCTTTCAGTCACAATCTACAAACTTTTTTTTATCTTATTTACTTTTACGACAAATAAAGAAGAGGCTAATACAAAATTTGATATAATTTTCGCTTTTTAGTAATTACCAGTTAGTATTTTCAGTGTTTATAACAAGCTTTTCGGTTGAGTAAAGGAGTTAAACGTACAATAGGTTAACTGTATAATACATTTGTAGCAGTTACAATATTACTGCTCTGATTTTTCAACAAACCAATCAGTTGGACACATTACATTTTTCCCTTTATCCGCTGAGCACCGTGTTCGAGCCAAACTATGTGTTTTCAAACACCGAAGAAACTGCCTTTTCAGTCACAATCTACAAACTTTTTTCTATCTCACTTACTTTTGCGAAAAATAAAGAAGAGGCTAATACAAACTTTGATGTATTTTTCGCATTTAGTAATTACCAGTTAGTGTTTTCAGTGTTAACTTTTCGGTTGAGTAAAGGAGTTGAAACGTACAATAGGTTAACTGTATACTACATTTATTGCAGTTACAATATTACTGCTCTGATTTTTTTCTCTGTCATTTACAGTGGTAGGGCTGACAACCAATCAAATTTGTTATGATTATCACGTGGGTTAGCGCAGGACACTTACATTTTGCGTGTTATCCGCTGAGCTATGTGATAAAGGCAAACACCGCAGAAACTGCCTTTTCAGTCACAATCTACAAATTTTTTCTGTACCATGCACTTTTGCGACAAATAAGGAATAGGATTATACAAAATTTCATGTAATTTTCGTTTTTTAGTAATTACCAATTAGTATTTTTAGTGTGTCTTTCAAGCTTTTCGGTTGAGTAAAGGAATCCAACTGTAAAAAATAGGTTAACTGTGTAATAAATTTGTAGCAGTTACAATATTACTACTTTTTGTTCTCGAGCGGCCATTGAACTGACAACCCTAAAACACATTTTATCTTTCCCAAACGACAAGAATTTAGGGTCTTACAATTTGGAAGCTGCTACAAACTACAAAAGGCATGTTGTTATAGATAGATTTTGTGTAACACATAAAATATTGAGACAGGAGAAACTGCTGGTTATCAGCAGTTTCTTCTTTTGATTCAATATTTTCCCAAGCATTAATTTTCCACTAGGGACGTCAAAACCAGGCCCCGTTTTCTCGAAAAAAAACTTAAGTACATTCTCATGAGAAGATGCTCAACTTCAAAGGGATACTCTCCAACGTTGAACGGTATTCGATTGAAGTTCACGTGGATTTCGTGCGATTTGAGCACGGTGCTCAGATTTGAGCATGAGAATGTACTTAAGTTTTTTCGAGAAACCGGGGCCAGGTCTTTTTTGGGATAGGGTTAAAAACCTCAACAATTTCCTGTCAAACTGGTCAAAGTTACATTCCATTCATTTCGGGATCACAAAAACATCTTGTTTTTACTTTGAGCCAATTATTGAGCTAAATTGAAGCAACTACAAATGAGCTAAGGCTCTGAAAAAATAACAACATTGTGGCATTTTAGACAATGGTTGACCAACATCACTTCTAAATGAGTGCCGCAATGATTATCACACAAGTAAACATTTAGAGTTTTATTTTCAGATACTGAAAATAAAACCTAAGAATATCAAGGATGAATAATTTGCTTATGCCAATCTTGATCTGGGTCCATCTGGTCTGAAATGCCACATTGGTCCTATATCTACACCCAACCCTACTGTATAGATTGTTCTGTTTATTGATAGATTAATGATTTGATATTGAGACAAATATTGATGCTAGGTTACTATATGTATACCCTTTCCTTAACAGTAAATTGAAATGCATCCATTCTCAAATGTTGGGTATGATTGCAAGACAGATCATAAATCAAAGAAAAATTCTGATTATCTACATTTTATATTCTCTTTTTTCCTTCATGTTATCCAATCTTTTAAAATAAGGGTCGACTAAATTTGTCTTGTTCAGGAAAGGTTTAAGTTTGTATTTTGTTAGTTTTTTTTAATATTTTGTTAACTTTTTCTTTACAAGTATAAAAAAATCAAAAAGTATTTTATGTTGTTATCTTTTATCCATGTTACTCTCCAAAATCAAGATATATTGGTCTCTGGATTTTGTTATTCACAAATAAAGCTTGTTATAGCTCACAATAAATGAACTGGTAGATCAATTCTAGCTATTAACTATTAGCTAGAGATGCTCTGCCAGGTCATTATATGGTTGCATATTTGTTCACAAGAGATCACTGAGGGCTGGAAGTGTTGTTCTATGATAATAATCTCTTTAAAACATATCTTTTGGGCCGTGGCCTTGGCGCAGTTGATAACGCACCTGACTCAAGCCATACACTTAAAGACACTTCTAACGCAACACTTACCTTTTTGGTAATAACTTGATATTTAACCAACCATTCTTTTTCAAATTTTCAACGAATTTAATTCATTCATAATTGCATAATATCTGTTATTTTCATAAAGAAACATTGAGTAGAAATGAACAAATTTGCAGTGCATATAATATGACTTGAAAAAAAAAAAGTCGCAAAAAAGCTGTGCGAGCTGATAAAGAAAATTCATGTTATTCAGGCCCGTATGAAGCAATTTCATATTGGGGTGGCTGAAGCCCATGAGTGTGGATATTGGGGGGCTAAATTGGATTTTCCATACATTTTCAGTGTAAAATAAGGAAAATTTGGCATTTTGAGCAACAATATGGAGGCTAAGACCCCCCCAGCCCCGACTGTTCCTACGGGCCTGTTGTTAATGTAACAGCAGTAAAGTTTATGACTTTATGCTAACATTTTAGTGTGTCCGTCATGAACCTAAGTGACACGAAGACACACCCTTCTCATTGATAAAGCATAATTGATGGTGAATCTTTGCGGGATCATTCTCAACTCGTCCCTATTAAGTTCCTGTTGCAGTTGTTGAAAATTTCTTGGGGCAAAAGGGCGTAAAGCTAATGTCTGGTAACAAATTCAATGATTTTGTGCAATGCTGACACGTACAAAACATTAAACAAAATAGGTGCGACTGAATTCTAGTATTGCATCGCACATGATAGCATGTTATCAAATCTTATGAATCAGTGATATGAGTTTTGAGCATGATATGGTGACGCTGCTTTGATGCTATTGAATTCTGCAATTGCTTGGGGTTTTGTGACTTCATATTTGAGTCTTAGTGAAAAACCTAAATAAATTTTATGTTCGGATCAGTCGATTTACTTGAAACTTACAGAAAATATGTAAACGTAATTGATTGATATTTGCTGAAAATTTCATGAAATATACTGCATTATTTATTTAGTTATGATGAAAAATGTAACTGTTGCGTTGGAAGTGTCTTCAAGTATAGTTATGAGATTTTATGGCAACACTTACGAAATATTGATTGTTTGTCCGATATTGCGCCATGGTTAATTGGATAAAATCGTTCCATATTGTGTTCTATCTTTTAGTTCTCTTTTTCAGTCCACTGGACTAAGGCTTGATAATTTTGTTGAAATTTCTTGTGCAATTTTGGCATCTCTACTGTTACTGTGCCTAAAGCGCAGTTGGTAGCATGTCGGATAATCAATCTTAGTAGTAGCCTACTGGGTTCAATCCCCGAGTTGAATAAAAAAAAAATTGTGACACATCTCTCACAATTTAAGGGATATAATTCTGTAAACTACAGTTTGATGAGCTGACGATGTCCCTGAAAAGATAGAATGTTATGACAAAAAACTCCAAATTTGAGCCATTTTGATTGACGAACTATTACACTATCCCAGCCCTTGATGGTATCTGTGCTGCCCGCCGTCTTATGTCTGCTTTCTCAGTTCTGGTTTGTTCAATTTATCAGTGATGCACGATTTACAGTGCTGACAGCACTTTGATTCGCATACGGGATCTGGTTGACCTGTACTGGGTCTGATAAGTCTGTCAAAATTTAGACTTTTTGAGTTCCGATAAGGTCCCTTTTAGCGTCACGGGTCACTAATATCAACTCATCAGTACGATCAATTTCAATCAAGATCGAACCTGCGACCTCTAGAATGAATGAAATACCTCTAACACGCACACGTGTTGAAAGCAGGCCTATATTATGAATGAGCCAGGATCTGGAAAAACGTCCCTTATAGCATTTTTAAAAATTGGGTTTGAAGATCAGCCTGTTGTCTAATGCAGTCCAATATTCATCCATGCTGTTCACTTTAAGTCACTACAGGTCACGAGGAAGCTATTAGAGAAAAACGAGAATCCTGATCAGATTGTGCGTATGCACAGGCTGATCTGGATCTATGTTGGGCTCAAAAGCCTTACGGGACGTTTTTCCAGATCCTGGCTCAAATATCTTTTTTCAAAATGCGTGTTCAATAGAATACTGAAATCGAAGCACAGACCAGGTATGATCGGTTTATTCACAAAAACTAATTATTCTTAATGACTATTGATGGGCCTTATTTTTCCCAATCCCGTTATATTTTCAAATTGGCCATAATTCAACAAAATGCATTATGCTATCTATCACTGAAATGTGTCTATGATCATCCGCTCGGCCCTCGTCACCTTAACCCTTTCCCAAGCAATAAATAGGTATTTACGTCATTGTCATAATGATTGATTGATTGATCGATTGATTACTTATGGCATTTTATTGAATAAATGATACTATAGTTAACCTATTCCTGCAAGGAGACGCCTTTTGACTCCCCCATGAGAAAAGGCTTGGGAAAACATAGTGGAAAATGAAGAAATTGTTTGTGACAAACAATTTCTTCATTTTCCACAATGTTTTCTAACCCAAAATTAAAAGATTCTTAAAATTCCATCATCTTTAAGTTATGGTCTGCAACAACTTTCAAATTTGAACAGTCCAAAATTTTGCCGTCTGGTAGGCCTAAAGAGATAAACTATGTAAAAATGCTCTCTCCCGTCTGTTGAACTATAAAGGGCCGTTTTCACGGAAAAAAGACACAGAAAATACGTAAATGCTATTTTTATGTAATATCATTTTCATAAATGTTTTTTTTTTCTTTTCTTTTTAGATAGGCCTATATTTTTACGGGGATAGTCATAATGGGCTTGGTTGCAAATAGTTGGTCACTGCATCAAAACTGCAAATAAAGGATTTTGGATACGGAAAGAGATTAACATGGTGCATACATACAGTCTCGTCAAGATCTATTTTGTTCTCGTATTGGGAAGCAAATTTTGCAAAAAAAATTTGCTTCTCTTTGCAGCCGCCTTTCTATGCACTCTACCGTTCTCTGCATACCACACAAATTATCTAATCAAATTAATCTACGAATCAAAGTATTCAAGGTATTCAAATGGATAATCAAAGTACCTAATCAAAGTACTCTACTTCTGGACAGGCCTACATAAGCCTATATTAACAAATTTGCTTCCCAACAGTACTTTCAGTACTTTGATATCTTCTTCATTATCTGTAGTAACTTTCGAAAAGCTATATGGGTTTGAACAGACGGAATTAAGGTACAACAAGCGTAATGTGGCCATTTTAAGATTTTAAAAAATCGGATTTTTTTTCGAGCGTCGTCGTTCCGCATCCGAACCTAGTCGGGCATGGTCGTAAACATTTGGCGATGGAAATTTCCACCACCGAATGTTTTCGACTTCGCCCGAATAATTCCGACGTCGCGCGAATCTTATCAGGGGCAGACTACCTTAAGGTGCAGATCAGTCATGCCCCAGTTTTACCAAAAATGTTATAGAGATGCTAAGAGAGATAATGATGAATCTTGACCAGACTATGAGATTGTGCAGGCTGATCTTGATTCATGTTGGTCTCAAATCGAGGGTCATTGCAAAACTATTGTAAGTGCCAGTATTTATTTATGCACTTACAATAGTGTTGCTCTGACCCCTCGAAATGGCCTTTACAGATCTCGGCTCATTCTTTCTGCATTATATAAAATGACACAATAACATTTCTAGGCAAAACATCTATCTGTCGTCCTTTGAAGACAAAATATTTCATTTTCATCTATCAAGCACGAAGAGCGTAAATCTATCTAAAGTAGGTAATAACAACGTCAAAGAAACCAAACAAGTTGCTTAACTTTTATGGCGCAATATTTTCCATCTCATCTCCGAGAAAAATACATTATGGAACATGCAGAAAGGGGCCTTTTACGAAATATGGAAATATCGACTGTGGTCAGAGCAAATGTTTTGCTATTTGCATATTAACAACCTGTTAGATAATCGGTTTTGTGTACTAAACTTTTTCCCAAATAATAATTTTTTATCTATTTTTGACGTTAAAGGAAAACGACAATTGCTTGTAATATCTCCTCTCATCCTGCTTTACATGCTGTACAATACAATACGCGTGGATACAGTTGGTGGGATGGCGTTGTTGAAACATCGTGGATCCTTTTTTTCTTTATAAATTATTCATTTGGTCATTGGTAATTACTCAATCTTAAAGTTGACCAGGGTCGATGCTGCCCCCCCCTCCAAAATTGTGAAAGCCTGACATTGCATTACAAAATTAATATTGGTAACATTTATTGTGTTGTCTGTGCGTTCTTTTTTAAATTTGGGTCATTCAAGACGTGAGTCCTTTATACAAAAGAATAGTCATTTTATTTATAAGACAATCAAGCATGCTTTCCTTAAAAGATATACTATTTTGGCATTTTCCATAACGTTCCCTTTATACATGTTGAGTCAAATATGGTTCCCCCTTGTGATCCATCAATCCAGGAGAATTTAACAAATCCGTCAAAATGATTCCGAAAAATCTGACCCTAGCTGAGCGGAAGCCCTCCCATATTGAGACCTCTAGCGGGAAATATGCTCATTGACATTAAATCTGTTAATAAAGCGCGATCGCATGCCGGGAGATTGACGTCTTGCGAGATGAAGAATAAAAGTTATTGCAAAACGGCATCATAATAAATCAGAGGCTTTCACCGAAGTCTTAATCACTGAGACGATTGTTTCATATTTAACCCTTTCACAAACAGCAAAATTTTAGGGAAATCAAATTTGAAAGCCGCTACGACAAAATAGATGTTGATAACGATAAGATTTGCGTAAAATATTGCACAGAAAATATTGAGGCAAAAGGAGGAACTGCTGGTTATCAACAGTGTCTTCTTTTTTCGCAATATTTTCTCAAGTTTTTTTTTTTTCAATTAGGGGCGTCAAAACCAGGCCTTGTTTTGGAAAAAGATAAAGGGGAAGAGAAAAAAGTTTAATGCCAGATTAGAAATTGGACGTATTTTTACGGATTGATATAACCTCGGAAAGATTTGTTTTGCTTTATTGGCTGGATTCAATCACAATTTCCTTTGTTTCATGTTTTATCCTTTCACAACCATACATGTTTGCTTATTATTTATAATTCACATAAAAAGTGAACACAAACATGCGAAATTTAAACAAAGTTTTGTTTGTCATAATACTTTTTAGATAGAAAAAGACAATTATTCATATGGATAGGTTAAAGAAATTGCACTGATGTTCATCGCTCCGAGACTGGCACGTTCCATGTGTCAATGCAGCTTGCCTCAGTTTTTTTTATATAAAGAAAATATCAGCGACGACTTTTGATATCATTTTATTTACCCATTGTTACAACGCGTTTTGTAATAAACCTGCAAATTGTAATAAGTATTACAAAACGCGTTGCGATGACATGAAATGTAATAAAATTCTGTACAACGCGTTATGTAATAAAGTCGCATTATGTAATAACTTTTATCACCGACCCAAAATTCGTTCAAAACTTGATGCCGTTAATTGAGTGAGAAGGAAGAAGGCATGAAAATGGCGATTTCGACATTATTTTCTAGACAAATATTAGAAGATCATAGTGAGAAAACGAAATTTTGATATCGACAATTGCCACTTTTTTATCACATTTCTAACTGTATATTGATTCCAATAAGTTACGTTTTTCCATTATATTGTTAGAAATTGATTACGGAAAATTTGAAAAATGTTTATTACAAAATGCGTTGCGATGTCATGAAATGTAATAAAAATTATGTACAACGCGTTTTGTAATAAAGTTGCAATATGTAATAACTTTTATTCACCGACAAAAATTTCGTTCCAAACTTGATGCCGTTGATTGAGTGAGAATGTTGAAGTCAAGAAAATGGCGATTTCAACACAATTTTCTGTGCACATCTTCTAAGATTATAGTGAAATATGAAATTTTGATATAAAAAACTGGCTCCTTTTATAAATTTCTAACTGTATATTGATTCAAATAAGTTATTTCTTATCATTATAATGCAAGAAATTGATAATGAAAAAGTTGAAAAAGTTTATTTTAAAACGCGTTGCGATAACATGAAATGTAATACAATTTTGTACAACGCGTTTTGTAATAAAGTTGCAATATGTAATAACATTTTTTCACCGACGAAATTTTCCTTCCAAAATTGATGCCGTTGATTGAGTGAGAGTGTTGAAGGAAAGAAAAGGGTCGATTTCAACATAATTTTCTATGCACATGTTCTAAGATCATAGTGGAAATATGAAATTTTAATATAAAAAATGGCTCCATTTATAAATTTATAACTGTATATTGATTCAAATAAGTTATTTCTTACCATTATAATGCAAGAAATTGATAATGAAAAAGTTGAAAAAAGTTTATTACAAAACGCGTTGCGATGACTTGAAATGTAATAAAATTTTGTACAACGCGTTATGTTATAAAGTCGCAATATGTAATTAACTTATTTCACCGACCCAAAGTTCGTTCAAAACTTGATGCCGTTATTTGAGTGGGAATGAAGAAGGCATGAAAATGGCGATTTTGACATCATTTTCTAGGCAAATATTCAAAGATCATAGCGAGAAAACGAAATTTTGATATCGACAAATGTCACTTTTTTTTATCAAATTTCTAACTGTATATTAATTCAAATAAGTTACCTTTTATCATTTTATTGCTAGAAATTGATTACGGAAAATTTGAAAAATGTTTATTACAAAACGCGTTGCGCTGCCATGAAATGTAATAGAATTATGTGCACCGCGTTTTGTAATAAAGTTTCAATATGTAATAACTTTTTTCGCCGACGAAAATTTCCTTCCAAACTTGATGCCGTTGATTGAGTGAGAAGGTTGAAGGCAAGAAAAGGGTCGATTTCAACATGATTTTCTATGCACATGTTCTAAGATCATAGTGAAAATATGAAATTTTGATATAAACATGCCTCATTTTATACATTTCTAACTGTACATTGATTGAAATAAGTTATTTCTTAACATTATGATGCAAGAAATTGATAATGAGAAAGTTGAAAAAGGTTATTACAAAACGCGTTGTGATGACATGAAATGTAATAAAATTCTATACAACGCGTTATGTAATAAAGTCGCAATATGTTATAACTTTTTTCACCGACCCAAAGTTCGTCCAAAATTTGATGCCATTAATTGAGTGGGAATGAAGAAGACATGAAAAAGCCAATTTTGACATCATTGTCTAGGCAAATATTCAAAGATCATAGTGAGAAAACGAAATTTTGATATCGACAAATGTCACTTTTTTTATCAAATTTCTAACTGTATATTAATACAAATAAGTTACCTTTTATCATTTTATTGCTAGAAATTGATTACGGAAAATTTGAAAAATGTTTATTACAAAACGCGTTGCGATGCCATGAAATGTAATAAAATTATGTGCACCGCGTTTTGTAATAAAGTTTCATTATGTAATAACTTTTCACCGACGAAAATTTCCTTCCAAACTTGATGCCGTTGATTGAGTGAGATGGTTGAAGGCAAGAAAAGGGTCGATTTCAACATAATTTTCTATGCACATGTTCTAAGATCATAGTGAAAATATGAAATTTTGATATAAACATGCCTCATTTTATACATTTCTAACTGTACATTGATTCAAATAAGTTATTTCTTATCATTATGATGCAAGAAATTGATAATGAGAAAGTTGAAAAAGGTTATTACAAAACGCGTTGTGATGACATGAAATGTAATAAAATTCTATACAACGCGTTATGTAATAAAGTCGCAATATGTTATAACTTTTTTCACCGACCCAAAGTTCGTCCATGAAGACATGAAAAAGCCAATTTTGACATCATTGTCTAGGCAAATATTCAAAGATCATAGTGAGAAAACGAAATTTTGATATCGACAAATGCCACTTTTTTTTATCAAATTTCTAACTGTATATTGATTCAAAAAGTTACTTTTTATCATTTTATTTCTAGAAATTGATTACGGAAATTTTGAAAAATGTTTATTACAAAACGCGTTGCGATGCCATGAAATGTAATAAAAATTATGTACAACGCGTTTTGTAATAAAGTTGCAATATGTTATAACTTTTTTCACCGACACAAATTCCATTCAAAATTTGATGCCGTTGATTTAGTGGTAATAAATACAATATGTAATAACCATTTTCACCGACCCATAATTTTGTACAAAGTTTGATCTTACAATATTTGCCTATAAACAAAATCGAAATTGCCTTTTTGTGATGACATAAAGTTGCAATATACAATAAAGCTTTTCACGGAACCATGATTTTGTTCCAAACTGCATGCCGTTGATTGACAGCATGAAAAGGGCGAGTTCGACATCATTTTATGCAAATAGTCTAATATTGTTGGGAAAATATGAAACTTGATGTTTACAAATGCCTTCTCTTTACCAAAGTTCTAACTGTATACTAATTCAATTACTTTTTATCAGTGGTAAGAAAGATATTTATTATAGAAAAGTCCGAAAACAGTTTATCACAAAACGCGTTGGGTGACATGAACTGTAATAATATGTACAACCAGATATGTAATAAAGTCACAATATGTAATAACTTTTTTCAACGATCGATAATTTTCTTAAAACTTGATGTCGTTTATTAAGTGGACCTGTCCAAAAGAGTTTGGAAGTTGACCGGACAATAATCATTGTTCGATCGCGATATTTTTGTGACGCAAACATTGGTTTTCTGTTAGTGTGAAGCTTACCAACCACGTCAAGGTCGAAAACCGCTGGCAGGTTTTTTTTTGTTTTTTTTTTCTTATTTATTTTTTTCTCCATGTGTACACATATTATTTACCACGACTTAATCCCTTGTTTGCTCCTTCGTGTTATTATAAGGTAATTTACAACATGTCTTGGCACAATACTGAAATCTATTGGGTGAGTACATTGCAGTACGAGGCTATATTTGGAAGAGCGGATATGCGAGTCTAAATATAGACTGGTTCTGCAGTGTACGAATCTTATATGATTCAGTATTGTACAAAGACATGTTTAATTACCTCTATACTTCACACCATGTTTATTCACACAAAACTTGACAAATATTATTTTTGTATAAAAACGTTAGATCTAGATCTGATTACTTTTAGATATAAGTCCGAAGACGTGAAAAATGCCCCTGTGTCACGAAAAGAATATTATCGGCTTCATTTTTATTAGGTCGAATTATATGGCATCTGACAATTAATCTATATTTATCGATTTATGTTTGTCTCAAAAGGTTTAATTGGCTGTCAAAGGATAGAGCGAAATGTACACGAAACTTATCATATAGACTATATAACGCGTCATGCGAAAATCAACAATGAAAATATTGAGAGAAAATGAGAAATTGCTGATAATCAGCAAATAACATTAGGCCTATCTCTTTTTAAGTGTTTTCTATAAGGGAAATCTAAACCAGACATTGTTTGGGAAAGGATTAATTGCAAATGAAATGCGCTTCAAAATTATTTTGAAAATAGCTATATTTACCCTTTACAATAACAATAACCAAAAAATCATCTCTTTTACCATGATATGGATTCTAATGTACTGTAGCCTCGATTTGGGGGAAAATCCGTATCAGTACGGCTTCAATGGATATTTGGTGGTTCCAATCGGTGCTTGGTACAATATAGCCTCTTTGAACTTTAGATCGTGAATTTCGTGCGTCCACGCAATTATTTCGCGCGTACACCACGGCACTGTTTATTGATCAAATGAGGCGATTTAAAGGGTACCAATCGAGGCAGTTGATTTCGCTGCATATGAGAAGAAATTTGCTTATTAAACAGTATTTCATATACGATCCTTTAAACTTGATTGGTTTCACAGTTTAATTATTACGCTGATTCTTGGATTGAGAAATATCGATTTTCGAAAAAATAATGATCGATCATTTTCGTTAATTGCTACGGTGTGACGTTAAATCATGGCTTGACTCCATCCCCAATCACAGGTGAAGTGTGCGAATTTTCTGTCATAAAGCGATGGCAATAGAATCTATCGGAAAGCATTCAAATGCGTTGTGGGATGTTACTTTGTGACAGAAAAGTCGTGCCTTAACTGTGTCAGAAATCTCAGGCTTACAACAGTTTGACGTCACACGGCCCAGCATAAAAATTTTCAAATTTTGTCATTCCGGAAAGATCGGAAAAGACATTTAAAAGACGAAATAAGAACACTGTTCGTGTTTTACAAATAGCATAACTATGACACTTGCTTATTAGAAAGGTGTTCTTGTCGGAGGAAGGGTTTAACTTTACCAGTCAGCGGACTCGTTGATTGGTTTACACTTTTTGTGTGTGAAATAAACTTCTTTTAACGTATACAACCCATCATTAGCACCAAAGAGCCAGAGGTGAAATTTGAAGGTGCAATTTATTCCTAAACTGTGTTACATTTCCATTCCTAAATACAAATATAAGCATTTTGAACGGTTTAGAGTTTTGAATTAGTGCATTCTAATGGGAATATTTGATAAAACAATTACCTCCCTTGTATATGAATATAGAGTAAAATATTATTTGTAAATTATTTTTTGTTCTTGAAGCATAATCTTGTAATCCGGCATGGTGAATCAACTGATGTGAAGTGTATTTACAAGTCTGTGTACTTTGATGCATTTTGTATGGCTAGAAATTGGAGTTTTTAATGATGGGTCATACATACCTTAACATACACCTATATATTCTATATTGTGTCATACATCGTTTACATCATTAATGAGAAAGAGTAAGTTGTAAACAGTTATCCCTGATTTTTACAGACAGAATATAGGTGTACATGCTAATATAGAGTTTGATTGAGAAATGAAAATAAGAGGACAAACATGGCCATGCATTGTTCACCTGGATGGGTTTTGAGACAAACAAAATACAAAATTCCAGAGTTCTATAGATTCTTTGCTGAATAAAGATGATATTCCAAACAATTCTGACAATGCTTGAGCCAAAAGTTGGACACCCAGAGCAAAAGGAGGGAAATCATGAGATATTCATGGGCAAAAGTACAGTCCATAATTTGTTTTCGCAATATCTTTACATGTGTTATAGTGAATCTTAGTATTGTTTCCCAGTTCCTAACATACCCTTTTCGTGACCTGGTTTTCATCAACATGGACGTAAAATCTTCATGATATTTTCGATATCATTATGGTTTAACCCAGTGATATGGATTTTGACCTCTTATTATGGTCTAGACATCGTCAAGATAAACTTTCTAAAAACGTTATTGATCAGCAAACGAAAGTTCCTTGCCGTTCAAGAATGAGCTTTGATGAGCTGTTTAAAATGTCTAATCCATCAAGCTAATTCATGGAGTTTTCCAACGTTCTCTGTCTTCAACATGTTTCAGATCGGAAACATACCAACAAAATTATTCAAAATGTTCTTAAATGTGTCTGGTGATTCGCACCGTAAGAAGAGAACCAAATAACGAAATGTAATTAGGTTTTCTTCTTCTAACAAGATTGTTTCTTTTTCAATGTCAAGTATAATATATGCATGGTGTAAGACAACATCATTCATAAACAAATTTATACAAAAAGCGTATACAATCTGTATAGCATGTGTAACTAAAATCTAATTTTAAAACGCTTTATGAACGTAAAATGTCGTAATTTCGATATCATTATGGTTTGAGTCAGTGATATGGATTTTGACTTCTTATGAATCAATTTCTATGTGGTATAGATATCGTCAAGATAAACTTTCTGAAAACGTTATCTGAAATCGACCCCTTTCTTGTCTCAACATTCTCACTCAATCAACGGCATCAAGTTTGGAAGGAAACTTTCGTCGGTGCAAAAAGTTATAACATAATGCTACTTTATTACATAACGCGTTGTACAGGATTTTATTACATTACATGTCGTCGCAACACGTTTTGTAATAAACTTTTTTCAACTTTTTCATTATCAATTTCTTGCATTATAATGATAAGAAATAACTTATTTGAATCAATATACAGTTAGAAATTTATAAAAGGGGCCATTTTTTTATATCAAAATTTCATATTTTCACTATGATCTTAGAACATGTGCATAGAAAATCATGTTGAAATCGACCCTTTTCTTGCCTTCAACATTCTCACTCAATCAACGGCATCAAGTTTGGAAGGAAAATCTCGTCGGTGAAAAAATGTTATTACATAATGCAACTTTATTACTAAACGCGTTGTACATAATTTTTATTACATTTCATGGCATCGCAACGCGTTTTGTAATAAACATTTTTCAAAGTTTTCATAATCAATTTCTAGCAATATAATGAAAATAACGTAACTTTTTGGAATCAATATACAGTTAGAAATTTGATAAAAAAAGGTGGAATTTGTCGATATCAAAATTTCGTTTTCTCACTATGATTTTTGAATGTTTGCCTAGAAAATGATGTCGAAATCGCCATTTTCATGCCTTCTTCATTCCCACTCAATCAACGGCATCAAGTTTTGAACGAACTTTGGGTCGGTGAAAAAAAGTTATTACATATTGCGACTTTATAACATAACGCGTTGTACAGAATTTTATTACATTTCATGTTATCGCAACGCGTTTTGTAATAAACTTTTTTCAACTTTTTCATTATCAATTTCTTGCATTATAATGATAAGAAATTACTTATTTGAATCAATATACAGTTAGAAATTTATAAAAGGAACCATTTTTTATATCAAAATTTCATATTTCACTATGATCTTAGAGCATGTGCATAGAAAATTATGTTGAAATCGCCCTTTCTTTGTCTTCACCTTCTCACTCAATCAACGACAAAAAGTTTGGAACGAACTTTTCGTCGGTGAAAAAAAGTTATTACATTTTGCAACTTTATTAAAAAACGCGTTGTACATAATTTTTATTACATTTCATGGCATCGCAACGCGTTTTGTAATAAACATTTTTCAAATTTTCCGTAATCAATTTCTAGCAATATAATGATAAAACGTAACTTATTGGAATCAATATACAGTTAGAAATGTGATAAAAATGTGGCATTTGTCGATATCAAAATTTCGTTTTCTCACTATGATCTTCTAATATTTGCCTAGAAAATAATGTCGTAATCGCCATTTTCATGCCTTCTTCCTTCCCACTCAATTAACGGCATATAGTTTTGAACGAACTTTGGGTCGATGATAAAAGTTATTACATATTGCGACTTTATTACATAACGCGTTGTACATAATTTTATTACATTTCATGTCATCGCAACGTGTTTTGTAATACTTATTACATTTTGCAGGTTTATTACAAAACGCGTTGTAACAACCCATGGCAGTAAGTATGTCGTAGTAAATGGGTCAAAAGTCTATATAGAGCGTACACGCATAAAATATACAAGTCGATGCATATATTTTCAACTGCTCGCGTAAATTTTATGCGTAAATATGCGCGTCGACGCATAGAACTTACGCGAGCAGTTGAAAAAATGTGCGTCGACGTGTAAATTTTACGCGAGCAGGAGTAAAAAATGTGAAACCGAGGCTGGCAAATGGGAGAGGCGGTTAGGAACCTTTCCGTTTATACCATAAAATTGATGGATGAAACGAAGGATCTGATTGGTTAATAGATAAAATACGCGTCGACACGTATATTTACGCGAGCAGTTGAAAATTTACGCGTCGACGCATAAATTTTCAACTGCTCGCGTAAATTTTATACGTCGACGCGTAAATATACGCGTCGACGCATAGAATTTACGCGTCGACGCGTTTATTTTATGCGTGCACGCTCTAAATAGACTTTTGACCCATTTGGTACGCCATAAGTAAGGGAGCCTAGGACTATCCCAGTCTGACCAGGTTAAACTCGAAGTTCATGTAACATCTGAGAATCACCAGTTGGAGGTTACCTTCTTTGACCACGGGTTTTCCGAAAATATCTATTTTTATCTATCTAATAAAAAATCGTGTTGTGTATGATTTTCTATGACAAGGACGCGCAAACACGTAGTTTTGCACTAAAATGACAGGTCATCGTGGGATAGTTTTCGGTTTAAATCGTTTTCAGAATCTTTAAAGCGTTTATTTGATTGGCCAGAGGTAAAGTTAATTGAAGATGGCCCTTAACGGGATGGCCTCAGATGTCACTGAAAAGTTATCATCGGAGTTTAATCAGGTTGAGACCATCCTAGCCTTCTTTACTACTATCCATACTACGCATTTAAAAAAGAAAGAAAAAAAATGTGTGCTATGATTGTTTCGGAGACACTTCATATTTCTTTAAAAATTTAAGAAGTATAAACTCCAAGATCTCTTGGAGTCGGGGAAAAACCAAAACAAAAAAAAAATCAAAGTACTGAAAGTACTGTTGGAAAGCAAATTTGCTGATTATGTCTAAAGGCCTTTCTAGTTGTTAGCAATATGAATTACACGGAGTTGGATAAAAGTAATTAATTGAATTTGATTCTTTAGAAAGTTACGAAATACGAATTATGAAAGGATAATGTCTGTTCCATATCAGCAAAATATACTGAACAAAAGAGAAAACTTTACGCTGCAAGATTTCTTGTTTCTGAAAAAAGTATCGAACTAAAAGCCTGATTTTATTTTTACAATATTTCCATGGCATTCGGCAATCGTTTTGTCGAAGTTTCATTGCCTTGTCTCCTTTAATGTCAGAGTTACGGCCCTTAATGCATTTACAGCTAATTTCATCTAATGCCACATACGCGCGATAAACGATTCATTATTTTTACGGAATTGGTCATATCCGGGTTGCCAAAAAACCACAAAACATCTCTCTTATCACTTGTAGCAAGCTCTAAAATAAAGGTCTAATCTGTCAATTTTGTGAATTACCCCCCTTTGACATAAACAAATAGGGAATTTAAAATGTCGAATTATCCCAGCCGAAAACGACTATAAGGCATTCTAGCACTCTATATGTTCTCCTATACCCAATGTCATGTTCTGAAGTAGGTTTTCTTGTATTATAGACTAGTGCGACAGGTCACGGTTCATAAATCTATTTGATGTACAGGCCCGTAGGAACAGGGGGGGGGGGGCTAGGGGGGGGGGGCTAAGCCCCTCCAATGTTGGCCAAAAATGCCGAATTTTCTTGACTGTAAATCAAATAAAATAACCATCTTACCGGCTAT
This sequence comes from Fragum sueziense, assembly GCA_963680895.1. Lineage (NCBI taxonomy): Eukaryota > Metazoa > Mollusca > Bivalvia > Cardiida > Cardiidae > Fragum > Fragum sueziense. Next base: position 23,901,953 of record OY804599.1, on the reverse strand, counting down.
CAACGAATTCATTCAATTTCGTAGTTTTTGTTCCACTTAAAACTTCTCTTTATCACTGTATATTGAATGCACGTGTGCTTAATCGCTGTATATTGAATGCACGTGCGTCGTCATCGATTTCTCCGCATTTTGTGGGAGCCTCGTTTTGAAAATGTCGATTTGTTACTATTTTTAGTAACAATTCACATGTATACAATGTTAATTTCCCATAAACCCATTGTTTGCCTCCGGAAGTTAATCAGAGTCTTCTCTGATGAAAATTCGCTCTTCGATATTTGGATGTCGCTATTTACATCGGAGCGCTGTCCAATTCAAAAACAAAAGAAAATTCCGACACAAGTTATGTCGCTGTGTCGGAATTTTCTTTTGTGTTTGACTGGAACAGCGTTCCGTTGTAAATAACGACATCCAAGTATCATCGAGCGAATTTTCATCAGAGAAGTTTCGGATTACCGGAAGTGTTCTGCGGGTACGGACTAAAACATAAATGAAAGGAGTCTATACCCTAATTAGAAAGCATTTGATCTCTGAAAACTACATGTCTTACTTGCTAAAACATGTGTTCCGTCACTACTTTATCCCTTTCCCAAATAAGACCGGGTTTGACAGCCCGAAAAGAAAATGTTCGGGGGAATATTGGGATGAAAGAAGAAGCTGCTGATAATCAGAATTTTCTACTTTAACCTCGATATTGTCTTTGGTATTATCTACAAATAGTTCTAATTTTATCTAGGTATGTACCAATTTTGTCGTCTGCTACGGCTTTTTTTTATTTTGACCAATCTGAAATGTTTCTGTTTGGGAAATGGTTAACATACCAACAATGTAAATTGATTTGATTCTGTGTAGGCCTATTCATCTAGATCTAAATCCACGGTGGGTAACTCACATGACTCTAGGGAAGCGTTAAAACCGAAAAAATCGTCCGCTTCAAGGTATGTTTTGTTTAATTTCTCAGCTTATACCCTATTGATTTTGATGAGATAAAGTGCACGGAACGCGCCCTTGAGAGGGCTATTCCCGGCTCTAACTCACTCTGCTCCAAATCCAGTGGTTTCTTCAAACATTCGAGCCAAAGTGTTTGTAAGTGCAAAACGAAAGTGGGAAGCATTCACATGCACCGAAGAAAACTTTCGCTTGAATGTTTGAAGAAATCACGGGATCGGAGCAGAGTTACAAACGGGAATAGCCCTCTCAAATGCGCGTTCCGTGCACTTTATCTCGTCAAAATCAACAGAGTATAAGCTGAGAAATTAAACCAAACATACCTTGAGGCGGACGATTTTTTCGGTGTTAACGCTTCCCAAAAGTCACATGGGTTATCCACCGTGATATCTATAGATTAAAAAGTTAACACCGTTTTTTAAACCAAGTGGTGAAAGGATTGCTAGTCTGATTTCTATGCATTTTGAGCATACCATCACATATTCTGGTTTCCCAGATTTCTACTTTCGCTTTGAAATGCCTATAGCTACACGCGAATACTAGCAAGGCCTATTAGACAAGATGTCTATGTCATTAACCTCAAAATAACCACTTAGTTGATCAATCAATTATTGTGAACGCGATTAAATGCATGGCTTATCGAATATCATTGTTTAGTTTCAGACATTAAAACGTGTAAGAATTTGGGCATAGAAAGATTCTAACAATAGACGTGTCCTAGTTCCTATTTTTAGCGCTTGAAGTGGGTCGCATATTTCATAGTTCAGTAAACTTGACTGACCCATTTTCAACGAAAGATATTGGACTGGCTATTGAACCGTAATGAAAGGAAATTACTACGTGATCGTTTCTCCTCTTTTAACACATGTTTAATTGGATGTTTTATCATCGGTCACACAATTAAATATCTTGTGTACAACTATGGAATTCAATATTGAATATTCGAAAGGTTGTTCTTGTCATTGATCTTTGCTTTTGATAGAACTATTTATAGTGAGGAGGACCGGGAGATGTTGTGTGGTATGCAGAGAATGTTAAAGTGCAGAGAAGCACGACTGGAAAGAAAAGCAAATTTTGCAAATTTGCTTTCCAAAAACCAAAAAAAAAAAAACCGCATAAATGTATACTATTTAATCCTAAATGATTAGAGAAGGTATATTGATATTAGTTAAAGCATTTGAGAACATGATCCAATATTGTTCCCGTGTAAATTCACTATCTGTAGACGAGAGAAGCAAATGACTTGACCAGAAAGCACATAGACACAGTTCAAGTTCAGCATAGACCAGATCTAATTGAGCTGTGGACTTTATAATTGTAACATATGATAAACACGTATGGAATCAAAAGGTTAGCTATGACATGAAAAGCACGAGAACAAAATGAGAAAATACAGTTTTTTTTTTAAAAAAAATAATATTATTCCTTTCTTTCTGTGTCTTTTATGAGAGTCGTTAAAAAGGCTGGTTTGGAAGAGGGTTAATCAATCCATTGTTTTGTCATGTTGTCTGGTAATAGTCTGACACCCAGTCTCGTAGATTTCTTACAACAAGTTCGGTGTAAAACCAATATCCGTAATTTGGTTTATCCGAAAAAGGTGTAAATAAGTTTCTATTAGATATGAAGCACATAAAGGCAGACAAGATGTGGAGAAAATCCAAAAGCAGACGACTATCTTCAGCACCAATCAAGCAAACCGGCTACTTTTCAATAATATTAATTAAAACAACAAAGGAATAGGCAAGAATCAAGATGGCGGCCATTTCGTGCCAAACGGCCATGATACCTTGTCGATCAGAATTCCTGTAATTATTTGAAGGAAAAATCATTTCTGAAATGGGGAATTATATGTGCACTGATAAGGGGGATTACTAGCTTTTATTCTCTTCATAATAAACCCGTTTCCGAACAATAACTTGTTTTGACATTCGTAAAACACATGCTTAAAAAAGAAAACATTGACAAGCAATTCCTTTTTCTTTCTTTTCCCTTTTTTACTAAAGTATAACTATGCCTTTATAAATATCTTTCCTACCTTTAGTACCATAGTATTATTTTAATTTCCACTGGTCTGAAGTATGGCTCGGTGTGTAACGTTGGCTCTTTGAAAATTTTTGTTCGGAATTGCTAGTTATCTTCTTTTCAAAATCTCCATCCTTATTGCATAGAATCATATTCGGATGTACTATTTATACCAAATAAACGACAGAATCTTTGGAAATTTCTGATGAATTATCGTGAATAATAAAGGGAATAAAAAAGGCAACAGCCAATTTTACTTTCAGTGTAATTAATATCAGGGCATATTCAGATGACAAAATGAAAGCGACACGAAACAAATTTTAATTAAACAGAAAAATCGTTATTTCATAAGAAACTGTTATCAACGTTTTACTTCTTCCTCTTTGTTTCTTTATTTAATATAAAGGTGACATAGGTCTATATTTCTTTTAAAGTGCTTCCCAATAAATTCTAATTTCTTCACATTTATACGAAATGTCACAGAAAACATTATAGCGAAAGAAAGAACATTTTGGTGATGGCATTTTTTTAAAATTTTTCTTTGTGAAATAACTTACACCAAACTATCTTTAATCAACGTTCGTTTTGTCGTCTGCAGACACTTTCAAATTGGAAAAGACTAATAGCCCATTACCACACAGTGACTCCTTTTGACTCCCCACAAGATAATGGCTTTGGAAAACATCGTGGAAAACGAAGAAATTGTTTGTGACAAGCAATTTCTTCATTTACCACAATGTTTTCTGTGTAAAAAGACAAAAAAATTCAAAATTTTATTCACTTGAAATTGTCGTCTGCATCATCTTTGATTTTGGACTAGTCTAAAAATTTGCCGTTTGGGTAATTTCAAAAATAATGCATCCAAAACGTGACATAGGAGGTCCAAAATGAAGTTGTTGATATTGAAATGTGATTCATTAAAAGCACATCCCAATATGTCAATTTTTTTTATAAATCAGGCACGAAAATATAAATACTGAACATTTTTTTTTTTAAATTTCAACGGTTTTATTTGAAACATTGAAGAATTTTTAAACAAAAGACGTATGCCTTTTATCGCTCCTTTAATTCTATTAAATGTATAAATTCCATCTCTTATGTCACTTATTATTGTTACACGAACGTTAAGGTAAAATTTGATGTATAATATGGCTACCTTATGAGAATATACCAACTTTCTGGCAACTTTTAGTGATGTTTTAGTCAAAAAATTTATCAATTACCTCAGAAAGTTTACATAAAATGTTCCATACATGATATGCAAAGCCAATACTTAATCTGTTACATTAGGAGGGTACTTGCAGCCAGCATACAAAAAACTTCTTGGGTACAATAACTTGATATGTGATGAGGACACATCAAAAAATCACATTTCAGTAAAACCGTTACACTTGGGACAAACTAATGACATAAATAGCTCTCAGAAAATCCATTTTCCCAGTTACAATTCATGTTTGCTTTTGATAATATATATGAGCCGGGATCTGGAAAAACGTCCCTTATAGCATTTGAGACAGCCAGGTTTCAAGACCATGCTGTGTCTTAATGCAGTCTAGCCACCATCCATGTTACTCTCAAATAGTTGCAACAGACCATGAGGAAACTATTGGAGAACAACATGGTTCCAGGTCAGACTGCGTGTATACGTTCTCAAATGCTATAAGGGACGTTTTTCCAGATCCTGGCTCATATAAGAACACACCTGGATGTGATTATAAAAGTAGCTGTATGGATACTGATGGGTGCCATTTTCCAAAATAAGCTTCATAAATCACTGGAATTTGTTTAAAAACTCCAAGAAGTCTCTTATTTGTTGAAATCATTTATGATTTTCAACATTTTGTATTTGGTATTACAAAGATATAAGTGGGTATCAAAATTTGACATGTTAAATGTGTAATATTTATCACTTTTAAGTGCTTTTGATTTAGTTTCAAAGTTAAAGAAAAAATACACTTTTCTGGAAACACAATTATTAATATGAATTTATTTTGAAAGAGACTTTGCTGTTGAGTAATGGGTGTATTAGTGAAAACTGACATTAAAACATTGTGAATTTTTGTTATTCTTGTTTTTCTCACAAAGACACACAGTTTCATTACCACAGTTTCATTACCGTAATCACCACGTTTTATATGTGAAATACATTGCTTCAAATATTTCCCATGGTATATCAAGTACATTGTTTTTAATCGAAAGAGTCTTATTCAGTCAATATGTGATTACTTTAGTTGGTTTCCAAGAAACACAAATGAAAGAAAACTTTCCAAACTATCATATGGTAAGATTTTGCTGAATTTTTCACAGTTCTACACCGTTACACTTGGGACAAACATTTTAAATACAGTCAAACCTCTTTATGTCGAACGCCCCTTAGACGAAGTTCTCCCTAAGTCGAAGTAATTTTCAAGTCCCGATTGTATTGCTCTTTATTTTTATATATTTCAACCTCTATACGTCGTTTTCTCATGCTCGAACTTTCTCCTTACGTCGAACCAATTTCAAAGTCCCGTCACCTATGTTAGAACACATTCACACCTCCCTACGACGAATATCTAACTTAAATAAAGCCAATTGCAATCAAGTCAGTTTTTCACACCTTTCAACCTGTCAACTCGAGTAATCAACAAAAGTATTAACTTTATCGAATATCGATTTTACCTGATTGCGTTTGACTGTGTTGAATTCCAAGACATTGCTCCAGATATTGCTTTCGGTGCAGTAGAGAGCATTTAAAACTTAGTAAACAAGTGTAATTCATCTCGCAAACTCTACATTCAAAAATCCCTACCAGATAATTATGTTTTCCATGGAAAAACATGAAATGCACACAAGGAAGAAAATGCTAGAGAGACATCCTGTTGTAAAGATATGTTGTAGGCTCACTTAAAATCGTGTGGATAGAGGTACAAATTTTAAGTAAAGCTGTTATACATATACATAGAACAAAATGGTAACATGTACTGTACTCTGTAAAACATTAATAATGTTTGTATAAAATTTATCAAAAAATACATGAAATAAAGATAGATTTATTTTTGATTTTGTTTTAAGACAAATGATACGAGACCATGCTTATTACCTAAAATAGCAAAGATGGTCGCCTACATATTTGTCCCAAATAATGAAATATCTCTTCGTCGAACATTCTATACGTCGAAGTTTTTTCGAAGGTCCCCCGAAGTTCGACATAAAGAGATTTGACTGTACAATTAACATGGATTTAAAGGATATGAAATGAATTAAACTGCATATGTTGATTTAGGATATTCAACTAACTCAAATAGATCCAAAGAAGTCAATGATATGTATCTCTGCTAGATAATTGGTATGAGCCTGGCAATAAATTAAATTGACACATAATTCAATCATTTCTGAACAATAATTGTTTTCTGAACAAAATTCAGACAGAATCCTACATGTTTTGCAATATTTTAATCGAACTTTATGTGCAACTTAAATATTCAAGCATTTCTACTTGATACCTCTAAATCGCAAAAATAGCGTTACACTTGGGACATTGAATTTTGGTGGATAAAGTTCATAATGACAATTCTTTTCAGATTTAACTACTACTGATCCTTCATGGGGCCGATGCGCTCCTGTAAAAAAGAAATCAGAACAAGTTTCAATATCACATGACAAAAATACAGGCTTTCTAACACAAAACGTTACACTTGGGACATTTTTTGGTGTGCATAGACATGGCATCAGGAGGACTTGATTATATGAAAGTAATTACATAAAATCATACTAATATTGCACCAAGGATATTTGTCTAACAAAGGATACCTATTTTGAGACGGAAAGATCTCTAGTAGCAAAATAATAACCTTTGATTTGTCCAAAGTATTGTATTTTTATGCCTTTATGTTTTTTGAGGGTGTGTCATTTTTAGGGCATGGTTCATGGACAATTTATATGTTGTCCTTAAAACGACTATAGAAAAACTGTTGTATTGTTGCAACACTTTGTAAGATTGTATGTTATGGGGTCTTTCAAACCCCGTAGTTTTAAAGATTGCCACTTGAAAATTGAATTTTGATACAAATGTCACGCTAAAAGCGTTACACTTGGGACAATTTTGGACACTAAAAATGCTATAAAATTGAAACGAAAGTAGATATTCTCTTAAGATTTTGTACACATTTTAGCAATAACAGAACACATATTCTGGATTAAAACAATTATTAAAAAACCTTTTAACCTGCACTGTGTATCAGTTTTTAAAAAAGGATGCATTATTTTTTGAAATTACCCGTTTGGTAATGGGATAGTATGCCGTCTTGGAAATGGTCGACCCATTCCTACATAATGACGCTTTTTGACGTTCTTCAAGATAAATGTTATCGAAAACATTGTCGAAAATAAAGAAATCACTTGTGGCAAGCAATTTCTTCATTTTCCACGATGTTTTCAACACAGAATGACCAAAAATGTAAAATTTCATTCGCTTGGAATCATCCACTGCAACATTTTTGAATTTGTACCAGTCTTAAATTTTTAGTCTGGTTATGGCATGGGTTAAATAAAAAATTACAAATATTTGACTAGGCGTCTAGTCCGATATTTACATATATGCATCAACAGTCGTATCTTACCAGGAAAATTCCGAGAAATTTTGAGGTCCTACAAAACTCATTTCGATAGGTTTCTCTAACACTATTGTTGAGTCGTTTAGGTTTAACCCTTTCTCAAACAATGAACGACTTTGACGTCTCCGATAGAAAAAAAAGTTTTGGAAAACATTGAAGCAAAAGACGAAAATGCTGGTAACCAGCATTTTCTTCTTTCGCGTCAATATTTTCTTTTCTATTATGTACGCGCATCATTTCAGAGGTTATCATGTCAGTTTGTTTTGTTTTCTTTTTCGTCTGCAGCAGTGTGAAATTTGACAGTTTCTAACTTTCCGTTTGGGAAAGGGTTAATTGGAAATCTATGGTCGAGGTAGGTGTGTGTATATATGGAATTAAGTGTTAGTCTATACCGAGAAAAGGAGGGAAAATTGGGAACCAGGCGTCGACTAATCCCGGGAAACAGAAAACCCAAAATGTGTGACAGTAACTTTATGAACGCCATTAAGATTACTGCGGAAAAATATCGCACCTATCCGAATGGTAGAATTAGACTTCCAGTAAACCAATCGCAACTTCGCAATAAAACATTGAGCCCCCATCGATTGTGTTAATTCTTTATTCTATTGACGTTGTTATTTTCCTTACCACAACCCTGTTCCAAGATGGCGAAATGTGATATCCTGAAAAATTTCGAAGAAACGGGATAAAGATAAAACATAATTGTAAACAAAATTAATTATGAATTCATGAATGATCAATAACTATATAGTTTTAGTGTAAGAATATCCCGTGGTTCCTTAGAAACTCGTACGCTTAGAGACTGTTATATCAAAGTCTAGCAGACGCGTACAAACAAAATAGGCCTACATGTTATTTTCAACGATAGGCGTATGGGGATAAAGAACATGTATAAAAGTACATTTATTTGTAGTTTAACTTATCTTAGTATGGAACTTTTGAAGCTCTTCCATTTAAAAGATCGCAGTTGCTTAAACATATCCTTTGTAAAGACCTTTCGAAAAGATAGGCTACCCACCCAACAGATCCCGTTTACATTTAGAAAAAAGATGAACATGCTGATCATCAGGAATTTCTTTCTTTCCCAGAAATGTTTCCAAACAATATTGATCAAAGCATCAAAATTTTGATGGAACATTAATCTCTTTGCGTTACTTCCAACTACATGTATGTGGTGGCCCAGTCTAGAATTTAGCCAATTAAGAAGAAGAAGAAGAAGAAGAAGAAGAAGAAGAAGAAGAAGAAGAAGAAGAAGAAGAAGAAGAAGAAGAAGAAGAAGAAGAAGAAGAAGAAGAAGAAGAAGAAGAAGAAGAAGAAGAAGAAGAAGAAGAAGAAGAAGAAGAAGAAGAAGAAGAAGAAGAAGAAGAAAACATTCGGATTACATAATTATAAAAAAAAAATATCGTCGGTAAATCGGCTTTCCTCGAGGAGAGGTGTGTGCTAAAGTTGTTATTGTTTTTTTGATGTTTTTTTCTTTGACGAAGAAATAAATAAAAGAGCAGTCCAGATTTGCTAGTGTCGGTCGGGTCATCTGAACTAATTGTTATTTCGATTCAGATCGTTACATTAAAAAAACAACAACAAGAAGCTTTAAAATAAATACAATGACATCTGGTAGGCTAAATAGACCCAATGAAGCCACAGGTTCTCAGACATAGAAAAACGTCAAAATTAGACAAGCTTCAAATCCCCAAGTAAGTCTAATTCGCCATAAACTACTGCGCTCGTAGATTCCTAGAGTTGGTATTCATTCCTAATATGGTATTATGGTGAATATATAGCGGGTCTGGCCTCCGTTCTGACTGGACTATTGATCATTCACATACACTATTATCAATCTTTTGTCAGGAGAAATTAGATCTTGGATGATCACCACGACAAAATAAATGATCAAGTCAAAATTATGACCGGAGTGGAGAGAAAAAAGGATTTACCCTCTTATATCTGAGAAAATTAGTTTTCTTTTCCCTCTTTATATTGGTAAGGTCTGATCTAATGACATGATAAAGCCTAAAGCTAAGTCTTATACGATATGCATGTACCTAAATAAGATCTGATAAGAAACGTTTTTTAAACAGTGTGAATCTTGAATGGAGCTAAGCATATCAGTTTTTAATACAGTATCTATTAGAAAAGTAGAAAGGGTAATTAAAAACCACACATAACCCTTTCCAAAACGATTATTTAATGCAAGGCCATCGCAAAGTGTACACTATATGTGCAGTGCATGTACTTTTAGTGGTTTTGCATAGACCGATGGTACTTGAAGTAATATTTGGACTTTAAATTTGACACCATCAACATTTGACACCATCAAAAAGTACCTACTCGGACTAAGTTTTTTTCGCGTTTTTTCCACACAGTTCCGAGAAAATATGCAGGAGAGGAAGTTGTTTTGCAGACGAGAGAAAATTGATGACTTGTCCACTTGTTTGATGAATATGGCAGCTAGGTTTGACCATAGTACCGGACACGATATACATTCGGCACTCGTTATGTCGACATCGGATAAGTTGAATTTTCGCTTAAGTTGAAGTTCAAATCTGGTCCCGTCTTCATCTATTGACATAATTTTTTCAAAACAAAATAATTTCGAACTGAATATAGCCATTGAAATATAGTAGGAAAAGGATAGAAATTGCTCGACACGAGCAATTTCTTTCCTTTTCCTACTATATTTCAATAATATTCGTACTTGATAAGTTTCAAAAACGGTCAAATATTAGATATCTCGAAGCCGAACAAAATCGGATGAGTCGCACTCCGGATATGTCGAGGTATTTTGACGGCCCCTCCGACTTCGACACAACGAGTGTCGACTATATTGTACAACTACAGATTCCGTAAAATTTCGAATTGAAATGGCTGAAATTAGCGTGTTTCTGTTGTTGCTGTTGGTTCTGTTGTTTTAGTTGTTGTTTGAGATTGTTGTTTTTCATTCATCAAAATATCTTCATCGACAGCATCGACTTCGTTTGTTTCTTTCATGTACCCATAAATTCGCAGTAACGATGTATCTAACAAAAGCACCGACTTACAATGGAACAGAATCAGTTTTTGCAGAAGAGGATAAATGGATGACTTGTCCACTTGTTTGATGAATATGGCAGCTAGGTTTGACCATAATACCGGACACGATATATTATTATAACTACAGGTTCCGTAAAATTTCGAATTGAAATGGCTGAAATTAGCGTGTTGCTGTTGTTGTTGTGTTGTTTTTGTTGTCGTTTTAGTTGTTGTTTGAGTGTGTTGTTTTCATTCATTAAAATATCTTCATCGACAGCACCGACATTGTTTGTTTCTTTCATGTACCCATAAATTCGCAGTATCGATGTTTCTAACAAAAGCGGCGACTTATTATAAAGGAAAAGAAGCAGTTTTTGCAGATGAGGGTAAATTGATGAGTTGTCCACTAGTTTGATGAACATAGCGGCTAATTTTGACAGTCACACTGGACACAATCTTACAAACAAAATAGTTTCTCCTGGTGAAGTCAGGACGGGGAATCACGCGACATAACAATCAGGTCCTTTCACTTATGTTTTAGTCTGTACCCGCAGAACACACTTCCGGAGGCAAAAATGGGTTTATGGGAAAACAACATTGTATACACGAAAATTGTTACTAAAAATAGTCACAAATCGACATTATCAAAACGAGGCTCTCTAAATATGTGGAGAAAACAATGAAGACGCACGTGCATTCAATATACAGCGATAAAGAGCAAGTGCATTCAACATTAAAACGCTTTGGGTTCGAGGGTATTGTTACCAAAACGCTTTGGGATCGAGAGTAAGACTCCAAGGACGACTTCCGGAGGCTAATGTATGCGGGGGGGGGGGGGGGTCTTAGATGAAATAACCTTGTTTTAAAATAGACCGGGTGTAGCGATATGTATTGACAAACCGTCTAAGTTGTTATAAAATCTCGTAACTACGGCTTAATCGAAGCCTAAGTTACGATATTTTATAACAACACCGACGGAATACATTGATCGCGAAAAAACGTCCAACGCTTTGGCCGAGTTCACCACCAGTGGGTATTGAGTTAACTTTAACCCTTTCCCAAAGGGCAAAATATTAGGGCGATCCATTTCAAGAGCTAATGCAGTCATCAAAATAGATGTAAAAAAGACTTGATTTGTGTAAATTATAGCATATAAAACATTGAGGCAAAAGGAGAAACTGCTGGTCATCAGCAGTTTCTTCTTTTGTCTCAATATTTTCCCAAGTCATTTATATTAGGGACGTCAAAACCATGTCTTGTTTGAGAAAGGGTTAAAAATAAACTGATAAAAATGTTATTGGTGACCAATTAAAATTCTACATATCGCAGGAACGAACTTTTCTGAATCCCGAATTTATGACTTTGGATTTTATTTGTGTTTTTTGATCTCAGTCGGAAGTTTCCCGTTATTTAATCATTGACGAGAATTTCACAAGCATCACATACCATGATTTAAAGAAAAGCATTTCGCTGCTGAAAAACTTGTACGTGCAGCTTAGAATAAGCTCTAGTTACGCGATTTTTTTTAAAAACGAGGATTTGAAGACACTGAAAACGTAAATTTTGAACATTTACACACAACTTTGATTTGAAAATATTACCACAATTCTATTTCAGGATTTCCTTGCATACCATAGCACTATTGTTATACAAATAATTCGAAAATATTTTCAATTTGTTCAAGACAGTTAAAGTGGTTTTATGTTGGTGTAACAGGAATATCGGTATTGGAGGTCCCATATTTGCCTGACTCGATTAATTTAGACAGATAAAGCCGGAAATTCGCTCTATTCTAACCTATTATTCGCCCTATTGTACTAAGTGTCAAACTTCAATTATTTATACTTCGATAAATAACTTTAATTCTAATTTCAAAAATTGACTTAAAATACACCAATCCGATAGGAACTTCATCAAAAAATTAAACCAATAAATTTTCGTTAAATACTGCCAAATGAGTGGGTTTGGAGTGTGAAAAGTAAACCGTTGTGAATTAACAACGTATGCTGCGAGAGTTTACGAGAATTCAGACGCTTTAACTCTCTGTCAAGATCAAAAACTAACAATTAGTTTGGAAATTCATTGCCTCAAAAATTATTTCGTTTCTTTAAATGCCGGTAAACGTTGTAACAACATCACCGCAACGAGGTCGTTAAAGGTCGTGTTGAGCATGCGCATTACAATACAGGCTATAATTAGAGTTTTTGATTGGTCAGACATTGGAAACCACAGCCGACATTTTTACCGTTGCACAGTTTGAACATGTCCTTTAAATCCCACATTTTATCCGAAATAATTGTTAACTCTAGATTTGTATTTTTTTTTTTCAATTCATACATGATCTTATTGTAAACTGATTCATACAGAGACATCCTCAGAACCGGTCGATATACAGGAACAAACATTCTTTTAAGATCATGATGCCACACTCTTAACTTTTTGACACTTATGTATTATGAGGCTAAATAATAATATCAGGATGCAACTCGAAGGTCGTCTAGGCCAAAACGTCAAAGAATTCAGATTTTTAACACCAAGTATCAAATACTTTAATTAAAAAAAATGACTATTACTTTGATTATGCATGTGCTTTTTGTTAAATTGATAAAAGATAGAAGTCTTCGCTGAGAAGTGCATCTTCAACGTATGCAGAAAATTTAAAGGCTCACAAATGGATATATTTACAACACGGGATGACTGCTGGTGGCTCGGATAGATATATGTGTTGCGAGAAATAAGATGAGTATGGTTAAGTGTAGACTGGCTCCCATCTGACCGATCTAGTCTTTCAAAACAGATATGTAGTAACAGATGTGTAGACATTACAATTCTCATATTTTCCACACTGTCATACTCTCTGTAAATGTGGATCAGTATCTAACTAGAAATGGGGTAATCTGAGCCAATAAATAAGGAATGCAAGAGTTCAGTTACTTTGGTATTCAAATACACATACTCACGGCTTGAGAGCCAGGCTAAGTTAAGTGCACTAACCGCCGCTTCGTCCTTGTAAGTGCGCTGATCGAAGGTGTAGATAAAAAGGTACAGCATCAAAGAAAAGGATCGATTTTTGTTGGTGTCAAGGAATTAAAGAAAATGTTACATTATTTGCACCAAAAAAATATTTTCAGAATTTAGATATTTTGTCAGCTAAAACACATAAGTTAACCAACCACAACGATTTGATGCCTTTTGACTCCCGGTAATGGATTTGGAAAACCTTGTGAAAAACGAAGAAATTGCTTGTGTCAAGCAATTTCTACATTTCCCACAATGTTTTCTACAAAAAAAAAAAAAAAAAAAAAAAAAAAAGAAAAAAAATGAGCGAAATATCTTGAATTTCAATCACTTGAAATTGTCGTCTGCAACATCTTTGAAATTGAAGCAGTTTGAAATTTTATCACTTGGTAATGGGTTAAGGGTGCCTGCACAGAATCCGCGTTACCTGCCAGCTTGATCCATCAAAATGCAAGCGCTGACACAAATTGACGCAAAATGACAAGAAAAGGGCGTCACTGGTCATTTTCTCCGTGTCCAAAACCGGCCTTCACATAGTGCAGGTGTTGTAATATTAGACAGCAATAATAGTTTTTGACAACGACGATGATTGTCAGCTTAATTGGACCTTTTTTCTGTTACAGATGATGTTTAGGGTATGGCAGGCTCCTTTAAGCTGCACTTTAAGTTATAAAGTTTGGGATGGAATTTAGATGCCATCGGCATGTATCTATGTCAAGATTGCGCTGCAGTGTACCTTTGGTAGCACATCGTTAGATGGACATGTATAATTTCGATTCAAATTTGGTGGAATGCCAGTCGAACCTTTATTCAGGTATTCTTAAGGAAATCGTTGTGCCTATACGGCTGAAAAAGCTTGTTTGTCTTTTGACAATGCTCAAAGAACATGGCTACTGCTAGAACGACATCGGATGCAGTGGAAAGTTGTTCATTGACTTTGATATATAACATGAGTTTGCATTTACTGAAACAGTGGAATTTTACAATTTTTTGTAACATAAAAGTGTAGTACTACTATGAATTCCATAGATTTCACTATCTTTATGTCGACATCCGTTTACTCAAATTAGTCCTAACCTTAGTATTTAAGTGATAATGTAATCATCAATATATATATAGAAATATAACTTTCATGTATACTGAAAATCTCTGGAAACAATTTCCATCGCTGAAACTTAAACAATGTAGATCTACATTGAAATGTAAATTGCTCGTATCAAGTAATCTTTCTCCTTTGTCTTCTATTTTTCTTTTTGTCCCCTTACATTTATCTATAAAGTTACGTCAAAAACAAATTTAGTTTTGAAAACGATTGAACAAGTTTTGACGTCCCACTGTTCCCATAAGACACGGCCCCACACATAAAAAATACTCTCGTACAAGGAAATTTGATCTTTCTATCATCATTTAACCCAGGTGGGACTCGAAACCGAGTTTGAATGATTTATTTGCCTGATTCATTTTTTATTATGTATCATTTTACAAAAAATATTTTCTTTTATAAGGGAATTCTTTTGTACCTATATGTACAAACAATTTGTTGCCCTCCAAATGATATTCGTTAAATACTCCATCCCTTTATCCCATCATGATGCAAAACAACTTTTGTATAGTCTTAATTACTTATTCTTTAATTACCCTTCTATGGAAGTCTTGGAAAATATTTCGAGTGAAGGGAAATGTGCTGATAACCAACATTTTCTTCCTTTCTAGTAATATTTTAAATGCGTTATGATGCATATGATAAATTATAAGCTATTTTGGCGACATTTTATAAGTCTTCACCACCTTTGGGTTTCGACTTGTCTATTTTTTGTCGTTTCGGTTCACGAAAATATGATTAAACTAGACCGAAACCTGTTAAATGGCGCCTTAGTTAAGCATACAGTTCAAAGTCCTCGAATTCAGAACCTTCTTGACCGAAAAAGCCGCCACAAGCTTCATCTTGACCACAAACTCAATGCTTGTCGTCCTATCTACTGAACCTATGATAGTGTTCCTATTTTTTTAGTTAGACGCCAAAAATTGTCCATTTCGGATCAATGAGCTTAGTTCTTGGCAAACAAGATCTATTCTATGACATATGTAAAGTGACTTACTCGACAGATTCACATGTGACCCGTCACACCGAAAGGGACCTAATGAGACGCCAACAAAACAAAATTTCGATAAACGACAAATCAGGCTCAACAGAGGTCAACCAGATGTCGACTTTGGAAAGAGAACAAATGATAAACATTCTAGATTTAAAGTGAGAAGTATCAACCCTAGTCAGGCTGCGCGGATTGCGCAGACTGACTAGGGTCGATACTTTTCACACTTTCTATAATGTCCCTTTTAGCCTGACGGGTCACATAATCATTATCAACAATACTATGGCCCTGTATCAGACGTTAAGACGGCTCTGATCGATATAACAATGTTTCAAAAATCCATTCGGCTTAGAGTTTTGACATTTTTACATATAAAGTTTCTTTTTTACATTTTCTGTCTGAATTCCATATTTATTTATGCGTCTGAACCCTGATAAGAGCCGAGACGGACCGCTTATATGTCGATATTCTCTCAAATTTTCCTCATATATCATTGTCTTATTCATTTACCGTCCGAAACACAACTTTGTTATGTCTCGCAAGTAAAAAAATATATTGTTTTCTTATAAATGGTTTATCCACGTTTTACAGTCTCTTGTATAAAGTCCCTGGACTTGGCTCCATTTGACTGAAACCGACTGGGACGTGGGACTGATAACACAGAGCACTGTGAAGGTGCTAGTTAGGGAGCCTAGTCTTCAATCTGTATAGCCCACGATAAATGATCTGGCAGAGAATCTCTAGCTAATAGCTAAAGATGCTTTGCCGGGTCGTTTATCCTGGGCTATAACATTAACATTGCAAATGATAATTGAACAGTTTCAGCGTGAATTTGAAAAATTAAACAATATTGTAGGAAATAAAGAAAATGCTACTCATCGGAATTTTCCACAGAGTCCACGTTTGATAGTTTATTATAATGACATCCACAATGACTGTCCAATGTAGAAATAAGCGCGTTTATCAAGAAAGATGTCGCTTTACAACAAAAACCTCGTAACTTTAGCTTAACCCAAGCTGCAGTTACGAGTTTTTTTTTGTTGAAAAGCTGCTATGTTGAACTTTTTATCCTGAAAATTAAAACAGAACTTGCGGTATCATTGTAGGCCAATGAAAGGGCTAAGGTAAACAACAACGAATCGAACTTGCAACCCCTTGGTCGGACGCAAGCTCTACCTGGCGACATTTGATCGAACATAATTATGGCGATTTGACCTTTTTCGAAACGCTAAGAAAAAATTAACTGGTCCAATTTTAAAGTAACTGCAAACGACAAAATGGATAATGACACAAATTGGATTTGTAAACTATATATGTAATTCAGAGCTTACTGAGACAAAATGAGGAAGTGCTGGTTACCAGTATTTTCTTCTTTTGCCTCTATGTATTTATAAGTCTATTCTATTAGGGACGTTAGAACCAAATCTTGTTTGGGAAAAAGTTAATCTTTAAGATGTAGGTAAAGGGTCCAAAAAGAAATAAAATTGACAACTGTTTATTAAATCCTGTAATTTATGAGTTTAATGCCATAGTAACGGCCTGGCATATTAATTTAAGGGTAATTTGGAAATTTATAACAAAACGCCCCGTCGCAGTGATCTACAACATACATATCATTTTATACGAAATCTTTTGTCGTAGCGACGAAAAACTAATTTCAAAAGAAACATATTTATTACCGTTTTACAATAAACGGAATTCCATAGCAACAAAAGCGGAGTTTTTGTGATGGGGTTTTATATTTCGAAATCACAATTTATATGTGGGGTTAATACAATGGTGGACTGCTTACGGGTTTGGGGGACTCTGAATTTTGACACGGGATGTAGCAAAATAAGATGTCAAAAAATCTTAATTTTAAGCTTTAACCCTTAACAATAGTATTTTAAAATGTATTTACGAAACGATTTGATCAGCAATCTGAGAGTATAGTCCGATTTTGCTAATATGGCACATGTTTACAAAATTTACATAGCCTATAATGTAAATAAAGGAAAAACGTTCTTCATCTTCAATAAATTTTGCATGCGTTGGTCCGAATCTTGTAGGTGTGAGACACCTACAAGATTCGAACCATCGAATGCAAAATTACAGGAGTTTGGAGTTCGTTACTGTGTTGTTTAACCCTTTTCCAAACAAGACCTGGTTTTGACGTCCCTATTAGAAAAAAGCTTGGGAAAACATTGAAACAAAAGAAGAAACTGCTGATAACCAGCAGTTTCTCCTTTTGTCTCAATATTTTCTGTTCCATATTTTACACAAATTCTATCGTTTAATATCACCCATTTTGTCATTTGTGACAGTTTTTGAAGTTTATCACCCAAATTTTTTTTCGTTTTGGAAAGGGTTAGATAGGTACATTTTGTAAACATGTTTGTGTCATCATATCGTGACCGGATTATATCATTACATAACGACCGATGGTATTGGTCGGTACAATCAAGCAATTGCATTGTGCAAAAACACAAATGAACTCCATGCACAAACTTTCGCGGAGTCAAAGGAAAAAAGTAGGCGCCTATTCTTATAGCATTTTAGAAAATGTAGCACCCACTCTGATAAGCATCCACTCTGCTTCGTTGCATTTACTACAGCCGAGCTAATCAAGAGGCTATTAGAGAACAATACAGATCTTGATCAGAATGCGTGTGTGTTTTAGCCTTCAAATTCGATCAGCCTATATTTTTATATCTAGAATTGTGTTTTGATATCTGAAAATGGATCATGATTCAAATGCAATAACAAGCTGAATACCAAACAATTTCTGAGAATAAAAAATACAATTGCACGGTGGGTATCAGGACATTGTGCACACGCATAGAATGAGCATGTTCCCACACAATACAGAGAAATTACAATTTCAAGAGAAATCCCATATTTGGATTTATGAGCGGATAACGAGTGTTTAATTAATCCATTAAACTTTCATGGCTTGTGATGCCTGGGTTTCTAGTCTTTTATCCAAGATATTCCCCTGAAAATGATAAATAACAATGTGAGTGTACACAAGTCAAACACACGTATGAATAACTAATCAGAAAACAAGAACGCACATGAAAGTATCGAGAGAAACCGAAACTATACTGAGAAACAGAATTTTCTTCTTTTCTTTCAATGATGTCCTTTCCGTATAGATAGGCCTATGCAAGTTCCCTGTAAATGAAGAACAATTAAGCGAGAATTCAAACATTGCGTATTTCAAAAGCATGCGGCCAAATATAAAGTCAAAATAATCTACTTTTCAATCTTTGCTTTACGTTCTATTTCATGATAGAGAACTTATGTAGAGTTAGCCCTGCCATTGTTATTCTCCCCAAGAATACTAACAAGTGAATCAAAATAGGGATGAAAACGAATATGTGGTGGCAGTCCACATCGGTAAGTACTTACGGGTCGTAATCTAAAAATGGTAATGAATTTTGTGCTATAAATAGACTCGGTTTATTGTTATATACTCGGCATAACTGCTAACGCATCACTCAGATTTTTGTCAATATCTTTTTAACGAATCTACAGAATATGTTCAAAATTTGCACATGTCTACTACCACCATTCAAAATGAAGCCTTTGAAAATTCATAGTAAATGCTATAGTTTGTTTCTAAATATTCAACTTTTATTAAGGACGACTTTTTTTCTAAAATTCCTAGAAGCTGAACTTTGGTTAAAATGGTAAATTCATGCATTACCTTAAAACGTTTTGTATTGGCTGAAAGAGTTCTTTTGTAAAAATGTTATATTCCTTAAACAAACCGACGGCTTTTTTTTACTTTTGAGAACCCGTACTTTATGTCCGTGGAACTAGTGGCACATCACTAGTGTCGTTGGTATCCGTGTTGACGTCGACGGCGACGTCGGTTACGTAGGCAAAATGTCGTTGGTCTATATTTTACCAACTGTATGAGATGTAGTTTTGATATTTCACACATAGACAGATCCCACCAAAACCTTTCATTTCAGTCTATTATCTTTTGACTTGGTGACCTTGACCTTGAAAGTTTTTTTTTATTTTAAAAGACGCGTCTATTCTTTCTACGTTGGCCGCGAACAGCCCTTGTAACGTATGCTAAGGATTCGATTTTTACAGACTTCAATCACACAATTAACCAGCTTTCAAAACCAATTTAAACAAAAATGATTTAAAAATATCACAAGATAAACGAGCCGAAAAACAATTTTAGACCCCTTTTTGTATGACGCGGTCACATAAGAGAGAAAACTTACAATAGTTTTATGGTTGTGCACAAAAACTTGTCGGATGAAGATATGTCAAATTGTAAATATAAATCGTTGACAATAAAGAAGTCATGCTATTTTAAAAAGTGATGCGTTAGCAGTTTTGCCGAGTATATATTGATAAACCGTCGGTACTGTTATCAAGCCGTAGTTACTAGATTAAGAAAGACTATTGTTTGTCCGAAATCGCGTCACGGTTAACTCAATAAAATCGTTCTTTATTCAGTGCTTTATTCTCTTTTCTTAGTGTCTTCCAAGTCCCTCTTCTGATAGAGAGCTTGTGAAGATTTAGTACTTCCAGGTCGTAGTTACCAAAATGAGTTTTTATATACCCGAACCCATCTGTTTTTGCAAGGAAGGAGTAAAAGCGTAAATCTGCAGAATGGTAGAGCACTGGTATTTATTATGGGCGTAGATAATCACAGTTCCGGTGGAACTGCAAGTTCTTATTGCATGACTTTTATAGACTGGTATATTGTCCAGAAACCTTTGTCTGTAGTTGACGGATGTATAGAATTGGATGGTACATGTAGATATGCACGATCCTTTTTTGGCATAGAATATAATAATCATCGGTAAGTCATGACTTAGTCCAATTCTGAACAACTTATCATTCAAAGAGTAAAAATGGTACCGAAGTGGACACATTGTTTATCAATCGCCCCAAAAAGAAGGTTCATTTGATGGTCTGAAATGGACCATACAGTCTCAGACTGTATTGTAACTCAAATATTTCATACATTTCTTGGCCTCAAAAACGACTGGAATGTCGCTGCGTGTGATTCTACATCATTTATGAGTTTTAAGACATGTGTTGTGGAAGATTTGCAAATAATATGATTATTGAATTTTCAATTACGCAAAGTAATTAGTGATTTTTCCAGCAAATCAATTGAAGGAATTGACATGAACAACGTGAGGTTGACCCCAACCATAATACCCTTGAGACGAATTTTAACAGAGTATTTTTTATTGAAATCCAATTTCAAAATAGACATTGGGCAAGAGTGAAATTTTGTTTAGTATTTTTGTATTTTGTTAAACGATGACAAATGTTTTACGTAACAAGTCATCTGATTGGACGAGACGTATGTCTCGACCAATCAGATGAATTGTACATAATTTCAAAGGTAAACTTGGAGTGAGACTGGTTGGCTAATACCACCCTGGTCATTGTGAACTCTTTGCTTGGCAGCAGTCTACCAATGGAAAAAATATACTAATGGCATGCATATAATTATGCATACTATTTGTCAACAGGGGCTTAGTGATTTGGGGGTGGGGGTGTCAAAGTTTAGTATTGACGATTCATAGAATGTTTCTAGCGTTGTTATTGTTTCTTATCGGAAAGGCCAGAAAGATTGTTTGGGCTTCGATTGAGGATGAAAAGTGATCATCGTATGGGTTCAATTTGTCATGTAACAAACCCTAATTTATCAAACTTTGAATAATTTCTCGGAATTATATTTTTTCAAGTGTTGATTAACAAAAAATTAGAGAGCCGCGGCGATTGTGACATGTGAGAAATTGAGATTAAATTTTCAGACTAATCATATCAAATCCTGGCTCGCCACCTTCCACAGGACTCAAATTATAACCAATTAAACAGATTTGTTGGACAAAAGATTTTTTTTCTGAAAATAACCGTTTTAAAACAAGCCCTGGTGTTGACGTCTATAATAGAAAAGATAGGAAGACATAGATGCAAAAGAAGATTTTGCTGTAATTTGATATGAACTGAAGCAGGCAATGGTAGAAAAACAATCTCCTTTAATCTAGGCACCATTTAAAGGGTCTGTTTTAAAAATATGACAAGCGAAAATGCCACGGAGGGTCTGGTTCCGGTTTCTCGAAAAAAACTTAAGTATATACTCATGAGAACATGCTCAACTTCAAAGGAATACTCTCCAACGTTGAAGGGTATTCGATTGGAGTTCACGTGGACTTCGTGCGATTTGAGCATGGTGCTCAGATTTGAGCATGAGAAGATACTTAAGTTTTTTCGAGAAACCGGGACCAGGTCAAAACCCAGCTGGTATTAAGAAGGGCAAGACTTTCCGTCTTGATTCCTATTTATGACAATTTAACACCTTATGCCTGTCAGAAATTTGAGTTTGTCGTTTAAACAATAAATTCTCTTGTAGTGTCTACTATCTACCATACGCACCTTGGATGGCGCCATTCCCAGTTCTTTCTCACTTTACACCGAACATGGATTTTCTAACATTCAAACGCAATTTTGTGTTTGAATTGTGAAAGAAAATCAAGGAGTTTTGTGTAGAGTGAGTTAAAAGTGGGGATGGCCCTCTGAAAAGTGCTTCTGGTGCACTTTAACTCTTTGAGTATAAGCTGTGAAATCAAGATTACATTTTGAATCGGGTGGATTTTATGTGCGTAGGCCTACTTTTTTGAAAAGCCACGTGGGTAAGCCACGTGGATCTTATTGTCCACAACGTTTCCAGAATGTCGAACGAGGAAGGTCAAGACGAAGCTAGTGGCCGAATTAAGAAGTTTTTTCTATAGAAAGGTTATGTGTCTAAATTACATTAGGCCTACAATCTATCTGATTGGACGAGCCTAGGCCAATCGGAATGATTGTTTTATTAGTAGGTATACTGGAAATAAGGCTAATTAATGAACACCTGCCCAGAGTATGCAAACACGGTAGATTAAAAACAAGATACTGTCCAGAAAGTATGATTCCAAATTCGTAAATGTCATGACATCGGTTCATTTTCGAATTGTCAGAAAACCTTCTATCCAAGAAAATGTTCAGGGGTTTAGGTTTTGCCTTTTTGTTTTTCTGACGAATTTAATTCAGTACATACATATCACAAAAAAGTCCCCAGAAACTAGATTGTTCTTACAATATTTTAATCTATTTTAGCAAAATGTTCATTTTTCCTGGAAATGTGTTTTCAATGATTCGCGTTAATACTGTGGCAAATTTATTTAACAGTGCAAAATAGAATTAGTAATCAAGCAAGAGCGCTGCAAGTTACAGGCGATAATTGAATTCTCCCAACCCGCATTGCTGTAAAAATACCACGTGATGTAATCACGTGATCGAAAAGATCGCTCGTCGTACACAAAAAAGATCGACACCATTGTTATTTTCGCGTTGGAAATACTTATTCGAAGTACTTAAGCGTAATGACAAGCGACGAGAGAGATATAAAGTTGGAAAACTAATGATTTTATCTCATTAGAGATGAGAAAGTCGCGCGGAAAGGGGTTTTATAGATCTATATATTGCTTTTAAATCCAGTGTTTACTTACGCAATCGCACAAACTTCTCTAATTAAGACTTTTAATGCTTTGAATATACAGCATCAGTTTAACCCTTTCCCAAACTACACTAGACTCATCCAATTAAAAACAGCTTAAAATAACACAATACATTAAAATAGGATTTATATACAACACACCCTAAACCAAAAAAGTGCATGTGTATAAGACTATTTATTAAAAAAAAAGATTATTAGATTTTGTGTCCGGGTCAATGTTTTGCAGGGCTTTTATTATGAAAGGTGTCAAAACCATGTCTTTCTTGGGAAAGGGTTAAATGCCATTTGTGGATATATAGACGTCAAATAAATTTTGGCACAATCTTGAAATTGTAGGAATGTAAGAATTAAACGTTCACCGATTTTTTTCTTTCAACTGGAATTCCAAATGGGTATCTCTTTATTCCAAATGGGTATCTCTTTCAAATACAGTTACTTTCAAAAGTAGTGTGATGTGTTACGATTTAGAAAATAAATAACCATTTTTGATTTTGACAGCCCTAGTAAGAATAATCGAGGAAAACATTGAGAGTAAAGAAGAAATTTCTGATAGTTTCTGCATTATAGAGCAATTTCTGCCATTTTCTCAGTATTTTCCGGACAATAGTATACGCATTTTTTTCATCCAATTGTACCATTTTAAATTAGAAAGGTCTAAAATTCAAAGATTTGTGAGAGGGTTCACGATTGTCAAATATTCACTCTAAATTCCAACACATAATTGAACCCTTTCAGAAACAAGACATGGCCCCGGTTTCTCGAAAATACTTAAGTACGTTCTCATGCTCAAATCTGAGCACCGTGCTCAAATCGTCCGAAATCCACATGAACTTCAATCGAATACCCTTCAACGTTGGAGAGTATTCCTTTGAAGTTGAGCATGTTCTCATGAGTAATGACTTTTTTTCGAGAAACCGGGGCCTGGTTTCGACGTCCCTAATATAATTGGTTTTGGAAAACATTGAGACTAAAGAAGAAAATGCTGATAATCAGCATTTTCTCCTTTTGTCTCAATATTTCTTTGTAATATTGTATGCAAATTTTACCTTTATCACCATCCATTTTGTCGTCGTCAGCAGCTTTCAAATAGGACCACCCAACAAAGTTGACGTTTGGAAAGGGTTAATTTGTGAATCGATATTTAGATTGACATGAACGATCTGTCAAATGTTGGGAGACTGTCATTTTGATACATCGTCGTCTGGTAGATAGACTTGTCACATTGTTGGTAGAATTACATTACTACTTACATGTAAACTGACACGATTTAAAAACGCAAAAGACATTTCATTGACCATTCCTTTCCTGCAGATGACGCTGATATCATCTGTTATTTCTAAAGTACTTTTTGCGTTTTTAAATCGTGTCAGTTTAGTATTTTAACCATTTACAAAACAGCAAAGTCTTGGATTGGTCCGTTGAGAAAACTAAAAATGGGTATCCACAATTTTTGTTTGCTTCAATAACCTATATGGCAAATGAAATATTGATTCAGAAGGACAACGTGTTCCTTCGTTTTAGGCTAGGCCACATACACAATGTTCGGCCACTTCACTGCCGTAGTACGTCTAAAATGGTCAGTCGAACCGCATATTTTTGGACGCGAAGTGGACGTGAAAAACTTCATTTTCTTGATTCTTTTGAAGCAATAGCATCCAATTTTGGAAAGTAAAGGTATGGGACTTGAATTCGGCACGATTTGTGCAAATTATCTGAAATATTCAAACCCGGATTTTGATACATTTTGATTTTCTTGCAGTTCCTAATTACCTTAACTAATTATCGAAAATGCACGGTAAAAACCGGGTACCCTCGGCGTCGTTTTGTGAAGAAATGCCGTAATATAAATAAGTTGACAGACACGAGAAAAGTGCCATTTGATTACTGCAAAAGATAAATCGATATGAACAGCATTTTGCGAGTCGCTCAACAGCCAAAGTCGCGTGAAAACTGAACATCGGGTTGAAGTTTCACCAAAAGATGTTAAAATTGAGAGGAAAGGGGATGTGGGTAAGGGATCCCATTGTTACAAAACCCAATGCGCGTGACACAACTGCTGCAAATGCGGCCGCAGCCCGGCCATAGTTGACACTTTTCGCAAGTTTCGGGTTTACGCTATGCAAGTTGGTCTTTGCATTTTACAACATCGTTTTTCAAACAATGGAACCCGGCATATTTGATTCGCTTCTTTCCCAAAATATGAGATTTGTAATTATCTGGATGCCCATTTCTGTATGTCGAGTGCCATATTTATTAGAATTTCGATGAAAATTGCTATTTTGTTAGAACAGCCCCAGGGGAAGCCAAAAACAAAATCGTATTTGAAGAAAATTTGTACTCATCGCCCTTATATCTCAATATGTATCGCGGCGTTACAGAAGCGACGAAAGCAATTCCATTCACTAACGTATTTGAACCATGATCTTTAAAACGGTCCCAAATGTCATTTGAGAACAACATGGATCCAGATCAGCCTGTGCTTATGCACAGTCTGATTTAGATCCATGTTATTCTCTAACAGCTCGTTCATGACCTGTAGCAACTATAGGTTGGAAAAAAATTGGTGTTGATGATGATGAATTTTGTGTACAATATAACACAGACAATTTTGACGCAAAAAGAGCAAAAGAAGAAAACGCTGATTATCGACATGTTATTCTTTTGTCGCAATGTTTTCCCATGCCTTTTCTTATTGAGACGTCCCTAATTTTGTTTGGGAAAGAAATAAATGACAAAAAAACCCCAATTATCAGCAAATGGTGTACGCCAATATGAAGAGTTGCAGTCAAAGCGAACATCAAGCTATACTTATCATATGTAACCCATCCATAAAAGCCACATACGGTACGACTACCAATGATCATCCCCGTTACATATCATAATGACAAAACGTTAAACGGCCGACCAATCATGTAGGCCAAGTTATGCATATTTATGAGTAATCATAAGCAACTATCGGCGATGGTGCGAGCACACTGTCATATCGGAGAATAACTACAGCCAATCAGCGTACAGTATAACAGTTATGAATATGAATATGAAATTATAACTAGCGCTTGACTGATCATATTGGAAATACTCACGCTAACGCGGTATTGGTATACGATATTTGGAGGCAAATATCACTGGTGGGGAACTCGGACAAAGCGTCGGACGTTTTTTCGCGAATACAGTGTATTCAGTCGGTGTTGTTATAAAATATCGTAACTACGGCTTTATCGAAGCCGTAGTTACGAGATTTTATAACAACACCGACAGTTTGTCAATACAAAAAGGTAAGCCCGGTCTGTTTTTAGTACAAGTTCATTGTCATTAGAAAAAAAAATCTATAAACTGACATTTAATCGCAAAATATCTATACCTTGTAGTCGCGAAAATTGTTTTAGTTCACCACCAGTGAATCTTTGCTTTTTAGCAATTTTGTGAGCAAAGTAAGCGGCAAATCTGGAGTAAAGTATTTCTCTCTTGATCAGATTCTATGTCTTTGATCAGTCTTCTCGGATTGAACAGTATTGTCGGATTGAAGGCATTTTGTCTCGTCTCTTGAACCAATTTTAAAACGACCGTAGGCCGATTTAACACTGGTGTTGAAAGGGCACTGTTTCTTTTTTTTTTTGTTTCCGACCTTTGTTTCCCTGTTCCGATGTAACGTGAACCACATATATCTTTACTTTTCCTAATGCACCGAAATAATTATCAAGCCCAAAACCGCCACCGTCCGAGTCCTCTTTCATAAATATATACTAGTAGTCATAGAAAGTGCGGTTTGATTACAAATGATCCATATTGCTCGATTTCGTACATGGTGGTTTCAATTGAAATAAAGACCCTTTTCCAGATCTGGATGTCTTTTTGCCACGAAAAGATGCATGTACATTGTCAAAATTGTTTTACATAATTACACTTACTTGCTATAACGTTGTTTGTATTATAACCATGGTTAAATCACTATAACACAAAAAATAAAAGCTTGTTTGCAGTGCAATTCTCTTTGCATAGCTTATGACCATGAATAGCAGAGAGGAAATGCAAATTAATTCAAATAGCATCTATTCAATTCAGTTTTCTTAGAATGTATTTTGAAATGGAAACATCCTGATCCAACGCAACCATACAATTACAAACGATGGTTAAATAAATTGAAGGGAGAAATATGAAATCCAAAGAAGAACATAGATCCTGATTAGATTGTGGGTATGTGCAGTCTGATATGGATCCATGTTGGTAACAAAAGCTTTAAAATTTGGAAATAAAATTACCAACTAAAAATTTTTGTCAATAGATATTGTGTGATGTTGATTGAACAAGTATTATTTGTCTAGATGTTTGTTAACCATCTAGCATAATAGCTAATCCGAATAAAACAATTGTGAGTTTGGGGAAAAGGTATTTGAAAAAGACATATTTGTAAACAGAATTCTGAAACATTTTCTTTCCTTTGAAAAAAACCCCAACAACTTATAATTAAGAAAACTGGTATTTTCTTGATGAGAAGTAAGAATAACATTTAATTCGGTAACACAAAAACGGATATGAACTAAATATGTCAA
The DNA here is from genome assembly GCA_963680895.1 of Fragum sueziense. Classification (NCBI taxonomy): domain Eukaryota; kingdom Metazoa; phylum Mollusca; class Bivalvia; order Cardiida; family Cardiidae; genus Fragum; species Fragum sueziense. The sequence goes on along the minus strand of OY804599.1, from coordinate 23,874,199 downwards.
GTAATCGTTAAAATTCTTATTCGAAAACTTACCACTTACATTCAGGCAGTATACACCGACTTTAATTGATTCAGTTAAAGTGACATTTCAGAATTTTTTGTCATAAATTTTACTTTTATTTTTATCTGAAAGAGCATATTTCCTTATGAAAATTCTGAAAATTTCAAGCCAAAATATTGCGCCGTTGACGAGGAATTTATATTTTTGTGTTAAGATTGATCAAATTGTTGTGGACAACAGTTCGGATTTATATGCAATTTATCGATTATGTCTCAACTTTAAATGCGTGTTTCTCGCTTATGTGCAACAACTTCAAAAAACTAATAGTATTTATACTCATTAGAATAACCAATCTTGGCATCAAGACATACTTTAAAAAATTGAAATTGGAATGAAATGTCCCTTTAATATAAGAAGAAAAAAATATTGCATCACACAAAATGCAATAACAGAAACAAAGCAAAGGGTATGACAAACACAGCTATTTTTCTTCTCGGAATCGCCATTATTTCACAAACCAGTCTTGATTTTCTAATATTCCCATTTTTCTGAGGAACTAAATTGTCTCATTTCTTTGAGAACGCAATTTGCACGGCATTGATACTCTCCCTCGTTTACTACCATATATTAATTTTATACCCCTATTCCATTATTTTTATTCTTCTTATTCCTTACTTCTGGAGACATTTGCCTGACATCTCAATGATTTTATATACAATTTATCTACGAAGGAGAGCTAGGGAGACAATAATTAAGGCCAACTGTTAGAACGAGGAACGGAAAACCCGGCTTTATTGCCGTATATCTGAATTTTTTATTGCTTATTTTCGGATATTTTCTGTCCATTTGTTCCTCCAATTTATCAGAATTGATGCGAGGAACTATTTTATATCAGATTTTACGAGATAGCTTTTAGTCGGTTGTCTTCGTTCCAGTGTATCGCTACATACTTTTCTCAAAAAACCTCGTAACTACAGCTTAAAACAAGCTGTAGTTACGAGGTTTTTGAAGAAAAGTGATGGTATTGTTCTCTTGTTACGGCTCGTGACCCCTGGTAATTTACCATTGCAAAGATTCCAATATCACTCCGCTTATAACTAACTTGATTGGGTGAAAGGGGTAAACGATTACTTTATTTGACGAGAGAACCATCTTCACGAAACCCCCATTATCCCTCTTCCCTCTACATAAAAAAATCGGATCCACCCAAATTCAAAATCGTTGCAAATTTACAAAATAGATAATGGCAAAAATATAAATTCTTGTTGAATGCTGTGTAATATCCTTTGAAAAAAATGTTGATTATTATATTATTCTTGTTTTCCTTCGATATTTCAAAAGACATCGCCGTCATGTTTGGATAAAACTCGATATTGTTTGGAGAAGGGTAAGCTTGTAATAACCATCGCATGCTTTTTGTCTCCAAAATAGAAGAGCTTCTTATTCATGACTTCCGGTGTCAGCGCCCACGTGACCCGGATGTCGTAAAATTTGATCAGTCATATTTCTTCGTCGGCATACCATATTTCTGCAAGAATTCCCGAAACTGACTTATAAATCGGAATGCTCTTGTCACATCTATAAATCAGTTTTCTAGAATGTCGCATCAATTAGGGAATTAAAATGCGCTAAGCATACAATCTTACTGAATGTTCAGAATGTTCGGGAAGACAATGGTAGCAATGGTAGCATTGCTTTCAAACTAAGTGGTTTAAATGAATAACTGTCAATAATTTGTTTTGTAAGAGAGGATGGGAGAACAGATATTTTAAGAGTTAGCTGATGGCCGTGCTTAAATATTCCATGTACATGCTATTCCAAAAGTTAGAATGTATCAATGAAGTATGAGTATATTTGTGGTCAGGCATTGATGCATTGTCAGCGTTTAGACAAGTAAGTATTGATGATTTAATATAAATAAATTCAATAAATTCAAATTCTTTATTTATATATATACAAGGCCTCTGGCCCATTATACAATATAGGGTTAATTCACGTTTTTGAGGTCGTTAACATTCTCAGAGGCCCAAAAAATGCGTTATCGCCTGAGACCGGAGGTCGAAGGCGATAACCCATTTTGTGGGCCTCTGAGAATGTTAACGACCGAAAAAACGCGAATTGACGCTATTATTGCATAAAATATGAAGAATTTGCAAAGAAATGTAATAAAATAAGACGAATAACTAAAAAACTTTGTGAAAATTTAGCCACATTTACACCGACAGATACCAGAGTTTTCCGGCATTCGACTCGACATATATCGAGTAATTATGATATCCACTACACGGGCCGTTAGATTTTCATCGTGTGGCTATGTAGTCATGTTTCATCGCATTTTTACTGACATACGAGGGGTGATCCAGAATTAGCGGTACTGATCCTCTAAAATTAATATTTGTGTGTGTTTTCTTGATGAAATTTGGCATAATACAAGTACTATTCATATTTGACATGATACGGAAATATGGACATTGTCTTTTTATTGCGTCCATGTTGAAAGCGTGTCCATAGCAACCAAGGTACGGTTAAGCGGGGCAGGGGTAGAATAACTTGACTTTTTAATATTCAAAATGTTTTTTTCAAGCCTTTCTAACGAAACGATTTTACTGAAACGTTGTGGACATCAAAAATGACTTCGTGCTTTTCTATGACCAAAGTTTAAACGTTATTTCTGGCCAAACGGGAGAACTGTGGACCACTTTCCTTTGGCGATAAAAGCCAACTTTGACGTTGGCAGAGTATTCGAACGTTTGCAGGTTTTTTAGTTTTGCGTATGTAACGTGGAAATTCCATAATCGATACTTACAAATAATGTAGAAAAACTCATAAACATTCTTTATTAGAATTTTCACAATTGTTTGACACCGAATTCTCAAAAAGGGAATAACATTTTTGTAAGAAAAGAAAGCGGGTAGTATCTAGATGCGCAGTCTGGACGCGACGTCAACTAAATCTGATAAGGGCGTCAACACTTGAAGTCGCACTTCACCATAAAATACATTTGTTACAAGACGGACCTAAGTTATGGTAGAGAGTGTTGGATATTGACAGATAATTTTAACCTGAATAGGCTCAGATGTCAGTAGATTCCATATCTACCTAAAACAGAAATTCTGGGAAAACGCGTACAGGCATTGAAGAAATTCTGGATCAAAGATTTCGTTTAGAAGCAAATCCCGTGATAAAATCTCAACAGCAGATTAATTTAGGTGCGTTTGTATGACATAAAAACACTTAAAATCACAACAAGGGACATCACATGTCTCATCCCCAATCAAAGAAAGCTAAAATCGTTCCTTCTCACAAGTTAAAGTTTCAGTGGAATTGATTGCGGGTATTTCCCTGTATGAAATCGGTACTGAAATGCCAGTTTCAAGGACCTGGTAAATTAGTTCTAGACATTCTATGGGCGTTTTCTACAATCGACAAGCAATGGTACATGGATATTTTATGTGGATTAATTGAACGTCACAGTAAACGTATTGCAACTCTATGTGGCTCTGTGGAGGAGTAACGTCATTATTAAACGTTGCTAACTTGCGACGTCGTGACGTTCGGTGCATACCTGCCCCGCCTATGCGTTATATACAAAACTAGTTTTATCGTAACTTTTTTGTTCTTAGTCCGATTTTGATGATATTTCGTCGATGGATCATTGATAAATTACAGTTTATGCTGTAAAAATTTGATAGACTTCGATGGATTCGTATTGAAGTTATAAAGTCAGTACCGCTAATTCTGGATCACCCCTCGTAATCTTCATTTGGGTTGGCGAAATCGTAACAATATTCGACTTAGTTTTCTTTTGGAAACATACTCTGGATATTCTAACGTTCATTTCAGTGCGAGTAATAAATTAAAAGGTCGGAATTTCCGAGGTAGATCTCTGGACCGTCTAATTCGTTTCAGACATTCGTTCATTTCAATACAAAACAAAGTTGTAAAGGAAATTTTGCAGTAACTAAAAGAAGAACAAGAAACACACAGGCTTACCACCACATTTGACATAGACCACAACCACTCAATTCTAATTTCTATCCTCCCATGTCCACGAAATCCACTTTTAGTTTAAAATCTGTCAGCTGCCCGTTTGTTTACTTTTTGATTCCAAGAATTAAACCTACGTCACTACTGTATATTACGTCATCAGATATGGTTACACTGGGAGACCTAGTTATTTATTGGGGTGTAAACTGGAAATGGGGTCTTACAACAATTTACATCGCGGAAAAGGGAAATGACAAAATTTCGGCTTTATTTTCAATTTTCTGAAGCACTCACAACAAATCCCCGATCGAGGATATTTGAGTGCAAAACCGGTCCGATATCGCACGTGAATCTGCCGATTAATGCACGATTTCTCTGGATATCCGCCCTGTTTCTGCCCGTTATACAATGCCAATAACAGACTGAAAACACACATTTTAGGCAATAATACTACTGTATACAATGATCATAATGAGGAGTAGCAAATATAATACAAATCATATCAACATAAAGAACAATACTGGATTTTGACATCTACAGATTTGTATTACAAACCATCAGTTTTGATCGTTCTAGGATCCATTAATCGATCAATTAAGAGACGAACAGATTAATTAATTAATTAATCTAATAACTGATTAATTTTTGTTTTTCTTCAAATCCTATTCAAAAGAAAACATACAAGATAATTTTTTATCGTGTTAAACAAACAAGGAATCGCCATCATTTTCAACAACAAAATATATATCATACAGGTGAATAATATTCTGAAATAGTGTGTCTTAAAACTGGAAAGCATTAGTAAAAGTTAGCCATTTTTCGACGTTGCTTACTAAAAACTGAAAGGAGTTGCAGATAAAAGAATGCATTGTGTATATTAAATGTAGAGAATGCTTATATCATAATATGAAAATATAGAGGGAAAGGAGAAATTGCTGATTCTCAGTTATTTCTTCTCCTCTCTAAATTTTCAACAAATTATAGAAAGTTAACGAAAAAATATAATGACTAATTTTAGTAAACTAGAGGTTCATCGCTGGATAATAGAAAATGCTGGTGACTAGCATTTTCTCACCATCTCAACGACGCCCCTCTTTGCGTTCAGAAATGTCGTTTGGTAACGTCATGTCATTTTGGTAATGATTAATCATTAATTTGTAAGACACTGGAAATCATGTATCTAATCAATACTATCTATTCGTGAAAAATAAATTTAAAAAAAGAGTTGCCACCACATTTCTGTAATGGAACAGAATGGATTGAAGAGACATTTCATTTCAATTTTCTAAAGTATGTCTTGATGCCAAGATTGGTTATTCTAATGAGCATAAATGTAATCAGTTTTTTGAAGTTGTTGCTGATAAGCGAAAGATACGCCTTTAAAGTTGAGATAGATATGACAAATTCCATATTAATCTGAACTGTTGTCCACATCAATTTGTTTAATTTTAGCACAAAAATATACATTTCTCGTAAATGAAGCAATATTTTGGCTTAAAATTTCCAGAATTGTCATAAGAAAATACATGTATGCTCTTTCAGATAAAAATAAAAGTAAAAAACGTTCCAATCAGTTCCATGATGAACAAATAATAGATGATAAAACAGCAAGAATGCGTTAGCAAAACTGACATATAGATCTTCGTTTCTAGCTTATATCTTATTTATGATAACATCCCAAGCGTCTGGGGGTCCGGAGAGCTTGATCCGTGTTATCCGAGCGCTGTTGACGGCCATTTCCGGGAACCAGTAAATAAGCTCTCCGAGGACACGGCGCATTTCTCTTGTTTCGTCATAAAGCTGTGAAGTATGTCAAATAAATCAGACGTCCCTGATTGGACGCTCACGGTACTAATAAGCTAGAAAATGGGATATTGTTTAATGGTCTTCCATTCGTGGATAATAAGCATTCTCGGAAAACACGAGAAGAATTTCTTTTCCATACCACAAGATACCGTTGCTTTTCATCGAAAATCTCGTAACTGCAGCTTGAAACAAGCTGCAGTTACGAGGTTTTCAATGAAAATCGACGATATCTTCTGATGAAATTATTAGAATTATACAGAGATACAGATATTGCAGGACAATGAAATTGCACAATTTTTGTTTCACTTTCAAATACTGCGATATTATATGGGTATTTATATTGTTTATGAATCTGTTAGGTCCGGTGCTTTGAAATCTTGGGCAGTATTGTTTCATGGATCCAAGTAGGTCATCTTAAGACTTCGTCTTCAACAGCTCTAATTGCAGATTTGTCTATTGTTACAAGTTGTATGAGAAATACAGTTTAATGCAACGTTATATCAAAGCACAGAAAATCACAAATAATTGTTTTATTTTGATCAAAGGTACAAAAAAATGACAAATGTTTTACGGACAGGTCGCCTGGTAAAACAAGACATTTTGACACCTAGCAACGTTTGATGTTGCTAAGGCAATATGTGCCATATATGACATTTTTCGTGTTACAAGGTGAAAATCTATCCGCAAAATAAGCAACAAACATATTTGCCGCGACAAGAAAAAGTGGTAGGATAGATCAGTGAAATGAGCAGTCTGACCAAAACTGTTCACGTTTTGTTTGGCTTTTAACGTGAATTTATCAAACAACCCTCGTACATAGGCGCAATATTTGTTCAATCTAAAGGATAATTTGTCACTTACAAAGAGAAACAATAGATAGTAATAGAGTAATATGTCCCAAGTATATTTCACTTTTTTTAATTTGTACTAAGATCTGGAAAATAGTCCTTTGAGCCACCCGTTTTCTGTATACATATTTCTTGATCGGCCTATAGGAAAGTGCAATCTCATTTAAGAGGCCCATTCTATGTTTTTATGCTTCCGAACTGTTCGGGAACTCATATTTGTGCATGGAAAAACAATTGGCAATGCATAAAAACCTCAATCACGGCGAATAACCATCTTTCCTTTGCTATAGATCAATCCTTTACAAGCGTGTTTACACATTCTTTTTTTTACTTCAAAACGAGACAGGGTCAAGGTCAACGAGACACACCTCCGCGGTATTAACACACCGTGCAACCGGCTGTGTCGATGACTGTGACCTTATTTGCGAGGGATACGTGGAAAGGTTTATTTTGTTCAAGCACTGAACATTTATACGCGTATTTATCAACTATAGAATACCAAAGATCCTTTCGTTTATTTATAAAAGTAAATTCATTCAACCTACCTAGTGAAATGAGCAGTCTGACCAAAACTGTTCACGTTTTGTTTGGCTTTTAACGTGAATTTATCAAACAACCCTCGTACATAGGCGCAATATTTGTTCAATCTAAAGGATAATTTGTCACTTACAAAGAGAAACAATAGATAGTAATAGAGTAATATGTCCCAATAATATTTCACTTTTTTATTTGTACTAAGATCTGGAAAATAGTCCTTTGAGCCACCCATATATTTCCTGATCGGCCTATATAGTCTAGGAGGTAGATGAGGTTTAATTGCGGTAAAAGCACCATACCACTTTTAGACTGATTCTTGTAGCAAATTGTCTCAGGAGTTCGGAAATGCGCGTCTGACGCGCATCCGCCTAGATATAAGGGGAGAAAATTGAGGTTAAAGTTGTCTGCCCTTGGATTTTTAAGCCAAAAATGGAAATCTTACTTGTCATTTCTTTTAAGGCATTGAGTTATTACAAATGGTTTACAATTGGTAAATATAAGCACATATCATCTCCATACATATTTTTACTATGTTTAATGAATGTTTTGATCCATAATAATCCAAGATGGCCGCCAGAATATCTATTTTTAGTAACAAAAAGGTGTCTTTTTTAAAAATAAGATTTTTTCTGGGATGCATAATACGCTGATATGAATTTTTATGCATGTGTTTAATAAATAAAAACTAGGAAATTTTCTCAGAAGTTCGGAAATGCGCGTCTGACGCGCATCCGTCTAGGTATAAGGGGAGAAAATTGAGGTCAAAGTTGTCTACCCTTGGACTTTAAGCCAAAATGGAAATCTTACTAGGCATTACTTTTAAGACATCGATTCATTACAAATGGTTTTTAATTGGGAAATATATGCACAATTCATTTCCATACATATTTTAAAGATGTTTAATGGAAGTTTTTTTTTTCAGGGACGCAAGTATGTTTATATGAATTCTATGCACATATTTGATAAATATAAACCAATTGGAACTTAGCAAATTAGGAAAAATAAGTTTTGGATAGTATTTGAAACAAAATTTTAAGCTTAAATTGCATTTTAATGTCCTGAGAATTTTGCGAAAAGCGTTTCGATGCATTTCTTTTAGGGCATTGATTCATTCCAAATGGTTTTTTATTGGCAAATATATGCACATATTATCTGCATACATATTTTAATGATGTTTAATGAATGTTTTTTATCCATAAAAATCCAAGATGGCCGCCAGAATGTCTATTTTTAGCAACAAAAATGTGTTGTTTTTTTTTAAATAAGATTTTTTTTCTGGATGCTTATATCTTATGCTAATATGAATCTTTAAGAATGTACATGTATTTAATAAATAATAACTTATTGGAACATAGACAAGTAGGGAAAATAAGTTTCGGATAGTATTCTAAACAAATTCTAAGCTCAAATTGTATTTTCATTATATATAATCCCGAGAATTTTGCGAAAAGCTTTTCGATCGGTAGATTAAAGTTTTTTTTTTTCAAACAGATTTATTCTTTTCAATATGCATGTGTATCATGCATTGAAAATGCATTTCGCATAATCAATTATTGTAAACGGATATTTATAACCACCCGGAAAAACTTCTAAAGCCAATATTGATGCCAAGATGGCCACCATTTTGGTTAATTTAGAAGTACATGATGAATTCTGTTGTAGAAATGGGCTAACCCTTAGAAAGTTTTCCTAATCATACAATCTTTTGTAGATTCAAGTCTGCATGTCATTGCTTCAAATCTGGCTGAATCACAATCATAAATTACATATTACAAATTTGGAAAGCAATGCATCTGATGGAATTCTATTTTTGTTACACAGAAACTTAATATACCCGGTATTACTTTTTCCAGGATGTGGCCCTTGTAAAGTTTTTAAAATGTACGAGTTTGTACACAGTATACCATAACCTTTATAATATTATATCTTTCTGTTTCCCAGGTACACAAAATAATTGATATAATGCTGTAAAATTTAAAGACGAATAGGAGGTCAACGTGTCAAGGAATTGTACTATATACATTGGCCATAACTTGTGGCATGGGGAAGTGAAACCATTTGACGAAAATACCTGGTTAAAACCACAAACATGTGCGTCTGTTAGACTGTCCAGAGGTAGTTCCTCCAAATATGCCTCGATTATTCTCCCAGACTCGTTTGATGATACCACGGTATTTCACATCAGTTGCTACAGCAACTTCACTGCCATAAGGGATTCTACAGGGCAGTTTAACACTGTAGATGAGTCGAAATCATACACAATGCGCTATGATGTGCCAGAGAAATAGTCTAGTAGTTATTTTCTGGCAGAGGCCTAGAAATCGAAAGTGGGAGGCCGGAATGTGTATGCAAAGTTTAATACTGGAAGTTGTTCAGGAACTTCTGCTGTACTAGAAATGCCCTGTCTGCAAGTCAGCAATTGACCTTTGGGTGAGTATACAGGGGTCAAAGGTCACTGAGTGCAAAAATGTAGAAATTCGCTATTTTGTTATATTTCGAATCCTCGAACAAAGAAGCTATCTTGTGAATGAATGAAAGTTGTGTTTTCTTGTTGGCCAGATTGTTGGCTACATTTGTTGCCATGTCTGCAGATTCATTGTCGGTTCTATGAGGTCAGAACAGGGGTCAAAGGTCATTGAGTGCACAAATTCTTAAATTTCATTTATGTCGATTCAAAGACTTCCAGGCAAGGAACTTCGAGTTATGAATAAACGATATTTATGTTTTCTAATTACCAAATATATTAAGGAAATTTTTGGTTCCTGTCTGCAGATTCCCAGCCAGTCCTTAAGGTCGGAAAATGGGGTCAAAGTTTAATGAGTGCAAAAGGGCTATTTGAAATTATTCCTGGTTAAAATTAAATGTTTTAAAGCATTGGTATTGGCTTTTAAAGAGACAAAAGTTCTATTTTATGTTTGTGACTGTCAGATATGTAGATGACATGTTTGACCCTGTCTGCAGATTCAAAAATAAAAGTTAGAACATAAAGACAAGGGGTCAAAGGTCATTGAGTGGAAAAATCATTAAATGTCATATATATCCATTCCGAGACTTCAAAACATGGAAGGACGAGTTGCCAATAGCCAATATCTATGTTTTCCAGTAACCAAATATGCTGGAGAGCTTTTGGTTCCACTGTCTGCAGATGCCTAGCTCGCTTTTAAGGTCAGAAAATGTGCCAAAGGTCAATGAGTGCTGAATGCTCTATTTGACATTATTCCAAATTCAAAATAATGATTTTAAACTTTAAAGTTTGCTTATGATTGGACAAGAGTTGTATTAAATGTTTGTTAAATATGTTAGATATGTAGATGACATATTTGTCTCTGTCTTCAGATTCAAATTTAAGATTTAGAGATAGCAAAATAGAGATCAAAGGTCAAAGAGTGCAAACATTTAAAAAGCGATAAATACTTGAAAATATGGACATTAACTCAAAAACAGTTATGAAACATTGAAATTTCAATGATTCTTACTCTGTTAATAATTTTGATTCGAAAATAATTATCCATGATAATGATAGATCTAGATATGATTGAAATAATCAATGGCAATTTGTCCATTCTGAGAAGTAAATTGTTTAAATCTAAGTAGATATATTGTTTCATGTGAAATATAGCATTTTGTATATTATTTCTCGTGGGTTCTCTTATATAAAAATGCCCACTGATATGTTTTATATACATTTGAGGATAACTTATGGTCAAGCTATTATTTGTTTTTGTGATTAAAGTGACATTTCAGAATTTTTTGTCATAAATTTTACTTTTATTTTTATCTGAAAGAGCATATGCCCTTATGAAAATTCTGAAAATTTCAAGCCAAAATATTGCGCCGTTTTCGAGAAATTTATATTTTTGTGTTAAAATTGAACAAATTGTTGTGGACAACAGTTCGGATTTATATGCAATTTATTGATTATGTCTCAACTTTAAATGCGTGTTTCTCGCTTATTGGCAACAACTTCAAAAAACCAATAGTATTTATACTCATTAGAACAACCAATCTTGGCATCAAAACATACTTTAAAAAATTGAAATTGGTATGAAATGTCCCTTTAAGATGTGGACCTATAACCAAAATCTCCGAAAAGCCTTACACGATATATAGATAGCTATCATACCATCTAGAATACCAAGATGTTAATTTCATTTTTCATTGAAATTACAACAGGGGCGATTACCATTTTCGATAATTACGCACTCCTCTTTTCAATAGATTTATTCGGTTTATTGGTACAAAACACATGTCAGAGACTGCAGTTCAGGATATTTTTTGTTTTAAATGACAACACAGAATAAGCAAGTTACAAACCAAACTCTATTGGTATGTGATCTCCTTGTTAAAAGCTGTCCCAAAGAAGACATGGTGTCTATTCGTAACTCTGTTGATTCTGTTTGTTAAATATTATCCACCAATTAACATATACAAATGTCTTGAACATATAATGGACCAGGGCCCGGTTTCTCGAAAAAACTTAAGTATCTTCTCATGCTCAAATCTGAGCATCGCGCTCAAATCGCACGAAATCCACGTAAACTTCAATTGAATACCAATCAACGTTGATTGGTATTGAATAGAAGTTGAGCATGAACTCATGAGAATATACTTAAGTTTTTTCGAGAAACCGGGGCCAGGATTAATTTGATATAGTGTAATTGTACTCATTGACCTTTGGTTTCCTTTTCTGACCATAAAAACTAACCAATGATATGCAGACAGGAATCAAAAGATCCAAAACATACATAGCGATTGGAAAACATAAAAACTATCTATTCATTACTCTTCGTTCCATGCTTGGATGTCTTGGAATCGATATGTATGAAATTTAAAAACATTTGCACTCTATGACCTTTGACCCCTTTGTATACACTCTTGATTCTAATTTTGAATCTGCAGGTAGGGGTAAACATGTCTTTTACGCCTTTAGCAGACATAAAATACAACTTACATTCTTAAATTAGCAAACACCAGCATTTAAAACGTTAAAATTATATCAGGAATAATTTCAAATAGTGTGTTTGCACTCGGTGACCTTTGACCCTATTTTCTGACCTTCATACCTAGCTAGGAATCTGCAGACAGGATCCAAAAATTTCCCCATTATATTTCATTATTGGAAAACATAGATATTGAATATTCCTAACTCAAACTTTCATGTCTGGAAGTCTTGAAATGGACATATATGAATTTTAAAAATGTTTGCACTTAGTGACCTTTGATCCCTTTTCTGACCTTATAGAACCAAATTGAATCTGCAGACTTTGCAAAGTTTGTAGCTAACATTCAGGCCAACTAGAAAACACAACTTTCGACCATCCAAGATTTAACTTCCGGGTTCGAGGATTAGAGATCTAGAAAAATAGCGAAATTTGGCATTTTTGCACTCAGTGACCTTTGACCCCTGTTTTGACCTTAAAAGTCAAATTTGAATCTGCAGACAGGCCAAACCATGATGCCCACATGTTGGGCTATCAGAAAAACACAACTTTCGTCCATACACATTCCGTCCTCCCACTTCTAAAATTTTGGGTTTCGACTACCAGACTAAAAGCTAATCCTTTTAGTTTTGATTTTGATCACAGCTTAATTGTTGAAACAATCTACTACTTAGAAGGTTTAGTTTTAAAGCAGCCCTTTTATTTAACCCTTTCCTAAATGACAAAATTGTAGGGTGGTTAGGCTCTAGCAATTTTAAACTCCAAGGGTACCCTTTGACCATGTGTAAAGCACATTGAAGAACCTAATTAAATTTCCTGGGGGATATGCTTGGCATTTGACAAGGGCTTCCACTGTTACAGGTTCAGATAGGTCCTTGTGGCCTTTCTCTAAATACTTCACTAAACCTCTCAAGGCAACACTTACTGATTTTTACTCCAAGACTGGTAACCTGTATTTGTTGAGCTTCATCATCCACAAGAAGCTGATGTAAAGTTTGTGCAGAGATGCCAAGAATTCAGCTCCATCGCACTCTACTAGTGATTCCTGAATGAGATTCTTTAGTAAATTAACAGTATGATCATCAGCTGAAGGTGATTTGTCCATTAGATACCAGTAGTCTTCCTCAACCAGACCCTTGCAATGATGCAGGTTTCCTTGCAGCTTCGGTGGTACTTGACTTCATTTGCTATCATGCCAATGTCACTGATATTTGCTATTAGTTTTTATCATCTTTTACCACACCTAATTCATATGTAATGGCATTTGCTGCATCTTCAGTTTCACATTTCCCCGGATATTCCTTTTTGAAATGACCTTTCAATTTCGCAGGACAGTCACAAAATACACAGGTTGCAGGGAATATACCAGATGTACTCTATGGACCAGCTTTCCCTTGTTCATTAGAGCAAATTGTGTATGATTTCGACTCATCTACAGTATAAGGTTGTCCTGTAGAACCCCTTGTGGCAGTGAAGTTGCTGTAACAACTGACGTGATATTCCATGGTATCATCAAACAAGTCTGGGAATTGAGAATTGAGACATGCTTAGAGGAACTACAGGCTGTCAACCAAGTCTTCTAAAAAAGGGAGTTGTAATAGGAATATTTTCCAAGAAAAACTGGAGCTTTTAGCCCATTTTGAGTTTAAATATAGGAGTTTAAGTAAAGTATTTTTGTCTCAAGCATTCACATGGGCTTTAAAGCTATTATTGAAAGTGGTGCAGCATTGAAAATGCTGGTTCAAACAAGCGCAAAAGGTATAAGAGGGGGAGAGCACATGAGAGACGTCATCTCTGAACATAGGGGGATGAATGTCCTCCCCCCCAAGAAAATTTTGACAATCTAAATGTCCTTAGAATCCATTTGAATGCGCTCTGAGAGGCCCATTTTGGCTTTAAATCTCATTAAACATATATATAATATAATAAGCCAAAGGAATATTACAGCCATGGCCATAATTTCACTGACAGCTTTGTGTTATACCAACAGTTCTTACCCAGTGTAGTTTGTTGCATGTTAATGCATTTGTGTTTAATCTAGACAAGAAAGCCGAGAACAACACTGAGGTTTAGAGGAGATTGTATGTATCAGATACCTTCTGCCACATTCCAGACCAACAATTTCTAGCCAATTTTCATCTAAGGCAAACATTTGTCAGAAGATTGCAAAAGATTTCATTCTTGACCGCCATATGTAATACAATATCCCACAACAAAGGGCCAGTTTTCATTGCACCACAAAACGTTCAAGTATTTTGATTAAAGACCATAAGACAATTATACGAACCAAATTTTAAACCTGTAGGCCAAACATATAGGGAGTAGAAGATTGTCGGGGATTTGCTCCTCCGTCTATATCTAGAAAATGATATTTAACAGCATAAGACCCAATTTAATTGTAGCACAATAATTAAAAGCATTTTGGCAGAGGGCTTTCAGACAATTCAGCACTCCAAAATTGAAAGCCCTCAAGTGCCGGAGTAAAAATAAGCCTATATTTTTTGTCTCTTTATGTAATCTAATACTAACAACACAGGGCCAATCTTCATCATAACATAATAATTTTAAGTACTTTAGGGGGTGCTATAAAACAATTCCATAAACCAAATTTCAAAGCCCTAGGTCAAACGATTCAAGTGTAGTAGATTGTACAGGATTTCATTCTTTGTCTATATGAAATGTGATATAGGTCCCACAACATATGGTTTAATTTCGGTGTACCACTATCACTCGAAACATTTTGGTAGAGGACCTTCATACAATGAGATTTTATATACAAAATTGCAAAACTCTAGACCTAACTCTAACCCTAACCCATAGGAGGATAATATTTTTTACTTGTGAACAGACAAGTGGACGACGGATGAAGGGTAATCACGATACCTCACCCTCAGCACTTTATGCTAAGGTGAGCTTATAAAGTTCCACAGCATCACAATCCAGAAAGTATGCTACCATACATCATAGCATGATCCTCATCATCTGTATTAGCACCTTAAAGGTATGTGTCCTATTCAATTACCTTGTAGGTAACCGAATCAGTGAAGATGAACAGACGGAAACACCAGAACATTATACAGTATGTTAATGCTATAATGGAAGACAGAGATTCTCTTACCTTAAAAATAAAGTAGCAAATAGCATCTTATCATTCATTGACAATAATTTTACCAAAAAGATGTAGGAAATATTTTCAAAATATAGGAGAATTGCCTATAGGAGTATACGAGGTACTTGAAAGTATAGGACTTGTGCCCAAAATTTAGTAGTTTTATAGGAAAATAGGAATCGGTTGACAGGCCGAAACTAGCTTCGGACTGTCTAAGTGACACACATGTTTATGCTTTTAATCAGGTATTTTCATCAAAGGATTTCACTTCCCCAGGTCATGATTTTTGGACAATATATAAGGTTTTAATTCTTGACATGTCGACCTCCTTTTACGTCTCTCAAATTTTACAGCATTTTATCAGTTATCGTGTGTACCTGGGAAACAGAAAGAAATAATGTTTTAAAGGTTATAGGATACAGTGTACATTTTAAAACTTCAGAAGAGTCACATCCTGGAAAAGGTAATATACCATGGTTCTATGTAACAAATACAGAATTCTATCGGATGCATTGCTTCTCGAATTTGTTGTTTCTAATTGTGATTCAGCCAGATAATGAAGCAATAACATGCAGACCTGCATCAACAAAATGCGATTTTGTATGTTTAGGAACACTTCCTATGAGTAAGTCAATTTATACAACATAATTCATGAAATGGTGGCCATCTTGGCATTCATGTTGGCTTTACATAATTCTTGATGGTTATAAGTATCCGTACTAAGTGATTATGTGAAATGCATATACAATGTATAATACACATGTATATTGAAAAGAATAACTCTGTTTGTAAATGTGTTTAATCTATGGCTCGAAAAACTTTTGGCAAAATCCTCAGGATTATGTAGATGCATTTTAAGCTTAAAACTCTGGTTAGAACACTATCCGAAACTTATTTTCCTACTATCCAAAACTTATTTTCCTTACTTTTCTATGTTACAATAAGTCAATATTTATCAAATACATTCATAAATTTCATATTAGCATATATATGTGTCTCAGAAAAAAAATCTTATTTCAAAAAAGGCCTTTTTGTTACTAAAAATAGATATTATGGTGGCCATCTTGGATTTTTATGGATCAAAAACTTTCATTAAACATCATTGAAATATGAATGGGGATGATATATGCATATTTTCGCAATTAAATGCCAGTTGTAATGAATCAATGCCTTAAAAGGACTGCATCGAAATGCTTTTCGCAAAATTCTCAGGACATAAAAAATGCAATTTAAGCTTAAAAATTCGTTTCAAAAGTTTCCCAAACTTATTTTTCCTTATTTGCTAAGTTTCAATTGGTTAATATTTATTTATTTATTTAAAAAGACCCCTTTGTTACTAAAAATAGACATTCTGGCGGCCATCTTGAATTTTTATGAATCAAAAACTTTTATTAAACATCTTTAAAATATGTATGGAGATGAATTGTGCATATATTTCCCAATTAAAAACCGTTTGTAATACATAAATGCTTTAAAAGTAATGCCTAGTAAGATTTCCATTTTGGCTTAAAATCCAAGGGTAGACAACTTTGACATCAATTTTCTCCCCTTATACCTAGGCGGATGCGCGTCAGACGCGCATTTCCGAACTCCTTAGACAATTTCCTAGTTTTTATTTATTAAACACATGCATAAAAATTCATATCAGTGTATTATGAATCCCAGAAAAAATCTTATTTTTTAAAAAAAAAAAACACCTTTTTGTTACTAAAAATAGACATTCTGGCGGCCATCGTGGATTTTTATGGACCAAAAACATTTATTAAACATCATTAAAATATGTATGGAGATGATATATGCATATTTTTACCAATTTTAAACCATTTGTAATAACTCAATGCCTTAAAAGAAATGACTAGCAAGATTTCCATTTTTGGCTTAAAAATCCAAGGGCAGACAACTTTAACCTCAATTTTCTCCCCTTATATCTAGGCGGATGCGCGTCAGACGCGCATTTCCGAACTCCTGAGACAATTTGCTACAAGAATCAGTCTAAAAGTTATATGGTGCTTTTACCGCAATTAAACCTCATCTACCTCCTAGACTAATAGGAAAGTGCAATCTCATTAATGCACTTTTGCTGCTTTTCACGAATTACTATTATTATAAAAAACAACAGGGGGACAGTGTTTAACAAAATAAGACTGTGAATATGTAGACTGGGTTCCAGACTGATCATTTTTCCTTCTTTCACTTTCTCCGGTGTCAATATCAACAGGATCAAAAACGGGTGCCGCGATATCTAAAGGGTATTGATTTTTTATGCGTTATCTTATTGACCAAATTGTATATTGACGACTGAACCCAGGCTAGTGAATATGCACAGGCTTATCGGGATCGAAGTTACTCTCCAACGCAGAGTTCTATTGATTAAACCATCAAATATGACCTCTGCAGTTTTCGGTACGCCAACAGCCTATTTGGTCGTCATAATCTAATTATAGCACATCATTTGAATTATCGAATCAAAATCATTCAGCTTTACCTTGCATGATCATTACGTGTACATTACGTCGCTTCTATTTTTGGCTGAAGCCGGTAACATTTGAATTATCGAATCAAAATCATTCAGTTTGATCTTGTTTGATTACGTATACATTACGTCGCTTCTATTTTTGGCTTAAGCCGGTAATTTGAAGCGTCAGCCAATGAAAGGTTGTATCAGCTTTTTAAATTGTTTTGTTGTGTAAAGCCAACGATTGGATACTGAAATCCCGCCAATGCCCGAGATTAGACGTGAAATGACCTCGCGAGAACAGAGCTCATTCTATCGAAATGGAATGTAGAGATAATGTGCTCTGTTCATAAGAGAGTAGATCGATGTTGGCTGTATTTCCAGATCGCAAGCTTATTTTGATAGGTCTTTTTTAACCCATTACCAAACAGCCAAATTTTAGACTAGTCCAAATTCAAAGATGATACAGACGACAATTTCAAGTGAATGAAATTTCCCCGTTTTTGGATTTTTTGCGAAGAAATCATTATGGGAAATGAAGAAATTGCTTGTCACAAGCAATTTCTTCATTTTCCATGATGTTTTCCAAAGCCATAATCTTTTGGGGAGTCAAAAGGAGTCACTATGTGGCAATGGGTTAAAATCTGTTTAGATAGATAGACTTTTCGTATACGAAACGTTTTCACCTGACACAACAAAAATATCAAACGCCATGATTTCTTTGACAGACGACAGATACGGAAGCAGACGAACCTACAAAATGTCGTCTGCTTTATTTGATGTCCATTATGTGCAAAGTCATTCCGAATTGATTCATATTAGATCTTTGACAAGAAAACTCATTGATCTTAGACATGATTACACAATTATTAAGTCTTTGATAATCGTTTCTTTTTTAGTCAATTAAATGCATGGTATAAAACAAAAGTTTTTTTCCGTCGATTAAAATAAAATGTTCATGTATCACTCGTTCGATTCCATTGACCTCTCGACTTGCAAAATCGACTTTTCTTTAAATAAGTCATGTTTATCCAGGGGCGGATCAAGCATTTCTTAAACGGGTTAAAATTGTCTTAAAGGGATTCGAATAAGGTCAAATTCGACAATTGCTTAAGGATAAAAAAGTGATCCACGGGGTGTTCATTTGAACTCCTTGTCTACTCCCTTTGGATCCAACAATATCCTCTGCCGAACAAACCCTGGTGTTAACGGCCTTTATGGAATGTGGCTAGGAAATCGAGGAGGCACAAGAAGAAAATACCCATAATCTGCACATTTTACTTTTGAAACAATAGTTCATGTGTTATACAGATATGAAAAACTGATTATTCATTTATTTTTTGTCACGGTGGATAACCCACGTGACTTTTGGGAAGCGTTACCACCGAAAAAATCGTCCGCTTCAAGGTATGTTTTGTTTAATTTCTCAGCTTATACTCTATTGATTTTGACGAGATAAAGTCCACGGAACGCGCCTTTGAGAGGGCTTTTCCCGGCTCTAGCTCACTCTGCTCCAAATCCAGTGGCTTCTTCAAACATTCGAGCCAAAGTTTTTGTAAGTGCAAAACGAAAGTGGGAAGCGTTCACGTGCACCGAGAAAAACTTTCGCTTGAATGTTTGAAGAAACCACGAGATTCGGAGCAGAGTGAGTTACAAACGGGAAAAGTCCTCTCAAATGCGCTTTTCGTGAACTTTATCTCGTCAAAATCAATAGAGTATAAGCTGAGAAATTAAACAAAACATACCTTGAAGTAAACGATTGTTTCGGTGTTAACGCTTCCCAAAAGTCACATGGGTTGTCCACCGTGTTGGTTGAACTTGTAAATTTCACGCGACGAATCTTGAGGTTGTTGGTTCGAGTCCCACTTGCATCACTTGTCATATGAACGTGTTCTCCTCTCCCAAAACGTCAAAATATTTTGGCGGTCGAAATTTTAAAAAGTCTGCTGCAGACGACAGAACATATATTGGCAAGAACTGAGCATGTGTACACTATGACACAAAAATGTTGAGGCAAAATGAGAAAATACCGATGATAATATCAGCATCGTCGCTTTAGTGTTAAAAGCAACGAAACCATAACTATGGATATTTATATTTACTAGGTTAGTACTTGTAGAACATTTGTCGCCAGGATAAGGGTTAACCCTTTCCCGAAGAACAATATTTTTTGGTTTGCTCCCATTTAAAAATTGTTCCAAACGACAAAATGTGTATTAATAACGATCAAATTTGTGTACAACATAACAAAGAAAATACTGAGACAAAAGGAGAAAATGCTGAGTATCAGCATTTTCTTCTTTTGTCTCAATGTTTTCCAAAACATTTCCTATTAGAGACTTTACAATCATGTCTTGCTCGGGAAAAGATTAAATGTGGTGGTTGTAAAGAGCAACACGAAAGAGATCGCCTGACAGTCAAAGATTCCGCGATAATTATTCGAAACCAGGTAATACAACTAATCATTCCTTTTCCCATTAAACATATTGTTTGAACCCATTACTCCATGACACTAGGTTACACGAACTTAACATTTGCCGAAGCAACGCACGCTATGGTTTCCCGACCGCTAATCTTTTGTCCAAAAGAAAAAAAAAATATGCTTATAACCAACACATCCTCCTTTCATCTAATGATTTACCATGCTGTTAAGACACCGATAATACATAATCTTTCTTTACATCCGATACATTTTGTCTTCTAGAGCAGTCATCAAACCTAGAATTATGTCAACCTTTCGGCAGTTCATGCTATACCATATTTGGTCGTGCCTGGGTGCAGTTTAGTCAGTGTCCATACTGGTCATAGAAGCTACATATTGGTGAAACTATAAGAGTATTGAATTGATTTTTAAGATTTATAATTTAAAATTTTGAAGTACATATAAACATGCACACACGTCGTCTATCGCAAAAGTACGTACACAACAACCAAACCGAGCCGCATGCTGATTATTATATGAACACAATTCGCATGCGATTCGTCCATTGGCGATAGACGTATTGACTTTCATCAAATGCTGAAAGAATATTGACCAATACAGGATTCGAACCCACACGATAGAAAGTCTCATTTTATTGATCGTCATCTCAGTTGCTGACTGTGATATTGAGTTCAGTAGAATTGCCAACTTAAAAAGTAGCACGGTTATTTAGTTTGAAGAGCACTGGAGTGTAGCGGTAATAGGCCTATTTGATTGCGGAGAGAAGTATGAAAACGCTTATCACCAAACTCTGGGTGGGAACACGAAGTTAGTTGAAGCAACAAATGAGAATAGTTTATAGATTGCCGTCAAATATGGATACATCTAAGTTCAAAAGTTCACAATTTCTGTCAATGATAAGCCCTCGCAGTCATTTCAATCTGTCCAAGATCAAAAGATAACAGGTAACAATGTATTTTTGTATGTGATAGTTTCATTCTAATGGATTAGAAAAACTCGATCCGTTTCCACCAACAATGTCTTTGTCCTCTTCTTATTTGGTTATATAAATCTTAACAGCTTTAAATTCGAATTTATTTTTCTGTATCTTTTCTTTGACATAGTCCCGTTTTTGTGACACTACATCATAATGAGCATTAATTAACCTTTTCCCAAACAAGACCTGGTCTGGTTTTAATGTCCTCAACAGAATATGCTTTGGAAAACATTGAGCCAAAATAAGAAAATGCTGATAATTAACATTTTCTCCTTTTGTCTCAATATTTTCTGTGTTATTTTATGCACAAATTCTATCTTTTTCAACACCCACGCTGTCATCTGCAACTGATTGCAGATTGGATATCCCCATTTTTTGCCACTTGGAAAAGGGATTAAGTTTTCCGGAAAAAATGCTCTACTCTACGAACTCAGTGGCTTTTTCCTGATCTAGATTTGTTTGGGTTTAGCGCAAAAAACTATTGTAAGTGCAAATAATTCTATTTGCACTTACAATAGTATTGCGCTAAACCCTGGAATTGTTCTTTTTCAAAAAAGCCATATAAGGGGGTAATTACACCTATACAGGAATCGGCCTTTTTTGCTCTAGCGATTTTCTTTTTATGATGAAGAAATTTCTGCGTGGGTCAGACAGTGCGGCACCAATGTCTATCTCGTGCTGAGCACGAAATCTTGCATTTTATACATATAAAAATCTTTTTTGTCTTTTTAAATTCCGCTTTATTTTCAGAACTAATTTACTCCATTACCCTTTTATGGTCCTTTAGTCAAACCCTTTCAGGGCAAAATGGAATAAACCATTGCTAACAGGGTAGTCAAGTTTTCCTAGATTTTAATATTTTTTTATATCCTGATGCCTTGCGACATTCAGTTCTTTGAGTATCAACTCGAAAATCCTGACATTGTAATATAATTATAAACGGACAAACAAGGCCGCAAGTATTGAAGAAATTAAGCAACTTCAAAATACAATCTGTCTTGCAAATTTTGCACACATAATAATTGAAAAATCAAACATTTTTTATTGGTTTGGGTACAATTGTCTTAATCAAAATTGGGTATATCTATTCAGGATAATAGTATCTCAGAATAAGAAGTTAATCAGCACTATCCTAGTCAGACTGCACAGTCCGCACAGATTAATTTTGTCCATATTGTCACACTTCCAACATTGTCCCTCCTGGCGCGACAGGTCACAATTTTAATCCTTATCCTGATGACTGATTATTTTCTAAAAACATGCTGATTTAACCCATTACCAAACGACAAAATTTTAGGGTGGTCCAAATTGAAAGATCCTGCAGACGACAATTTCAAGTGAATGGAATTGTTCATTTTTAGGTCTTTTTGGATGGAAAACACTGTCTAAAATGAAGAAATTGCTTGTAACAAGCTATTTCTTCATTTTCCACGATGTTTTCCAAAGCCTTTATCTCTTGGGGAGTCAAAAAGAGTCACTGTGGGGTAATGGGTTAAGAGACATTCTGATGAGTTTATCTTGAGTTTTTGCCACAATTATTGCGAAGAAAGCATGCAGTGTAGGCTAAGATCAGACTGCACGTCTGTGCAGCTGATCTTAGTCTTTATTGTCTGCCAAGTTTATGGTCATAACAGTAAAATGATGTAAACAGCGTAAGAAGTGTAAAGCTTGAGTCAAAATTCATAAACGAAAGATCCTACATATCTTAGCCATGATGGAAAAGGTTTTATAGTAACTTTCTCTTGTGTTCAATAAATCGATCTTGAACTAGATTGACTGAATATCGACATCGGTTCTTTCAAATAGACAGAAATATAGGTCTTCAAAGTAACACCGCTGTCTCATTTAATTATGATTTAACATGCTATCTTCACATGATCATGGTCCGGCCATTTTATAACGACGACTGGGATAGGCATCGCTAATAGGCATATACGTATCAAATTATGTAACATAATTTCTCTAGATTTTCATATTTATAAAGGAGTTCCCATTTCTATCTCAACTTTAAAGGCGTTTTTTTCGCTTATAGGCAAAAGCTTAAAAATTGATAACGTTTATACGCATTAGAGTAACCCAAACTTGGCATCAAGATTATACTTTAACAAGAGTGTCATGGTCGTAATATACGCCACCACTTATAAAACTTGAGACGCAAAAATTACTTTGACAAAGATTTATAAATATCCACTCAAAAACTTGTAAAAAGTTGTGTTCACAAGAAAGTTTTATAAATATCCAGTAAAGAACTGGAAGGAATTGCGAACACAAGGTTGAAATATCATTAAGCCCCAGAGACTAAGTGTCAAGGGGCATAACTCTTGCAAAAATCAATGAACCATAAAATTCTTGAATCATGGTGATGACATTGACCAAGTTTCATTAAGATCAAGCCAGACACTTAGGAGTTGTGTTCACAAAGCTGCATTTTCAATAAGTCCCATTTACTAACTTTTAAGGGGGCATAACTCAAGGAAAAAATCAATGAAACATAAAATCCTTACTTCATGCACATCTTCCAATAAAGGTAATAACATCCACCAAGTTTCATTAAGATCCAGCCAGAAACTTAGGAGGAGTTGCGTTCACAAGGCTGCAATTTCACTAAGCCCCAGATATTAAGTTTTAAGGGGGCATAACTCAGGCAAAAATCAATGAACCGTAAAATCCCCCCTTCATGCATATCTACCAATACACCCAAACACACTTTGAATTTTTAACCGTGACATGTGTATGCATGAGAGCAAACAAAAGGTCACGTGGTCGTTTTACTATATAATTCATTGAACGAGTCGTTATTTTCACGCGAGCATTTTTCAATTATTCTGCCTTAGTACTAGGAATATTTTATACAGTTATTTACGTTAATTATTAGAATTTTGAGTTACAGAAATATTTTTGCAACTTTGATTGAAAAAAAGAGATTTTTTGGCTTGTAATCATTCGTACCCTGTCTCCATCGCCCGTTACCACCATGCAAGTTCAGGATGAGCTACTGCTTTTGAAAACCAAATAAAATCAACTTTGCAGAAGCATTTGAGCTCCTTAGTACTGTCCAAGTGTGAGCGGTAATATTTTGCATGAGTTTGTGCTCTAGATTAGAGCCAATAATGGACAGGTCACAGGCTCGGAGCGTGGACAATTATAAATAAACTTATGGCTGAAATATTGTTGAGAGGTGTTAAATTAAAAAAGAAATGAAAAGAAAAATGTTTTAAACCTTTACCAAACAAGAAATGTTAATGTTTTGACTGTCATGGGCGGATCCAGGATTTTTTCAGGGGGGGGGGTAGTCTAGCCCATAAGATGGAAGATGGCTTTAAATTTGTGAATTGTGTAACGATACATGTATAGGCCTACTGTACTAACTTTGTATAGTCAAAATCGGCCAATTGAAGGCGAGGTCCGAACCCCCTTCTAGATTCGCCCTTAACTGTGCTACAGAGATTGTTTCGAAAATCATTTCAAGAGACAAATTAATGAAATAGCCTACTTTTAATCAGCAGTTTCTCCTTTTGCCTCAACGTTTTCTATACTTCTATGTACACACGCAAGGGTGGATCCAGGATTTTTTCGGGGGGGGGGGGGGGGGTCCAAGCCCAATTGCCAGGGAGGCGGAGGTCCACGCCCAAATGATGACTTAAATATGTTAAATTATGACGCTTTGATTATATAGTCAACATTCAACTTTAGGCTTATTCCAGGGGGCGGAGCGAACATCCCGAACCCCCCCCCCCCCCCTCTAGATCCGCCCTTGCACGTACAAAATCCTACTTTCAAGATGCCCATTCTGTTGTCTGCAAGAGCTTCCAAATTGAATCAGGTGCCGTTTAGAAAAGGGTTTTAAAAGCCGCTGTCAAACTTGAAAAGTCTAAATAATTTGTCGTTTGGGAAATGGACTTTAAGAGCAATGCTTTTATTGTCAAATTGATCTACCATAATGAATTATCTATCTACATAAGCCTTTCGGTTCACGCTGAAAATGGCATGTTTCGTACATTTTTTTGTTGGGGAAAGAGGGTTAAATACATGAAAATGACAGTTGAACCTGGCGGCTCTAGGTCCTCAAAAGATCCGTGGATCATACTACGTTTTCGGAGGGTCAAAAATGACTTAAAAGCCAGTAAAGACCATAATTGGAAGTCAGTCAATGATATCCCGTCGAGATGCACAGAGGAATCATCACAAAACGGTGTGTGATTCCTCTTAAGCTTCTTCTTTCCTCCGTTCATTTCCATTGCACGTTGGATGCTTTGCTCTCAATTGGGTCAGAGCCTCGACCTGGCATTAAAAAGTGTTACTATTTTTAGTAACAAATTGGAAGTGTGTTTGGGTGTATTGAGGTGATAACATTGACCAAGTTTCAAAAAAGATCCAGCCAAAAACTTAGAGGAGTTCTGCTCACGAGAAAAGTTGACGGACGTACGGACGAATGGACGGACAGACGGAGAAGATGACGCCAATATACGACCGCCTCCGGTGGCGTATAAAAATAACTTAGGACCGAAACACTATAGCACAATGGCACACGGTTGGAAAATAAAGACAAATTAGGAAAGCAGCATTTTAATATCTTATCAAAAGCATTAAAATATTCAACGAAAAAACATTGAAACAGTTCTAAGAGAGCATAGACAACAAAAATATTTAATTGAGAACGAAGCAAAAAGTAAGGTCTCGGTTTTGTGAAGGTCGTCCGAGTTAATTGAGTATCAATCGTCGATGGACAGCGAGGTTCCAACAGCTATGTTATTAGCAGCTCCATCGGTGGCGCTTCGGGGACAAATTATGGACAACGAAAATTATTTAGAAATATTAGTTTTCCATCATTGTCAGTCTCCAGAAATAATAATTACACACCATTCTCGAGAAAGATGGATTTTAACGCGTTCAGGTCCCACTCCGCCATTTTGTTGGCAAGAAAAGTAGTGCGCACATCCGTTTTCTGGGATGTATAATTGCGCCCGAGTGCAAGTTTCAAACAAAGGGTCAATTATTTCTCAAGAATATTGCGATTAAATATGATTTGAGAGACGGAGGGGTGATAATTTAACGCCAAGACTTATATGGAATGACTGTTATTACAGACAGTGGTCAAAATTACTCTGTCTTCCATATAAGATCGTACTTTTAAACCGCTTGGGTCCAAACAAATGGGTGATGCTGTCTTATTTTCGCTTGAAAGCAAAACGCACTAAAACGCTAAGACTAAGTAACTCAGAAAAAATGCGACATATTTCTGCAAGTCTCTGCCAAATACGTAAGTCATTAACGAACTATAGAAAATTTGTCATAATGGTATTATAGATGAATGTGGAAGCATGATTATTTATCTCGGCATACGTACATTGTAATGGCGATCCCTATTGTTCTCGAATAAATTCGTAATTCCTCGAAATAACTTTTCGGGCAGATTGGATTTTGATCAAGATCCATTTAAGCGAGAGCTGAGGCGCGTTCTTTAGAGCGAGATTTCTTGAGGTTTCTTGAGATTTCTAAAGATATTTTAGGATAAAGCGTTCTTTAGAGCAAGATTTTTAGGACGCTCAATGGAAGGCGCCATTACCCCATACTTAGTGCGACACCCCTCGGTCAATTCTGTATAAACAATATAAAAGAGACTTGACCAAGTTGTTCCGAACGCTCCATAATTTATAAACCGCGGTGTTCCGAATGCTCCATACTTTATACAAATGACGTCATGATGACGTCATTTATATAAATATGGAGCATTCGGAACAGCTCGGTCAAAGGATCGGTCTAAAAAACGCTTTATCCAAAACATCTTAATAGGCCTACATCTTAAGAAATCTTAAAAAATCTCGCTCTAAAGAACTCGGCTCTGATCTTGGTCCATCATGGTCTAAAATGTAACGCAGTCTTCAAATTTTCAATATTGAAATATATAGAGTCTTATTTCTGTCTTCATTTCTTTGCATTACCTGAAATACTGGAATGTCTGGAATCGAACATGGACACCCAGGTTTGTAACCCAGTCAGCTACTCCAATACAAATAGAACAAAACAGGCGGGTCCAAATACAAACAAGCCAAATTTCTTTTTCCATACCAAAATGGCAATACAATCAGGTAGTCCAGTTTCGTAAAGAGATTCAGACAACAAAATTGGGTAGAAAAAACAACCACGTAATAGCTTAGAAAACTATAGGGCAAAATTTAAAAAAAAAATGTTTTTTTTTTAATTTAAAATGCAAGTTCATCAGCTTTTTTTTTTATTTTGGCTTAAGTTTTTCCAAAACCTTTTTCCAATAAGGACGCCTAAAGCAAGTGTTGTTGGGGAAATAGTATAAGACAATAGTGGCCAGTTTCTCTTTGTCTTAGGATAAAATATATGATCTGGCACTATTTGACATCTATTTCACACAACTTGATGGGTCAATTGGTTTTCAAAAGTCTAATAATAATTCACTGGGGACTTGCCGAAAAGAGGCTCTCATATATCAGTCCGCGCTTCATTATTTGAGGACAAAATGTCCTAACAACAATCGCAACCAGCTGAAATTAAGACGATTTGGTCCCAGAAATGATAACTTTATCATTCCATTCACGGAAATGATCTTGGCACATGCCAGTGAAAGGTCGCCTTTTTTCTTTATTATATCAATTATACAAAAAATCGTTTAATTATGACAAAGTCACATGACCGGGTCACGTGCATCACAATGATTGGCTGAAATGGCCACGTGGTCCCTCATGTGAGAAAATGACAGGATTTCCATGTTAAAAACAATAAACACGATTTTGAAAACAATAAAGGATGTTCACATATTAGTTTTGACTGCCTATGGGGTCATTGTTTCTCGGCCTTCGAACTTTCCCCCGAAATTTCCCCGCGCTTTGTGACACATTAAGAATGCTTTTTGTCTTCGAGAATTTGCATTTTCTCATCGTTTTGACGGGATCTGTTCCTAAATTTATGACATTGCACGGCCTAAAAAATGAAAACTTCACAGCGGCCACCGTTTTAGAAACATTATGATTGTAACGAGATGTACAATAAACCAAATTATACATGTAAATATTTTATGATCATTCTGATCCATAAAGACTTATTTAAAATCAGCACAGGACAGATAACGATTGGAACGAATATAGATGTAGTCTCAACTTAGTCTTTACTAATTGCTTGCCATGTCATGGCCCAATCAGTTACAAAGAGAAAGCGTGCACGTATTAACATATTCCGGTGCACGGTCAGATAGAATTACAATTGTGTACTGAAAATCTAAATCTCGATATATTGGCCAAATTTTCAGAGGTGTCATGATTTTTTGTCATGAATCGATAAAACTTTTTAAAAAGTTTTTTTTGACAATTTCAATGTCATTTTCCTCCATGATGTCATTTTTCTTCCATTGATAGCAGGGTAATGGATAAAATAAAAGAAGGCATGGACAATATCATCCTATCACTGGCCATACATAATTTTGAATAATAGCCTCGGTCTGATTTCTATCAAGTAAAGCCAGTCTCAAGCCCGAATATTCGTATCTTTCTGGCCGTCTCAATGTCGCTGTCACATTAATTGTCATTTAGACCCCTGAATTAATGCGAATCATTTATTTGATAAAATCCTCCGACTGGACGACAGAAATAAGAACGTTTTCCATTATTTTGATAAAGAAATATCAGCCTATAAGCTCATTTTCTACAAAAGACCATCAAGACAAGTTATTTTCCAGAATTGTATATTTTCCGCCATCTTAGAGAGGTTTTAATCAGATAGTAGATGTTTGCTAATGTCCGTTTATCTATCATTGGTCTGCGGCCTGGATGGGGGTGCAGTATGAATTTATATGACAAAATTCTTACAGAAATGCATTTTCTTCTTGAAGAGAGGGTAATAATTACTTTGTCAGATACAGGTTTAGCATGGACATGTAGATGCGTTTTTTGACCCACTAAAATGGCATTTTTAAATATGATTCAGGAATATTTTTGTTGTTAAGAAACAACAATAAAGCCAAGTTTTTATTATCATGCAGAACTTGCACGTTCTTATCAATACCAATGGACATTAGGTTACAGACATTATCAAAGTAAATATTTACGTATTTAGTGAAAGGGGCCATGATCAACATGTCTATAACTACAGCTACCCAAAAATGTACACAATACGTAACAAAGAAAGACACTTCAAGAAAGATAGATGCTATAATTAACAGTGGAAAAAGTAGATCCTCTGTCCAGGCCTCAGTAATAAAGCACCCCGGGAAGTATTCGATTGTCCACATCAATAAACGAGACGTTTTGGACACTGTTCCTCAAACCATAAATGTGGACATCTATCTTCGTTTAAAACAAGCACGCCTTATTCGCTTCGTAATTATTGTTCTGAAGATAATACAAAATTAAATCGAACGCGTCCCGTCAGATGAGGTATTCGGCCGGATATGGAAATCTCTCGGAAAATAAGTTATGGAAAAGTGGATAGAATTTACATGAGACGATACCAATCAATGTTGACTGGTCTTTATTTCAGCATTATCCCTGTACCACACAACAAAATCTTAGACTGCTCCAAATTCCACCTTTTTAAAGATGAAAATCTTCGTTGAAGAAACCAACATAAAAATTGACGCGAGCGAGCAGGAAACAGAGAGTGTAAAGAAGAAAATGCTGTTTCCAGCATTTTCTTCTTTTACACTCTTTGCTTTCAAAATATTTCTTTCATTTGTGACCAGAACGAAAAAAAATATGTAAGGGTCAGACCAGCGACCGGACTGTGACACGCGTAATTACGGATGAAAAAGTAACATTTTGATGAGATAACTTGTCGAAGACACAGTCCAGCTTGAATAATGGCGGGTTATATTGGTAGGATGAAATCGAATCTACGAGATTTATTTCTGGTCAGAAATCCTTCTTAATTCACGTCATTCTATCTGATTTTTGTATCGAAATGGTTTTGGTCATGCGGTTACATTGAATCCGCCATTATTTCAACCATTTTACATACCCCTCCCCCTACTTGTTTTGAGGTAAATAGCAGGGTAAAGCTGGGAACACATTGATGAAAATGCATCGTTTTTTTCTGTTCAACTTATTATTATTATTATTATTATTATTATTATTATTATTATTATTATTATTATTATTATTATTATTATTATTATTATTATTATTATTATTATTTGATTTATCACATGAATTGAATGCTCATCTCAAATGTTCTAAATTTTTAGAAAAGATTTTGCAGAAGACATTTAGTATTGTTATACTAAAAATAAAATAAGACCATTTATCGGGTAGCAAACGAGAAAACGCTGGTTAAGAAGATTGGACTAGATTTAGTGCCAACAATTTAAATTCTAATGATGCATTAAGAAAATTGATGGTAAAAATATAAAGAAACACCCATAACCTTTATAATTTCGAACAATAAAGTAATTCTCTATATCTAAATTGGAATAAACACAATGTGAAAAAATGAGAAATAAATGATAAAAACGTGATGTTTGAGAGAATCACTAGCAAATGGGTGTGTGCGTTAAAGCTCGTTCAAAACTGCAGTTATGGGGTTTTTGTTCAAAAGCATCGATATGTTAGAACTGCCTGGTATTACAGACGAACGTATTATATAGTCTAAAACTATTGTTAATGCCACTACTTGTGGGATACATGTTCATAAAATTATATTTCGAGATGCGATGAGTTGTTCTTTCAGACCTACTGAGCCTTATCGAGCTCGTATACAATTTTACTTGGCGAGTTTATGTGTTCTCATAGCATAATTATTCAATCAAATGTAAGTCTTTCATATTATTTTTGCAGATGCCATTTCAACCCTATTTTCCCTCTTTGATTACACTTTGGTGTATTTAAATATGTTGTATGAATTGGAAACCAATTTTAAACTCTTCTATATCATGATACCTTCAAGGTTAACCATATGTAATATTATCTTAATTTCTTATTTTCCCGTGATTTCCACATCAAAGCTGGGCCATAATTTGATTTTAATTTGCTCATGTCTGATCCTACCATAATCAAATCAACATACGTCATAACCGTATCAAAACCCTTCTCATGATGATCCCGAAAAATGGCAGCTTTTAAAAATTGCAAAACAAGCTTGTACATTCGGTGCTTCGGGTACATACTCCACCAGACAACGATTTGGTCCTGAAAGGCAATTTATCGCTGCTTTTCTTCGAAAACCTCGAATCTGCAGCTTGTATTAAGCTGCAGATACGAGGTTTTCGAAAAAAAGCGACGCTATGTTTATACGAACAGCAGTAGTTATTGGATTCTAATCATAACTCTATGGAAAAGAAATTTGCAAGTAAGAGTCACAAATCATGAATGCCCAGTAAATTAATAAAATGTATCAGTCGCCGGCATTCAAAACCTTTTGTAATGGTCCTTGACTCTTTGACAACTGCTATTTGCTATTGGAACAGTGGTCAAACACGAAAGATGACAACCAGGGAGCATTTCTGACCTGTCTATGAAACTAAAAGGCGAGACAAGTCCACCACCGACAAAATACGATTTGATTGCGGTGCTATCGTTGTATCTACCATTCATGCTTTACTTTACGTATGGTTATATACTTAACTTGGGTCTTTCAGTTTGATAGCACATGTGCAATTTGTCTGGTTGAAATGCAACGAAGATATCTAGATATGAGATTTTTTAAGAAATATGGTTGGGTCCTTATCCAACTTACATACGATTTCAGCACTCAGGGTGTTCAGAAACACAAGCCATACCCCATTTACAAGCAGCGGTCTTGGTTCACTGCATTAATAAAGAATTAATACACCTTTCGCTCATAACGTCGACCCCTGTTGACCTCCCTTTTAAAAGGGAAATTTAGCATATCACGATTTTCTGGGAATAAATAAAGCTTGGGGATAATCGAGCGAATTAGTTATGATAAGGCGAATTAGAAACCCATCAAGTCCTGGCTGTGTTACGCAACAAGGCCGCCTATCTCATGTTCTATAGATTATTTAATATGTTACCTGGTATTTGAGAGAATGTGGTTCAATTTCTGGTCTGTAAACCTAATTGAAAAAGTAGCTTATCCACATGATGGTTTAATTTCAAACAATTGTAAGTACATATAATGTCACAATCATACACTTTATATATTTCGGCGTAAACCTTTAAAAAATAATAAACCATTTTTTGCATACTTGGTTGAAAGTTTTCAACAAAGTTTCAAGTTTTATTTATTTGCAAAACTAAAAAAGACGAAAATCAGTAAGAGAAATACAAGAAAATTGAGCAAATAATCCAAAGAATTAACAACACCTATTATGACTAAACAATGAAAAGGTAATTTGTGGAAAATGCAAACATATCGAATACAAAAAGAAGTAGCAGGATCCTATAAATTGGCGCACATGTAATAGTAGACCTAGATCATTTCTGTCACAAGGTTCTTGTATGCTTTCGTACTCAATTAGGAATAATCAGTTATCTAGCCGTCGTCCTTTCAAAGAACATGTAAGAAATATCACCTGCATTGGTCAACCTGTAATGGAAATCAGATTTTTTATGCTTCCGAACTATTCGGGAACTCATATTTCTACACGGAAAAACAATTTGCAATGCATAAAAACCTCAATCACGGCGAATAACCTTCTTACCTTGGCCATAGATCAATCCCTCACAAGCGTGTATACAGATTCTATTATTACTTCAAAACGAGACAAGGTCAAGGTCAACGAGACGAGAAATGGAAAGGTTTATTTTGTAGAGGCACTGAACACTTACTCGCGTATTTATCGACTATAGAGTACCAAAGATCCTTTCGTTTATTTATTAAAGTAAATTAATTTGACATACCGTGCACCTGGCATCAGATGCCGAATCTGTCTTTGCTGACTCTCGTCCGTCCTCGACGCAGCCGCTTGTACGGTGTGTTGAATCTCGTTGATCACAGATGAGGTACCTCTGACGTCATTGCTGTTTGAAGGTTGGCACATGTAAAAACAGAAAGAATGGCAATAAAAATGGGACGCACTTTACTCATTGACTCGGATGTGTATGTATGATAGAGATCGATGCCTGGTATCGCTGGACATAAATGATCTACCCCTTCAGGTTGATAAATTCATACGTTATTTCTGGTTTGCAATTTTTGTGCCATGTGCATTTTCTACAGCCTAGCACGATCTCCTTTAAAATTGGCATTAACTTCATTTTGACCTTCTTTTTCTTATCTTAACATCTTTTTTACCTATCCAACGTTTCCATTTTAGTACCTACCACGGGAAAGTAGAAAGTAAAACATTTTGTACTCTCGCATCTATGTTGTGATTCCTTTCATTTTAGCCCTCGAAAATGCAGTGCGCCACATAACTACACATCTTTAGAATGTCCGGCATTTTTCGGATGCATATTTTATCTAATCAGGGTCCCTTGGGCCGCTATATGGATAATGACCTTACATGGCATTCAAAAGCACCATATAATCAGATCAGCTGAACTGCAACTCTATTGCACTTTATAATCTCGATAAATGTTACTGGTCATAAAGAAGCTATAAGATATTGCTATGAATCTTATTTAGATTGCGTAGATCTAATTGCGCAATGGATCTGGAT
Source organism: Fragum sueziense (assembly GCA_963680895.1). Classification (NCBI taxonomy): domain Eukaryota; kingdom Metazoa; phylum Mollusca; class Bivalvia; order Cardiida; family Cardiidae; genus Fragum; species Fragum sueziense. Next base: position 23,840,518 of record OY804599.1, on the reverse strand, counting down.
CAATTTCCTGATCCCAGTTCACGTAGATGCCAAACCGCTAATTGCAGTGACCATCCAAAAGCACAGGCGAGTGCCATGTCCTTGAAGATTCTACACAAACCTATATTTATGTTACATGAAAATGCAGCACCTACAAATTTATTGGTTCAAATTGGTGGGAATTCAGTATAAAATATAGCATTTTTGTACTGGAAACGAGAGTGTGGAATGCTTGGCGTGATTCCAGTGCATTGAAAAGATAATTAACGCTATTGTTTCATTGAAGTGTTCTGATTATGAAAATTTCAGTTTCAAGTCTTATTGCTCGAGGTAATAAATTGTTTGAGAATACGAAACGACGACTGAGTTCTTTCAGATCAACTTTATCAACTCGATCAATAAATCAGCTAATGCACAGCGTTCCGGAATTATTATTCTTTCATCTTGGATACATCAAAAACCATCAATTTTCTCAGATACCTGACATAAAGAAAGTGAAGAAATTTTAAGATTTATCAAAAGACAGTTCGTAGTACAGAGACATAGTTTCGAATTTAGAGAATGAGATATGACGAGATAAGGCGAGAATAACAAGCCTGATTCTTCGTCTGCTACGTTGGAACTACCGCCGCGGGTCACGTCATTATTACACGCTGAAATAGAAGGCTGGCACCAATACGCCTGCTTATAAAATTAAAATTAATCTTATATCTAATCTTGCGTAATCACGGTACAGAACGATAGATCATTCTCAAATGGAGTGTTTCATACCTCCGACATGTTGCTCCAATAGGCTTGTTCGTTTGTTAATGAGATGGAAAGTGGAAGGTGTGTTTGATTTTGTTGTAATAATGGATATGTTGGCTCCAGTGAATGCTAATTGTTCACCACTATCGATGTATGAAGATAACCGTTCCTGCTCCAAAATACACAGATTAGCAACTTGTTTTGCACTTATTGCACATTTAATTTGCTTTCCCCTTTAATCCTTTCACATATAACGCTTGAGCTTCACTGCTCCATGGATACAGTACTTGTTTGTATGATGGAACAATGTGAAATCCGATATAATCGAAATATATAAGGTCTACTAAAGAGAATGATACACTCTGTGCATCTTCATCAAGTTCAAAGTTATCATCAAATATTGACGAATAAAGATCGAATTTCAATGCCAGAACTAAATACCGTATATCATTGTACGAGTATTTCAAAGAGTCACATTAAAGTACAAATATATCAATGCAATGTAGTATGTTTTCCATTGCAAGTCATAGTTCTTATAGAAATTACATAACATAAATGCTAACAAGCAAATAATGTTAGGTCTATTGTGTTGCAATGGTGTAAACTTGGTATATTTAGAAATACATGTATATCATACATACCGGTATTGTATGATTGATTATTAAACATAACATATTTATTAAAAAAACATTACCACACGGTGACGTCTTTTGACGCCTCACAAGATAGGCTTTAAAGAACATCTTGGAAAATGAAGAAATTGCTTGTGACAAGCCATTTTGCCATTTCCCACTATGTTTTTAACACGGAAAGACCAAAACATATAACATTTCAGTCACTTGAAATTGTTGTCTGCAACACCTTTGAATTTAGGTCAGTCTAATTTTTTGTCAGGAGCAGGAAAAGTATTATTGAAACAAGATTCCGTTGAAACCGTTAACTTTACAGGTGATAACTTGACAGATTATAAAAATCATGATTCAATATGGTTGCGTGAGAATGGGAAGTAAAATACCTCGACCATAATAATAAAATCATGGTTAATTCTGCGCAAAAATATGAATGATAAAAAGTAATTGAGCCATTGGCCACAACCACAATGTAGGAAGCGGAAGTCGGTTATCAGACGATATTCAGACACGTGACCGGAAGTAAAAAGTGGCTCACCTGAACGCGTGTCGGCCGTGAAAATCACGCAACTGTAATATGAGGAATTATCCCAAAACCTGTGTAAGTGTATGTGTATTTGCATGCACATACACTTGTTTGGACGTAGTCTTCCCTTGTGCGTCAATCTATACCAATCGCACAGTGTTCTGAAAAGGACATGGAATGTTTGGAGGTTAAAGAATATTCATACAGTGCCAGCGAAAACGACCATCATACATACCACAGACCCCTACCTATATCACAGTACGACGAAGCAAGTCTCTTGTGGCAAACCCCCCCCCCCCCCCCCAAAAAAAAAAAAAAAAAAAAAAAACCAACAACAACAACAACAACAACAACAACAACAACAACAACAACAACAACAACAACAACAACAACAACACACACACACACACACACACACACACACACACACACACACACACACACACACACACACACACACACACACACACACACACACACACTCACACACACACACACACACACACGCACGCACGCACGCACGCACGCACGCACGCACGCACGCACGCACGCACGCACGCACGCACGCACGCACGCACGCACACACACACACACACACACACACACACACACACACAAAAAAAAAAAAAACAAAAAACAAAACAAAAAAAAAAACAGGAATATATGCACTTGAAACATATAATATTCCGGAAAGAATTCGGAGTATAATAATTTATTATTCAAATTTGCAGGAACACGACGATCCATATTCTATCCAAACGTGCAAGGGTTTGTAAATACAAAGCGTAATATTTATATGCATATTTGCTAGTTCTTGTATATATCTTCTTGTCATATGGAATCGCAACGCCTCTGGTCAATTTTCATGGAATCCACGCAAAGCGGGCTCTTAGGAATAAAATATTAGCTTAAAATGGTTTATAGGGAATCAAACATGGATTCTAATCTACTAAATAAACAATTAATAAAGGAATGGATAATTATGAAAGTGCTTCCATTATGCTGATTGTCTGAATATCTCAAAGGAAAGATGGAAATCTTTTAAATTAGTATTTTGTTTATCAAAACGCGTTATGAAAAATGAGGCTTTGATGTCGATGGGTATCCCGAGGTCAAAAAGGGCAGATTAAACGACCTTACCCTTACTAATAAAATATTTGAGGTGCGTTCTTTAGAGCGAGATTTTTTTAGATTTCTTAAGGTGTTTTGGATAAAGCGGTTTTAAGACCGAGACTTTGACCGAGCTGTTCCGAATGCTCCATATTTATACAAATGGCGTCATCATGACGTCATTTGTATAAAGTATGGAGCATTCGGAACACCGCTGTTTATGAATTATGGAGTGTTCGGAACAACTCGGTCAAATCTCTTTTATATTATTTGTACAGAGTTGACCGAGGGGTTCCTCACGAAGCATAGGGTAATGGAGCCTCCCATTGAGCGTCTTAAAAATCTTGCTCTAAAAAGAACGCTTTATCCTTGAAATCTTGCTCTAAAAACGCGCCTCTGGTCTTAGGTACTGCAAACAGTGTGTTTATGGATTGCTTCTAGATGGTAAGTTTCAATCGTATCATTTTCATACAAAATGTGTAACCTAAAGCAAAGCATAGTTTGTGGTTCCGAAGCGACTTACGAAGACACATACTTATAAAGGATAACGACAAAGACATTATAAATATGTTCTTTGTACATTTGCTTGGCCATCGTCCACAAGACGTTTACTTTCTACCGAAAGCTTTTCTTTGCAAATTACAAAGAAACAGTCAACATTATCCTTCCTTTCTGGTCTTCATGTCAACTTTCTTTACACGTAGTTAAATTTTAATCCACTTATTCTAATGACTTTGTATCTTTTTACGAAGCGAAATATTTAAAGTAACTAGGTAGCTAGAGTGTATAAATCTAAAACCACTGAATTGGTCTTCGGCTATGTTATTCTCTTCTAGCCTATAATATAAGAAGCTTGTTTAAAACACGCCCTGAATATGATGTCATTAAAAAGTTTTGAAAAATTCAAGGAATAAGTGCATATAGCATTTTTCTTCATTTTTCTTGAATTTTGAAAAATTCTAACTTCAGTTGATTTGGGAAAGTTTTTTTTTTTATTTTACAAATTTTCGTATTTTTTTTTTTCGTTCTTTCTTTTTTTTTTAAGTTGTAAATTATAAGAAACGAGCTTATGTAACTTGGTAACTAGAATTTATCAGCACCATAAAACATATTGGAATGGCCTGTGTGTTTAATCCCCTTCTAGCCTGGAAGCCGAGCAGTAACGTGAGAGATGATATTAGGTGATAAAATACCCATAAAACATGATTTGACTGGCAGTAATAACGCTTTTCCTCGTAAGCATGAGAAATATTGATACAGAAACATTATTGCAATATTTTTGCAATCCTTTACATGCTGGTATAATTTCTAACTCATACCTTTTTAGATTCCCCCCAAAGATAACATAAAAATAAAAGCAAAAAACGTGGACGAGGGAGCGACATTGCAGAAATGGAAGGTGCACTTTTTGACCAATTGTCGATTAACAGCTTTTGAAACTACAACAAGGTGTCAAACTGTCACAAGATACGCCCGTTACACTGCTTATGAAAAACAACGAAGGACAATTACTAAAAAAAGCCAGGTAGAGTTATAGTTCTTGTGCACTGCACTCCGTAATGATGAGAAGAATATAACTGCCAAATCAGACTTAAAGTAACAGAGTTATGCTCCGGACAAAAAAGTGGACACCGCCCGGACGCCCAGACGCCACGGGTGATCCCATAATACGCCCCGTCTTCGACGTGCGTATAAAAATAAATATCTTATCCGTTATAAGAAATTGCGAAAACACCTTTTTTTAAATGAGAATTAACAATTTTCAAGATGCAAACGCAATAATTCTCACCAGAATATAACTTCTGAAAAATGGTAAATACGTGCTGAAACTTGCAATGCCGTTGTTAATCTGCATTATCTTCACAATACCGGCGTGTCCAAATTTGATGTAATAGAGATATTGTGCCAATAATACATCGGTAATATATACTCCGTAAATATTGACCTGAACCTGCCGAATATGTAATAAGTAACTGTGATGCGAAATAATCACTCTTCGACGTATAGTGACACGAGGAGCACATGCAGAATACAAAGTCCCAATGCTTATGGAAACTATCGACACAGCTCGACAGTGAGGAGTGCAGGCGAGTATTGGTTATTTCGCATCACAGTTACTCATTACATATTCAACAAGTTCAGGTTAATATTTACGGAGTATACGTATGTAGACAGAGTTTTATTTTTATAATTGTGTTTGTCCGAATCTACGTCATTGCTTACATGATAAAATCGATTCCTATTTATTTGTCAAAAAGAACGAAAAACTGTCTGTGTTCATAAGATAAGTTGTCCCGTTTGATTCTACAAAACTTTTACTATATGAAGCATCTAGTAAGTTGGCGTAGAGAAGGATTAACCCTTTCCCAAACAACGAAATTTTAGGCAGGTTCAATTCAAAAGCTGCTGCAGACGACAAAATGCATGTTAATAAAGATTGAAATTGTGTGGTATAAGCCGAGAAAATATTGAGGCAAAAGGAGAAACTGCTGGTTATCAGCAGTTTCTTTTTTTGTCTCAATGTTTTCAAAAGCAATTTCTAATAGGGACGTCAAAACCAGGTCTTGTTTGGGGAAGGGTTAATCCTCAAAACACAGAATTAGTGCATAAATCATGCGATATGTCTTCCAAAGCTGGAGATAAATTCCACTTCTATCGCCCCTACCATCTTTCTGACGTAATATCAAATTCGTTTTGATCTGCAAATATAGCTACAGATAGGGGATGGTAATTTATTTTCAATAGGCAATATTTAATTGATTGCTTATCAAACCCTATTTTGTGGGTACACATTTGAATCGTCTCGCTGAGACGATTCAAATGAGTACCCACAACATATGGTTTGGATTTGAAATGACAAATTTCGTATGCCTTTACGCCCTCTTATTTGTTGCTGCGCTAAAATATAGAAAATTACGCATACATAAATTATAAGAAAGCCTTGATTAAGGCTGTGCACGTCTTTTGATAATAAAGCAAATCAATTTTTATATTTTGTTCTTTCTTTATAAAGCTATAATTGACGACGTCAAATCACGGCGGTTTTTCATGTATAATTAATCGAATTTTGCCGCAGCATCTGAGAGTGGGCTCTTTAAAGGTAAAACAGCAAACAAAATATTAAACCTTTACCAACCCTTTCCCGATCTTCTAAATCCCTAAATGATGACAAAATTACTTTACATCATCACGGTGGAGATTGTGCATCATGGGATGGGTAGCCTACCGACAAAAGACAAATTAGCAGCAAAATGTCTTACCTGAAGCGAGGTAAATTTGTCCGTAGATTTACCCACCCCATGATGCACAATCTCCACCGTGTTATACGAGTAATGTCGTATGCAGACTTTTTATAGATGGCATAGAATGCGTTGATTTAAGCTTCCCTTTTTACTTTCCTCTTAGTGCTATCCGAAGGCTTTTTGACCAATAACATCAAAGCCAGGGCCAGTTCGAGAAAAGGTTAATTCATCGAAAAGGTATTTTTTACATAATAGAAAGGGTCTGAAATAGAAGAAGATCTTTCTAAAAGATACTTTGTTTTATCATTTTCCGCCAAAAACAAAGGGATTTGAAGACCATAGCCGTTTCCCTAACGACGACAGTTTAGACTGGTCGAAATTCAAGATATTGCAGACGACAATTACAAGTAAATGAATTTTTATATAATTTAGTCTTTTTGGATTGAAAACATTGTGGGAAATGAAGAAATTGATTGTCACAAGCAATATCTTCATTTTCCATGATATTTTTCGAAACGTTTATGTTGTTTGGCGTCAAAAGGCGTCACTGTGTGGTAAGGCGCTCAAGAATAAGGCTTTGGTAACAATTGAGAGAAAAGTAGAAAACGCTGATTAAAATTATTCCCCCTTTCTCTCAAAATTTCCTGATCTTTTTTAAGAAAAGGTCAAGTGATTGTTGGCATAAACATAATTTTTGAACTTGGACAAGCCCGAATCATTGTTATTTTCTTAACCCATTACCACACAGTGACTCTTTGACTCCCCTAACGAAAATGGTTTGTGAAAACATTGTGGAAAATGGAGAAATTGCTTGTGACAAGCAATTTCTTCATTTTACACAATGTTTTCTACCAAAAAAGACCAAAAGATTTTAAATTTTCTTAACTTGAAATTGTCGTCTGCAACATCTTTCAATTTGGACCAGTCCAAAATTTGTCGTTTGGTAATGGGTTAAATGATTAAACAGCTGTTCCATTGATTGACCGTGATAATTGTCGTCATTCTGGCCATGCCATTCTACGTAAATGCAGGTAGTGTAGACTAGGTTCGGACTGCGTGCCACGGCTCTAGAAATAATCCGAGATTAGCAAGACAAAGGTTTTTCGTCGTTGTAAATGCAAAACCTCGTATATCGTTTTTGAAGATTTTAAAGGGGAAGGAAAAAAGTCCAACAACTTTTCCCAAACTGAAAGGTTTTACTTGAAATGTGGACATATTGTTCTCAAATAATGCGTCATTAACACTGGTCAGTAAAAAATATCTCAAAACCTTTAATAATTGTCTTAACTGGACACACAATATTTTACATTGAAAATCGCAAAAATCGACATACGAGGTTTTGCATTTACACCGACGTTTTACTGTCCAAGAAATGCATGTGTATGTTCTTCGACTATACCTATATCGTGGTGCGTTTTCTAATAGCATAATCAAAAAATATTCTAACAAAATACGTGTAGTTTTTTTCGTGTAAATTTAAAAGTGCACAATTCAAAGAACAAAAGTACTCTCTGCGTTATATTTGAAAAACAAACGCAGGTTTCTTGCTTGATTCAAGAAATCTACTTTTGTTTCTGTTTAAACTATGTATTTTTAAAGTTTTTGTTTCATTGAAAGTTAATTGAAAAAGAACTACTTGAACTCATTCCCGTGTAATAACGCTTTTGACGTCCCACAAGAAAAATGATTTTGAAAACATTGAGGGAAATGAAGAGATTTCTTCTTAAAAGCAATTTCTTCATTTCCACAATGTTTTTATATGAAATAGTCGCCTGTATCATGTTTGAATTTCAAAATTCAAAAGTTTTGTCATCTGTTAAATTGGCTTAACCTTTCAAAATTCATGTTTGACTTATAGTTTTATATCTTTTGTCCCCCATGAATTGATCAATCGTCTTTGCGTGATGAACAACTGGAGCCATGGATTGAATGATATGTAGGTCTATGTTCTAATACCAGAAATTACAGAAACACTTAGTTATGTGCATCAGTTGACAGAAAAATTGTACAGCTCGTTGTTCAAACCAAGGCGAATTACGGTATCAGTCTGATTCCTGTTAACCCATTACCAAACGACAAAATTTTAGATCGGTCCAAATTGAAAGATCCTGCAGACGACAATTTCAAATGCATGGAATTTTTAATTTCAGGTCTTTTTGGATGAAAAACAATGTTTTTCAAAGCAATTATCCTGTGGGGAGCCAAAAAGAGTCATTGTGCGGTAATGGGTTAAGCTGTGTCTGGTTTTGACATCCATAATGAAGAAAGCTTTGGGATATTGAAGAAGAAGGAGAAGAAGGAGAAGAAGGAGAAGAAGGAGAAGAAGAAGAAGAAGAAGAAGAAGAAGAAGAAGAAGAAGAAGAAGAAGAAGAAGAAGAAGAAGAAGAAGAAGAAGAAGAAGAAGAAGAAGAAGAAGACGCTCACTTATTGTTTTCCCAAAATGAGTTCAACAATAAAAGTATTAATAAATACAGTATTTGTAAATTTGGTCCTCATTTCCGAAACAGGCAGCTTTATAGTGGTCTAATTGGAATGCTGCTACAGACAACAATTTTGTTGTTGGTAAAAATTGGTTTTGGTAAGTCTATAGCACTGCAAAATATTGAGACAAAAGGAGAAAACGCTGATTGTCAGCATTTTTCTTTTAACTCAACCTTTTCTAAAGATTTTCGTATTATTAAAACCGGGTCTTGTTTGGGAAAGGTTTTAACCCATTCCCACACATTGACTCTTCTTGACTCCACAAAATTAATGACTTTTTAAAACATTGTGGAAAATGAAGAAATTGCTTGTAGCAAGCAATTTCTTCATTCCCCACGATGTTTTCTACCACAAAAGTCCAAACAAAATTAAATTTCATCTAATAGAAATTGCCGTATGAAAAATATTTGGACCAGATTCTGCCGTTTGGTAATGGGTTAAGCAAGATTCATTTTCTCGTGTACCGACAAAGGTTTCATTGTCTGAGATTCAGGCCTGTCTACCTTAAAACATCAAAGGATAATCTATAAGAAGATTTTTCTCTTCCCACCAGTTTTGTAATAAAATATTCCTGTTTAATGAATAATTGTAGTCTGTCACTCAACCTTTCTAAAACGCGAATATCTTGCATAAATAAGGGGCTATATTGACCCGGTACCCTTCATGCTTTCCAAGACGGGAAGTATTGCTTAAAACGGTGGTAGATCACAAACAATTGGAACATTTTTGTTTTTACAGTTTAAATATCTTCTTATTTAGAGGAAAATATTATCAGCAATCAATCGGATTGATATAGAAATAATTATTTCTGATCAGTTTAGCGATATTTTTCTCATATCGCAGATAACTATATTGGATAAATGATATTGCACCATGCCAGGAGAAAATGGCCATATTAACCAGACTTTTAAGAAAACTCTCGTCTTCGGTCATTTTTTCCCGCCATCACGTCAAAAAAAGAAAGAAAAAAAGATTTTGATTGATTTTCATTTGGTCATCCAACATGACCTTTATGGTATATGCTGGAATAATTAATCGTAGCTCTCATGGTTTTCGCAACAAACATGGATCTATATATGCCACCGTAAACGCACAACTTGTTGAGAATCAATATAGTGGTCTTTTAATTTGTTCATTTTGTCTTAACCAATGTAAGGAATAAGCCTGTGACGAGACTATCGGACTACACTTCCGCGAATCCTTTATGGTGTTCAAAAAATGTCATCATAGTCTAAAGATCCCATTGTTCATATGGATCTACCAGATGTTGGCCTCGTTCAAAGAATACAAAATTCAATCCCTTCATGTTTCAACAGTGCTAAGATAAGTCCCAACTGTTTCGTGACACGGCACAATTTCACAGCAGAGACAAGACCGGGATTTGCCATTATCTGCCTCTATATAAATACTGCACTCCGGCATCATCATGATGCCGATTCTACCCCCTTGACGCTTCAGTGATTTGGTATTATTTTCACGTATCGCGGATGATTTGAGTGGAAAGAAATTATTACGTAGATAATTAATGGCGATAGTAGCAGAGTAATCCGCATGATTAGAAGCGGTGCTGTCAGGAATACATGACGTAATATTTACTCAAATATGAGACACAATAATTAGTTGATGATATCTACCCATATCGTGATGTAATAAGTCGCGCCATCTTCTAAATAGAATCGCTGTAAAGTTAAACTTTTCCTTTGTTTTCTAAAAGAGAATGAATGAAATGGGTCCAGATGAGTTCGCACCCGAGTGCAGTCAAATCAAGATTCGTGTTTCTCTCCAGAATATAGTAGTTTTAACTCGCCCAGTTTACTCCGGATGCAACGAATTTCAAATACGACTTCCTTTGCGTCATTCAACGTTGAAAAGTTTTACTAAAGATCTTACGAATATTTTGTGCATACGTTTGGTCGTAATTACAACAACCATTCTGATTGGCTAATACAATTTCTCATTCAATAAAGTATCTTGTTACATAATTTACTCAAAAAATGTTCGTAAGCTCGTTACTATAAGACTGGGGCCCACCAACTTAAGAATTAGTTCCTTTTGGTTTACAGAAGGTCAAATGAATAAGGATTTATTGAAAGACACTATAATTAGATTGAGTCGGACGTTTGTTTGTTTTCCACTGGTAAAATAAGTATTGCCTGTCATAACGTAATTAGACCGCAACATCAAAACCATTGATGAGCTGGCATATGACAAAACGTGGTCCCTTATAGAATTTTAGACAAGCAGCTAGCCAGATCAGTCTGCGCAAATATCTAGCCTAAAGCTTATCAAGATCCTTACAGCTGTTGTTTAAAGTTGTTACAGAATACCAAAAAGCTCTTAAAGACCAACATTGATCCGGATCAGACTGCGTATACACGCAGTCTGATCTGGATCCAAGTTGGTCTTAAATGTATATATGACCCTTTTATCCACATCCCGGTCAATTCCATCCCAAACCAGACAAGGGGAAGAAACGTAAACGAAAATAACATATCGACAAGAGAGGAAAAACACACACGTAAATTTAATTAATCAGTAATGCTGAGTATCAAAAAGAATAAATTGTCATTATATACCAATGGATGCATCAGAGAGAATTGTTCTCGTGGCGATCTCGTGAGATATGGCGGGAAAAGCCACGAGTTTGCATGCGGACTGATAGATCTACTAATAAAATATCACCAAGGCCCAGCTCTGGGAATAAATAATTCATTGTGATGAGTACGATATGATCCTAGCCATCATCATAAAATGATAATCCTAATATACTAAATTATTGGGTCTAACTTTCATCTCGGAAATACAGGTCGCCCCAGCAGATCGTTAACCCTTTCCCCAACAATTGCTTGTTTTGTCGATCGTTTTGTTATGGTTTTGAAATCGCAGAGTGGAAAGGAGGAAATGCTGGAGGCCAGCATTTCCTCCTTTTCGCTCAGTAATTTCAATTTTATCTAATTAAAGAGTAAAAGAAATAAAGTATACTTATTTTATGGTTGGTGACTGCATTCAGTTTGCTACGACTCACACTTATGACGTAAGAGTAAGGGAAATTAGACTAGATATCATCTCGCAACACGTTATTATGTGAAATAAACATCTCGCAACGACCAGGCTTCTAGACTACACACGGAATGGTCGAACAGGGCCGCGCTTTTATCTATATTTTTATATACTTTTCTTACTTTTGTGATAGGTATTTATTTTGCGTTAATTAGAATAGAAGGATCAAAGAGATGTTGCCGTTCGATAATACAATTTAATGTCTTTTTCAACATTTTCATCGAGTCATGTCAACACAATTTTAGCTCATCGACTTTAACCGTATAGACCAGTTTCATAATATCAGGTCACTAATGAATTATTCATGAGGAGGCAAAAGGAGCCTTACTATCATGCCTCCAATAGTAAAAACACATAAATTAACACGCTGTTATCTCAAGACCCCGTGAAGTGACAAAGCCAATTACCGTTTATGATTTTAGCACCCTATGTTGTTAGTACTTGGGAGGACTCTGAGTACCTACAACATACATTTTCATGAAATATATATTGTTAAAGTAAAGCTGGTATATACATATTTCCTTTATGTTAACCCTTTCCCAAACAAGACCAGGTTTCATGTCCCTGGTGGAAAAGACTTGGGAAACATTGAGACAAAAGAAAATGTTGATAATCAGCATTTTCTCCTTTTGTCTCAATATTTTCTAAGCCATATTGAACACAGATATTATCTTTATCAACATCAATTTTGTCGTCTGCAACAGCCTTAAATTTGGACTACCCTAATATTATGCCGTTTTGAAAAGGGTTAAGCTAAAAAATAACAACAAAAGCTTAGACCCTGATCCAAACAAGACCTGGTTTTGAAGTCTCTAGCAGAAATAGGCGTGGGAAAACATTGAGGCAAAAGAATAAAACCAGATAACAATATTTTCTTCTTTTGTCTCAATATTTCATGTACTATAATTGTTCATAAATCCGGTCTATATTCCAACTTGTTGTGTGAAACAGCTTTCATTTTGAGTATCCTGTATTAATTTCATTTTGAGAAAGGATTAAGATTAGACATAAGGACTATGTGGATACTTGAATTAATATTCAGTCAAATTATATAAACCATGTTGTCATTTTACAAAGAATCAGTTCGTAAAAATAAATTTAGTTTTTGTATCAATGATTATGAAAAAAAAACTTGGAGACAATCTACAAAGCATTCTTGAACTGAATGTATTTGTTAAATGATTGTACTGTTACTTTGAGAAAAAGGTAAGAATTTATTATAAACATTTTGATTATTTCTCAGATACACAAGTTGACCTTTTCACACATTAATTATTGCACTATCAAGAAATAGTGATATATGTGCAGATAGTCTATGTCGGGCCACTCTGTATGGATCCGATAATGTTTGGTTAATTTACCCATTCCCACATAGTGACACTTTTTGACGCCCCATACATAAAGGTTTGGGAAAACAATGTGGCAAATGAAGAAATTGCTTATGACAAACAATTTCTTCATTTCCCACAATGTTTTCTACCCGAACAGATCCAAAAGAGATAAATTTCATTCACTTGAAATTGTCGTCTGCAATATCTTTGAATTTGGGTTAGTCTAAAATTTTGTCGTTTGGTAATGGGTTAAATTATGCAAGTAAACTACAAGATCAGATGCCATTAAATTAGCAGCATAATCTGGCATTTGTAACTGGGAAAGGTTAAAACCGGTTGCAATATAATTTAAACATTGCAAAAAGTGGTTAATTCAACTACACTCTATACTTAGTTATGGCTTATCAGTGGAATGTTTTGCCTCCCGTAGCGGGGCAATTATGCAAATGAGGTAAACTGTTCTAAAAATAGTAATTTTGAAATTGGTTTATAAAAACAGCACCCAAATTTTTGAATCTTGGAAAACACAGAGTGAAAATGAAAAATGGTGACTACAATTATGTTCTACGATTCCGAAGAAAAATTTATCGATTGTTTGTGTTTTTGAAAGGGACAGTTAATGTTCGATTTTCATTTTTGCATTTTTTTTCTAATAAGATACAAAGCGGTATTCAGAGGCTATCGATTCGAACCTTTCTTAATGATTACAACCCATCATTAACTACAAAACACTTCGTACACTGCCGCGGATCCAGGATTTCCGTGAGGGGGGTTCGAATATACAGATAAGGAGGGTTCGTTTTTGTAGTATCACACAATTTTGACTGAATTTCTGCATGAAAATGAAAGATTCGGGCTGCAGAGGGAGGTTCGTTTGAACCCCCCGAACCCCCCTGGATCCGCCACTGGTACATCTTCGGGCGTCATTCGTAGCAACGGAAACGGACGAGGTTATCATAATTCCAAAAATATCGCAAGAAAACATTTCGGACTTCCAAAGCTCAAGCCAATAAAAGCTATGACTACATTCTTTTAATCAAATCATTCAAAGATAAATAGCAAAAAGAGTAATGTCCTATCCGAAGTTAATCCCATTTTCCCAGATATCGTTCCATATTACATTTTATAAGACACAGACCAAAGTAATGAATCCCAATTTCTGATTTAGCCGAACGAAAAACCCCCGCGAAAACATTATTCATAATTAGAAAAAATCAATTAGGCGTTGTTCGGAGCAATAAGCCGGTCATAAATTGGTTGCTTTACGACTGGAATACCTCTATCCGTAATAACATATCCCAATACATTCGAATATCCAAAATCCATTAACTCTTTCCCAAACAATTTATTTTTGGACTGGTCCAAATTCAAAGACAATTTAGACGACTAAGTAAATGTTACTGAAAGCGCGACGTGTGTATTTTGAGGCATGGAAAGCATTGAGAGAAAAGATGAAAATACTGATTATCAGCATTTTCTTCTTTTCTTTCAATGCTTTCACAAGCTTCATGGGTTATGTACTGCAAAATCCGGTATTGTTCGGGAAAGGGTTAGTTTTCCATTCTCTGATTTTTACGGTGCTAGCGGCTAATTTTCATTGAGATTATCACGTATTTATGACCTACCGGAGTTATGACTTCTGATTATATGCATCGGACATTTTCTCTCTATTTTTCTGTAGCAGAGGTTGTGGTGGATAGACCTAAACGTGCTTCACCTATCTCCTAGTAATCCTTTTGTTTGATGTTGCTGTAAAACATTGTGCCGAAAGAAAAATATTGAAGATACATGACTATTGTAGTCAACATTTCTTACCTTAAATTACTGTATATTTTATCTCTTCTGACTTTATATCATTATATCATTCACAACCGATTTCACGTTTGAAATACATTACCATAATGTATTTATACAAGCCTTTAATTAAGTGACTAGTGTGGGAGAGCAATAGAAGAACTATAGACTGTCCTTCAAAAAAATACTCCATATTGCTTAGAATCCGATTTGTGCCTGGTCTTTGTAATACTTTCTTACGATTGCATCTCCTTTCAATTTGGTCAGGTCTACATTTCTTGGAAAGGGCGAAACTGGTAAAATGATAAGGAAACATATAGATCTACACCGAAAAATAACGAAAACATATATCAATGCTTTTCAACGAAAACTTAATAACTGCAGCTTGTTTAAAGCTGTAGTAACAAGGTTTTCGTTGAAAAGCGACGATATTTTGTAGTCTGCAGCCAGTTAAAACTGTCTGAAGTTTTTTTTTTTTTATTTTTGATTCATCTGTGATAGTGTCGCCTGGAAAGGGGTTACACGTATAAATATCACAACAGTACAGAAAGTCGCGATTTGTATTTTGAAAATGGCGACAATGTCGAAGTTACAGGCTAAAATATCTTGACTAAGCGATAGTTGCAATCTGAACAAAACTTGGAATTAATGGTAAAAGGGAAGCAACTGCGCTAAAAATTCTCTATCGTGTTCCTTCATTATTATCTCCCTTTGTGAAAATACGCTATTTCGCAAACACCACTGTTCTAAAGTTTGTGGAAACCTACTCATGCTACTAAAGATACAAACTTTTTATCAATATCAACTGAATTACGCATGTTTTTGGCATGTTCTTTTTTTTAGTTTCAACAATAATTGTTGCTGTATGTTTAATGGATGATGCCACTTGATTAATTAAATGAAATATCTCCCTTAAAACTTGCCACATACTGTTCATTTCAATCTGGATCTGAGTAATCGTACATGCAGGAAACGACGTACACAGAAACAAACAGGCAAACTTGTTGAAAGATAGGGAAAAAATAATTAATGAACAATAGAAATTTATTTCAATAAAATATGTAACAAAACAAATACATAATCAAGATATTGATATAAAAATTTAAACAAAACATGGACTTATACCCTGTAAAATATTCTTCATCTAATTTTGAATTGTCCAATATAACAAAGCAGTGTAGAAAACTATTCCCCACATACACTGGTTAAACGCAGGTTACAAAATCCACGTGAATTTATACTCAAAACGAGCAAATATTGACTGGTTAGTTAAAAACGCACTTACAGTTTGTACATTCTAGAAAAGTTTGAAGTCAAAGGAATAAATGATGATGCTGTTCAACCTTTCAATTTCCCAAAATTTGTTTGAAGGTTTTCGAGATTGCTCCGTTTAGGAAGGATAATGAATGTCTGCAAGATGGTAAGAAAACGAGGGTCTTAACAAAATTTCCTTGTACCACAGCAACTTGGTTCAATAAAGAAATAAACTATTCGAAATAAAAATTAAAGAAATGTTTGCAATATTCTGTCTACACAAGACAAAGGCCCGTGAAGAAAGACTATCCATTACACGACCCCTATACTGTTGCTTAGTGACTCCGTCCCGATGACCGTCTTAACACAACCAAAACACCATCGAGCAGCCGGCATCTCCAGGGTTTTCAGTATTTTCATCGAGGCTGGGTTAACCACGATGATATCCCTGAGTATTGTGTTGTCGGGGGTTTTCCCTCCGGCTAATAATAGATTGCCAAGGTGCTGAACAGCCTCGAAGTGGTGTTGGTTGAATCCATGGATACGACCTCTGACCTTTCCAAGAACTTCCTCCGTATTTGATGACGTGGTAGAGACCACAGTTTTTGGTGACGTAGGACACGGAATGACGGAGTTCTCCGCGAGGTTTGACGGAGCATCGCTCGTGTCCTCGTCTGTGTCGGAGGAGAAAGACAACTCGGACAGCGACTGTATCCTGACACGTGACGAGGAATGGTCGAAAACAAGAACTCGTCCGTCTGGTAGTACAATATACACCTCATCATCAACTGCGATGGTCCTGGTCAGTCTGCAGGAGAATGGAAGGCTACCAATAATGGTGGACACCTCAAGTCGCGTGTCGAAACACTGGACCTTGTCGGAGTCACGATCATTTTCGGTGATACCTCCGTACAAAAAGATGTTTTCACCGACAGATACGGCAGACATGGATCTGATTCCCAGTAGTAACTCACCAGCAACCCGCCATTTTCTTGTTTTCGTGTTGAACTGTTCTATATTGTTCATCGCCGGTTTGGTCCCGTCCCGCCCTCCGAGCACGTAAATATATGACGTCAGTGCCACCATGGCATGACCACACCTCCCATGCGCCATCAGGTCACATGTCTTCCACTTGTTTTTCACCGCCTTGAACACGGCCATACCTTGCAGCTTGAGCCAGCCCCCGGATACATAGATATCCGAGCCGTGTGAACACACGGCGAACTCGTACCCCGGGTCATACGGCAGTGATGGCAGATAGAACCACTGCTCCTGCTGAAAACTGAAACATATCACCTCCTTCGTCGTCTGAAACCGTGGTACAGTCTTTAATAACCCTCCAATCACGACCAGACAATCGTTCACCTTACTGTGGTTCCTCTGTCGGAATGCGTTAGATGAGTACGTGGTTCTCTTCCCTGGACATATATGCCATTTGAACGCGTCCTTCAGGTGCATGCTGATATCTGTGTCAAAGTCATCTTTAATTATGTGAATCAGATTCATTAAATAATCAGGGGAGACAAGCGCGAGCCGCAAACCGGAGAACACTTCCTGGAAGTGACGTTTACGAGTGACGTCATATCTAGCCCAACTGATCACAGCATCACAGACGCTTTCTTCATCCGGGGAACACAGCTGGTTGCTTTTTATGATGCATAATAATTCATCTGCTTCCATTTTGAGGAATTCTTCAGAAGTTGATATATGTGGGAAGTTATTCAGTATGACAAGATGAGATTTTTCCTCCAATTTGAGACAGTTGTATGAGCGAGCCAGCCGCCATATTCCCACACAGTTCTGCTTGGTGACTTCGTTCAACAAGAATTCTTCACAATTGTCTTGTAAACACAGAATTTGCAACATGGACGATGCCTTGAATATCTGTTCGGCGTTATCCGTGTTTAAAACATCGTCACCTGTAACGAGAACAATGCAATAATTCATACATATACATGTAGTTTTTTATTAGGAATACAAGTATATCAAATGTTGGCAATCGCATTGAAAATTTATATGTAAGCATTGCGTATATATTTTTAAGTTCATTTCTTAATTCGATATTATAAGAATTAGGATTCTATCATTTGTATGCATAGAATATCATCATAGATCTAATTTCGAAAACATTTTAACCAAATCAGCTGTATTCTCGTTTTAAATCAATTCTTGGAACAATTCAAATAGCACCCATAAATAATTGTCTTGGCTTGGGGAATGCTACACCATCTCAGTTCTCGGACAAAATAGCTATAACAATTGCAGAGGAGAAAGTAGGTTTAAAATTGCTGTTATTTTAAGGTATTCTGTCCATAATGAGATTCACGCGACGCCTGATTTTTTTTGTATGACGTGACACGTCGTTAATATTCATTACATATCTGAATCTATTTGGACAATGCCGTAAACATTCAGCGGTGGAACATTCCACCGTCGAATGTTTTCGACGTTGACCGAATAATTCCGACGTCGAATAAATCTTCTTAGCAGTGGACTACCTTAATTAGGTTCATATTACTAGTTTGATTCACATACCGGTATACATAAACTTGAGCATACTCTCAAAGATGCCAGATTCTACGTCATGTAACGTCACAATACCTCCCCTAGTCTCAACAACGTCGTGGTTAAACATCGCCTCAAAATACGACGACATTGCACTCAATATCACCTGTAATCAGTAGAATTAATTTACCAATGGAATCAATTGAAAAAAGTTTATCATTGACGAAAAGAGGAATATCTTTGTGTTTTGCGACAACTCGCGCACGCAACCAGTCAAAATTCGCAACGGTACAAACGTAACCAATTCGAGTTAATACATATTCAACAAGGATTCATCCATTCGCGAGACATACGTGACTTTTGTAAAACTTTAAAAAGGGTACTGGCAAAGACGAGATTGGAGTTAATTATCAACTTAGTGGGCTGCAGTGTCTAGACGTACTTATTCTTTGGGAAAATATTCAAGGGTGTGACCTATTTAATACGTACATTGTTGTAAAAAGTTGTTACATTGTTGTAAAACGTGAAATTGTTAACATGATATAACATGACTTATGACCACGGATGATATTGAATTTTGATGTTAACACCGGTCAATTCTTACTTAACATATACTCAATGCGCTAATAACAATTACTTATTATTTTGGTAAATGTTTGCGTGGCAACGGCAATTGGCGAGAGATTCTCCAAGACAAACTCGATTTTTAAGATCAAGATACTCTTGTCAATTTCTATTGTCATGGAAAAAGGCCGGTGTTGTAGATAGAATTGCTCGATTTTTGTAAAATCTTATGATGGGTTGAATTATTATTATGTTAAAATAAACAAAGAAGCTTTGCTGAATGTAAGAGAATTGTTAAAACTCAGCTGATAAAAAAGAAAGTCGGCCAAGTACAGTTTTACTTTTACCAGCAGATTTTAAATGACCTACCAAATCTAACGAGTTTATGAAATTTTTCAACCTTCTCTGCATCAATCCGAATTTGTCACAAATTAACATAATCATGGACGATTCCATGAAATTGTTATGTCACGTGATACGGCGCCGTCGACTTACTTTATGACAAGGAAACACCTTCCCGTCGACAACAATCGTGACATCAGCATGGCTACCTGACGACAACATCCTGTCTAAACCTGCAGTCAGAGTACACGCAAACTTGATCTTAGCGTCAACCTCCATCACATAGATTAGTTACTAGCTACGTCTCATGGCTTCTGAAGAGAGAATACGTCATACGTACATCGTCGGTGTTATGTTAAAACATCGTAACTCCAGCTTGATTAAAGCTGGAGTCACGAGGTTTTGCAAAACACCGGCCATATATTACAATGTAACGTAGATAATTTTTGGAAGTGAAGTTGTAAGTTTTCTAAACCGGCAGTCAGAGTACACGCAAACTTGATCTTGGCGTCAACCTCCATCACAAGTATAAATTACTTCTAGTAGTTAATCGTGAGTTCTCATGGCTTCTGAAGAGAACAGACAACATATATTACAATGTAACGTAGACACAAGTACTAGTAGTTCTTGGAAGCAGTTTCTTATCCGACAGTCATATACTCTCCAAAGCCGAGGTTTATTGATTAAACCATCAAATATATCATTCTATCGAAATGGAATGAAGAAATAATGTGCTCTGTTTTAAGAGAGTAGTCAGAGTACACGCAAACTTTATCTTCGCGTCAACCTCCATCACATATAGATTATTTCTAGTGGTTACTCGTCAAGTATCTAGTTCTTTGATGAAAAAAGTTCATATGTTAGACATGTGTCAACATAGATCGTTCTGGACAGTAAAGTTGTACAGTAAGAGTACACGCAAACTTGATCTTAGCGTCAACCTCCATGTATTAGATAGAGTCTGTATAGTAGATTCTACGCGATATAAACGTTCAAAAGGCGCAGCCTTTGAACGTTTATGTCGCGTAGAATCTACTATACAGACTCTATCTGACTTAGTGTTCGTCAACCAATGAAAACATACGCTCTTCAAACCATGCCTCAGACCGGAGCTACTATCAAGCAGATCTTACTTGAATTACATCATTTTCCCCAAAAATTACATCATTTTCCCAAAAATATTATATCATTTTTCATAACTGCACAGGAAACGGGGGCGTATCTATGTATAAACTGACCGGCAGTGCGTGTATGTGAAATATAGCGCCGAAATGTTCAAATATACTGCAATTTCATTGGTCCAAAAACTAGGACGAACACTAATACATATATAGATTACTTCTAGTGGTAACTCGCTACTTCTCATAAGTTCTGGAGAGAGAAGACATAATAATGCAATGTAATGTAAAATCAAAGTACTGAAAGTACTGTTGGGAAGCAAATTTGTTAATAATGTACAATGTAGGCCTATCCAGAAGTAGATTACTTTGATTAGGTACTTTGATTATCCATTTGAATACCTTGAATACTTTGATTCCATGCTGGTGATGTTGAATCTATTTTTAGCACAAGTTGACAACCTTTATGTGTATACTAGTACTAACCAATCAATGGACGCGGTTTGCCAGGTACTACCAGTTGTAAATACATAGTATACACGCTACGGTTTATCGGTGTGTAAATTGTCTATTTATAGCTTTGAGCCTTTGAATATATTTCATAGTTCAGTAAACTTGACTGACCCATTTACAAGGAAGATCATTGGACTGATCTTTGAACCATAATAAAGCAAATTACTACGTCGGTCTTTTCTTCGCTTAAAGACATGATTGATTGAATGTTTCATTTTCAGTCACACAGTTCAATATCTACATGTTTAACTTCAGACTTACATATGAACATTCGAATGACTGTTAGCTCATTAATTTTTGCTTTTGATAGAACTATTTATAGTGAGGAGGACCGGAAGATGTTGTGTGGTATGCAGAGAATGTTAAAGTGCAGAGAAGCACGGCTGCAAAGAAAAGCAAATTTTGCAAAATTTGCTTCCCAAAAATGTACGTAGTTCTTGAAAGTTAAGTTGTTAGTAATTGTGTTGTCTAAACCGGCAGGTAGTGTACACGCAAACTTGTTCTTGGCGTCAACCTCCATTTTATATGCAATGGTCCCAATTATCATAGTTTCGTAAGAGAAAAAAACTCATTTTAGTGTTAACCCATTACCACACAATGACTCTTATTGACTCCCTACAAGATAATGGCAAGGGAAAACGTTGTGGAAAATGAAGAAATTGCTTGTGCCAAGCAATTTCTTCATTTCCCACAATATATTCTAGGTGAAAAGACCAAATAGTGTAAAATTTCATTCATTTGAAATTGTCGTCTGCGGCATCTTTCAGATTGGAACAGTCTGATTTTTTGTCGTTTGGTAATGGGTTAAATCAAAGGATTCTGGAGAGGATTGCTGGCGTCAATCTCAGGTACATGATTATTGATTCTGTTCACTATCCCTCAATTCGTATGGGCATCGAAACGAAAATCATAATAATAGACATATTTCAATGTTTATTGCTCTTGGAAGACGGTCATTAGCTGTTCAGTGTACTTTCCTTCGTGCAACGTTGTAAAGTTTCCATCCGTCTGCAGGTCTTAACCCTTTCCCAAACGGCAAAAAATATGGTGATTCACTTCAAAATGTGCCAAAAATGACAAAATGGAAGTTATTCAAGATAGAATTTGTGTAAGATATGGTATAGAAAATATTGAGACAAAAGGAGAAACCGCTGGTTATCAGCAGTTTCTTCTTTCGTTTCAATGTTTTCCCAAGCCTATTCTACTAGAGACGTCAAAACCCGGTCTTGTTTGGGAGACACCATCAAGGCTTCGGGCTTCTGGAGAGAGAGTATTGTATTCACTTTATTACAAGTGTTGTAAAATAACTTATTCTAGGAGACACAAACCACGTCTTTGATTAACATATTCGGTTACATTGTGTTTGATTTTTATGGGTTTTGATCCAAGAACTTGAATTTTGTTCGTGTTTTATTTCAAAATTAACAATCTACTCCCTATAACGCCCCAAGGAATACATAAATATTAAGCCAAATGAATCTTTATCGTTTAAGATAAAAATCTATTGATCAGACGAGAAATTGTTAATTCGGCGTAATTTATTGAGTTTTATTTAAAAACATTCAGTGCATTGTTACTTAAATCGCTACTAGGACGGTGTATAATAATTTAGTAGTTAAGGAGTGATGCGCGTGCTTTTGGCCTTAAGTATGTGCCTCTCATATGAAGTTCTTCTTGGTGCTCTAACCATATCCGTTTAGACATGCCCAAATGATACCTGGTTTTGAGGTTCCTATGGGAAAGGCTAAGGAACACACTGGGGAAAGAGAAGAAAATGCTGAGTCAGAATACATTTGTAGTTGAGTACTACATCTTCTTCCGGAATGCTATATAGGCCTATGCATTATCCATTTCCCAATGTAAATAAACCATGGCCCTGTCGTCAAAAAGCGGAGAAGCTCGGGGAACATCGAGACAAAAGAAAAACCAGATGAGCATAGTCTACTTTTGTCTCAATACGTTTTCTGCTAAATTTTACATGTGTACTATTTTCGTCCTTTTCATCCACGGACTGGCTATCTAAAATGTGACCCGTCACGCTAAAAGGGACCTTATCCAAACTCCAAAAATCCAAATTTTGACAAACTTGTCAGACTCGGCACATGTCAACAAGACCCCCGTCTGCTAAAAATGAACATATAGTAAGATGGGGGGGGGGGGGGAACATTCCAATTTTAGAAAATTACATAAAAGTGAAAAGTGTCGGCCCTAGTCTAGTCTGGCTGCGCGGACTGCGCAGACTGACTAGGGTCGATATTTTTCACAATTCCGATAAGGTCCCTTTTAGCGTGACGGGTCACATTAATATATGCGTTGTTCTGGAAAATGCTTGTATCGTCGGTCCGGTTGTCCCTAATAATGGCCTCCGGGCTGTGTTTATTACAATAAAATGTAACAGACGTATTATAATGACGTTAGGTCTACAGTGTTACCGTATCATTGACCAACATTACGTAATCACGTCTGGTCTAATTTCACAGTAGACTGTAAAATATTGACCAGGTATACAAATAGTCACTATCGATCTTAAAGGTGAAGGACAAAGGTTTTGTTTTCTATACTGTAGCTTCTGTTAAAGTGCTTAGCGACCTTTAAATTGTTGAATTCTGGCGACATTAATTCTAAATGGACTAAATCCTCAAGTTTTGCCACAGAGACAGAGCCCGAGAAAGAGCCAGCATACAGAGTCAGCCTACAATGACGGAGCCGCTACTAAACATGTTCAAATTGTTACTTTGCTCGTTATTTTTAGGTATTGTGACATCGGAAGGGGTTTGCAGCCATTCAAGAGTGTCATGTAACTCACGTTTTGGCAGAGGAGACTAAAGTTTTGGCTATTTAACGTTGAAATGGTGTAACCGTCAAGAATCACATCGGGTCAACTCACAATGTTCAACAAAGATCCTGCGAAAACCCAGAGTTTGCGGCCCACAAAATAAGGACAGACAGATGATTTCATTCTCCTTTTTTCGCATTCAAGCATAAAAAGTAACATAATTTCCTCATTTTACTTAAAATATGTTCCGTATGATTTACAGATCCTTTATTTCGATTCTTATTCATTTTCGTTTTAGCGATATGTGCACATAAACATAAAATCACTATAAAAACTGTTTGTTTTTTTTACCAAGTTTCTTAATTTAGAATCCACAATCACGATTTCAATGAAAAAATAATTCAATTTCGTGATTAAAGAAATCGTGTGATTCTTCACTATATAGAACGTGCAATGCAGTTATTGAAATATTTGCATTTGCAAGTGAATTTAACCATTTCCATGGTAATATTTAACTGTTAACCCTTTACTGCCTTTTGATTCCCTCACAAGAAAAGGATTAAGAAAACATTGCGGAAAATGAAGATATTGCTTGTGACAAGCAATTTCTTCATTTCCCACAATGTTTTCTAAACAAAAGCAACAAAAAGTGTAAAATCCCATGCACTTGAAGTTGTCGTCTGTCACAACTTTGAAATTGGATTGGTCCAAATGTTTGCTGTCTGGTAATGGGTTAAACAGGTCAGTCATGATTCAGTGCAGATGCAGACGACGAAACAGATGCCAATAAAAATATATTTTTTGTAGTTTGTTGCCTAAAAAATACTAAAAAACAAGAAGAAAATACCAGCATTTTTCTAATGCCAAACTATATTCCAAAACTTTGTGTTTCATAGTCCCTAAAAGCAGCGATTGGTTCTTAAAGGGCGACGGTAACAGATGGTCTAATTGCAAAAAATGAATTTTTTTGAAAAAATATGCAAAACTTTTGTGTTGACCACCTCGGGATGGTTAATGATATGCGATTCAGACAGAGAATGAGCCGAAATTACAAGACAGATAGCTGAATTTAGGGAGAATCCAAACCTAAATTCAACCCCGTCTCAGATGGGGGTTAGAATTATTTTTAAATTGTTGCGCATGCGCAAACAGCGCGGACCATGATTCAAACGAGATTCATACTTGAATTTCAATATGACGTCATCATGTATGTTGTGACGTCATTTAAGAAAGTCGCATATCCTACTGTTTTGACCTACTTTCGACATCGCTTCATGAATTTGGTATCAAATTGCGAAAAAATGAGTCGTTGCTTCAATAGTTTGTCGTAATCATTTAATCAGGTCATATAAAGCTTAAAAAGTGTACATTTCGTTTGTATTTGACAATTTTTGGGTCCAAATCTGGGAAATAGTAGCTTTAAAAAGATTAGGCAAACAGTTATGTTTTAGAGTGCTGACGAACACGTTTATTCTTTTAAAAAAGTAATTCCTATTTCTATATATAAATATACATTCAAATGCTATTCAAACATTTGATTATGTATGGATTTTTATAGGACTACTTCAACTTATTTAAACAGTTTACTAAGTGCACGGTGGGGATTGTGCATGATGGGATGGATAACGACTACGAACAATAGGGAACGATTTAATCAAGTAAACCGTGACGTAATTTCGGACAAATAAATAGTATTTCGTTGGTGTTGTTATAAAATCTCGTATCTACGGCTTGAATCAAGCCGTAGTTACGAGATGTTATAATAACACCAACGGTTTATCAAAACATAACGGTAAACTCAGTCTATTTTTTTGCACAAAATGAGATGACATTTCGCCTCGCTTCAGGTAAGACATTTTGCAATAACTCTCTTATTTCTGTGTCAATTTTCAAGCGGTTTGTTGCATGTACCCCGCCTTACTGAACTCTTTCCTCTGATGTATGACTTACCTGAAACATCCTTATACTTTTTGCAAAAATTGATCCCAACCGACCCGAAAAAACGAAAAATTGCCGTGGTAACGTGTACGGCCGTTAATAAAATCAACTCAAAATCACTATTGCAGGGTATTTCACAAAATTTACGACGAGCGAGCGTGTCCTGTACGTAAAGTTGGCAATAAAAATAGCCAAGACGCATTTACTTTTTAAATTAATATGACCCAGCAGTCAAAATATGGATTATCAATTTATGATAACGACAACGGACCCAGATTTGTGATGGTAAAGTGTACGGCATTGTCCATAATTTGACTGGTGAAATATATAGCTAAACATTTTAGCAAATAAAACATTCCTATCTACCTGACGGTACTGTTCTCGCTCCAACTGGAGGATTATGACTATGACAGGTTTTGGTGGCAAAGTGGCTTTGATGAAGTGCACGGTTTTAAAAGGAAATTTCGAAGAACACTTGTCAAGTTGAAATTATTTACAAGCAGCTGGTGTCTACTACCGCAAGTTTGGTAGCAGACAATTAACACTTTTAGATTTGCAGCTTGAACTTTGTTGTGGGGGGTATAATAATAATCTAATAAAATATCCAAAACTATTGCATTCTTTAGATGTTTGTGTTTCTTTTCACTTTCTTTAAAGGGTATCTATACCACCATCACTAGTGGAATTACGATTTTCTCTTCTGTTCCTTCATATCACTGATAATATGTTGCATTTTTCTAATTCAAGAAACTTTTCCAAAATCTATCAATCAAAAGAAAGCATGGAGAAATTGAATGAAAGCTTTGAACATTGACTTTTATTTTTCGTTATAGATCGTTATGACTCCCAAAATGCTTGTGTCTGGTTTAGTGACCAATGATACCTTGAAAACTACTCTTAAAGATAGAATATATATGATATAGTAAACGATGTAATTATCTGAAAAATAAAGATAAAAAAGGTTCTTTCCCACTGGACGAGTCTGTCAATGTCCTCTTGGAGGGCTAGACATTTTGCATCGTTAAAGATTTCCTTAAATAGGACACAGTCGTTTGAAAAGAACTGCACAGAGGATGTTAGATTATCAGTTCGATCATTAATGTAAATAAGAAATAAGATTGGGCCTAGGGCAGGACCCTGTGGGACACCAGACAATACCGGAGCTGAATTAGAAGCAACTCCGTCCAGCACTACTGTGACCATATAACAATATTGCAGATACAACCGAAAACACGTCTCTGGATTGGTGTGATGAAGCACTAAATGTATGACATTTGGGGGCATTTAATATCATTAGCCAGGTTCTTTTTCGCTTGACGAGTCTGTCAATGTCCTCTTGGAGAGTAAGACTATTTGCTTCAATAAAGATTTCCTTATGCAGGACACATTCGTCTGCAAAGAGGCACACAGAGGACGTTAGATTATCAGCTAGATCAATGATGTAAATAAGAAATAAGAATGGGCCTAAGACAGAACCCTGAGGGACACCAGATAATACCGGAGCTGAATTAGAAGCAACTCCGTCCAGAACAACTTGTTGTGATCTTTGCGAAGGAAACTACTCAATCCATTGGTTTGTCAGACCTCTTAGATCAAAGTGATTGAGCTTATCCTAAATAGAATTTAACGAAATAAATTATAAAAATTCGTATATATTATTGTGACCATATTAAAATATTGCAGATACTGTAGAGTAAATATAGCCGATTTTGGTATTCAAAGTTCATAGATGACAACGTACTGATGCTTATCAGTGTTAGTTACTGTCAGGTAATGCCGAATTTTAATCAGATTGAACTACCCGCACTATATAAAGTTCGTATGAGATTAAAAGAACAGAAACGTTTATGTCACGTTTTCCAGTAATCACTTGAATGATTGTAAATCAGCGTAGAAAAGATGGGTAATCGTCGTAATGATAAACAAATGTTTCCAGGTTAAGTGTAAATTGTTGAGGCAGTCAGGCAAACAGACATACGGACATTTTTGAAATAATATGCCCCTATTTGTCTTCATGAAGCCACAAAGCACACCTACAAAATTATTGGTTTCAAGAAGGCTGTCCGAAATATTGTCCTCTGCTATTCTACTTTTCCTTTGTGGGAGTCTCGAGACGTGTTTTCGGTTGTATCTGCAATATTGGTATATGGTCACAGTTGTGCTGGAAGGAGTTGCTTCGAATTCAGCTCCAGTATTGTCTGGTGTCCCTCAGGGTCCTGTCCTACGCCCAATCTTATTTCTTATTTATATAAATGATCTATGTACCTGATAATCTAACATCCTCTGTGCGCCTCTTTGCAAACGACTGTGTCCTATATAAGGAAATCTTTAACGATACAAGTTGTCTATCCCTCCAAGAGGACATTGACAGACTCGTCGAGTGGGAAAGAACCTTTTTTTATCTTTATTTTTCAGATAACTACATCGAAGACATACATACATACATTTGATTATGTAACAGCTAGTTGACTATATCATATATATTCTATCTTTAAGAGTAGTTTTCA
The DNA here is from genome assembly GCA_963680895.1 of Fragum sueziense. Taxonomy (NCBI): domain Eukaryota; kingdom Metazoa; phylum Mollusca; class Bivalvia; order Cardiida; family Cardiidae; genus Fragum; species Fragum sueziense. Next base: position 23,812,102 of record OY804599.1, on the reverse strand, counting down.
AGGTATCATTGGTCACTAAACCAGACACAAGCATTTTGGGAGTTATAGCGATCTATAACGAAAAATATAAGTCAAGGTTCAAAGCTTTCATTCAATTTCTCCATGCTTTCTTTTGATTGATAGTTTTTGGAAAAATTTCTTGAATTAGAAAAATGCAACATATTATCAGTGATATGAAGGAACAGAAGAGAAAATATTAATTCCATCAGTAATTGTGGTATAGATACCCTTTAAAGAAAGTGAAAAGAAACACAAACATGTAAAGAATGCAATAGTTTTGGATATTTCATTAGATTATTATTGATCTTGTATCAGTCTCCCTGGATTGCCCAATTTCCTTTTCATTATCATTTTTCTTTGTTTGCTTGATAATATCAAGAGTGAGTTTAACTTGTCGTATGAAGCCGTTTCGCGTGGGTACTCTTTTTAATTTGTTATTGTAAATATAACGTTTAAAGTTTACAGAAATATCTGTATGGTACAGAAAGAGTCTAATCAATTTTTACCATTTCCCCAAAATTGAAAAAAGACAAGGTTTCCTCGAAAAAATTGAAAATCCCGGAATCTTATTTTCGTCACACTGTTGCATTGTAGTGTGTATTAAACTAGTGTTTTCTCCAATATGTCTGCCTTTAATAAAACCTGTTTGATCCTTTGATATTAATTTATCCAGTGTCAATTTTAATCTATTCGCAATGGAACCTAATGAAAGTGTGTATAAAATATTTAAGAGGGTGTCCCTCAGGGTTCTGCCTTAGGCCCAATCTTATTTCTTATCTAAATTAATGATCTACCTGATAATCAAACATCCTGTGTGCGCCTCTTTGCAGACGTCTGTGTAAGGAAAGGAAATACTGTATAAGGAAATATTTGATGATGCAAATAGTCTCCAAGAGGACATTGACTGACTTGTCGAGTGGGAAAGAGCATGGCTAATTATACCCCTGTGGAACTGCTTGCCACCGGGAGCTGTGTCAGCTGAGACAGTTGACCAGTTCAAGCTGCTAATCTAAAAGTGTTAATTGTCTGCTACCAAACTTGCGGTAGTAGACACCAGCTGCTTGTAAATAATTTCAACTTGACAAGCGTTCTTCGAAATTTCCTTTTAAAACTGTGCACTTCATCAAAGCCACTTTGCCACCAAAACCTGTCATAGTCACAATCTTCCAGTTGGAGCGAGAACAGTACCGTCAGGTAGATAGGAATGTTTTATTTGCTAAAATGTTTAGCTATATATTTCACCAGTCAAATTATTGACAATGCCGTACACTTTACCATCACAAATCCGGGTCCGTAGTCGTTATCATAAATTGATAATCCATATTTTGACTGCTGGGTCATATTAATTTAAAAAGTAAATGCGTCTTGGCTATTTTTATTGCCAACTTTACGTACAGGACACGCTCGCTCGTCGTAAATTTTGTGAAATACCCTGCAATAGTGATTTTGAGTTGATTTTATTAACGGCCGTACACGTTACCACGGCAATTTTTCGTTTTTTCGGGTCGGTTGGGATCAATTTTTGCAAAAAGTATAAGGATGTTTCAGGTAAGTCATACATCAGAGGAAAGAGTTCAGTAAGGCGGGGTACATGCAACAAACCGCTTGAAAATTGACACAGAAATAAGAGAGTTATTGCAAAATGTCTTACCTGAAGCGAGGCGAAATGTCATCTCATTTTGTGCAAAAAATAGACTGAGTTTACCGTTATGTTTTGATAAACCGTTGGTGTTATTATAACATCTCGTAACTACGGCTTGATTCAAGCCGTAGTTACGAGATTTTATAACAACACCAACGAAATACTATTTATTTGTCCGAAATTACGTCACGGTTTACTTGATTAAATCGTTCCCTATTGTTCGTAGTCGTTATCCATCCCATCATGCACAATCCCCACTGTGAAGTGGGAATACCATGGTCACGTAAATGTAATTTTACATTTCATGTTTTATTGGTAGAAAACGGTGTGGGAGATGGAAGAAATTGCTTGTAACAAGCAAGTTCTTCAATTTTAAATACGGTTTCTCTAGCATTTATCTCACAGGGTGTCAAAATGCATCAATAATTTTGCCAGGGTCTGACAATAGTTATATATCTCAGTTTTACCACGCCATTCTAAAACAAGAAAACGGCAACTGGAACTTTACTTGAAATTACGATACCCCACCAGAATAAATTTTATTTATATTCAAAAATGTTTTAATTCTTTCCCAAACAAGACCTGGTTTCGACGTCCCTTATAGAACAGGCTTGGGAAAACATTGAAACAAAAGAAGAAACCTTTTGTCTCAATATTTTCTGTGCCATATTTTACACAAATCATGTCTTTATTATCATAATTTTTGTCGTCTGCAGCAGCTTTCAAATTGGATCACCCTAAAATTTTGTCGTTTGGTAATCGTTTAAGTGTTTACAAACACGTATCTGTACGATCATATTGCAGATTTTTCATATCTAGTTTGATTAACTCTGTCGTCTGCAAGTCCTTTGAAATTAGACATGTCTATAAAACTTATCGTCTGGTAAATGTAACAGTAGCTTGGTAGATCTAGATCTACATAATTGACATCTGAATAAAGTGTGGAGAAAATTAGAGAACCTAATATATTACACAAAGAGAAATCGAAATCAGCACTTTGTTTGCTCTCGTAACAACAAAAAACTTTAATCTTTATAATGAAGAAAACATAGATCTAGTTACCTGCAAATAAACTTCCTAGTCCGTCCTGTAGATGAAGTTTAACAAATGTTTACCTCCCGACGCCTCTAATGACAATGACAGTTTTTTGAACAACTGTTTCGTTTTAAATGAACACTTGAGACATAACGTTTAACACTGTTTTGACGACATACATAAAAGGCGACATAAAAACCATTGCAACACATTATCGAAACGAATATTGGTGTGAAACCATGCGTGTACGAATTGTGTACATTAAAGATTCAACAGGGGAGTTAATTAAGACTGAATGGCAGGTATTGCTTCCCCTATTGTGAGAGCAGACGACATTAGAAGTTAAGGCGCCAACATTAACACAATTAGGCCTACCAAACGGCAACATTTAGTCTGATCCAAATTCAAAGTTGCTAAAGACAATATCAAGCAAACGAAAAACTACATTTTTTGTCATTCTGGGTAGATCTAGAATACTTTATGCGAAATGAAGAAATTGCTTGCTCTGAGCAATATTTTCATTTTCCACAATGTTTCCCAAAGCCACCCCTTGGTCGGGAGTCAAAAACAGTCATTGTGTGGTAATGGCTTAAAAGTGGGCATTAGAAGGTTCAAAGTCCGTTCGAATACAGCCAACTGTATCTTGAAGCATCAGGCCCGTAGGAACAGCGGGGGAGGGGGGGGGGAGTTCTAAGCCCCCCCCCCCCCCAATCTTGGCCAAAAATGCAGAATTTTCTTAATTTTACACTGTAAATTTTGGGAAAATCCAAATTACCCCCCCCCCCCAAATATTCAGGACAAGGGCTTTAGCCCCCCCCCCCAATATGATATTGCTTCCTACGGGCCTGCTGCATTAGAAAAACTGCACTTTGTAACGGCTAAGATAAGATTTAGATCTATTCGGGTTATAGGCCCAACATTACATAATAATACAAATACTATGAACATGATAACTGTTGAATGGAAATAAATAAACAATACAATAACGAACTCCTTACAACTGTAATTTTGCACGCGATGGTTAAAATCTTGCATGTGTCTTTCACCTGTAAGATTCGAACCAACGCATTCAAATTTACAAGTATCGAAAATTCAGAACGCACTTTCTTTTTTAACATAGGTTTAATCGGTAAACATGTGTCATAATAGTAACGATCGAACTAAAGAATGTGTCGCCAAGATGTTACACTTACGTTGCATCCACATGCAAAGTATGCGGTCGTCATTATGCACGTAAACATTTTTAATGCTTTCCCAAACAAAATCCCCCATTCCGTTGCAGACGAAAACTTTTATCGGACCTTCAGAATCAAAACTATCTTTGAATTAGAGGAAAATATTAAAAAAAGGAAGAAAAAATGCTGGTTATCATGCTGATAACCAGCATCTTTTCTTTCTTTTTCCATACATGTAGGCTAATTATTTTCTCTAGATTAAGCACTAGCTAAAGAGCGCCAATATGCGTCAGTATCTTAAGAAAGGGCTAAACAACCGCCGACGTCAATAGTTTCTATTTTGACACGCGCACAGTCACGTATTCAGTCTAGTAGTGGAATACGTTATTCCAGCTACTCGATTTTTGATCTGGAAACGTTGAGAGTACCAGAGAAATCGGAGCAAATATTGGTTGGGTTGGAGTTGTTAATTCTTTCCAAAAAAAGACATGGTTTTGACGTTCTTAGTAAAATAGGCTTGCGAAAATATTGAGACATTTTGCCTCAATATTTTCTAAGCCTGTCTATTAAAGTTCGGGAGAGACTAATCCACCAGCTCTCATGAGCTCTGTTCCTGCAGGCCTATAAGATAGACCGAGTGAAATATTATTAAGTAAGAATGGTTTGCTTAAGACTGGGTTTTGTTTGATTAAGAAGAGGCACCTTCGCAAGCCACTGATTCTAAGGAACAAAGTCAAGTGGAGGTAGAAACATTGGTTAACGAAGATCAAGAGTAGTACTTAGTAAAATGTTTCTTATTTTTCCGTCAGTAATCGTTGACCTACCGAATATAATTTTCATGGCATAAATGATATAATTGGTCGTCCACAAGTCAATTTGGACCAGTCTATTCGGTATTATATCTCTGCTTTTCAACCAAAACCTTGTAACTGCAGCTTGGTCAAGCTGTGGTTACGAGGTTTTCGTTATAAGCGACGATATAATGAGAATGATTTACACTCCGGGTCATCTGCTCGGTTTTTTCCGATATTGTTCGTACTGTAACGAGTGCGTGCGTATTGTTTACATTTTGTTCGACCTTCACATTGCTAAAGGCATTGACATTCAGTCCTATTTTAAGATCCTTAATGTATACCGGTCAGTGAAATGAGCATGTTTTCATGTTTTTTTTGAGAACTAAGGAAATTAGAATGAAGAGACATAACCGAATGTAACTTGTAAGTTTTGAATGAGTTATTACAATATAGGGCTGTGTTCGATTGTGTGTTTATACGGGTTTTACAGCCAATCTGTTTAACCTTTTCCCAAACAGCACAAAATTTGTTCCGATTTCTGGATGTTTAGGCCTTTAAAGACATGACTTATGCACAATATAGCACAGAAAATATAGAGGCAAAATGAGAGAATGCTGGTTATCAGCATTTTCTTCTTTTGTCTGAACGTTTTCCCAGGCTATTTTTAATAGGGACGTCTTGAATTATTGTTTATGAAAGGGTTAAATGTACTGGTTAGAAGCCAAAATCATGTAGCAGTTATAATTTTGGAGGTGAAATAACGTACATGTATGTATCGTAGGCCTAAGGCACTGCTTGAAGCAGGTAGATTAATTTCGAGATTGCGAAGAAAATATATACGAGAGAACTAAATCAGAGACTATACACTTTAGCTGATAGCAGTTTTTCCATTCGTTAATCTCAATTGACAATTATTCCAAAGCGTGTTTCCCAAAACCAGGCGTCATTAATTTTGTGAAAGGTATTCACATTTCATGATTATAAAATAGTTCAACGACCTTTCCTGAGGAGTGAAGAGAACATTGTTGAAAGTAAGTGTGTCATATTTTAACTAAATTGTAGGCCTAATAAAAATGTTTCTCGTCAATTTTGTTACATCTTCGCAAGCCAAAGATTGTACCTCCAACTTGTTCCTTACGAACTCGTTAGAGACAAAGTGGAGGTAGAATCATTGGCTATCGAAGACGATTTTTTGTTGCTAGCATTTATCCTATATCTATATTTAGGCCTAAGCAAAGACAGTATTTGCGAATAATATAGCAAAGAAAATCTTAAGACAAAAAGAGAAAATGTTGTTTTTGAACATCTTCTTTCGTCTTAATATTTCCCTAACTTTCGTTATTGGGGACATCAAAACTAGGTCGTGCCTTGGAAAGGTTTAAATGTTGGTAAAAATTACTTATATTGGCGATTTTACGTTAACCCTTTCCCAAACATAGAGATTGCAGACTAAGAGTGATAGAATTCGAAAGAAACTCCAAACGCCAGAGCAAATGATGTCGAAATTAAAATAATTGTTAGAAATATGCTGAGTCAAAAAAGAAAGTGTGCACAGAGAATAACCGGAATTTCTATCGTAATTTTGAATATTGATATCATAATATTGGTATCAAATTAAAGATTATTCAATTGCCTATAAGTAGGTGTCTTTTTAAATTGTGTGAAATGGAATTTTTCTTGTGTTTTCTTAAGATATTTGAGACAGGGGTTAATTTCAAAATTCACACACCTTGCTGACGAACGCGAGGAGATTAAATAATGCACATTTCTTGCGATTTCTGGTTCAATTTCTATTGTGACATGTCTTTAATGAATGACGGCAAACATCTGTAGTCTCACTGATCGAACACAACGTTTCATTTTATCGTTTGGAATTTCATTGCGTTCATATTGCAAGACGTATTCCACGTCCTGCAAATTCTTTAACTGGACCCTAAATTTTGCGAAACTCAGGCAGAAGAGATGTTTTGCCCTATAACACACTCATGACTTATTTTCAAAAGTGCCGGGCCGATGACGAAGTGTCTAATGCAGGCGTAACGTAAGATTTAGGCATTACGATAATGTGACAAACATGAGCTCTCAAATCTCTTTTGAGCCGTCCGTCTGCCTTCGTCGATTTCCATTGTTGCTTACATGTGCTTGCTTTACTGAATCGCCAAAAATGGTGTAGTTTTGAAACGTTGACGTAAGGGCGTCAACGTCATGTAACGTTCTTGTCTAGTCATTCCTGCATTCGGGATATCAGACCGAAGCCTATCAAAAATGTATCCTTTCTTTTGGAAACATGATTGCAAACGCCTAATTTCAGAACGATGACATTTGAACGACAACGACACATTTTAATTTTTATACCGGTTCAAGACACTAGCAAAACTAACGTGTGTAATCTGTCGTGTTTACTAAGACGTAGCATATTTGGCTATTCAGCATGTTGAATTTTTATGTTTGATTTAGCTTTTATACACCTTGAATACAGATTTCAGACAATAAAGTTTATTATGAAACGTTTGCTTTGATAACCAAGTGCAAAAAAGTGATTACAGAGTTTGGTGATATGCCAGACAATTCATTCATCTAAAGTTGCTTCCCATGTCAATAGACATGAGTAAGTTGATAGCTTAATTCCATGTAAAATTTTGGTGAAGTTAATTGCAGTAGTTACGTAGATATATGAAGCAGAAGTTTGCACACTTTCTTTTTTGACTCGGTATAGTTAAGAAAATATTGAGAGAAAATGACAAATGCATTTCGTGTAGATAATTACGTTCGTAAAGGGAAATGACACCGTCACTAATTACTATGGTTCAAGATTTGAAAAAGTGCCTTATGGCAATTGAGCCAAACATGGATCCAGACCAGCTTGTGTATATGTGACCCGTCACGCTAAAAGGAACCTTATCCGAACTCCAAAAATCCAAATTTTGACAGACTTGTCAGACCCAGCACAGGTCAATGAGATCCTGTATGCGAAAAATGAACAAATAGTAAGATAGGAAAAACATTCTGGATTTAGAAAATTACATACAAGTGAAAAGTGTCGTCCCTAGTCTGGCTGCGCGGACTGCGCAGACTGACTAGGGTCGATATTTTTCACACATCTGATAAGGTCCCTTTTAGCGTGATGGGTCACATATACACAAGTCGTATAGTCCGATTAGGATCCGTGCTGTTCTGTATTAGATTCATTCTAAACTGTGACACGATGATCAGAGGAAGAGATGACTAAATTCAAAATGCAATAATGAATGTTAATTTTAATTTCTTATCCATAACAACCCTTGTTATGAGGTACTCATTGGAAATCCGATTCGTCTTATAAGTATTGAGACAATCCAAATGAGTAGGCTACCCACAACATAGTGTTTGTATCTAGTCTAAGAACAAATTTAGCATGCCTCTACCTTCTGTTATAAATATTGATCTTGGTGCCATTTTCCACCTCCTGGGTATTATCTTATGGCCAAGTAAGATGGGAATTCATAATGGCGACATTGTCTTATTTGATCGTTGATTTGACGGATGTCTCCAATATATTTTCAGGTACATAAACAATGATAACAGAGGTGCTGTGTTTTTGTTTTGTCGCACTTCTCATCATCCTACTCTACATGAAAAACTATTCCGGACCGTTATCAAAGATACCAAAGATCAAAACAAGATGGCCGTTCTTGGGAAATAGACTGGATCTGTCTAAAACGCATCTTCTACTGACAGAATGGTCTAGAAAATACGGACCTATTTTCCGGTTTAGTTTGTACGGAGATGACATTGTGGTGCTGAACGATTATTCTACAATATATGAAGCGCTGGTTACTCAGGGTAGTGCGCTTGCCGGACGACCGAAGATGACCAGGACTGATCATGTAGACAGGAACAAAAACTCGATTGTCTGGCAGACATATAACTCCAAACTTAAGGTAAAGTAGGCCTAAAGTACATACACGTACAAAGATCTGTACGACCAGTAATCATGTGACTTTGTTATGAAACATTTTTCTTTACTGTCGTAAACTGACATGGATTAATTTTATACCGGTATTTGCTTTTAACTCTTTCCCAATCAGCAAAATTTTAGGGTGTTCAACTTCAAAAACTGGCACAAATGACAAAATGGATGTTATTTAAGATAGGATTAGTGTAAAATATGGCATAGAAAATATCGAGACCAAAGGAGAAACTGATGGTTATCAGCAGTTTCTTCATTTGTTTCAAGATTTTCCCAAGCCTTTTCTATTAAGGACGTCAAAACCAGGTCTTGTTTGGGAAAGGGTTAAGATATTCCATCACTAATTTTATCTATACCAAACACTTCGTGAAATTTCAGACGTCATCCATGGTAACGGAAATTGACGATGGTGTAGCCATACATGTACACTCGTCAATTTCTGGGCGATATCCGTTGCTACGAAACTGGGGGAAGGATACGAACGCCAATTTCCGTTACCACGGATGACGTCCTCGAAGTTGCACGAAGTGTTTGTATCTTTGCCATATAGAACTACCTTTTTCCCCGATTAATTTTGATAGCAAGGTATTCCCCCAGTTCCTTGAAAGCTGAATGTTACATCTGAATATACCCAGCCATTTGTATTTCAGTTTTTACGCAAACATATCCACTCCTCGCTGCGTATGTATGGTTCCGGGCTGAGTGAGTTAGAGAGTCGTTGTTTACCGGAACTACAACAGCTGATTACCCGCATACATCAGACAGGGAACCAGCCATTCGATCCATGGAGCTATTTGTATGATGCCGTCAGCAATATCATGCTAGACCTGGTATGTTTCCTTCCAGCTTCAAATGAACGCGAATGGTACTTTAACTTTTTTAAAAAGTACCGATGTTCACTCTTCTATCCATGTACAGTTGGTAGGGCTTGGCTTCTAATAAGAAGTGTCTCAGATATTCAACTCAAGACCTATTCATATCAAACTTTTTGAAAGTAGATCTAATTACCTGAGGTGCGTTCTTTAGAGCGAGATTTTTTTAAGATTTTTTAAGATTTTTTTGATACAGCGTCTTTGAGACCGAGATTATACGCGAGGTCTTCCGAATGTTCCATACTTCATACAAATGACGTTATCATGACGTCATTTGTGTGAAGTATGGATCATTCGGAACTCCGCGGTTTATGAATCGTGGAGAATTCGGAACAACTCTCCCATATATAGATTCTACAGAATTTATCGAGGGGTTCCGAAAGAAGTATAGAGCAATGGCGGCTCGCTGTGATCGTCTTAAAATCATGCTCAAAAGAGCGCTTTATCCTAAAACATCTTAAGAAATCTCAAGATATCTCAAGAAATCTCACTCTAAAGAACGCGGCTCTGTCTTTTATCTAGAGATCGTCGTCTTGTACAGTGTAGCCCAATTGGTGGGGTTAGTTAACAACGCCCAAGGAAAGTTCAAACTTTTATTCTGCTACATGACGAGTTATATACATAGATAAACGTGAAACCCAATGTTCGTAACGTACGACGAGAACAGCTTTGACAATACCATAAAAACAGTTTCTTTATATACTAGTTTGGGTGTTACCAAATTTTCGAAACATGACGTCCATATGAACGCCTATATCACGAACATCCTGTACCACCACCCAGAATATGATACAATACTAGCCAAACCTTTCCTGCAAAAACACCCACTAATTTAGGTGTTACCAAAACATGATGAAAGATGATATGAAACTCTTTTAACATGATATCTTGCATCGCCTAGTACTACAAGACGACCTTGCCAAACCTTTCCTGCATCAACACCCTTTTCTTGTCATGTCTATTTTTAGAACTAAGATCATGCATTACCGACTTATTGCACGACCCTGCTCTCAAAAATAGCCATGTCTAAAATGTTGCTAAGCTATTGTATTACAACAGCTATTTCTTAGAATGGAACGATAGTAAGTTTATCATTTTTTTTAGTTCTAATTAATTTTATGTTCACAAGAGGATAGATGCTTCAAAATGGCAACATTGATTCCTGAGAATTGATATGCTTAAGAGACATAGGAGCATACAAGTACATGTAGTATAGCGGTATATAAGACAAGCTTTATCAAAGTTATTTCCAACTTTTCAGACTCTTGGCATACGACTAAACTATGGTGACGAAGGTTTATACCAGCTCAAACAGATCAACAATTTATTTAATCACACATTCGGACCGGGTCCGAGTCGTATTCTAGACCTGTTCCCATGGTTTCTGTGTAAAGAATCTCCAGAGTTAAAGACTCTCCAAGAGGCATTGGATTTACGTGACTTATTTTGGGAACAAAATCGAAATAAGGTGAGATAGCAATATTTGTCTCCGTTAGTTCCATTTTGCTATTGATAAAATTGTTAGAAATATTATTTGTACATCTTAGGAAACCTACTATGGAAATAGGAAATTTACGTTAGGCCTACATGTCTAAATAGTAAATACCAACTGTTGGAAGCTAATTCTGCTTTCAAACTAAACCATTTCGCCGCGTTTCAACAAAAACCTCGTAACTGCAGCTTTAAATAAGCTGCAGTTACAAAGTTTTGTTGAAAAACATCGATTTACCACTTCGGCATTCGGGTGTTGGTTTCAACACACAAGATAAATATCCTGACTACACCCCTGCTGAAACCGAATCAACCAGTTTGTGGTTAGAGGACGGAAACAAATGCATGCGATCTGTTATCTTATTGACAAATAATCAATGACTGAAATACTCCACATCAACTAATAATAGTCCATGAGCCAGACAACTTTTTATTACCACTTGGAGGGAGTAATTCTTATTGTACTTTCTGAGTACTTTGATATGTGTAGTTAACTAATTGGTATGATAGCAGTCCGAAATTGGTAGCTTATGCCTAGAAAATCACCACTTTCTGAACCCACCCTATTTCTAGTCTGTCACAAATGAAAAAGTTGATGCGATTTCTTTCGGACGTGTATGATAAATTAAAAAGTCGTTCGTGAATTTGTTCTATGCCCAAACAATCTTTGGGAACTTAGTTTCAGTCTCATTTTATCAAAACTAAGTTATATGACCTTTCTAGACTATAATTCAGAAAACAATATACCGGCCCCTTCGTCGAACGTAATACACGCATTTTTGTTTGACAGTTTTCCACCTTTTCAGAAGCCAAAATGCATCTTGCTACATATAAGGACTCACAAATATAATTTTTGATGTCTAGTAATTGATTCAAGCCAGATTTGTGACACAAAAACCTTGGAAGAGCCCCGAGAGACAAAAGAGAAAATGCCGATTCGTACCCGGAAATGATCGTACTTACATTTGAATACGGATTCTCAGTGTTTCAAGCTGTTTTAGGTGGTCCTTTTGCATTGCCAGTGTTCCTATTTTATTCCAAAACATTGTTTAAAGCTTTAAGTGGTCGTTTTGTGTACAAATATTAAGAATTCGGTGCAAAAACGGGAATTTACATTACTAAACAAAACTGAACTCACATGCACGTTTATTTTAACTTTATTTAACAATGAACACATGATTTGATTTAAATTAGCAGTTCTACACTAGAAAATCATATATTTGTAATGAAATAAATACATGTATCATATATTTGTATGAATTATGACGTTCGCAACAAAATTAATAGATTTTTAAATAGGGTAATTCTAGTGTTAATACAAGGCGACAAACTCTTATGTCAATACACCAACCTATATTAAACCTAATAATTGTGCATTATGTATACGAAATAACTCGTTGATTTATTTCTAAGTACAAAACATCATTCTTTGAATAAATGGGCATTCAAAGCAAGTGTCATTTGCTTTGAAATATAACCTGTGGTTGATATAATGAATTGATGATTTAAATTACGTTTTGCACATTTATATATCATCTGGACACGTTAAGTATGAGCGTATTCTTACGCATATATTACATCTATTTCTTGTTAAAAGATTAGAATACTGTAAAATGGATACCTTTTTCATTTTCAAGAATACGATTATGGTTTGGAAGTACAAAAAAGATATTTAGAGTGTACGCAGAGAATACATTTCTTTGTTAGATCTACGAACTGTCAATTTCTAATTTGTCTTGAATATATGACATTGTTTATGATTTGCTGCAAAAACCACAATCATTGCAAAAAACACAACAAAAACAAACAAACGTATGTACATTTTGTTTTGAGTTTGAGTCTGGACACGTGAAAAGAAGAGCAGTTTTTAAGCCCAATGGTCGTGTTACATTATATCAAATCGCCGCCCATCTACTTACATGTCTCTATATTTGTCTGTAAGTAAATTCTTGTCATCTCAGCTCTTCCTACATTAACTACAGCATACGATCTATTGTAATAGTGTGGATGATACCTATTGTAGTTTGTTTCAAAATAGTCGTTGATTTCTGAGGTACCTGTTAATGAATTTAATGCATTTACTATCACTGACAAGCCCTTTAGTATGTTTAAGCATAAAGCCGGTTAAGAATAATGTTAGTATATGTTTGACTTGAACAGATTAAATACGTTATCTTTTTGTCTATTATATTGATTTGGCACGGATTTTAAGAAATAGCACTGATAAAAATTTCTTCACCAACACAGCCTTTAAACTGTGTGCAGATTGCAAAATAGTTTCATACTATGGTAGGACTGCTCCGGCAATGATCCTTCTGCGTGATAAAGCCTACATGTATATCCACGAGTATATTTAACATATCGACGCGCGTATTATTGAATACTCTCCTTAAGAATCATTTTTAGAGTTGCCCACGTGATAATGTTACCACTAATTGTGTGATTTGGATTAGGGGGAGGGGACCGAGAAAGAATGAAAGTCCTTTCGTTGTCCCCCAGTTTCAAGTATAACTACATATTCCAATACGAGTGAGTTAACCTAAAGACAGGTATAAAAATGCTAAATTGAGATGCATGATTTAAAATGGTACTGAAATAAACTTCAACATATTTTCTTTTTTTCTTTTTTTTTTTTTTTTTTTTTTTTTGTTGTTCTTCAAAGAGCATTTCGACTTGGAAGCTTTTATCACGTGTTGCAAAATAAAGTAATTTTTGCACGATAACAAGAAAATGAAAAGCAAAAACTCGACAGCGTTCTATGTTTCTGGGTCATTTGATAACGTTGACAAGTCGACAATATCACGTGAGTGTTCGGACTTGCACATATACTTACATCAACTCTGAAAATCGTGGGGAAAACAATTCTGATTTTGGTTCCAACTCCTAAAAAAAGTTTATTCATACAGTGAATATAACCACATATAATTTTAAAAACAACTTTTTGAATGTTTGAAAAGGTCTTTCCTAGGTACAATCTGTCTAAATCTGCTATTCCTATTTTTTTTAAAACTTAACCAGAGTGATGTGCTTTCTAGTAAATATCTGTATAGCTTCGGTTTATGGCATAATAGAGAGTTTTGCTGATTGTGTACTTTGAACGCTTAGAACTTTGTGTGAATGAACATAATGCTGTCATAAATTAAACTAAGACCACTAGTAATTTGGTTTTGTCCTTCTACAAGTAAGAAACTTTACAAAGAAATGAATGGCGGGATAAAAGAAAACTCGCAAGCACTTAACATCCCTGATAGCAAGCTTTATTTCTGCATTAGATATACACTGTAGAGGAACCCGTGTAGCGACTCTTGGTTTCTTTACTGTCCCTTTAAGTTTTAACTCTGTATGATGCGACTTGACATTGTTATGTTGTATTGTAAATATCAATTTGTTTTCCAGCATCTATTTAATCGGTATAACATATTCTAAGTTTAGCGTTATCATTTATTTTAAAGTCATTTTTCTATTTTTATTCTTTAGTAATTCCATTTAACTATATAATATCTTACATTGCTGGATTAGCATAATACGTCAAATAGCAACCGGCTTCATTTGATTATGTGCGTAATTGTTACAAGGTTTCATTTCTTGATCATTGATCAGTTCCGGGACAGTTTGGCGTCAAAAAGCTATTTTGTAACATTTTTCTTTCGGCAAAGATGCTTGGCAGTACTGTATCCGTGTTGTTTGTGTTGTTTCCTTTTCCTTTCCTCGAACCATTTCGTATGTTGAAGTCAAGTACAGTGTACATGTATGATTAGACCATATGTACACACGAATATGAATTTGAATTAAATAACGCATGGCAAACATGTTTATCCGTGTTAACATCAGAATAACAAAGTCCCCACAGTTGTATTTTTAGCATGTTGATATACCTGACAAAATGACAAACACAATTTCCAATTTTCCATACATTACATGTGCTGTATAGCTTAAAGGATGCCTTGCGAAATATTTTGTGTAATCACTCTCGCCTTAATTTTAAGGTTTTCTTTTCTTCCAAAAAAATAAAAAATAAAACGGGAAAATCATGTGAGCTGCTTGTAATCACATTAACTTAAGTAATTTTTCATTATGTGTTATAATATAGTTTTTGTATGCATTGTACAAATATACCAGGAGAGCACTTTGTCTATCCTTCCACTGCAAATATTGAGTTTTAAGACAAAAAGAGGAGGGGCTTTTTAGGGGAACTCACTGTTTGCATAGGTTCTATTTTTCCATTGAGATATACTAGTATTTTATAGAAACATTACAATTGTATTTCTCCATAGAAATCATTTACACGATATAGCCTTATTGACTCTTTGTTTGAAACACTAATAGATGACTCACCGAGTTACGCTAAACACCAAATCTATATGGATAAAAATTTGTTTCGGCACAGAACGTTTCATTAAAAAAATCTCAATGATATTCGCTCCAACTAATTCAGTTTCACAATTAAATTATTTCTGCCTCTCTTTGTCTTCTTTCATAACATGATGAATTAGCTTTTCTGTGTACTCTATCAAATAATACATGGGTCTCTACGTATTTAGCATGAACCAGTAGTTGGTATAGTTACTTGTACTATGTATGCTTTCATGATTTGAAGTAATCTAACATTAAATGAAGAATTTACTTTTAATTATTTGTTTATGTTTTTTTTTATTACTGATCTGTGGTGATTAAAGAAGATATGCCGACAAAGTCAGTATCATTTTCGTATCCAGCCATTTTTGGTTAAATCACAAACCTCTTGCGCTCGGTTGTATAAACTTCGTTAGCGCTAACTAGTGGTTAAATACACCTTTTTGTTAAATCTCCATATGACAACACAGGTAATTTGAACCAAAGCAGATATTTAACCATGTAGTTAGTGCTAACCAAAGTTTATACGACCGGGCCTCGTTATCTTATAAATAATGCATTTTAGACGTTTTGTAGACCGCACTATTTCCATTTATTGTATTTACAATAAATGTAAATTGTGTGATCAACAAAATGTCTAAAATGCATTATTTGTTGGATACCAACTGGTTTATTATATAACCAATAATAGCTGGACACGAAAATCATGCTCATATAATATATATAATCTGATAACTGTGCTAATTTAAAATTCATTTGGATAACAAAACAGCCGTTACTTTCCAAAAAGCACCATTCTTTGTTGTTTCTTTTTCTGAAAATTCGAGTGTAAGAGATAGTTCTCTGTGTACACTAAAATCACACAACAAATGACATTTTAGACAAATGTAAAACTTCTCAATATGGTTCTCCAAACCTTATGTCAATTAAAAATCAAGAATTTGGAGTTAATGTAAATGACGAATCTAAGCTTGTTTTGTTTCATCGGAGATCAAAGGAAATACTTGTGAGTAAAGTGAACCCCTAAAATCAAGTATTTTTTGGGAGAATTAGCTACCATTCTGACATTGATATAATGAGGAAACAATGTCCTAAGATAACAGACAATTCCGAAATTGCAAAACGACACGAAACTGGCGTAATCTGTTCAATATGCACTACTATTTACTTTTCCCCAGGGAATTTGAGTCCCAAGTTACTAGTTCTCTGCGTACACTAAAGCATTAAACAAATGTCATTTAGACTACTGCTAAACTTCTCATTGCATTCCCCCATCCTTTATCATGATTAATAATCAAGAGCTTTGCAAAAGTAGTAATGTTCAGGGCTAAACCAATGCATGTTTTGTTTCACAAGAGGTCAGAAGAAAATTTTGTGAATAAAGGGTACCCCTTAAAACAAGTGTTTTTGGGACATAAGCTACCATTCTGACATTGATATCATAGAGAAACACTGCATTTAGATATTAGACAAATAACAGGGTGCAAGCAGATTACAAAATGGCTTTATTTGTCTAAAAAGCACTATTATTTGCCAATTTTCCCTTAGAATTCGAGTCAAAGTTCGAGGTTCTCTGCGTACACTAAAAGAATGCAATAAACGACAGTTTAGACCACTGTAAACTTTCTCAATATGCTGCTCTATCCTTTATCCCAATTATAAACCAAGAATTTTGCAAAAAAGAGTAATGTTTGGGGCTGAACCAATGCATATTTTATTTCATCAGAAATCAGAAGAAAAAGATGTGAGTAAAGGGTACCTCTGAAAATAAGTGTTTTTCGAGGCATAAGCTACCATTCTGGCATTGCTATCATAGTGAAACATTGCCCTCAGATATCAGACTAATCAAAAAGGGCAAAAAGATTTACTCTCTCTGAGTGGTAATAATCGGCAAAAATTCGGGTCCTGGCTCATGGACTATAATACCCGGTCATTAACGGTTTAAAACGTCGTCTTTTGTTTAACACGGTGGGGATTGTGCATGATGGGATGGATAACGACTACCGACAATAGGGAACGATTTTATCAAGTAAACCGTGACGTAATTTCGGACAAATAAATAGTATTTCGTTGGTGTTGTTATAAAATCTCGTAACTACGGCTTGAATCAAACCGTAGTTACGAGATGTTATAACAACACCGACGGTTTATCAAAACATAACGGTTTAACTCAGTCTATTTTTTACACAAAATTTGATGCCAACTCGCCTCGCTTCAGGTAAGACATTTTGCAATAACTCTGTTATTTCTGTATCAATTTTCAAGCGGTTTGCTGCATGTACCCCGCCTTATCGAGCTCTTTCATCGGATGTATGACATATTAGATAACTCATGATACTTTTTCCGAAATATTGTTCCAACCGATCAGAAAGCGAAATGGTAACGACTACGGCCAAATTAACCACGCTTCAGGTAAGAATTTGTGCAATAACTTTCTTATTTCTGCGTCAATTTTCATGCGGTTTGTTGCATGTACTCCGTCTTACTGAG
The DNA here is from genome assembly GCA_963680895.1 of Fragum sueziense. Lineage (NCBI taxonomy): Eukaryota > Metazoa > Mollusca > Bivalvia > Cardiida > Cardiidae > Fragum > Fragum sueziense. Next base: position 23,794,301 of record OY804599.1, on the reverse strand, counting down.
CCCTTTTCTCAGATGTATTATTTATCTGGAACTTCCCTGTACTTTTCTCAAAAACCGATCCCAACCGACTAGAAAAAGGGCCTGAATTTTTTGTCGTTTTTCTGGTCGGTTGGGATCAATTTTTGGACAAAGTACAAAGATTCTACAAACAAGTCATATATCCGAGGAAAGAGCTTACTAATGCGGGGTACATGCAACAAACTGCTTGAAAATTGGAGCAGAAATAAGAAAATTATTGCACAATTTCTTACCTGAAGCGAGGCAAAATTTGTCCGTATACTCCATATTCGTTATCCATCCCATCATGCACAATCCCCACCGTGTTTAAACTGAGACACAATCTGCTCTATTTATTTGTAAATAATCTATTGAGATTATCTTCTGTTTTATGTCGAGAGAGGTAACAATGACGTTATCCTAACGCATACGTCGACCTAACTTAACCTTTTCCCAAACAGCAAAATTTTAGGGTGATCAACTTCAAAAACTGCCAAAATTGACAAAATGTAAGTTATAAAAGATAGAATTTGTGTAAAATATGATATTGAAAATATAAATACAAAAAGGAGAAACTGCTGGTTGTCAGCAGTTTCTTCTTTTGCTTCAATGTTTTACCAATCCTTTTCTATTAGGGACGTGAAAACCAGGTCTTGTTTGGGAAAGGGTTAAGTCATAATTGTACATGTACATGTAGTTATATTACAATAATATGACAGCACATGTTTAAAAATTCTGGTCATGTCAATAAAAGAAACGTCTATATTTGGGTTATAGAAGACAAACAATGATATTCCTATATAATCAAATATCCCAACACGCCTAATAAGTTTGAAAAGCAAACACTCAGGTGCATGCGTTTGTTCGAATCTTAAAGATGTTAAAAACATGCAAGATTTGAACCAATGCATGAAAAATAGCAGTAGTTTAGGGTTCTGCCATGGAGCTTTGGTATACAAATTGCACATTTAAGACCAACATACGAGCGTCTGATCAAGATCCATGTTGTCCTCTCATAGATTCTTCATAAACGGAATGAATTGTAGTGGAACAATATGGATTTCAACCAGACGGCACTAAAACATAAGCTGATCTGTATTTATGGCGGTCTGAAATGCTACAAGGGCCTTTCTCGAGGTAACTTCACCTTATCTTTTTCATTTTTCTCCTCCAAACAGATCGGTCATAGAGCAGACTGTGTGATTAAAGATCTAGAAAACTTGTCACATATACGAAAATATGACGACCACGAGATATCGGACCTCACGTTAAAAGAGACGTTTACAAATCTTATACTAGCAGGTATGGCACACTGGTATTTTTTATGAATGAATGATATGATATATGAATATTCAAATATAGCGCATATCACTTCATTTGTTTTAACCCTTTCTCAAACAAGACCTGGTTTTGACGTCCCGAAGAGAAAATGCTTGGGAAAATATTGAGACAAAAGAAGAAACTGCTGATAACCAGCAGTTTCTCCTTTTGTCTCAATATTTTCTGTGTTATATTATACACAATTCATGTCTTAAATAACACCCATTTTGTCGTTTGCGGCAACTTTCAAATTGGACAACCCTTAAGTTTTGTCGTTTGGGAGAGGGTTAAGGAACCGGGACCGACTAGGCCCTACAGACTCCTTTCACTCAGAGAATAATTGTTCTAAAAATCTCCTTTACCTCCCGAAAATTCATCCTCCATTAAACACGGTTTCCCATAATGCCATTACAAAGAAAAAAGTTAAACTTTTGCTGCCGAAATTGTGTCTTTCTTTGCATTTTAGTTTATGTTGATCTATCTTTCATTTTATGTAGCTCTATGTTAAATCTAGCTCGATTTAAAACAATAGATTGTCCTGTGCATTCACTCGATCACTGTTGCCCCTTCCAGTAACCTAAGCATCAATTAACACAATGTCCATTCCTTGTTTTCCATTTTACAAACCAACGAGACAGATTGAATGGAATGTATAGAGAATGTTGACACTTTTTCACATGCTCTGTTTGTGTAAACGAATCGTTTCCTTTTCAGGTACAGATACAACGACGACAGCATTAACTTGTTTAATTCTAGTGTTATTACATAAACCAGACATTCAAAAACATTTACATGACGAAATTGATGACGTCATAGGTCACGCACGACCACCGAGTCTGTCAGATAAACCTTTAATGCCATATTTAGAGGCGTGTTTACTAGAGACATTACGGTACACATCTCACGTGCCGCTAGCCGTGCCACACTCAACCATCTGTGATACTGAAATAGCCGGGTATACGGTACCCAAGGGAACAACGGTGAGTTATTTTCTTCAATTGGTGAATGTTCCTGTAACATGCTACTTAACCTTATTTCTAAATCTTGGATGAGAAATGACAAGGAAATCCGTCGTCAACTTCTGAAAAGTAAAGTTTACTAATATAACGGTGTTGTGTGCTTTCTATATCATTTTAACTATTGTCCATTGCCTATCAAACGATTTATTTGTATAAAAGAAGTAGCATAACAAGATGTCTCCTGACATTTATTTGTAATATTTATTCATTTATCTATTACTATAAATATAGGCCTATATGCATCATAATTATACATTAGATCTATATAAATAAATACATTATAATTATAACACTTAAAGTAAAAAATATATATATAGCAAAATACAGCACTAAATGGACAAAAACACAAATCGTGAGTTAACGCCCCTTTATTTTGTCAATTGACAATTTCTAGTTGTACAGATCCCAAGAGACTGTACAGTGTACAAATGTCCCTGTACGTCTGCTTGTACACTGTAACTTTGGGTAATCGGAGTACGAATTAATTTCTTTTACTCTCATGGTAAACGTCTTTGTTTTGATTTTGTTTAGCCTGATTTTACTTCTCTAAAGTTATGGTATTTTAGATACATTTTTTGATCATTGACTTGACAGAGCATCTGTAGCTATTAGCTACAGATTCTCTGTCAGGTCATTTTCCATGACCTATACAACTAACCGTTATTTGAGCCAGGATCTGGAAAAAACGTCCCTTAAGGCTTTTGAGCCCAACTAAGATCCAGATCAGCCTGTGCATACGCACAGTCTGATCAGGATCCATGTTGTTCTCTAATAGCTTCTTTGTGACCAGTAGTAACTTAAAGAGAGCAGCATGGATGCATATTGGACTGCATTTGACGACAGACTAATCTTGAAACTCAACTTTTAGAAATGCTATATGTGACATTTTTCCAGATCCTGGCTCATTTATATTTTTACAAGAATTATTCAGGTGTACATCAATCTGTGGGCGTTACATCATGACGATACTGTATGGAGTGATCCATGGACATTTGTACCAGAACGATTCTTAGATGATGAAGGAAAGCTACTGTCATTGAGTCACGAAAACAGGCGAAAGTAAGCATGGTTTCGGACAGTTTCCTTGCTCTGCTATATGTACCTTTTGAGCCATGGGATTATGTTTAGGTGGAATTTCAAAAGAATTATGGACATGTTTTGTATTAACTAAATTAATTTGAAGACAATTAAAACTAGGGAAACGGAACTACATATTTTTACTGGTCCTCAACAAAAGCATGTAAGATCATGCGCGGATCCAAATAAGTGCATGTTTTTGTGATGGATATTTACAACAATCTATGTAAAAATTAAATAGAAAAATCGTTTTGGAAGAGTTTATATAAATAAGCTATAATTAAAATATCAACCAATTGAAACTAACAAAGAAGCGACAACAAAATCATCTTCGCAAGTCAAGGATGCTACCACCACTTTGTTTCTTACGAGTTCGTGAGGAACAAAGTGGATGTAGAATCATTGGCTTGCGAAGATGCAACAAAATTGACGAGAAACGTTTTTGTCACAATTTTGTTAAAATGTGGCATACTTACCAAGGGCAGACCCAGGAATATTTTCCAGGGGGCCCAATATTTTTTTTTCGAGGGGGGGGGGGGGGGGGGTCCAAGCTCAAATTATGGCCTAAAGTGTAATAAATATGTAAAGTTACACTAAATTTATATAGTCGAAATTTAATTTTCGGTCAATGCAGGGGGGGGGGGGGGAATCCCCCCCGACCCCCCTCTTAATCCACTGATGTTTACTTTCAACGAATTTCTCTTCTCTCCTCAGGTTGATGGTATTCAGTGCTGGAAGACGAGTATGTCTTGGAGAATCCCTCGCCAAAAATAGACTTTTCTTATTCGCAGCATCTCTGCTGCAACAATTCGAATTCTCACATGACGTCACTTCCGATTTACCACAGCTGGATCCCCGTCTTTATTCTCTAGGAATTGTGCTACATCCTGCCAAGTTTCACGTGACCGCACGCCGGAGGGGAACCATCCAGAGTGGTGAATGTCAGAAACGAGAGAATAGTTTTGTATTTAATAGTGACACTTCTTCTAGTCGAGGTTCTTGATGTTAAAAAGACGCACAGACAAACTGATTGCAATCTCATTCGGAATTTGCTTTAAACATGGTAGAGAATCACGTGACACAACTATTTCAGAAAATCGCCTATAAGTTTTAAACTTGAAGATAAATTTTGAAACGGTTTGAAACAGACAAATTGGAAAAATGCTAGGAATTAGTTGGATGTGGTAGATATCAACAAAATCAGCTGATTAAAATAATTGACAACCAACAAAAATTGTGGTTGGTCCAAAGATCCCCCGAACGCTGTAAATCCCTTGCGTTTCCCCACCTTCTCTGCATCAAGTCTTCTTTTTTCCAAATTGGTCATACGAGTATATAACAGAGATATTAAGTTACTATTAACCCTTTACAAAACAAGACCTGGTTTTGACGTCCCTAATAGCAATGATTTAAGGCCCGGTCACATACGATTCCACGGCCATTCCGCGGCCATACCACGGCCAAAAAATCTCAAAATATTTTGGACGTGGTTGGACGCTGTAACTTTAGGTCAATTTCGTTTTAGCCGTGATATGGACGCGGAATGGACGTGGTATGGCCGCCGGCGGCTGTTCCACTGCCGAAGCACTGCCGTAGCACGGCCTACAACTTCCAACCGCGTCTAGTTTTGAAACGCGCGACAAGATACCGCGTCCACATCGCGTCTGAATCACTGCCATAGCACGGCCATAGCACTGCCATAGCACGGCCATAGCACTGCCATTCCACTTCCTAATCGCGGCTTAACCGTCCGTAACGCATATAATGCTATTTTTGCAACTGCAGATCAGATCAAATTGAACAGACCATATCAAGCGAACTTGAACAGATCGAGTTCGGTCGGCATTGGTGATGGAGAGTAGTTAGGGTGATCAAGCTTTATCTACATCGCTCGGAATTCCAACTCGAGTATTTTGACATGTCAAAAATTTTCGTGTGCGATCGAGCAGGAGATTGATCTGGAAACGAATGTGTATTGATCGCTAGAAGATCGATCTAAGCGAGAGTCAGTCGTGTCTGAAGGTCAAGTGCGATCGGATTGACATCTTTTACCCGACCTGTACCCAACCTGCATTCGGTCACCCCGTATAGTACTCGATTCACCCTATCCAAACGACTGTAGGGGATATGTTTTGATTGTCTAAAGATCTAGAAGAAGTCATTTATCCTAAGTTCCCACTACCAACCAGATCAACTAGATCAAGCCCAATCAAGCGATCGAGTTTAGATCGATATCGATCGGCATAGGTAATCAGAAATGGTCTGGTAATCGAGTTTGACCTGAATCGCTTTGTAAACGGATTCTTTCTCGATTTTTTATTATTAAAATGTTGGTGTGCGATCGAATATAAAATCGATCGGGAAGCGGCTGTGGATTGATTGGGTAGAAAATCGACCAGATCGGGAAATGATAGTGGCTGGGAATCGATTGTGTTCGGGTTAACATCTTTCGCTCGACCAGCACCCAACCTACACTCGATAACCTTGACTTGTACTCGAGTGAATCAAGACTCTATTTCGATTAACTCGTCCTCTGCTTCATCTGCTAATCCGATCAAATCGACTATTGAAGTCGGGTTGATCGGCTAGAGATAGAGAAAAAATTGATTTTTTGGCAATTGGTCGGGGAATTCAGGCGATCGAGTTGATTTGATCGGCAGTGGTAACCTGTAATTATACCCCCCACCTACGAAGTAGAGGGGGGTATATTGGTTTCACCATGTCTTCCCGTCTGTCAGTCCGTCCGTCCGTCCGTCCGTCCATCCGTCCATCCGTCCAGTCGTCCGTCCGTAGACTTTTTCGTTTCCGTGCTCTAACTCGAGAACGGTTTGACCTAGGATCATGAAACTTTACACAGTTGTTGCCCTTGACCCAAGGAGGTGCCCTATTGTTTTGGGGTCACGAAGGTCAAAGGTCAAGGTCACAATCGGACTTCGTTTAAAATCCGTTTCCGTGCTCTAAGTCAAGAACCAGTTGACCTAGGATCATGAAACTTTACACAGTTGTTGCCCTTGACCCAAGGAGGTGCCCTATTGTTTTTGGGTCACGGAGGTCAAAGGTCAAGGTCACAATCAGACTTTGTTGAAAATCCGTTTCCGTGCTCTAAGTCAAGAACCAGTTGACCTAGGATCATGAAACTTTACACAGTTGTTGCCCATGACCCAAGGAGGTGCCCTATCGTTTTGGGGTCACCAAGGTCAAAGGTCAAGGTCACAATCGGACTTTGTTTAAAATTTGTTTCCGTGCTCTAAGTCAAGAACCGATTGACCTAGGATCATGAAACTTTACACAGTTGTTGCCCATGACGCAAGGAGGTGCCCTATCGTTTTTGGGTCACCAAGGTCAAAGGTCAAGGTCACAATTGGACTTTGTTTAAAATCCGTTTCCGTGCTCTAAGTCAAGAATCGGTTGACCTAAGATCATGAAACTTTACACAACTGTTGCCCATGACCCAAGAAGGTACACTATTTTTTTGGGGTCACCAAGGTCAAAGGTCAAGGTCACAATCGGACTTTGTTCAAAATCCGTTTCCGTGCTCTAAGTCAAGAACCAGTTGACCTAGGATCATGAAACTTTACACAGTTGTTGCCCATGACCCAAGGAGGTGCCCTATTGTTTTTGGGTCACCAAGGTCAAAGGTCAAGGTCACAATTGGACTTTGTTTAAAATCTGTTTCCGTGCTCTAAGTCAAGAACTGGTTGACCTACAGCTTTTTTTCAGTGACAAGGCGCTAGTGGGGGGTATTTGTCCGCTTTGCGACAGTTCTAGTTAGTTGTGTTTTGACAGGAGAACTTAATTCTAGAAACACTGCCGATCATATCAACTAAGTTTCCTGTTAAAACAATACCAAATTATTTCTTCTCGATCTCTAGTGAATCAACCCCGACCTCTGAAGTCGATTTTATCGATTGGTCAGATGACGCAGAGGTCGAGCTGATCGGGATGCAGTTAAGTATCAAACAAGTACAAGTCGAAGAGATTGACAGCAGGTTTTGTGCAGGTCGTGTCAGATATAGGCCTATCAACTCCATCACACTCGATCTCCAGACACGATTGATTCTTGATCAGATATATCTATATATCTACCCGATCAAAAATCGCTTGCCGATCAATTTTCTACGCGATCGCCCACGAATATTTTGAAATGCGTAAAAAAAATATGACACCTGAGCGATGCAGATCCAGACATGATTGATTCTTGATCTGGTATATCTTCTACCCGATTACAAAATCACTTCCCGACCAATTTTCTACGCGATCTCTCACGAATATTTTGAAATGCAAACAATCAAGTGAGAAGCCTGACCGGTGCAGATCGCACTCGATAACCCCGACCAATTCTTATAGCCAATGTCGACCAAACTCGATATGTAATCGATCGATTGGTCGGGTTTCATCGAGTTAAATTGATCGGCAGAGGGAACCTAGCATAAGCCATCAAGCTGATCTGATTGCTAGTAGGGAACTAGCACCAAGACAGTCGGACACGACTAGTCTTTACAGTTTACAGGAAATTTAGATATCGAACCAAAACTTATCATGCTAAAACAGAAATGTTGTGAAGCAAGCTAGCAAAAAAGATGTAAGGACCTTAAAAAAAGATACCAAGTCAGTACAGGGAGGGGCCAATTTTCCTGTTACTGCTGCTTTCAGTTAAAACATTGCCCGCAAAGAGATGCAAGAGAAGCTTATTCATTTCAATACATCTTAACTTCCGCGTCTTACCGCGTCCATAGCACTGCCGGAGCACTGCTTATCGCGTCCATTCCGCGGCCATTCCGCGTCCGTTCCACTGCCTCATCGCGTCTGTCAGCCGTGGTTTGGCCGCGATAACATTTTTGTGCAGTTGAAAAATCTTACCACGTCCAAAATAATTTCGATTTCATTCCGCGTCCTACCACGTCCATACCACTGCCATAGCACTTATGACGTACTTAATGGGTCAAAAGTCTAGAAAGAGCGTGCACGCATAAAATATACGCGTCGACGCATAAATTTTATGCGTCGACGCGTATATTTACGCGTCGACGCATAAAATTTATGCGAGCAGTTGAAAATATATGCGTCGACGCGTAAATTTTACGCGAGCAGTAGTAAAAAATGTGAAACCGAGGCTGGCCAATAGGAGAGGCGGTTACAAACCTTTCCCTTTATACCATAAAATTAATGGATGAAACGAGGGATCTGATTGGTTAATAGATAAAATACGCGTCGACGCGTATATTTACGCGAGCAGTTGAAAATTTACGCGTCGACGCATAAATTTTCAACTGCTCGCGTAAATTTTATGCGTCGACGCGTAAATATACGCGTCGACGCATAACATTTACGCGTCGACGCGTATATTTTATGCGTGCACGCTCTAAATAGACTTTTGACCCATTTGGTACGTCATAAGCACTGCCGTATCACTGCCGCATTGCGTCCAACAGCGTCCATTCCACGGGTGGTTTATGTTAGCCGTGATACTGCCGCGGAACGGCCGTTGAATCGTATGTGACCGGGCCTTTAGGAAAACATTGAGACAAAAGAAGAAACTGCTGATAACCAGCAGTTTCTCCTTTTGCCTCAATATTTTCTGTGATATATTGTACAGAAATCCTTTCTTTAATTTCATCTATGGAGTTGTCCACATCATCTTTTGAATAGGGAACGATTCTATCGAGTAAATCGTGACGTAAGTTCGGACAAACAAATAGTAGTTTTTGGGTGTTGTTATAAAATCCCGTAACTACGGCTTGATTCAAGCCGTAGTTACGAGATTTTATAACAACACCGACGGTTTATCAAAACATAACGGTAAACCAATTCTATTTTAAGCACAAAATTCGTTGCTATTGGACCGCCCTACAATTTTGTTGTTTGGGAAAGCGATAAAAATGTCGAAACTGCTGCGTCACATGATTCCCCATCGTGTTTAACAAATCGATTAAACAGGCTGTCTAGTCTGGTTCCCTGTCGTACTATGTATTTTAGTACGTCAGGCATTCACTAAACATGGCCGCCTCCAGTGGAGTAATTTAATTACAAAGATAAAGAGCAAAGTTCTTTAATTTTGTGAGCAGGGAAGGGTCATTAGAAGAGTAGATAGGTTTCGGCATATTTTTAATACTAACAATAAAAGATTTACATGACCTCAACGCAAACCCGAAATAAAACGGTTTTAAATTATGTACATGAAAACTATATCAAGGCAATTTGGATGCACTTTCTACCAGAGGTCCGATTAGCTCAATGGTAGAGCGTCTGACTTCGACTCCAGAGGTCCAAGGATCGAATGCCACGTTGGGCAAATGATTTTCGTCTACTTTTTGTTTTAAGGGGGGATGCTCCAGTTTCCTAATTTTTTTCCCAATAAAAGAATTCATTTATATTTTGTATGTTGAAATTACATGATATTACCAGTTGAAAAATAAAATAAAAATGGATGATCAGCGATCTTGTTTGAATTTGATAGGCATTCGTATTACATACCCCTACATCGAAAAAATACACAATTTCTTGCACCTGTCCAAAGTCACTAAAATGCTAATAAAATGCTGTATATTCATTGTTTAGTCCCGAAAACGGATTTAAAGTATTGTCTTCCATTTAATGAGAACAGAAAATCCAAAACATGTGCTATTGTAAACGCGTAAATGTATTAACAGCACGTTCACGTGTTCGGTTAGATCAACGAAGCTGACGTGTTTTATGCCAAAATCTGTACATTTTTGGAAATATTTCAAGTTCTACATAATAGAATTTGATAAAACTCCATCATTGTATTAAGCAACATGTCCTGGTAATAATTCAAAAAGAAAATGTATAGGTCGGCGCACTTATTAGTGAATTACAGCAATTTTTACTAGCTACACATGAATAAAATGACGCAAAACAGTGGTAACTGCATACACACTTACGACTGTCTTGCTCTAAATAATCGATTTCCATCTTGAGTAAGTCAGTTTCACATAATAAATACACTTTTACCGTCGAAAATGGTAAATTGTAATGATGTGTCATATCATTGAAAATATGGTAGCGAAACATATTGGTACGAAACATTTAATTTACTACAGTAATGACCGAGTGTTCCGAAAAACTGGAGCATTCCCCCTTAATACATTTTCTCAAACCAAACTATTCTGGAAATCACTAAGATGCAATTAAAACATAATTGGTAATTGTGTTTTTATTACGTCTTTGCAATCTGTAGAACCATTTGGTATGAAAAATGTAAAAAGAAAGGGGGTGTGGCTAAAACATGTTACTCTCTTGTGATTCGAACCAGGGATCTCTGGATTTCAAGGTAGACGCTCTAACCACTGAGCTAATCGGACTACTGAATACAGTAGGATCCAAATTGCATTCATATAGTTTTCATGTACATAATTTAAAACCGTTTTATTTCGGGTTAGCGTTGCGGTCATGTAAAACCTTTATTGCTAGAGTTAAAAATATATATCAAAACCTATCTACTCTTCTAATGACCCTTCTCTGCTCACAAAATTAAACAACTTTGTTCTTTACCTTTGGTAAAATATCAGAACAGTGGGCGCAGCCATGATTACTGTGTGCCTGACCCAATAACGCAGTATTAGGGGCAGGTAAGCCAGACTACAGGCTGTCCAGCATTAATGTCCCGGTTTATCTGAAAGGTCGATTTGTAAATAGTAACATGCCAATAAAGCTCAAATATTGTAGCCTATACATGTGTATCTGCAAAGTACATAAACCCTTTTCCAAACGGCAAAATTTTAGGGTGATCCACTTCAAAAAACTGCCACAAATGAAAAAATGGAAGTTATTAAAGATAGAATTTGTGTAAAATAGGGCACAGAAAATATTGAAACAAAAGGAGAAACTGCTGGTTATCAGCAGTTTCTTCTTTTGATTCAATGTTTCCCAAACCTTTTCTATGAGGGACGTCAAAACCAGGTCTTGTTTGGGAAACGGATAACAAAGTTAATTCGGGAACGTAGGACTTAGGCCTACGTCATCTTCGACCATATCATTTTGCAATATGTACCAAGATACATTCATTGATAATCAGTGTACTCAAATTGCATTTGTGCTGTCCTGACTGAATGTGTCAATGCTTTTAACCATTTAGGCCTACCACGCATTGGTGCTTTTTGACGCCCCTCACGAAAATGCTTGGGGAAACATTTAGTAAAATGGAGAAATCGCTTGTAACAAACAATTTTATCATTATCTAGGCTACAATGATTTTTAGCTCAAAACGAAAAGATTTTTAAAATTCCATCAACATGAATTTGCCGTCTACAACGTCTTTCAAATTGAAACAGTCCAACACTTTTCCGCCTGGCATATGAGAAAATGAGTTGAGGTGTAGCCATGCCTGTTATATACATGTATTTTACAAAATAAAGAGGAATAACGTTTTTTCTGTTTATCAAATTCATATTCCTTTAATTGAAAAAATCGTTTTGGGATATCAATTTTGATTTTGCAGATAGACGCAGAGCAGAGTCTGAAGTTCATAAGAAAAAACTTACCAGGCTCTGATCTTTGTTGGCCGATATTTAGGATTCCTATGAAAAGGGTGTGAACATACAAATAGTGGATACGTTTTTAGCTCACCTTAGCACGAAGTGCTGAGGGTGAGCTATTGTGATCGCTCACCGTCCGTCATCCGTCTGTCCGTCTGTCCGTCCGTCTGTCTGTCCACAATTACTAAAAAATCTTCTCCTCCCAAACTATATGGTCTAGAGTCTTGAAATTTTGTATGTAGTATTGTCTCAATGCCCTCTACCAAAATACTTCAAATTATTGTGCTTATAGAAAAATTGGCCCTATGTTGTGGGGTTTAAGGTTTCACACAGAAACACAGTTTTCTCAAAGACTAGAGTCTTGAAATTTTGCATGAATTTACATGTCATAAACCTCTAACAGAACACTAAAAATCATCACATTGCAAGGAAAGAAGCCCTATGTTGTGGGTTCTGGAATTTTCAAGTGAGGAATTGTTTTGACCAGGTAGATTTTAACACATATCATTATCCCTAAAATAACAGTTTGGGTCTATAAATCAGATTATAAAGATCATAATATCTGATAAAGAATGCATGGAGCTACAGATAAAAGGAGGCAAATTATTCTTTATTTGATGTTTAAAATCTAAACACTTTGTTATGGGTACTCATTTGAATAGTCTTTATTTAAGAATTCAAATGAATACCCTCAACATAGGGTGTTATAATATTAAAAAGATATTTTATGATTCTGAAAGCCATTACCCTCTGTTACCTGTATCCCTGAGGCACTTAACGTTTGTTTACTGATCTAGGGATCAACTAAATACTTTAACCCTTTCCTGGAAAGACCTTGTTTTGAAGTCCCTATTAGAAAAGGCTTTGGAAATTAATGAGTCAAATGAAGAAAATGCTGATTCTTCTTTTACCTCAATATTTTATTTTATTCAATAGTTTATATGCTAGTTTATTGTAAACGAATCCTATTTGTACCGCTGTCAATTTTGTATTCTGAACTTTCAAATTGGAATAGTCTATTTCCTTTCTGTACCTTCTGTATGGGAAAGCATTATGCCCTTTCTCTACCATACACAGGTTTGCCTCACGGACAGAAAAGGCTTGTAAATGATATGGTAAAAGAAGAAAATGTTGATAACTTTATAGCCTGTGTTGTCTCATTTTGCCTCATTTTCTCTGCATTTTTATACATGAATGCAGTCTTTATCAACACCTGTTTTATCATCTACAGCAGCTTTTAATTATGTCTTCTCTTATGTTATGTCGTTTGGAAAAGGTTTAACCATAACCAAATCCTTACTGTTCAATGAGTATTTCGCCTTTGTTGTGGGTTCCATATGAATGACAGAGGGCAATGTTTGACAATCTTTTCAAATTGTTAAGGCCTGAAGATAATTTTTTTGCCTCGTTTAAGAACTACAGAATTATTCCTATGCTTTAGGCTTTTGCATTTTGTACAGAAAAAAGTGCCTAGAAGTTGTGTGTCGTATTGCCTTGTTAAACAGAAGAGTTCAAGTTATCATTACGCTTTGAAAATAAGCTCTACCATGAGGTATTCTAGATTTGAAAAAGCAGGAACAGGTTTAAAATTGTCTTAGAATTTCCAAACCTTCTATGGTTTCTAAATATTATAGCCCATTTAGCCCATTGACCTCTTTCCAAAATTAATGCTTCGATTTGTCTATGTGCAATGGAAATTCAGCAAAATGTTGTGGATTTTCTGGTTTTAAATACAGATATAGTGAAAAATCTTTGACAATCTTTCCCCAAATTGTGCTTTGAAATTAAGTGTGTACCATTGTCATATGACTCCTTTTCAAAATCCTCTTTTCAAAATCCTCGGAGATTTAAAAGGTTTGCTAAAAAGTATGTCTCAGGGCGCTCTAAGGTGAGCGATATAGGACCATCTTGGTCCTCTTGTCCTAGTTTTACGCTATTTTGACCGAATCCCTGCATGAAAATGAAACAATCAGGCTACAGAGGGGGGTTTGTTTGAACCCCCGAACTCCCTCTGGATCCGCTACCATAAGCCCGTTGTCCAACAATGATAAAGAGGGTGGAAATGGCAATGAATTTTGTGCTAAAAATGAATTCACCGTTATATTTTGATAAACCGTCAGTGTTTTAGCTCACCTGAGCACATAGTGCTCGAGGTGAGGTATTGTGATCGGTCTGTTGTCCGGCGTCTGTCTATCTGTCTATCTGTCTATCTGTCCATCTGTCCATCCGTCAACTTTTCACAAAAAAATCTTCTCCTCCTAAAGTACTGGGCAGAATTCAATTATATTTCATACATATGATCCATGGGTCATGCTTTTTCAAAATCCTTCAAAGAATTTAATCGGGGCCATAATGGGGTCAAAAAGGAGGTCACTAGGTCAAATCTTCTTTTTGCTCTAGGGGCCATATTTGTTGTTCAATCGTTGTGAAAATTTATCAAAATCTTTGTCTTGATGATATTAAGGCCATGATAAAAAATAGGTCAAGCCAGGTCAAAACCTAGGTCACTAGGTCAAATATTGTAAAATCCATCTTTTTACACTGGAAGTGCCAATTTTGGTCCAAACTTTGTAGAAATTGTCATAAATGTTTATTTTGATGATAACAAGGTCAAGTCAAGAAGTGGGTCATTCTAGGTCATTAACTAGGTCAAGAGGACAAATCTTACAAAATCGTTTCTTTTGCTCTTGAAGTGCCAATTCTTGTCCAAACTTCGTCAAAATTGTCCTCAATGTTTATCTTGATTATATCTATGAAATGATCAAAAGTGGGTCATACAAGGTCAAAAACTAGGTCACAAGGTCAAATCTTTTAAAATCCTTCATTTTGTTCTGGACATGCCAGTTTTGGCCCAAACCTTCTCAAAATTGTCCTGAATGTTTATCTTGATGATATTTAGGTCATGTCAAGAAATGGATCATGCCAGGTCATAAACTAGGTCATGAGGCCAAATCTTGTAAAATCCTCCCTTTTGCTCTGGAAGTGTCAATTTTGGTCCAAACTTTGTCAAAATTGTCCTAAATCTTTATCTTGATGATATCTTGGTCATGATCGAAGGTGGGTCATGCAATGTCAAAAACTAGGTCACAAGGTCAAATATTACAGAATCCTTCCTTTTGCTCTAGAGATGCCAATTTAGTCCCAAATCTTTGTCAAAACTATCCTAAATACTTATCTTGATATCTAGGTTATGTACAAAGTGTGGGTCATGTAAGGTCAAAAACTAGGTCATTGGGTCAAATCTTGGTTTTGCTTTCAGAACGGAAATATATACTTAAACATTGTGAAAATTGTTCAGAATGTTTATCTTGACGAAACCTGGGTCATTTTAAAAGTGGGTCATGTGAGGTCAGAAACTAGTTTTGTTTTTCCTGTAAGAACCAAAATATACTCGGCAAAACTGCTAACGCATCACTCAGATCTTTGTTAATATTTTTTAACGAATATACAGAAAACCCTCAAAATTTGCACATGCTGACTACCACCATTTGATGAGAGATCTATGAAATTTCATAGTAAATGTTACCGTATCTTGTAAAATATTGAACTTTTAATAAGGACACCCTTAATTCTAAAATTCATAAAGTCTGAAATTTGATTAAAATGGAAAATTCACGCATAACTTTCAAACCTTTTGTATAGGCTGAAAGAGTTTCTGTTTACAAAAGTTACCCTTCAAAAAACAAACCGACGGCTTTAACTTTTTATGGGCGCGTAATGTATTCCCACAGAGGCATTTTTACATCACTAGTGCCTTAGGTATCATTGATGGCGTCGACGGCGACGTAGGTTACGTAGACAAAAACGTATCGGTCTATATCTTATGAACTCTATAAGATGCAGTCTTGATATTTCAAACATAGACAGGCCCCAGCAAGACCTTTCACCTGACATTATAAAATTTGACCTTGTGACCTTGACCTTGAAAAATTGACATTTTCTTTCAAAAAGGTGCGTCTACGTTGTCCCGGAACAGCCCTTGTTATGTTAGATAGAAAATTATTTTTTTCAGACTTTAATTTCACAATAAATCAGCTTTCAAAATTGATTCAAACAAAAATGATTGATAAAGATCACAAGTTACACGAGCCGAAAAACTGTTTAGCCCCCTTTCGTATGACACGGTCACATAAGAAAGAAAAGCTAGAAATAGTTTTATGAATGAGTGCAGAAACTTGCAAGATAAACATTTGCCAAATTATAAATCTAAATCTTTGACAATAAAGAAGTTATGCAATTTTAAAAAGTGATGCGTTAGCTCTTTTGCTGAGTATATTTACTCAATCATTGTGAAAGTTCAGAATATTTATCTTGATGATACCTTGGTGATGTGAATACCAGGTCATTCGAGGTTCAAAACTAGGTCACTATGTCAAATTTTGTTTTTGCTCTAAGAACCAAAATATTTACTTTATCATTGCGAAAAGTGATCAGAATGTTTATCTTGATGATATCTTGGTGATGTGAAAAGTGGGTCATGCGAGGTCTAAAACTAGGTCACTAGGTCAAATCTTGTTTTTGCTCTAGGAACCTAAATATTTACTTTGTCGTTGTGAAAATTGTTCAGAATATTTATCTTGATGATATCTGGGTCATTTCAAAAGTGGGTCATGTGAGGTCAGAAACTAGGTCAATAGGTCAAATCTTGTTTTTCCTCTAAGAACCAAAATATTTACTCAATCATTGTGAAAGTTCAGAATATTTATCTTGATGATATCTTGGTGATATTAATAGCAGGTCATTCGAGGTTCAAAACTAGGTCACTAGGTCAAATTTTGTTTTTGCCCTGAGAACCAAAATATTTACTTTATCATTGCGAAAATTGTTCAGAATGTTTATCTTGATGATATCTTGGTGATATGAAAAGTGGGTCATGCGAGGTCTAAAACTAGGTCTCTAGGTCAAATCTTGTTTTTGCCCCAGGAACCAAAATATTTACTTTATCGTTGTGAAAATTGTTTAGAATATTTATCTTGATGATATCTGGTCAATGTAAGAAGGGGGGGCCATGTGAGGTCAAAAACTAGGTCACAGGGTCAAATCTTGTTTCTGCATTTAGAACCATGATGGTATCTGAATGATTGTAAAAATTGTTCAGAATATTTATTTTGACAATATCTGGGGCATGTATTAAGTAGGTCATGGGAGGTCAAAACCAAGGTCAAATTTTCTTTTTGCTCTAAAAAATCAAAATATTTATTCATCATTGTAAAAATAGTTCAGAATTGCTTATCTTGATGATAAATGGGTCATGTAGAAAGTGACTAATGTTAGGTCAAAAACTAGGTCAAAAGGTCAAATTTTGTTTTGGCTATAAGAACCTAAATATTTACTCATCATTGTGAAAATTGTTCAGAATGTTTATCTTGATGATATCTAGGTCATGTATAAAAGGTGAGTTTGAAGTTTGCAAGATGTTTGTCTCAAGGCCCTCTCAGTTGAGCGATGCAGGGCCATCTTGGCCCTCTTGTTGTAAAATCTCGTAACTACGGCTTGAATAAAGCCGTAGTTACGAGATTTTATAACAACACATACGAAAGGCCAGTGTTTGTCCGAAATTACGTCACTGTTTACTTGAAAAAATTGTACCCTATTAGATGCACGCGGAGGCTACTCTGGAATCATATCGGTCTCAAATGTAACAAGGGGCCATTTTTGATAGCTCGGCTCAAACTACAAGTACATGTGTGTATTGTTAAACCGAAGTGACCGTGCGCTGTGAATATTTATAAACAAACGTAATCGTCTGCAATATTGATAATAATGAGCGCAAGTTCACTTCGGTTAAACAATACCTATATTTTACTTCCTTGTGTTTATTTTGATAATAATACTCTTTTGTGTTGGTTCAAAAGGGAGAAAAGTTTTGCATACGAATGATCACATTTCATTCAATTGAATTTACAAAGCACTAGTCAAGCTTTCGTAGGCAACTGGCATTGACTTGTTAATCAAACAAGTCGTTTCTCAAAATTGAAAGAAGTTGTAGACGATAATTCCGAGAGAATATTTTTTTCTTCATTTTCTGTCTTTCTGGATATAAAATGTTGTGGTAAATGAAGAAATTGCTTTTTACACGCATTTTTTCATTTTCTACGATGTTTTCAGAAGCTTTCATCTTACTGGGCGTCAAAAAGCGTCATAATCATAATGTGGGAATGGTTTAAACAGTGAATGCCGTGTAACAGTCATGTATAGTTAATACAGACTTCATCTAGATCAATCCCTTTTATTTCACAGAAACACTAATAATAATATTAAACTTCCTTCTTTGTTGCAATGGGTTCTCACACGGCAACAATTTTGACAGTTCGTTTTGAAAACAGTTTCTTCTGGCAGACAAGAAAATCAAATCTTTTCTATTGAGGACGTGAAAACCAAGTCTTGTTTGGAAATTGGTTAAACTTAGTATCCTGAAATGAACGGAACCCGTGCATCGGAATAAGGAAACATGAGTTGTCTGCTGACTACGTAGCTCGCCAATACGGGAGCTTGTCATCAGATCATTGACTCTAAGGTAAAGAGGTCAAAGGTCCGAAAAGAAAGGTCTTGGCAGCAGGTATCCATGTGTGAAATATCAAGATTTCATGGGTCGAGCTCGGTCGGACCTCCCTCCATGGAAAAATGCCTGTACCTCCGTCTGTATCCTCGGTTGGCTTTTAAGTTAACACATACAGTCGACACTCGTTGTGTCGAAGTTGGAGGGGCCGTCAAAATACCTCGACATATCCGGAGTTCGACTCATCCGATTTTGATTATTTTTTGATGAAAACGATATTTAACCATTTTTGATGGGCGTCATATGTGTCTACGATTGAAATATAGTAGGAAAAGGAAAGAAATTGCTCGTATCGAGCAATTTCTATCCTTTTCCTACTATATTTCAATGGCTATATTCAATTCGAAATTATTTTGTTTTGAAAAAAAAATTAATATTTTAATAGATGAGGACGGGACCAGATTTGAACTTTTCCGATGTCGACATAACGAGTGTCGACTGTACTTCCTTCTTCTTTCCTACGAAGGCCGCGGTCATTGCGCAGTTGGTAACTCATCTGCCTCTCATTCGAAATGTCCCGGGTTCGATAACCGGCCGCGGCAAATACCCTTTCTGACAAAAATTGTCACCAATCAATGGTTTGATATCGTGAACCTATGTGGGCGAGCAGCTGGAGGCTCGGTTAGGGTGTTGTTGTAGTACTGGTATGAGGAACAACAGGAATCCATGATTAGGTGCCACGGCCGTTGCGATACCGGTATAACCATAGCAGTTTAAGACTGCGTAAAAACCCCAATAAACCATCTTTCCAATGAGTTTAATATGGAAGAAATATTTTGTATATCTATGTGTGTGATCGGCATAATGAAATAAAATGTTATTACATATAAACAATGTGTCCTTCACTTCCTGGTTCAGTTTTGTATTTCTAAACGTTTATTATCTGACTATCCGATACTCAATAGGCTTACCCATTCTCAAAAAAGACCTGGCATGGGCACCCTTACAGCAACAGAAAAGGTTTGGGAAACATTGAGACAAAGGAAGAAACAAGCATTTTCTTCTTTTGTCTCAATATTTTCTTTGTTATATTGCTCACAAATCCTTTATTCATCAACATCCAAATCGTCGACTGCTGCAGCTTTCGAAATCGGACAACGCTTTAGTTTCGACAAGAGGACCATGATGTTCCTATATCGCTCACCTGAACCAAGATGACATGAGCCACAGTTTTGTTCCAATCAATTATTTGTGACTGTAAGACTGAAAACAAACCTATGGTCAACAATATTGTGTCCAAATTTTGTCTCATTTTGTCGCTATTTGTGGTTGTTAGAGTAAAAACAGTCGAAAACGGCAAATTTGTCAATTTGATGGGCTCAGCAAACTCAGCAAATTCTACTCTGATTAAGCTGAAATTCAAACTGGTGCAAGATCTTATGTTCAGCAACATTGTGTCCAAATTTCGTCTTGATTGGTCAACAATTGTAGATGCTAAAGTGTAAACAAACTCAAAAACAATCGAAAACATCAATTTTGTCAATTTCAAGGGCATATAACTCACGACTTTCTAGTCCAATGCGACCGCAGTTCATTGATTGATTGGAGTTTTACGTACCACTCAACAGCTAAGGTCATATGGAGACGGGACCTCGGTTTAAAGTCTCATCCGAAAGACTGGAGAAGCGGGGGATCGAACCAGCAACCCCTGTGTTTTAAGTCCAGCGCGTTACCACTGAACCACCTCCGCCCTTGAGACCGCAGTTCAAGCTCATCCAAGAAATTGTGGTCATCAACATTGTGTCCAAGTTTCATATTAATAGGTAAATAATTGTAGATTCTAGAGTGTAAACAAAGTCGAAAACAATCAAAAACAGGAATTTTGTCAAATTCAAAAGCGTATAACTCATAACCTTTTGATTTGATCAATCTGAAAATCAAACTCATACATGATCTTATAGTCCATAACATTGTGATTAAGTTTCTGTCTTGATTGGTTAATAACTGTAGATGCTA
Organism: Fragum sueziense; assembly: GCA_963680895.1. Classification (NCBI taxonomy): domain Eukaryota; kingdom Metazoa; phylum Mollusca; class Bivalvia; order Cardiida; family Cardiidae; genus Fragum; species Fragum sueziense. The sequence goes on along the minus strand of OY804599.1, from coordinate 23,773,878 downwards.
GAGTGTAAACATAGTCGAAGATAGTAGAAAACGTCAATTTTGTCAAATTCAAGGGCATATAACTCAGGAATTTTTCATCTGATCAATCTGAAAGTCGGATTCATTCGAGATCATATAGTCCTTTACATTGTGTCCAAGTTTGGTCTAGATTGGTCAATAATTGTAGATGCTAGAGTGTAAACAACATCAAAAACAGTTGAAAACAGCAATTTTGTCAAATTCAAGGGCGTATAACTCATGACTTTATGATCAGATCAATCTGAAAATCAAACTCATACAAGATCTTGTAGTCCCTAACATTGTCTCAAAGTTTTGTCTTGATTGATCAATATTCGTAGATGCTAGAGAGTAAACAAAGTCGAAAACGGTCGAAAATGGCAATTTTGTCAATTTCAAGGGCACATAACTCAAGACCTCCTGGTCCGATCAGACTGAAAATTGAACTCATCCCAGATCTTATGGTCACCAACATTGTCTTAAAGTTTTTACTTGATTGATCAATAATTGTAGGTACTAGAGTGTAAACAATGTCAAAACTAGCTATTTTTCGCATTCAAGGGCAGATAACTCCTGACATTACAGTTCGATCTGACCCATAATCGAACTCATCCGAGATCTTATGGTCATACATGTTTTGACCAGGTTAAGTCAAGATTGGCTGATATTTGTAGATGCTAGAGTGTAAACACGAAATTGTGGACGGACAGACGGACGGACACAGACAGACAGACAGACGGACGACGGACAAAAAGTGACCACAAAAAGAGCTGTTAACAAGCATTTTCTTCTTGTGTCTCAATATATTCTGTGTAACATTGTACACAAATCCTTTCTTCGCAAAAATCAAAATCGTCCAGTGCACCAACTTTCGAAATTGGACAACACTTTTTGACATTTTGGAAAGTGCTCAAGTCAACTACATCATGTGATTTTAACCCATTCCCAGAAATTTCTGACTGACGAATTAATTCCTGGGAGACAGATGTCAGAAAGGATACTCACATCAGCTGGGTATCAAGCTTTTGGCCGCATGATTAACCCATCACCAAACGGCCAATTTTAGACTAGTCCAAAATCAAAGATGACGCAGACGACATTTTAAAGTGAATGATTTTTTTTTTGTCTTTTCACAAGCAATTTCTTCATTTTCCATGATGTTTTCCAAAGCCATTATCTTGTGGGGAATCAAAAGGAGTCACTGTGTGGTAATGGGTTAAGAGACTAGGGAGCCACAAACTGCGCCATTGCTGTACATAGCTTCACAACGTAAATGGCCAGTGCATGCATACAAACTATAGTTTGTTGTTGCTTTTCAACAAAAACCTCGTAACTGCAGCTTTAAACAAGTTGCAGTTACGAGGTTTTTTTTTTGTTAAAAAGCAACTACATGTTCTTTCTTCTTGTTCATCTTGGCCTTTTTCCAAACAAAAACAAATCAAAATTCTTTCTCTTGACTTTATTTGAAAGATTCCGGTAGTCATGACATTTATTATTAATTTTGTTAGTGATGCATAATCATGATTTATACATCAAGATATAGATAGAAATATATAAATTTTCCAAAATCAAGACAATTGTGCTGTGAAATAAATACAAGATGTGTTTGTGAAACATGAATGTCCCCGTAATGTTAAGTTTTCGTGTTCAGGGTTGATAAGGGTTAACAAATGTCCCTGAGGACGGTCATGTTGCATGGAACAGATAGATATCATTGAAAGAAAGTTACATACCAAATTTAAGCTTGGTATGTTGAATACTTTTGGAGAAAAGGCAAATGTTAAGTTTTCGGACAGACAGGCGGACGGACAGACAGACGGACAATAGTAAAACAGTATGCCCCCGATCTCTCAATACGAACGCAAAACAATTTAGAGTTTAAAGCAAGCTTGGATGTTGATAAAAGGACACGTGTGGCATTTTAGATAGGCATAGATCAAGATAAGCCTCCACACAGCCTGATCAATATCATTGCTGTTCTGTTATAGATTTTTCTTTCAATATGAATAGAAAAAGTTTGAGATTTCATGGAGACTGGAATTAACCATTTCACAAACATCAAAATATTTAGATTGGTCCAATTCGAAAGCAGCTGGGGGGAAGGGGGGGTGTGGGGGGGGGGGGGGGGGGGTGACAAAATGAACATCGATCAAGACAGAATTTGTAGACAAGTTTTGCCCATAAAATATTGAGGCAAAAGGAGAAAGTGCTGATTATCAGCACTTTCTTCTTTTGTCTCAATGTTTTCAGAAACCTATTCTCCTGGACACATCAAAACCAGGTCTTGTTTGGGAAAGGGTTAATTAATTAACCCTTTCCCAAACAAGACCTGGTTTTGACGTCCCTGATGGAATAGGCTTGGAAAAACATTGAGACAAAAGAAGAAACTGCTGCTAACCAGCAGTTTCTCCTTTTGTCTCAGTATTTTCCTTGCTGTATTACACATAAATTTCATCTTCCACAGCATTAATTTTGTTTTGTCGTCTGCAGCAACTATTACATTGGACCACCCTAAAATTGTCGTTGGGGGGGGGGGGGGGGGGGTGACAAAATGAACATCGATCAAGACAGAATTTGTAGACAAGTTTTGCCCATAAAATATTGAGGCAAAAGGAGAAAGTGCTGATTATCAGCACTTTCTTCTTTTGTCTCAATGTTTTCAGAAACCTATTCTCCTGGACACATCAAAACCAGGTCTTGTTTGGGAAAGGGTTAATTTATTAACCCTTAACCCTTTCCCAAACAAGACCTGGTTTTGACGTCCCTGATGGAATAGGCTTGGAAAAACATTGAGACAAAAGAAGAAACTGCTGCTAACCAGCAGTTTCTCCTTTTGTCTCAGTATTTTCCTTGCTGTATTACACATAAATTTCATCTTCCACAGCATTTGTTTTGTCGTCTGCAGCAACTATTACATTGGACCACCCTAAAATTGTCGTTGGGAAAAAGGGTTAAGGACATGTACAAACTGATCTGGGCCTATGGAGATCTTAAATGCAATAAGTGCCCTTTACCAGATCCTGACTATACACATTTAAGAAGTAATTCTATAATCTGAATGACATAAACAATTAATAAATTACCAAACAAGATATATTTTACCTTAGCATTAATTATACACCACAAAATTAACTTCTAGAGCATGTGTTTACCGAATTCTAGCTTTGTCAACCCTTTCCTACATGGCATAAATTTAGCCTGGTCTAATTTGAAAGCTGCTGCTGAAAACAAAATGGGTGTTATGAAGGCATTAATATAAAATTTAGAACAAAATGTTGGAACAAAGATGAACAAGAGCTTCGCAGAGCGGCGCATATATGCCCGAGCGGGGCTTGCCAGTAAAATTGGCCTTTTTTTCGATTCAAGGGCAGATAATTCAAACATAAAAAGTTGTTGTCAAAATTTTGTTTGCACGACAAGACACCATAGAGATTCATTGTGGCTAGTTTGATTAAATTCCAGTTGAATCTGTAGGAGTTGCGCACAGGAGAAAATGGACATTTTTGAGAAAATGGGCATTTTTTCTTAAATTCAAGGGCAGATAATTCAAGAACGAAAAGATAATCTAAATTCCGTAAGCGGTGTGCACAACTAGACACCATGGAGATTCATTGTGGCAAGTTTGATCAAATTCTGATCAAAACTGTAGGAGGAGTTGCGCACACAAGAAAATGGGCATTTTTTTAATTCAAGGGCAGATAATTCAAGAACGAAGAATAAATTGAATTCCGTAAGCGGTGTGCACAACTAGACACCATAAAGATTCATTGTGGCAAGTTTGATCGAATTATCATCAAAACTGTAGGATGAGTTGCGCACACAAGAAATTGCTAACGGAAGGACAGACAGACGGACAGACAGACGAGCAGGGCCATAACATAATATGACCCTTCGGGCGTATAAAAATGCTGGTTTTCATCATTTTTTTCGTTTTTTCCCAGACTTTTACCATTTGCGTCATCAAAACCATGGCTTAATTAATTAGGAAAAGGTTAAAAGTATTAAGCAGCTATCCTCCACTCAAAATATTTATAGCAAAAAACTCTGATTTTAAGAAATTCAAAATCAATATGTTTCTCCAAAAACATGAAAGAGCAAAAAATGAAGAAACAAGAGCTGACAGTCTTGGACATTGATCAGAATGAAACAATTAAAAGAGCTTGACCCTTTCCAAATTGACAACAATTTAGACTTGTCAAAATTGAAAGGAGCAGCAGACGCCTAAATAAATACCAACATAAACCTGAAATCCAGACCATTTACTGCACAATGACTCCTTTTGACTCCCTTACAAGAAAACGCTTGAGAAAACATTGTGGAAAATGAAGAAATTGCTTGTGACAAGCAATTTCTTCATTTTTCACAATGTTTTCTACCCCCAAATGAACTTAAAGTGTTAAAATTTCCTTCACTTGAAATTATCGTCTGCAACATCTTTTAATTTGGAGCAGTCAAAAATTTTGCCATTTGGTAAATTGTTAAACGTGCTTGACACTTTCCCAAGTGACAATATTTTAGACTTGTCTAAATTGAAGGAGCAGCAGATGGCAAAACAAATACCAACATAAATCTGGAATCCTGATTAGAAAATATTATTTGCAACATCTTTGAATTCGGATTACCCTTCAATTTGTTGTTTAGGAAAGGGTTAAATAACTGTTTGAACTCCTCTAAGTTCATTACCACAAGCTGTACAAATACGACTATTTGGACTATTTTCTAACGTACATTTATCACAAACCCGCGAGACATCACCCACTAACGGACCGTCCGTCTCCGTCTTATCTCGAGATTTAGAACATGCTCGACACACATAGTCTGCGTAATCATTCAGTAATGTACAGTATATACACTGCCATTGTCGTGTATTGTTAGAGTTGTTTGTGTAATTGATCACAGGGGCTTTGTTCAACATGCTGCTGTTACTGGTACTAATACCACTATCGCTAATTGGATAATTAATTGATTTTGGTATGTTAGTTCTGGAGCTGTCCCTGACATTGACATTACTAGTCATTCCCATACTGTAAGGAGTTCTAACAGGATTACTTGAAAAAGGAATCTGATTGGTTTGGCTTCTTAAAATGTCTTTTTCAATTGGCATGGATGCTGGAGTAGGTTTGTGGTATTTTTTTATGTTTTCATATTGTGCTGGGATATCAGACCTTCTGTCATTGCCAGGATATGTTCTAGATGCTTTACTTGTGTCACTGATCTTCCTTAATAGCGGAGCTGTTTGGTTTTTGCTCATATCAGAAGATGGTTGATTAGTCTCCCGTCGTTGTATCTCTGATATAGATTGTTGTTGTAGTCCCCGTTGTATCAGAGTAGATCTGTCCATGTCTGGAGAGTATATAAGAGGGCTAGGTGTGCTGTAATATGCAGAGTCTGATTTAGTAGTAACAACAGCTGGGTATCCTGGGTATACACTGCTGGTATAGGGAGTTACATTCTGTACTAATCTGGGGCCCTTGTCCGGGGGAGGAGGACCAACACTTTTAGCATTTGCATATCTTGGTTCTGTAAATATGTCAACGTAAGTTGGGTCTTTTGGACGACTTTGTTCAGGCTGCTGTAGTATATCCTCTCTTGGTCCGTCAAAATATTGTTTACCATATTTCTTCTCCAGACCTTCATTCACAAAGGACCATTCTTGAGAGGCTCGTAAAGTTTGACTTTTACTTGTTTCCGCTCCACAAGGTGCAGGTGGAGTATCTTTAACACTAACTAATTGTAAACTTGCTTGTAAATGATCCTCGAAGTTTTCAGGTGTCCTGTCTATTTCTTTCACTTCATCATCCATATAAGGGATGTCATTATGCGTATCAGTTTTACCTATAGCTTCAGCTTTCTTCAAATGTTCATGTAATTTATCACGAAATAGAGCAGAGTCTGCTCTCTTCGAAGAACTTCTACCACTACGACTTCTAGCTACTAGAACATCTGAATCTTTTTCTTTTGAAATAGAAGAAACACCACCATATTTGGCGTCAATCATAGAAATGATTCCTTCAGCATTTCCAGAATTCTGTAAGCGTACTTGAACTATTTCTTTAACACTTAGCTTTGATCTGTCAATTTTTCTACAAATCTGTGAGATGATGAGACATTCTGCCGAGGCTACAAGGCATTCAAAAGCGATATATTGCAACACATCAGACTTGGTATGATGATTTAGTATCATGAGTCCCGTGGCTAGATCTGTGAACCCAACCAGTCGAAGAATGACTTCTGCACCTTTTATGTGGGATGCTATCCTGGTTTGATAGTGACCACCATATTTCTGAAACAATTTATAAAACAGTCTTTATAATTATTAACCCTCTACAAAATTTAAAAGGTGAAATTTTAGACTGTTCCAATTTGAAAGCTGCTGCAGATAACAAAATGAATGTTATAAAACTTAAATATAGACAGGATTTGAGTATAATTATCATATAGGCTAGCCTAGACAAATATTAAGGCAAAAGGAGAAAAAGCTGACTACCAGCACTATTTTCTTTTGCTTGAATGTTTTTCTTTAAAGAAGATGTCAAAACCCTGTATTATTTAGGAAAGGGTTAGGTTTACCCATTCCCAAAGAAGACATTTCAAATAGCGATGTTTTTGATGCACCTGTGACCCATAGAAATAGCTTGGGAAAACATTTTGAGGCAAAAGAAGAAATTGATGATAATCAGCAATGTCTCTGTTTGTCTGAGCTCTCACGATTTTCTGTGCAACATATTTGTACTACACAAAATCTTTCTTTGTCAACTGCATATTCCATTTTGCCATTTCTGCAACTGCTTTCAATACGGTGGATAATCACGTGATAAAATATTTTCAGAAAATCTTCAATAATTTTGTAAATACTTGACCGATTTGAATTCGGTTTGAAGCAGAGAATGTGGACAGACGTTACGTATACATGGACGTGGTCGATTTTTGAAAATCAACTGATAAAAAAGTTATTGAAGATAAACCAAAATTTTGGTTTATCTTCAATAACTTTTTTATCAGTTGATTTTTCAAAAATCCAACCCGTCCAGCTTATTCCTGGCATTTTACCACCTTCTTTGCTTCAAACCGAATTCAAATTGGTCTAGTATTAAAAAAATTGAAGATTATCAGAACTTTGGAGTCATGTGATTGTACACTGTGTTCAAGTTGAAACATTCTAATATTTTGCCGTCTGGGAAAGGGTCAACTCTTCATATTGATTTCAAACAAACAGCCAAAGGTAGCATAGGAAAAGACGTATTACATGTATGTGCAAGCTAATTGTAACTTTTACTACATCCTACAAGAAAAAGCCTTGGGATTTGTTATTTGATCAATGACAAATATGTAACTTATTTTCCAAACAAGACCTGTTTTTGACCTCTTATAGAGTCAAAAGAAGGAAAGGCCAACAACCAGCATTTTCTCCTTTTGCCTTAAAATACTTTCTGTGCTATCACATTGTAGGATACAAATTATATCTTTATCAATTATCATCATGCATTTTGTGGTCTGCAGTAGCTTTCACTTTGTAAGATTTAAAACATAACCTGCAGAGTAAAAACATTATAATTTTTACCAAACCCTATGTTGTGGGTGCTAATTTGAACTTTCTAGATGAAATAATTCCGTTGAGTACCTTCAACATACCGTTTGATATACAATAAATATACATTCAGTTTGAAGGGCCAATACTCCTAGTTATCAGAATCTGTAACTATGTTACCTTTATTCTGTTGTACTCTTTTTTCCATGGCATCAAATACAACAATGTTATATAGTCTTCAAGGCAGAGAAAAGCTTGTACTGCCTTCTCAGATTCGAAAGTTTCTTGATCCCCACTATCAGATATGATTTTCCTAAACTCTACGTATTTGAAGCGATCGTTTGGCTGACAAACACACAAGAACTGTAGAATTAGTGCAGTAATATTCTGTCTTTGCTGATGTACATGTCGATCACTCTCTTCATCCTGCTGACCAATTCTGCTGACTTGAAACGCCAGGAGTTTGACGTACATCATGTGAGCTTCGCTGGCTAGATCACTCATTGTTGCTCCTCTCTCTACGTCTTTGTTGTGTCAACTTCTGAAGTCTACATCTGCAAAATAAATGAGCCGGGATCTGGAAAAACGTCCCTTATAGCATTTTTCAAAATTGAGTTTCAAGATCAGCCTGTTGTCAAATGCAGTCCAATATGCATCCATGCTGCTCTCTTTAAGTTACTACATGTCACGAAGAAGTTATTAGAGAACAACATGGATCCTGATCAGACTGTGCATATGCACAGGCTGATCTGGATCTATGTTGGGCTCAAAAGCCTTAAGGGACGTTTTTCCAGATCCTGGCTCAAATTACAGCAGCTGGAATTGGAAAATTCTCATCTTTAGAATTAATTACATTTCCATTTTGTGGTCTGCAGCTGTAAAGTGTATTCAAACCCAAATTTTAAACTTATTCAAGTTCAAAGCCATTTAAGATTTATGCAAAACAAAGTCATACTTGTTAAAGATCTACTCATGGCAAAATGTGGAAGATTTATTGAGGAAATTACGAAAAAAAAATGCATTTTCTTCTATTCCCTGAATGTTTTCCAAGAAGGATTTTTTAGAGACATCCAAATCAGGGCGTGTAATTGTATTTTAATCCATTACCATACAGTGACACTATTTGAAACCCAATTTACCCTTGATGATAAAAACTTTGGAAAACCAGTGATTGGGAAAGATTTTTTTCAATGTGACATTTTGAAAACTGATGTGAAAATTTCCAGTATAGGGTAAGATTGCTACAATCTTTTACTAGTACTGCAAAATTTGATGTGACACAGGCCTACCAATGTCTAAATTTCTTGAATTCACTGTGACTATGACACATGGCATAGGCCTTTCTCTCTCTAGATCTATTTATACTGCATCACCCCCTCGCGGGGATTACGTTTCCCAGTCACTTGAAAATATCAGTTGATGGAAATGAAGAAATTGCGTGTGAAAAGCAATTTCTTCATTTCCCACAATGTTTTTTTATCCAAAAAGTATAAAATTTCATAAGCCTGAAATTGTCGTCTACAACATCTTTGATTTTAGACAAGTCTAAAATTTTGCTGTTTGGTAATGGATTAATGGGTTTAGAGCCCTTATCTAATTTACTACCTGAATAGAAAACCTTCAATGGAAGCAATAAATCAAACATGCTGAATCATACGTCATGTGAGGTTTAGAAGGAACTATTAAAAAAGTTACTGTAATGTACTGTACTCATTATAGGGTGTGTCATTTCATGATCAGCAACAATTAATTGCAGCGGATCCAGGATATCCATGAAGGGTGTTCGAACTTACAAAAACGGTGGTTTGTCTTCCATGTATTACATAATTTTGACTGAAATTCTTAATCAAAATAAAATAATCAGGGGTTTGTTTGAACCCCAAATCCCCCTGGACCTGCCAATGCTCTACCCAGTGATCAGTTATTGTCTGTTTCACCCTTTCCTGAACAGCCAAATAATAGGCTTGTCCCATTTGAATGCTGTTGCAGACGACAAAATGGATGTTGTTCAAGAGACATAATTTCTGTATAACATCTAGGACAGTAGAATATTGAGACAAAAGGAGAAACTACTAGTGAAAAGCAGTTGCTTCTTTTGTGTCAATGTTTTCCAAAGCCTTTTCTGTTTGGAACATTAAAACCAGGTCTTGTTTTGGAAAGGGCACGGTTTTCCATGACGCACAAATCATGCGTCATTGTCGCAATTTCAGTACAAATGACCCCTTAGAATTTTACCTTAGGGTCATTGATGACTCAAGTTTTAAAATCCAGATTTTCATATGATACACGAGTCCTAGGGCATTTGACTCACAAAATAGTAGAAATGGCCCCTAATTTTGAAAGCAAGGTGGTCACAATGACCCCCAAATTCTCACGCTCAGGGAAAACCCTGAAAGGGTGAAACATTATGCATGTTTTAACCATTTTCCCCCCATTGGCATTATTAAAAAGATAATTTAATTTTATTGATTACTGATAAAGTCGGCACAATCCCTTCAGCAGATCAAAAACATGGTCATTCATAAAAAGCGCACCTGCACTCATTTGGAGGAGGTGAAATCTTCGGTCTTTTTCGTTAAAGCATTACCAACTTTCAGCATTAATATCTCGACGACTACGCCTGATTATTATAAATTTCGCGTTGGTTGTTAGAAAGTTTAAATCACATTCTTTAAAGAAAGAGTTTTTGTTTTTGAATTTTAACGATGGATTTCTGAAATGTTTTGCCTAAAAAATGGTATCCCGTAACAATAAAGACTGAAGAAGTACCCTCGATGAAAATATGAAAGTGAGGCAGAGACGTCATGCAAAACCGATGTAATAATGCCAATGAAAATATGTGTGATGCCGAACACCTTATAAGTCCTCCAATGCTTAACATCTTCAAATTTGTCTCCAAATTATAGATTGATGATGAAGTATTATGTGTTTAAATCTGTTATTAGACGTAAAACACTTTGGGAAAAGAAGAAAATGCTCTCTTGAGCTCAGTTAAAGATTATGTTATACAAACAAATCATTATACCAACTTTCATTTTAGGTTCTTGAGATTCATTCATGCAAAAGCAAAAGTGAAACTGTCTAGATAATGGGAAAAAAACCTACTTTTAGTTTTAGTCCAGATCATGGGAGTTGCTTTCATTTTCGCTCAATATTTGGCAACATCGAAAGCTTTATCACGTTCGTTCGTTCGTTCCTGTGTATTTTTTCCCCCGTTCACTTCGAGGCACTATCTTCGGGTGATTTGTCCCTAGATATATTTTGGTCCTGTTGTCATAAAATAACTACATAAAATATACTAAGTATAATATATTTACAATGATAAGCAATACAGTTTAAGTAAGGTTTAAAACATGCATAATATGTTGCTATTAATATTGGTATATCACAATGACAAGACAAAATATTTACGTCTATTAACTAGCTAGTTAAGTATTTATGCTTAGTAATTCTTACGTTGATTGCTTAATTTGATAGCTTTAATATTTCAGTGTATTTTTTTTGCTTAAGATGTGTGTAAAAAGAATAAAATGTATATATCCCTTTATAACTATAGAAGAATGTTAATATGTAATTTGTAACGAGAGACAGTAAAATACCATTTCTGGTAGGCAGTGCGAATGAAATGGAGCGTTCCAATGCCCACTACTGTTAATCTAGTTTATGACATGTACTTTATAGTACCAGTGAGACTCAGAGAGGAGAGAAAGAGGGTTAAAGACAAAAGACGCACTATGTTCTCTCTCTCTCTTCCTCCTCCCCCTTATCTTATTCTATTTTCAGACTTGATATTAATTTACCCTGACAGTATTACTTATATATTCAGTTCTTTTGATGTGCATGTCGTAGCACATCTTTCTGGTAAGATGTTCTACTTGTTTCAACAGAATGCGATTCTTATGTATCTTTTTGTCTATGTAGAATGTGCAATCAAGAATCAATTTTGCTAGATCTCCTCTATCTCTTATGTTATCGCTCCAGAAGGACTGTCCTATGTTCTTAGAGAGGATTGATTTTAATTCAGTGATCTTTTCTGACCTTATTTCACTTAGGTACGGGCATCTGGTTAGTATATGGATAACATTTTCTTTCTCTAGGTGGCACATAGGGCAGCTTGGTTCCTCATCATCAGCATTTTTCCGTCCATATAATAAGTATGTACCTGTAAGCATCCTTACTTTGATGTTTCCTCTTTTTACGTCAGTGGCACAATTTTCAATTGTATCCCAGATTGGATGCACCTTGCCTATTTCTAGTATGCTTTTATTGCAGAGAGCCATACTGCTTTTGTCTTCTATGTCTGCTTTAAGTTTGTTTGTCCATACTTGGTATACAGCTTTTTTGACTGTTCTTTTCCATTCCATCTTTGTGGGCTGTTGTATACCAGTTTCCTGGATGTTTGGAAGGTTATATTTCTTCAGGATGTTAATGGCTCTGTTGTAAAAACTTTTTGGTTGTTGTACATCTGGATCTTTCTGTCTATCAAAAAGTTTGTGTATGGTTTCATTTGTGCCGGAGATTAATGAGTGGAAGAGACTCAAAGTTCTTCTTTCTATTTCAGCTTCGACTGGTAAAACTCCTAAAAGTAAGTATACTGCTGCGTTACAGGTGCACTGAGGCAGGGATTGGATTCGACGTAAAGTTTTCCTGTGGAAGATTTCCAGTTCATATATATTTGACTTGTTGAGTTGCATTACCTCTAGGTAGGTTATCATCCTGGGTATTACATACACCTGGTATATTTTTGAGGAAACAGCTGGGTTTATTCCATTTACTCCATGGCAGCCAACATTCATTAGGGAGTACAGAGTTCTTCTGGCTGTGTTAATTCTGTTTGTAATGTTGACATCATTTTCCTTGGTTTTTGATCTAATAATGCCTAAATGTGTGGTTTGGTTTTCAACTGATATATTTTTTTCGCCAAGTTTCCATTCATCTGTATTTTGGGTTGGTTTGTTTTTTTGGACAGCAACACTCTTTTCTGGATGGATAATGTATCTGTGATCATTAGCATAATTGTGTGCTACTTTCAGCATATCTCCGAATTCCACAGAGTTTTCTGATAATAGACATATGTCATCTGCACAAGTTGGACATCCTACGTATGTGGTGCCAATGAATTTCCCCATCATATTTGATTCTAGCTCCTGTAATAGGTCGTTAATATATAATTTATAAAGGTGAGTAGATAAAATGCCCCCTTGCCTTACTCCTTGGTATATTCTGAATGGGTTACTATATGTTCCTTTCCACTTCACTCTGGCTGACAGTCCTTGGTACATTCCTTTGACTAATTTCCAAGCTGTAAGGTTTACTCCGGTGTGGTATAGCTTGTCCAGTAGAATTTCATGGTTAACCACGTCGAACGCTTTCTGAGTATCTAAAGTTGCCAAAAAGAGGGGTGATTGAGTGGATTTTGCATCAATCTCTGCTTCTGTCACTAATAAAGCTGCTGTAACTGGAGAGGTGTTTTTAGTAAAACCAAATTGGAGCGTTGATTGATCTTGGTTCATGTTTGATAATCGTAGTAGGAGTAGTTTTTCAAAGATTTTTCCAAATATCGAGGCCACTGTTATACCCCTATAATTTTCTACATCTTTTTGAGACTTCCCTTTCTTATGCACTGGCGTTATGTACCCTGTCTTGAAGGAATTTGGGATGACACCTTTTCTTAGAATTTCATTAAAGAGTTTTGTCAGAGGATTTATTATATCGTTTTTTCCGTGTTTGATGTGTTCTGCAGTAATTCCGTACTCGTCTGCCGCTTTGTTTGTATTCAAACTGTCTACTGCTGACATCACTTCCTTTTCTGTGAATTCTTCTATCTGTTCTTTTTGGAGGTCCGCAAGGTTCTCGATTATCTTACATCTCTGTGCATGTGTAGTAAGAAATGTCTCATTAAAGTCTTCATGTTCTTTTTTCATAGCCAGATCTTCATAAAATCTTGCGAACGCATTAGTTTGTTGGTCTTTGTTTTCAGTATCTATCCCCTCTACTGTAATCGTGTTGGTCGTTGATCTCCCCTCATTGTTTTTATTCCTTTTTATCAATTTAAAGAAAAATGACCTATTCGGGTCCTTCATTAGTTTTCCAAAGAATCTGGATTTATCAGTGGCATGTTCTCGTCTCATCTGTCCTCTTACGGCCTTTTTGTTCCTTTTCATCTGTAGAATAGTGGATCATCGCCTCTTGGGGACCCTCCCAGACGCCACGCCCTAAGTGAAAGTTTATTTTCTTGAATTAAGTTTTTTGTTGTCGGTGATATCCTGTACCTAGGACCTTCTAGTTTTACAGTTTTTGAAGGGATACACCCTTTAGTTGATTTTAACAATGTTTCAGTAACATGCTCAAATTTATCATTAATATCTTGGGCTTCTTGGAGCAAGGCTAAATTCAATTTTTTGTTTATTTGTGTACTGTATTTTTCTGTGTCTCCCTTTTGCCAGAGCATTTTTGTTATTTTTTGTGATTTTTTCTGTCCTATAACAGGTTTTTGTTGCATTATTAGTTCTATACTGGTTCTTATAGCTATATGTGCTGAAGTATTTTCTTTTTGGTCAGAAAGTATATTCGTTGTTGCGAGAAAGTTACTGTTGTTTGTCAAAATGTAGTCTATTTGGGATTTCCCTAGACCACTATGCTGAATGAAAGTTGGTTGGTTTAAGCATTCAAAAGTGTGAGTGAGATTATGTGTACTAACAAATTCTTTTAGTAATTTGTCATGAGGATTGTTTCGAGTCTGGGATAGACTTGCATTAAAGTCCCCACATATAATCCAGGTTTTTTCTTGGTGTTTTTGTAAGAGTGCATTTAGGATATCTAAACATTCTTGGTATTCTACTTTAGAGCTTGATGATAAGGTTGGAAGATAGACATTGACGATAAGTATGGTTTCCGTAGAGGAGTAAAGTTGAATAGCTAGTATTCTCTCATTATTGAGGTCAATTTTTTTTATATTATTAGTTAGTTCTGTTTTCCATAAGGTACACACCCCTCCTTTGCCTCTTGGAACATAGGAGTTCGATATTGGGTTTTGAGAGTCTGTTGAGGTAATGTGATAATCACAAGATGTGGCATATTCTCCTACTTTGTTTTTTTCGAAGTCCCAGAGCCAATGCTCTTGTAGACATATAATTGTGTTTTGAGATTTACTGAGAATGTTTAGATATGCTGCATTTCCCTTAATACCTTCAATGTTCAAAGAAATGATACCTAGTTTTGTCTTTTCTCTGTGTGTTTGGTCTTTTCCGGTGGGCGCGTTTGTTTCGCAGGAATTTCTAAAAAATGTTTCTTGTTCTTTTTTTGTTTTCTTTGTTTGTTAGGCGGAGTTTTACTTTTTTCTGTTTCGTATAGTATCTGATCAAAGTCCGTGGTTTTTTCTTTGCCCCTTTCATTATCTACCTTTTTTGGTGTTTCTTGTGTTGAGGTTGTTCTGTTTATATCCTCCCTTCTTTGGCTTTTCTTTTCTTTTATACTGTAAGGATGATGTTCCACACTCGATTTAGGTGTTTTTTCTGTCGTTGTTTTATTGGTGCGGATTTGAATTTGACTTTTAGCTTTCTCCGTTTTTTGTTTATTTTCCAGTATTTCAAGATAGATTTTAGCAGTTGACCGTGTGTTTTCTGATTTCTGCTGACCGACGACTTCTTGAGCTGTTGATGTTACTTCGGGATTCACTATCTTGTTCTGTTCTAAGGAGCAGCTTCCTTTCTCCTGGTCCTTCACAGCTTCCTCGCCTGGCTTTTCGTTAGACATACATTTTTGGTGTTGGCTTTGTGGTTGATATTTCTGTCTTAATTTATAGTTTTCACTTCTTTGGTTTCTAAGATGTATAACATTCTGATTCAGTGTTGTTTCTCGGGAATATTTAAATTGTTGAGCATAATTATTTTGGTCATGTTGAGAAGATGGGAAAGAATGTTTAGGAGCATATGATTGTGGTATGAAGCTTTGACCCCAAGTTGTTTCTTGAAGAGGGGTAGTTTGCTGCCTGTAGCTTCTTTGTTGTTGATGAGTCATAGAAGGAATATTTTGAGGTGTGTTTGTTTGTGGGGGAGCAGAGAAGTTCTTGTGACAGATATTCCCTTGGAAACTATGTTGTTGATATGGATAAGGGTTTGCCTTGGCACAGCATGTATGACAATGGTAAGTATTATCTGATTTATTGGCATTTACTTGTAAAGCAAGATTTGTTGTTAATGTGGTAAAGATGCTCATATTCTGTATTGTTTGGCTTTCCATTATTTTTACTCTGTTTTCTAACATCTGTAACTGGGTATGTATCGGATTACATGATTCATTACTAGAAAATGTGTCTTTGTGATAGCCTGGGGCGTTATGGTTTCTACCTTTATTCAAGACATCTAGGTTTTTTTGTAGGAGTTCTATCGTTTTTTGTTGATCTTTCACTAGTCTTTCTAAACTTAGAATATACTGCTTTTGCTCTGAATCTGCCTTTTTCTTTGTCTTTGGTTGTTTTGTCTGGCTTGGTTGAGTTGTTTTATGTATTTCGTCCGGGCTTTCGATTTCCAGAAGCTTTGGTTGGGTGTTTTCTGTACTTTCCAGTTCCTGTGCATTTGTCAGGGTGTTATCCTTTCTCAGGTCTCTAAATTCTGTCTTTTCATTTACAGCTGGATGAATATTTATCTCCGGTGGAAGATCTATCGAGGATAAGATATCATGACACCCATTTCTATCGGCTGTTTCTGCCTCTTTACCGTCTTGACTGTCGATAATGATGACATCTTCGGTTTCCTTGGAATTTACAGAGTGTTGATTATTGATAACTATTTTCATACATACCTTGTTCCTTTTGGGCAGCGCTTATTGGCTTTGTGCGCAGCATAATTGTTTACTTAATCATTGGTCTGATTCATTCTATTTTCTACCCACTTTCAACGTCAGTTCAGGATGTACGAAATTACAAAGGGGAATCCCCTAAAAATAGACTGGTATTTTAGGAATGATAGACTGGATGAACTTGATGACTTGTAGACTGGGGTCATCAGGTGTCACTCCTCAACGAAACGGGCCTATTAGATATATAGTAAAATGGGTCAATTTGGCAGCTTCTAGCTCCTCTCAGAAGTCTTTGTGGCAGCTTTTACTTAGTCTGCATGACAGACCATTTCTTTGTCTTTAATTTACTACCAAGAAAGTGGTATCAATAGCACCATCAGCTAAAATCACGCACCCGTGAACACAGCCACCCTTGAAATTTTCCATCTATTTCGGGATCTGCATGTGACACACCCCCATGAAAGGTCACGACCGCGCAAGAAACTAGTTCCCAAAAAATTCATTAAAACACATCCTAGCAGTACACTGATAGTCTACCAGTGTACAGAACCACATTTCATGCATCTGCCTATTCTATAGACACAGAATCAATGCAACAAAAGGAGCGAATCCATTTTTGACGGAACTATGTTTGTATACTACGACCCGGAAGCATTTCCCGTTGTGGAGTGTCTCCTATATAATGAAGAATTTTACAAAAAATTCACCAAATCTGTCTCAGATCAGTGCTTTATGGTGTTTCCAAAGAGAAAACATAAAAAGAGTCTAAAATTTGTCTCTAAATAACAACCAAGTGGCATTTTAAAAAGGGCCCCCTAACTGCAAAACGATGTCTTTAATGCAATTCTGGGTTGAGACCCCCTTGGCTTACTTGAATTGGAATAAATCAGGAATTTATGGTCAGATTTCCAAAAAATAAAAAGATACTTACTCTGTCGTCCTTAAGCTTTCACAATAAGATGCATTTCTTGAAAATATTGCATAAAACAATGCGGAAAAAGGGGCTATTTTAAGACAAATGTCCCTTTTCAGGCTGAAATCCTATTTTTATCATTTATATACATTTTAAACTGTAAAAACTAAACTCGAATTTTGTAAAAGTAATACTTTAGTGCAGATATATATTTTTACAATAGAATGAATAAAAACAAAGACTGTTTTGGGACAGGAAATGGCCACTACTGGCCAATTAAGCCTCTTAAATCGGATTATGACCAAAGTAAGTATTGGGGAGAGTTTAGGGTTTTTCGCCTTTTCCTACGATGTTTTGAATGTGGAAACACAGCAAATCGTTACTTTGCAATTAGTAACACTATTTAAAACGAAACTCGTAATTCCTGTGACAAATTAGCAGAAACAGGGCACGTAAAAAGGGGCCAAAATGACAAAATTATCGATTTTCTACTAAAATTCGTTATTTTGTGGACCTAAAAAATCTTAAAAACGATTGAAATATTTTACACAAGATTCTTTGTGCTATTTCCCGTCTTCAGATATTCAAGTTAGCTGAAAACCGTGTCTTTGAGAAGGAAAAACAAAGGTTTTAAAGACAATACAAATGTGGAAAACACACGAAGCAGAAATCAATAGTAAAACAAGTCTTTATAGGATAAAGGGTTTCTGCAGTCTATTTTCATTTAAAAATGCTTTCAAAATATCTTTGAAATTCATAATTACTGCATACGTGTTTCTCCTACTTGAAAATGATTTTGTATAGGAAATAGAAGGAAATAACGAAGGGGGGGGCATACAAAAATGGGGGGGGGGGGGGGGCGGCTAAATTTTAAACATTAAAAAGTCATTTTCTGTTATTGAAATGGTTAAATATGTATTAAATCGATTTAAAATCCAGAATTTTGTAATAATTTGCTTTATCTATTGTGCGATAAGCAAAACAAAGGGCATTTTGAGCAAAAAAGGTTCATTTCAAATCAAATCTAATGAAAAAATCATGTCACGCACCTTTTTTAATTTAGGCGGGGTGTTTCTGGGATAAAGGGTTTTTCGCCTTTCCAACGATATTTCTAAGCTAGTTTCGCTTTGAACTACTACTAAACGGAATTACCTATCCGAAAATACACAGGAATTGACAACACAAGCAATCGAGTCCATTTGATGTGGTTTCTAACGTTATCTTTGTTCTTTTTAACATTTTTTTATTTTTTTAAATTCAAGTTAAAATATGGCGTAAATTTCGAAAATATGGTCTATTTTTCACAAATTCTTTACTTTCAGATCAATTGAAGCAAATTCAAACACAAAAATGTGGCCAAAGTTGAAATTTCGTAATTTTCACTTCTGGCTCATATAGGTGTCACTCCTCAACGAAACGGGTCTATTAGATATATAGTAAAATGGGTCAATTTGGCAGCTTCTAGCTCCTCTCAGAAGTCTTTGTGGCAGCTTTTACTTAGTCTGCATGACAGACCATTTCTTTGTCTTTAATTTACTACCAAGAAAGTGGTATCAATAGCACCATCAGCTAAAATCACGCACCCGTGAACACAGCCACCCTTGAAATTTGCCATCTATTTCGGGATCTGCATGTGACACACCCCCATGAAAGGTCACGACCGCGCAAGAAACTAGTTCCCAAAAAATTCATTAAAACACATCCTAGCAGTACACTGATAGTCTACCAGTGTACAGAACCACATTTCATGCATCTGCCTATTCTATAGACACAGAATCAATGCAACAAAAGGAGCGAATCCATTTTTGACGGAACTATGTTTGTATACTACGACCCGGAAGCATTTCCCGTTGTGGAGTGTCTCCATCAAGAATATTTTTCTTGGTGAATATTTTTATTGTACCGCCAGATACTAAGCAAACTCAAATTATTATTCTACCATTTCTCTACATATACAAATTTATGATTATAGACATCTTATGGTAGTAGAACGGCCAGCCCCTTTGTTCAAAGGTTTACAGATAACTCGTACCGAAGTCAACTCGTACCAATGTCAACTAGTACAGAATTTGGTCAACTCGCAGGCCCGTAGGAACAGGGGGGCTATGGGGAGGGGGGCTAAGCTCCCCCTCGCTAAAGTTGGCAAAAAATGCCAAATTTTCCTTTTTTCACACTGAAATTTTTGGAAAATCCAAATTAGCCCCCCCCCCCCCCAATATTCAGACACTGCTCAAGGCTTTAAAAATAGCCACTGCTCAAGGCTTTAGCCCCCCCACCCCCCAATATGAAATTGCTTCCTACGGGCCTAAATTATGTTAAACTAGCATTTTCAACATTAGAAAACATAGTTATGGGCACTTTTATCATCAGATGCTATGATAATGAAAAATGAAAACACACCATTAATAATATTAGCAAATTACCGTAGCCTATACGAATATTACTGTAGGCTATGTTATCACAGAGCGTCATGTAAATATGAATGAAATGTCATTCAATGCGAATTGCTTAGCTACGAGTTACAGTATGAATTGAATAAACGTTTTTCATTTCATAAGCAATATAGAACTAAAATGAAATATATTTACCTCTCTCACATGCTTTCATTTCACTATCCAAAAATCCCTTTTAAAAATCCTTAGCTCTTTCTCTTGAAAGCGAGAAATGTTACCCCTTTTGAAAACAGCTATACATTACAAAGTAGATCTAGATAGACTAGATCTAATAGGCAGGTCTACCTTTATTTCTGGTGGGTTTGTAAAATAGTCATACATTCTACACATTCTGTATACAATGTTTATAATTAGTACATTTATCGGCAGAACTTGAGAATTAGATAAACGTTGACGTCTGTCGGTAACGCAAATAAAGATGAAAGATTAAAGAGTAAACATTCATCAGAAGACAACAGGCATACACGACTTAAAGGCCTATACTAGATCATATAAATGTACATAGTCGATCTAAGAAAGGCAAACAAATGATGGAAATCAGTAAATAAATACAATAAGAAAAAAATAATAAAAGAAAGAGAGTTAGGTTCACCAGGCGAAGACCCGAGGTGCGTTCTTTAGAGCGAGATCTCTTGAGATATCTTGAGATTTCTTAAGGTATTTTGGGATAAAGCGTTCTTGAGAGCAAGATTTTTAAGACGTTCGATGGGAGGCGCCATTACCCTGTACTTCGTGCGGAACCCCTCGGTCAACTCTGTACAAACAATATAAAAGATATTTGACCGAGTTGTTCCGAACACGCCATAATTCATAAACCGCGGTGTTCCGAAGGCTCCCTCCTTTATGACGTCATTTGTATAAATATGGAGCATTCGGAACAGCTCGGTCAAAGTCTCGGTCTTAAAAACGCTTGATCCAAAACACCTTAAGAAATCTTAAAAAATCTCGCTCTAAAGAACGCGCCTCAGTCTGTGTTCCTTGTCGGTACCAAGGTCCTTGTGTCCCAAACAACGTAATTCTCCAAGTAACTCAGCTCTGGGCCCTCTTTCAAAAATGTTTGGAAGTCAATTTTAGATATGTTAACACGTCACAAAAGGGCAAAATGAACTTCGGCAACCGAAGCGGGAAAGATTTTTCCATTATGGAAAGCTGCTTTGAAAGAAACTGAAAATAAACATGTTAGTCTATAGTTCTCAGTATTAAAATAAATTCTATCGAAGTAGTTGACCTTGTATTCGTTCTAGATGTTGAACATTAGATATCATTCTGCTGAAACGCCAATGAAATAGTGTATGATTCTAAAGAGAAGAATGACTTAGATTTTTGATCTTCCACACCCGAGTGATTCCCGATGAAGGTGTTTAGCAGAAATGAGACACTACTCGTGTTGCCGAGCCCGGATAGCTCAGTCGGCAACGGCGGAGTCTGTCAATCCAAGGGTCGTGAGTTCGAAAATCGACTGGGCCTGTATCAATTCTGACATTAGACAAAAGTAATTTGTCTCTCACCATTGGATGCAAATCTTCTATGTGAGAGAGCAGCTGGAGGTTGGGTTCGGATATTGTGGTGGAACTGGTGCGAGAAATACCAGAAAGCCATGTTAGGTGCCCCCAAACGCTGCAATATGACCATAGCAGTTGAAAGACGCGTTAAGCCCCAATTAATTAATCAATAATGCTCATGTTCACGTATAACGGTTGGTTGTGTACCATGAAGTCTTTCCAAACCTTTGGACTTTGGACGTGGTCCTTGGAATGGGTGAACAGTAGATCTAATACTTCAAGTTGATGTGTACCAGATGAGGTAGACCAGTGTATTGGCCAGAGCAACAGATAAAATGGCGTAAAGGCATTCTAGATATATTATTTCAACTCCAAGTACTTATTTGAATGGTGCCAGTGAGACGAGTCCAATGAGCACCAACGGTAAAGAGTTTATTTTATCATAACATCATACATTAGTTGCACTTTGAAAAGCCATTGTTCCCTTTTATCTGCACATAGCTCTACATTTGCTTTTGTTTCCTCTGTATGAGATTATAGGTTCCGACGCAGAGAGCCTAAAATGCTACATTTCTTTCAAATCAGGTCTATATGACTCTTCAAGGACAGCGACGATTGTTTCTGAATTTATTTGCTCAAGTACTT
Organism: Fragum sueziense; assembly: GCA_963680895.1. Lineage (NCBI taxonomy): Eukaryota > Metazoa > Mollusca > Bivalvia > Cardiida > Cardiidae > Fragum > Fragum sueziense. Next base: position 23,752,041 of record OY804599.1, on the reverse strand, counting down.
AGCACTTGGTGTCATCTAATTCTATTATATGATAGTAATGACATTTGAAGGGAAAGCGAGATCTTGTTAAACTCAGGACACTATAACTTTGATGGTGAAACTGTTCTCTCAGATAAATAATATTTGTTGGCTTGGCCAATGTCTCATACAGTTCATAAGATATAGACAACGTTTTGTCTTTGTAACCAACGCTGACATGGGTACCATTTCAGTCATTATAAAAAGATTGAACGTATGTGCAAATTTCTTGTTTTACCACGTCAATATTTGATCGCATTCAGCCTTTCAGACTTTTTAATAAAGGGTAATACCGTATCATTATCAAAGGTTCAATAATTCTTGATAGACTCAGAATTGTTTACCATGAAATTTCCTCGGCTTCATCACAAATGATGATTGTCGACATATAAAAATTGTTAACGTATTCTGTAGATTCAATCAATAAATATTAACAAAGATCACAAGTCAGTCACATTAGAGGCTTTTACTAAATACCGAATTGGGGCATTTGTCTGTCCACCACACGGCACAAGAAGAAATCTGCCGCTGTAAAAGCGATTTAGTTTAGCAATAGTGCTTTTATAGTTTATATGGATTACCACAAATGTTCGAGTCTAATCTGATGTAGGCCTACAAGATTTATGTGTGTCTTACCTCTCAGACAATTTTTCACACGTTTCAATAATGTCTCTCCTAATAAATCTATGGCTGGGAGCCATACCTTTTCGAAAAGTTGTTCACGATCAATTATGTCCTCCATACTAAGTACCATTCTTTTGGCTCTTCGCAACGAGTATTTCGTGTTTATGGACTGGAGACACTCCACAACGGGAAATTCTTCCGGGTCGTAGTATACAAACATAGTTCCGTCAAAATGGATTCGCTCCTTTTGTTGCATTGATTCTGTGTCTATAGAATAGGCAGATGCACGAAATGTGGTTCTGCATACTGGCAGACCATCAGTGGACTGCTAGGATGTGTTTTAATGAATATGTCGGGAACTAGTTTCTTGCGCGGTCATGACCTTTCATGGGAGTGTGTCACATGCAGATCCCAAAAGAGATGGCAAATTGCAAGGGTGGCTGTGTGATTTTAGCTGATGGTGCTATTGATACCACTTTCTTGGTAGTAAATTAAAAACAAAGGTATGGTCTGTCAGGCAGACTAAGTAAAATGTGCCACAAAGACTTCTGAGAGGAGCTAGAGGCTGCCAAATTGACCCATTTTACTATGTAATATGCCCGTTTCGTTGCTCGAGTGTCACCAACTGTTGATTCCATACCGAATCTGCATAATCATATTGTGGTCTGACTAGTGCAACACAAAACAAAACTGATGAAATACATCACAAGCGATATATTCAAAACATTTTTCTGATGAGTCCCACGATTGTGTTGAGTTTGCTTACTTTATCACTGTCTCTGGACAGGGACCTGAAAACCCATTCCAAAACAGCAAAATTTTGCGCTGTCCCAAATTCAAAGATCATGCAGACGACAATTCCAAGCGTATGATACCGCGCATTTTTTGTCTTTCCGTGAAGAAGGCAATGCTGAAAATTAGGAAGATGCTTGTGACAAGCAAACTCAAACCACAATGTTTCCGAATTCTCACCATAATTATGACAGTGTCTTGAATTATGAATATACTGCATGAATTTTGCTGGAGATCACTAAAAAATAGACGTATTGGTGCCAGAATGATTTTTTTCTCAAAATTATAAAAAGCCATGCTACTATTTAGCTACCAACCTCCTCCGAGAGGCCTATAACTTACAAGGCTATTAGACTGACTCGCCACAAGCACCCCTCTTCCTATCCACACATTCATACAACTGTCAGGTATCATTAAAACTCTATCTACCTAGGTTCAATTGTGTTATGGAGCAGAATCCTTCTCGATCCAGATAGTGGAAATGAAAGGGAGTTTGTGACATCAACCAATAGTGCCCTAAGAAAATACTCTGTTTTTTTACCTCTTTTAACGTTCATTTAACGTTTTTTAATCTGTTTTTACCTTTTACCCTAGCACTGACCATGCAACTGCACGCAATACTCTGAAGAGGATGCTGCAGTACGGAAAGAAAGGTCTAGATCTATAGATGGACAGAAACCCCCCTCCCATTGTCCATGCTATCTAGACCTATCATATACAAATTCAACAAGTTACAACATCTATTTTGTCATCTGCAACATTATCCAAAATATATCAGGCAATATTTTGTCGTTTGGAAAAGGGTTAATGTAACCATTTTTCTTGTAGGCTGATAAATTTGCCAATATTTAAGGGACAATGCGCCAGTTTTTCGGAACAATCGGTCGTTGCCGTAGAATTTTTATGTTTCACGCCATATATGTTTCGCAACCAGATTTTCGACAATATGACATGTCTTTACCATTCACCATTTTTCGACTACTAAAGCGTATTTGTTATGTGAAACTGCTTTTCTCGAAATGGAAATCGATGCTTTAGAGCAAAACAGTTGTAAGTGTGTTTTCACTTACCACTGTTTTGTGTCATTTTATTCATGTGTAAACAGTAAAACATGCTGTAATTCACTTATAAGTGCGATAAATGTATTTTCTTATTTAATCATTACCGGGATATATATTGCATAATACATTGGGGAATTTTATCAAATTCTATTATGTAGAACTTGAACTATTTCACCAAAAGTGAAAATTTTGACATAAAATGCATCTGCTTCGTTGATCTAATTGAATTCATGAAATTGCTTTTTTATACATTAACCAAGGCAGTCTTATAACATCACTCATTTGAAATTTTCTGTTGTTTTTTTATAAATGTAAATGTTTAGTTTAAAGACATTAACCAGATTAAGCAAAGATCCTACATCATTTTCTGAGTATTTTCGAGATCTTTGAAAAGGGAAAGAAATTCCAGGTTCCAGGCTATGACGATATGACGTCATTCACTCACCTATTCAATTTAATGGCCGTCTATCGAAAGCGCAGGTTAATTAGCCACTAATAAGGAAGGAATATTTATAGTCAAAATAGTACAAACAATCTTACCAATTTAGCTCGATTTAGTCGTTAGATTGAGTTTGCTGAACTTTAAAAATGAATTTCCGATAAAATTATACTTTATATGTGTACTTTTGGGTGTAAAACGGCTTCGTAGTTTAGCAATGTCCTGACACAGAAAGTGCATTTATTTAAATTCCCGTAATAAACCAAGTCATAAGTTTTGCCTTTTTATAATGAAGATGTATTAAATCATATGTTACAACTATGTTGTTGTATGAGATAAATCAAATAAATGTACAGAGAGATATATTGTACTTTTAAATTATTATTTGTCTGTCTGCGCAGGTCACAGTGCGAATACGGGCCGATCTTAATACAAAAAATACTTACATTATTTACAAGTCAATTGATATAAAAATTTAAATTCAACCGACTCTTATTTCACATTTTTTATATCCATTGTTTGTGATGAAGGAGACACGTTTTCTAAATCCAATCTAACACATAGGCCTAATAATGACACAAGTGACTTCTTGAAAACACAGGCGTCAAGAACTTAATGGACGCATTGCTCTTATGATCTTTACCGAAGAATAATCCGTCACCTTTCAACAAAAACCTCGTAACGGCAGCTTAAAACAAGCTACAGTTACGATTTTTTTGTTTAAAAGCATCGATTTCCGTCTTCGATGGGTCAATCCATCAATTGGATACAATAATTTGAGACAAATCATAAAGCGTGCGTTAGAAAAATTCTGAAATATCCCAAAAGATCTATACTTGTCTTAAATGTAAAAAGAAATAGTTTTATGTCAGCTTTCATAAATTTAAAATAAAAAATATTAGACCTTTAGCGCATCCTTGGTAAACAAGTCAATGATAAGATGCAGATTTAGTTTTAGTTTTAGTTTTTCTTCTTCTTTAATTTTTAGCTGAATAAAACGTTTTGCAAATGAGGTTGAAAACAGGCCCTTTCTATCACAAACATTATTATTTCTTTAAGAACATTAAAATTTGTTGCAGACGTTAGGTTTTATTAGATCTTTTTATTTTATTGAAATAAGTCATTCTTATCCAAATTTAATTTTAAAAAACAACACTGTTTATACGGATGAATACATAAAAAATTGCAAGAAAAAGAAAATACTTCCTCTGTCAAGAGTCTTTAAATTCTCATAACGTTTACCCGATTATAGTAAGTGGCTTTCAAGTATGTTGTTTGGAAAAGTTTAAGTTGTTTGACATGTTATCTCAATCAATTTGCGGCATTCTTTTAATTATCTGACAGCCATATAACACACGTGACATTAACACCACACAGACCTTCTGAAATGTGTCAACACGTGAATCTAACTAAATTGATTGGGGTTTCACGCCTCGTTCAGCTATCAACACATGATCATAGACACGACATCAAACTACAAACTGACATCACCGATTTCAGGATTTCAAAGCTTATTAACCCTTTCCCAAACAAGACCTGGTTTTGGCGTCCCTAATAGGAAAGGCTTGAGAAAACATTGAAACGAAAGAAGAAACTGCTGAAAACAAGCAGTTTCTCCTTTTGTTTCAATATTTTCGTAGCTATAATATTATACAAAATCCTTTCTTTTTCAATGTCCATTTTGTCGTCTGCAGCAACTTTCAAATTGGACCATCCTAAAGTTTTGTCGTTTGGGAAAGGGTTAAACACCTTTACTTTAAAATATGATAGATTAATTCTTTGTGTTAGATTGAATCATATTTGGAAATTGTACACGAGCAAACAGGTACGTACCCCAGTTGTCAATGTATTAAAACAATTTCTAAGGAATAAATTATGTTGTTCAAAACACTTTTTTTCGGTGTTTCTTCACAATCTTTGTATAATTGCAAGTGATTTGAATGTTCGAGAAAACATTGGAAAAATGAAGAAACTGCTGGTGACAAGAAATTTATTCAGTTTCCATAGTGATTCATATCCCGTTTATCGACTGAAAATTATTTTCTGCAACATCTTTGAATAATCTTAAAATTGTGCCGTTGGGGAAAGGTTGACGTACATGTATAATGATGCTATGTGAAGCCCGAAGGGAAATGCCTAACAACAACAAATAATATGGAAAATGATTTTTTTTATTTTCCAATTCGTTTTCTACCTGGAACGACAAAAAAATGAAAGTTTCCATTCACTCTATTATACCTGAACAAATCAAGGTTTTGTCGTCTAGCAGCGCGTTAATACAACTTCATGCATCGTGACAATGATCCAGAGAGGGTCCTGTACTTATTGAGATAAGACTATGCGCAATAATTTCACTCTAATAACTTTTTAAAACCGAATGATTGGACGATTTACCTTTACATTCATAACACAGCTTATCTCTATTGACGGCCGACTAGTTTCCCGCTCTATTTCTAGCACCGGAAGTGCGTCACGAAAAAAGCTGGAATTGTCCCTTTTTACCTGTAGGGATATTTAAGCGTACCATGGATATGATTGTCCATAAAATTCAAACAAAATCGATGACCATCCATTTTTATTTCACTTTTCAACTGGTAATAATTCGTACTTTCGAAAGAAAAAAAATATAGAAATAAATTCTATTATTTGGAAAAGAAATTGTAATACTGGAGCATTGTCCCTTACTTCGATTTAAACTTAGATGAAAATTGACCAGTCTATAGATCCGTCAAAATTCCAGTCTACAATACTGACAGTGACGTCATATCCGCTGTTGCTACGAAACAATAGATGTTTACGATTGAAGGTTTAAACGACAGTTGTGTGAGTTAGATCCAGTTGTTGCATCGTAAATAAAGCCAGGATGGTGAGCAATTTATAATCTTTTGAGATCTTACATGGTTGGGATTTTATTATAATGTAAATCGACCTCGCTTATGATAAAGAATTTATGCATTTTGAGCCATTTGAGGACAGTATTTCCTGGCTAACAACTTTTCGTGTCAATCTTGATCTGACATTATGATGTGTGACTTTTTTTTTAAAGTGACCTGCGCAGTAGGACGGCAGCTCCCATAAATACATTCAACATGAGAGGTTATATTTTCAAGTCGGCAAAGAGAGAGTTTTTGTAGGGACTGCTAAAGTGCTCAAAAATTTTATGAAAAATTGATTCTAACCAAGCACTTTTCTTCGGAACATATCTAGTATGCCGGTCCCTATTACTACAAAGTATTATGGGGGGCATTCGCCTCCACACCCTCGCTTAATTTTAGGAAGTATTTATGGGGGCTGTTGCCCCCATACCCTGCTCATTTTCCTTTTAATTAACGCTGATATAGGTACAAGGAAGTGATTTGCATGACCTCTGGTGTGGACTCCTGTTGGTGTTAGGATTTTGGTGTGGTTGACAATAACAAGGCTGTTTACAATCCTTACATCATTATTACTGTCATTATCATTACTGTCTTGGCATTTTGGTGACATAGACAAAACATAACAAAGTGATGTGATTACTGCATATTAAAGTAGGATCCTTCCAATAGTTGACTTTTACAAATATGATTGTCAACTGGAATAGATCCTGACACCAGATGTTGTCCTGGCAAGGGAACTGAACAACTTCGGGTACAGTCTACTCGGCCAGCACCTTCAATTTAACCCAGGTCCCATGATGTCCATAGTCGAAAGGTATCATAGAGCGTCGGCCTTGCGAATAAGTGGTTCCGAGTTCGATCCCTGGTAGCGGAGGTTGTTCTTGACTTCTCATTAGCCCACACATTCGGTGCAAGTACTGGTTGATTTCCAGGAAGCTCAATCGAGATGGGTTAAAATAAGTTGAAGAAACTTGCTTCCCACAAAATGTCCCTGTTTTCATTAAACAGAATAGAAAAGATTGATACAGGGTAACGTAAAGACTCAAACCGTACAGCTCGCAAATTAATTTGTGTTTTTTGTCTAAAACACTCGCCTGTCGCGATAGAAATATATTTGAGTGAAAAATTGTGGTGATCCCCCACTATGACCTCCACAACATTCCATGCAATGCGAAGCAATTCGAGGTAATTGCTGGATTTGCTGCAATTCACAGTGTTACAGGAAGGTAAATGAGGATGAATGATACATTGCAGTGGAAAATCGCATTGATTAGTGGTGTCCGTGATCGAAAGGTACAGTGTCAGCCTTGTGACAAAGAAGTTCCAAATTCAACTCCTGGTAGTGGAGGCTGTTCTTGGCTTCTCATTGGCCCACAGATTTGGCACGAGTACTGGTGTATTTCCAGGATACAGAGTTGAGAAGGATACAGAGTTGAGAGGGATTAAACTAACTTAAGTTATAAAAACTTGCTTCCAAATGGATGTAAAATAAATATGTTCAAAGAAACGTCTAAAGAAAGAAAGATTCCACAAGTTTGTATGAAAAGCATGCATCACAGCGGGCTGCTTCGGGCATCAAGATTTTTCACCCGAAATCACTCAAAATCAAATTACCGATGGTGATGCATAGAAATAGGCCAAAAACATGCGAGCTGTACAGTATACTTAACCCTTTCGCAAACATAAAAGTTTAATAATGTGCCAAGTCAAAAGGTCTTGCAGATGGCAAAGAATGTATTACAGACGTCATGATTTCTGAACATCATAACATGGAAAGCATTGAGGGAAAAGGAGAAAATGCTGATCATCAGCATTTTCCTCTTTTTCCTCAACCATTTTCAAAGCATTTTTTATTGCTGGTCTTGTTTGAGAAAGGGTTAAGCTATTTGTTATGGAGCTTTATTAGCCAATATTCTGAATCTCTGCTAAAATTAATAAGTTATTATTTATAGTTTAATGAAAGTAGATTTCAGTACTGATTTGCATGTACATGACTTAGAATGTTTTTCTTGTTTACAGCCACCCAAGAAGAAGAAGAGTGGAAAGAAGGGAAAGAAGGGGAAGAAGTCTGGAAAGGCTAAAACCCCGACTGTCATCGATGGAATCTCTACAGAAGAGATGACCAAAGAACAGGTACAGACAATTTGAATTATAGGCTTTACATTTAAAACGAATTTGATCCAGAGCAACATAGGCTTTCCCAGGGGTAAAAGTTTTCAGGCATATGCCTGAAGTTCAGGTTTTTGAGTATTCCAAAATGCCCCATTTTCTCGATTTTTACTATATAAATACAGACTTTTCCAGGTTTTCAGGTTTTTCAAAATTCTCAACTTTTATCCCTGCTTTCCGCTTGAACAGGGTGTCCACAGTCAGGGAAAAAGTCAGGGAAAAAAATATTTTTTCAAAGTCAGGGAATTGTCAGGGAATTTTGGAATTGGTCAGGGAATTTTACAGTTTAAGCAAAAGTCAGGGAAAAGTCAGGGAATTTTGAAATAAGTGGTGTATGAATGATAAAAAGATAAAAAAAATAAAGGCTAAGGCAGTTCAAAACCTACACCCAGCAGTATAGGTTAAGTTCATAAAACATGCATTATGTACGTATGAAGAAAAAGAAAAAAAAAAAGAAAAAATATATTTATACAAGTAGTAATACAGTTACAGTTAGTAATGCTAGAGGTGGAAAGGGTTGGCTGTAGGGGTGGAGGAGGCCAACATTTTCATAAATTACCGCGCAAAATACGGTGAACATAAGTCAGGGAATTTTGCTTTTAGTCAGGGAAAACTCAGGGAATTTTGCTTTGCTCAAAATGTGGACACCCTGTTGAATGATTTATGTCCAGGGTTCTCTGCAGAATAATTTGAAGCTGTAGTGGCAAACTATAAGTATTGGTAAACTTTGAAACACATTGTGTTCTTGCAAATAATTGTGAATGAAAACATAATGGGAAAAGAAGAAATTGCTCAATTTGAGCCATTTCTTCTTTTCCCATAATGTTTTTATACAGAATTATTACATTTTAATTTATAAAAATGCATTAATTTTATTTGTCAGACTTTGATATGAAAAACATCTAAAAGTCTTTATTTGGTGATCATTTTGAAGAGATTGAGCTGTTTGGGCAATTTTGAAGCTGTTGGGGCTTTACACTGGTTTGCATGCAGCTGTAGTGGGGTCGATACAGCATATTAGGCTGGGGAGAACACTGATGTCTGAATGATTATTAAACTCTTAACCCCTTGACCCAGAGCTACAGGTAAAAGGAGTAATGCTGGATTTGTGCATAATTATTACCAGTCGCCCTAAAAAGGACCTTCTAGGAATTGTTAAAGTATTGACCCTATTCAGTCTGCATTATAAGACTTGGTAGTTGGTAGGGTCTTCACTTCTCATCCTTATGTTAAGTATTAGATAGAGGCTCAGTGATTGTGTTACAAATTTATGCTTAAGAGTCCTGGGACCCACTGGTTCCCAAAACAATGAGTCCAACATTGAAATATCGAATTCTTTGTAAGACAATGTGAATTACACATTGAAATGTTAGCATCCTGGGACTCACTGAATAATTAACCAATGAGTCCTGAGAAAAAAGTATGAGTCAGGGACTCAGACTCGCAGGTAACAAAATCCCTGGAGGCTGTATAGTAGATTCTACGTGAAATAAACATTCAAATGCGTGCAGCGCATTGAATGTTTATATCGCATAATAATCTATCATACAGACTCTATCTGGCTTAGTGTTCGCTAGCGGTTCATTGGAGACTGGGCGTGGCTATGTATAGACGTAACATAAACTAGCCGACAGCCCGATTATACGAAATAGAGCGGTGAAATTTTAAAATATACTGCAATTTCATTGGTCCAAAAAGTAGGTCGAACACTCAATGTTTAATTTTCTGAATCTAGAATGTTTTCCCTATCACACTATGTACATTCATTTTCCTAATTTAAACTCTTTTGGGGGGGGGGGGGGCTGCTAAGTCAGAACTGTTTCTTGAAATTGGGTTATATGAACAGAATGTCCTTTTTGATCTAGACGGGTCACAATTTCATTTTCTTCAGCTGGAAGAGCACATTGTACGGTTGAGAGAAGAATTAGACAGGGAGCGAGAAGAGAGAAACTACTTCCAGTTAGAACGAGACAAAGTCAACACATTCTGGGAAATTACAAAGAGGCAGCTAGAAGAGAAGAAGGCTGAACTGAGAAATAAAGACAGAGAAATGGAAGATGCTGAAGAAAGACATCAAATAGAGATTAAGGTGAGGTATTCTAAACATGGACTTTTTAATCCTTTCCCTCATAATGATACCTTTCAATGCACTACAAGATACATGCTTTAGAAAATGTTGTGTACAATGAAGAAATTGCTTTTGAAGTGTGATTTCTATTTTTCTCCAAAATGTTTTCTACCTAGAAAGACCAAAAATGAAGATTTTTTATTCAGTTCTTGAATTGTCAGTTTCAACATTAATGAATTGTTGGTCTAAAAATTCAATGATCAAAATTTAAATAGATAATCATAATCAACATGTTTGTTGTAGAAACACATCATGTCTAGAGTCTCTTTTTGAATTAGTTAGATCCTTAGAACCTCCTGAGTTTATTTAACAAATTTTCAAACAATAAATTATGAAATTAATTTCAGGTTTACAAACAAAAAGTGAAACATCTGTTATATGAGCACCAAAACAACATCTCAGAACTTAAAGGACAGGGTGCTGTGGCAATCAAGCTAGCCCAGGACGAACATCGGGGTGACGAGATGGAACTCAGGAAAGACAAGAGAGCACTCAAGGTCTCCCTTAAAGAACAGGAACTTTCTCATGAAGAAATCATCAAAAATCTTAAAAAGGTCAGTACATAGCTTCATATCATTTTATGATTTTTAAAGGTATGGCTAGTTAGCTCACCTGAGCACAAAGTGCTCAAGGTGAGGTATTGTGATCGGTCGTTGTCCGTCGTCCGTCCGTCCGGCCGTCCGTCCGGCCGTCCGTCCGTCCACAATTTCTTTAAAGATCTTCTCCTCCCAAACCAGTGGACCAATCTTCTTGAAACTTGGCAGGAATGATCCTTGGGTGAAGGGCTTTCAAAGTTGTTAAAAGAATTTGATTCCATCAAAGACTCTGGCTGCCGCGGCATGAGAAAAAGGGAAAATAGCCAACTCTTTTAAAAATCTTCTTCTGCCTAACCAGTTGGCCAATTTTCTTGAAACTTCACATGAATGATCTTTGAGTGAAGGGCTTGCAAAGTTGTTAAAAGAATTAAATTCCATCAAAGACTTTGGCTGCCGCGGCATGAGAAAAGCGGTAAATAGCCAAATCTTTTAAAAATCTTCTTCTGCCTAACCAGTTGGCCAATATTCTTGAAACTTCACAGGAATTATACTTGAGTGAAGGGCTTGCAAAGTTGTTAAAAGATTTTGATTCCATTAAAGATTTGGGCTGCCGCGGCATGAGAAAAGGGGAAAATAGCCAAATCTTTTAAAAATCTTCTTCTGCCTAATTAGCAAGCCAATATTCTTGAAACTTCACATGAATGATCCTTGGGTGAAGGGCTTTCAAAGATGTTAAAAGAATTTGATTCAATCAAAGACTCTGGCTGCCGCGGCATAAGAAAAGGGGAAAATAGCCAAATCTTGTAAAAATCTTCTTCTGCCCAACTAGTAGGCCAATATTCTTGTAACTTAAAATGAATGATCCTTGGCTGAAGGGATTTCAAAGTTGTTAAAAGAATTTGATTCCATCAAAGGCTTTGGCTGCCGTGGCATGAGAAAAGGGGCAAATAGCCAAATCTTGTAAAAATCTTCTGCCTTCAACTAGTTGGCCAATATTCTTGAAACTTCCCATGAATGATCCTTGGGTGAAGGGCTTTCAAAGTTTTTGAGAGACTTTGATTCCATCAAAGCTTTTGACTGCCGCGGCATGAGAAAAGGGAAAATAGCCAAATCTTTTAAAAATCTTCTGGCTTACTACATGTAGTTGGCCAATATTCTTAAAACTTCACATGAATGATCTTTGGGTGAAGGGCTTTCAAAGTTGTTATAAGAATTTGATTAATATCAAAGCTCTTAGTGCAGGGGCATCAGAAAAAGGGCAAAAGAGCAAACACTTTTGAAAAGGCTGAATTTTGTTTCATTCTTTTGAAAAACTAAGGAAAAGGGGCTTTATTGCAAAATTCTTAATTTGCTGCTATACAGGTTAAAATGTTTATTTCAACAAGGCAAAAAATTTCAGGTGAGCGATCTAGGGCCATCATGGGCCTCTTGTTTAAAATACCCCTTTATGGTATTAGTTTGAGATTTTTTTTTGTAGTCAACATTGTCCTCTTTTCCTCAAGATTTCTTTACTTACACTTACAACAACTTTTTATATAGGAAATTTTATCAGAAATGTTTGTAAATATTCAGATTCAGTTCTTCTGACATAGTAACTTTATTCTATTGTTAATTTCTAATATCAATGCTTTTCAATGAAAACCTCGTAACTGCAGCTTGTTTTAAGCTGCAGTTTCGAGGTTTTTGTTGAAAAGCATCAATATTATTTTCTTTATCCTTATCCAGAAACACGATGAAGAGATCACGGAGTTGAGATCGGACTTTGAGAGACAGAGCCGAGAGATTGAAGCCAAGTATGAGAAGAAGATGAGATCTTTACGAGACGAGCTTGACCTCAGGAGGAAGACAGAGATCCATGAGATTGAAGAGAGAAAGAATGGTCAGATCAACTCATTAATGAAGAATCATGAAAAGGCATTCAGTGACATCAAGAACTACTACAATGACATCACTCTAAATAACTTGGCTCTGATCAATACATTGAAGGTAAGATCTATATGAGTTTGGATCTGGTAAAGGGGCCACTAAACCATAATGATGCAAGATAAAGATTTAGGAAAAAAATTGTGGAATTTGAAGAAATTCTTTGTGACAAGCAATTGCTTCATTTGCCAGAATGTTTTCTATTAAAAAAGATCAAAGAATGTAAAATTTTATAAGTATGCATAAGCTGATCTGGGCCCATGCATGTCTCGAATTCCTCCAGGGGCCCCTATTTTGTAGTCCCTGATATATTTGCAAAATATTTCAAAACCTTCATGGAAAAAGAACTAAAATAGCAACTTCATATAAACATAGCTGTCTCCCTTTCCATCAACTTTATTTAACTCTTGAAAAAAAGAAACAAACAAAAACATTTTTTAGACATTCTGGATAATGTCATGAAGAACTATTGCTAACTTACTAACGCATGTTGTACCAAAGTCCATTATACATATCGCTATTTGCTATGATTTTGACCGGGCAAGTCCGTAATTGTGCCATTTTGGAAGTGATTAAATGCATCCAAAGTCATTCTATGGTTATGGCTGGTAGAATAAAGCATTTAGGCATTCACAATTGTACAATTTGAGCTTTCTCCATCCTTCCAGCTTGTACAAATTCAGTATGAATAATGCTTAGTTGGTTGATTTGAATTGCCATCATTTATTCAGGAACAAGTAGAAGAGATGAAGAAGAAAGAAGAAAGAATGGAGAAGCAGATGGCAGAAATCTCGGCAAAGAACAAGATGTTGGCGGAACCTCTACAAAAGGCCCAGGAAGAGGTGGAAGAGCTGAAAAAGGAACTTGCCAACTACGAAAAGGATAAGGAGACTCTTAGGGTAACTATCTTTTGAGTTTTGACGCTCCACATGCCAAAGGATTTTGAACACATTGTGAAAAAAAAAGAAGAAACCCTTGGCCTCATAATGATGCCCTTCAATGCATGGCAAGATAAAGGCTTTGGAAAACATCGTCTTTTGACGCTTCACATGCAAAATAGAAAGAGTTGAAGTTAAAGTCTGTGAAATTTATGTAGATTTACAGAACCTATAATATTAAAGGGATTTTGAAAATATTGTGAAAAAGAAAGAAATTGCTTGTAACAAGCAATTTCTTCTTTTCCCACAATGTTTTCTACCCAGAGAGACATAAAAAAGATCAAAATCCATTGTGTTGTTCTTGTTTTCTGCCACATTTTTATGTTTAAGATAAGTCTAAAATTTTGCAGTCTCTTAATGGATTTACTTTCAGTCTACTTCAAGAATAAAAATCTTTTTTTCATATTAAGCTGCTCCCCTGAATCTTGAATAAAATGTCAAAATACCTTCATAATAAAGGCCCTAATATATAGCTTTACATTTTCAAAGGACTTAGTTTCTAATCGCAAAAAATGATCTTGCAGAATCACCTTTCTTAAATGTTTAGAAGGCGAAGGAAAACATTTTAGGCAAAAGAAGAGAATGCTGATCATGTTGAATTTGGGCAAGTCTGAATTTTGTCATCTGGTAATGGATTAAATGACAAATTTATTCGTTATTGTTTTTATGTGGAAATATGTTATTTTGCAGATGACAAAGGCTAGACTGAAGTTGTCAGAGGAAGACAATAAATCACTCAAATGGGAACACGAGGTGCTTGAACAGAGATTTGAAAAGGTAAAGTAATACATGGGTGGAAAGCGAACACATTTTGATACTGAGAACTTTATACAAATGCTAATATAGCATATTGTTTGTGGTGTCCTTTATCTGTAAATCATTTCAATTTTTTTTTTTAATCATTTTGAACAGAGGATGTGGTTGAAAATTGATGAAAAAGAAGAGAATGCGTAAATCTTTGTCCAATCTTTTTCCTTTTTGATTAAAGTTTTGTTGTATAATTTACATTCTTCATTTGCAGCTCATTTGAATTAAGACACGCCCACATTTTTTCCATTCCTGGAATGGGCTTAATCTTAAGATTGGTACAAGTTTGAACATATTATTTGTCAGTCTGACAGTTACATCCTTGTTCAGCAATTATATCTTTCAAACTATTTATTGCTTAAAAAGAAACAAGACATTCAAATTTCATAGCCTGGAAAGCTTTGGAAGAATAATGTGCTGGTCATCATCATTTTTTATTTTTTTTCCTGAATTTTTTTCAAACTTTTCTCTATTGAAGATGCCAAAACAAGGTCTTGTTTGGAAATTGCTTAACCCTTTCCCAAACAAGACCTGGTTTTGACGTCCTTAAAGGGAAAGGCTTGTAAAAAATTGAGGCAAAAGAAGAAAAAGCTGATGACCAGCATTTTCTCCTTTTGCCTTAATATTTTCTTAGCTATGTTATGCACAAATCCTTCCTTTATCAGCATCTATTGTGGCATCTGCAGCAGCTTTTAAATTTGGCCACCTTAAAATTTGACTATTTGGGAAAAGGCTAAAATTAAGTTTTGCTTAACCACATTTTATTTGATTTTCTTCAGACCCAGGATGAGAGGGACGAGTTATACAGAAAGTTTGTTAAGGCCATCCACGAGGTACAACAGAAGAGTAACTTCAAGAACTTGTTACTGGAGAAGAAACTCGGAGCCCTCGCTGATACACTTGAGAAGAAGGAAGCTCAGCTTAATGAAGTTTTATCTGCATCTAACCTCGATCCTACAGCGCTTACTGTCGTTACTCGTAAATTGGAGGTAAATACTTTATTTTGTTGAATTATCTAGGTACAGCTTCCTATTTGTAATTCCATCCAAAAAATCACAGTTTAAGCTGGGGGGGGGGGGGGAATGACTGTACCCATGTAATGCTAAAGCATTGAAAACATTGACATAAACAAGAATATGCTTGTTGTCAACATTTTCTTCTTTTCTTTCAATATTTTGCAAAGCTATCTCTGACATGGACTTCAACCTAAAACATTGTTTTGAAATGGTTGATTGATTGAATGGGATCTAAAACCATTTTCCACTGCTATTGTCATATTGTTGCGGCTGGAGATCCTATCCAGATTTCTGTCATTTCTCTCATCAGTACCACCGCAACCACCTTTCCATGCCTCCAGCTGCTTGGTCGCAGTTTAAGATTAAGTATAAGTTTAAGATTATCCATCCAATGATGGTAGACAAACGTTAGAAAGGATGTTTGCCGTGGCTGGGTGTCAAACCTGGGAACCTCATGAGTGGAAGTCCAATGCACTACCAACCGCGCCATGGCGGCATGTGTTTGGAGATGTGTTTAGGTTAAATTTCATTAGTACAGAAACAATTTCCAGGATCTTGAAAAACGTCCCTTATAGCATTTTTAGCTCGACTTTTCGAAGAAAATGAGAGCTTATACTGTAACCCGGGCGTTGGCGTCGGCGTTGCAACAAAGTTTAAAGTTTTTTCAAACACCAATAACTTCCATACTATCAAAGGGATTCAACCCAAACTTGGAATACTTATTCACCATCACACCCTCTACCTTACTAGTTACTACCAGGGCCCATGACTCTGGCTCCACTATATTTGGAGTTATGCCCCCTTTATACTAAGCAACTTAGAAAGTCTAGTGCGCTGTCTTCGGACAGCTCTTGTTCAAAATTGAGTATCAAGATCAGCCTGTTGTCAAATGGAGTCCAATATGCACCAATGTTGCTCTCTTTAAGTTACTACATGTCACGAAGAAGCTATTAGAGAACAACATGGATCCTGATCAGACTGTACGTATGCACAGGCTGATCCGGATCTATGTTGGGCTCAAAAGCCCTTTAAGGTAGAAGACCCATAATTAGCACCAAAGAGCCAGCGGCGAAATTTGAAAAATGCCAGTAACTCCTAAACTGTGTTACATTTCCATTCCAAGTATAAACATAAGCATTTTGTACGGTTTAGAATTTTGAATTCATGCATACTTATGAAAATATCTGACAAAAATGTTCAAAATTACCTCCCTTGCATATGAATATAAAGTAAAATGATATTTGTAAACTATTTTCTTCTTGAAGCATAATCTTGAAATCCAGCACAGTGAATCAACTTATGTGAAGTGTTTCTACTAGTGTGTGTAATTTGATGCATTTTGTATGGCTAGAAAGTGGTGTTTTCATTCTCAGTTTGTAAACCTGAAGGGACATTTTTCCAGATCCTGGCTCATATGTATAAATGTTTTTCAGGATGTATTGGATTCTAAGAACAGCGCTATTAAAGATTTACAGTATGAACTTGCTAGAGTTTGTAAGGTATGTGAATATTACTGACTTGTATTATCCATGACAGAGAATCACATGACACTACAATAACAACAATTGCAGATAATCTGCAATAATCCTGTTAATATGAGACTGATTTGAATTCAGTATGAAGCAGAACAGATGTCACGGATTTGTTAGATATGATTGATCTTTCAATATATTGTCTGATTAAAAAACTATTGATGACCAAACAATTTTTGTCGTCAAAAATGTTTTATCAGGTGTTGTTTCTTTCCCAAACAGCAAATTTTTAGGGCGATCCACTTCAAAAAGTACCACAAATGACGAAATGGAAGTTATCAAAGATAGAATTTGTTTAAAATATGGCAAGGAAAATATTGAGACAAAAGGAGAAACTGCTAGTACAGGGGTTTCATTAAGAGGCGGGGGTGGGGATTTCCCCCTCCTATTTGTCTAAATTTGAATACAACCCCCGTGCTACTTTTGAATGTTTTGTATGGGGTAAATAGGGAATACATAGAAAATCCCCGCCTACTTTGACTTCTGGCCCAGGTGGCCAAAAAGTTATTGAAACCCCTATGCTAGTTATCAGCAGTTTCTTCTTTTGTCTCAATGTTTTCCCAAGCCTTTTCTATTAGGGACCTCAAAACCAAATCTTGTTTGGGAAAGGGTTAAAAGATCTACCATATCCAGGAAATCCCTGGTGTTTTTCTGCTCTCTCTGCTTCAGCCTTTTTTATGCTCCCCGAAAAAATTTCGGGGGAGCATATAGTCGCCACGCTGTCCGTCCGTCCGTCTGTCCGTCCGTCCGTGTGTCCGTCCGTCCACAGCCAGATCTCAGCAACCCTTGGGCCAAATTCAATGAAACTTCACATGTGGACTCCCTGGGATAATCCCTAGGGACCTTTTTCTCCGTTTCTCAATTTGAGGCTGCGTCATGGAAAAAGGGGCCTTAATGTAAAAATTACTTTTTCTCTAATTTCTCTTCATCTAATGGGCAGAATTTAATGAAATTTTGTAATTTTGTATTTTGTTACTTGTTCTAGACCATATTCTATAAATAATGTGTGTACAAAAAATCTGTCATGGGAAAAGGGGGCTTAATGTATGATACTTTTTATTTTGTGACAAACACTTATTCGGGGAGCATAATCCGTCTGTGACGGCTCTTGTTTCAAATCTGTAATACATCTATATTAACAAAATTAGTGAAAATTTACTCATGTAATTTCAAGCCGTAATATCTGAATATTTTTCTATCGAGTTTCTTTGTCTAATTGCACTTCCAGACATACAAAATTTAGGCTGTTTCAATTTGAAAGCTGCTGTAGTCAACAAAATGGATGTTTATAAAGAAAGGATTTGTGTACAATATAGCAGAGAAAATATTTAGGCAAAAAAGAGAAAATGCTTGTTATCAGCATTTTCTTTTCTTGCATCAATGTTTTCTGAAGCCTTTTCTATTTAGGATGTCAAAAACAGATTTTAATTGAGCATGGGATAATACTTACTCAGATGACAAAGATGATAATGGTTCAATATGGTATAAATTACATACATGTATGGAACTTGGTAACCAATATGAAATCAAACATTATTGCATAACCTTCTCCACCGGAGATGAATATCGCACAAATATCAGGGGTTCAAAAAGAGGTTAGGGTAAGATTTTAATACTTCACTCAAAAACTAAGTAACTTTTATACATGCTGCTTATGTACAGGTTGTTCCAATTCCCCGTGATTTATAATACGCCGTTTTCAGAATGCTTCAAACTTTATACAAGTGACATCATAATGACATCATTTGTATAAAATATGGAGCACTCAGAACACCTTGCTCAAAATCTTAGTTTTTAAAAAAACGCTTTATCTAAAATATAGTCAGATATCTTAACCCTTTCCCAAACAAGAGCTGGTTTTGATGTCCATCGAAGAAAAGGCTTGGGAAAACATTGAGACAAAAGAATAAACTGCTGACAATCAGCAGTTTCTCCTTTTGCCTCAATATTTTCTGTGCTATATTGTGAACTAATCTTATCTTTATCAAGATAAATTGTTTCTGCTACAGTAGCTTTCAAATCGGACCATCCCATATATGCATTGTTTTTGGAAAGGGTTAAAAAAATCTCACTCTAGAGAAGTTGCCTCGGGTCCTATATGACACAGTTAATGATCATTTATTTGTTCATTCCAGGCACACAATGATCTACTGCGTACATATGAAGCAAAGCTCACTCAGTTTGGTATACCGACAGAAGAGCTGGGATTCAAACCTCTGGAAAGCACAGTCGGTGGTCAAACACTCGGCCAGGGACCTGCAGGACTCGTGTCTGCCCCCTCATGAGAAACATGAATCTTTTTATTTTATTATAGTATTTTATGTTTTAAGATCATGTAAATTTAATTTTTCTTACATAATAAAAGAAAAAAAAATATTTATTTTGTATTTCCTTTTGGTCTTTTGACTTGTATAATTAATTATGCAAATGTGTCTTTGAGTAACAAAAAAGTTATATAACAATGTTCAGCATGGTAAGCTGATTTTACAATGTTTTGGTGTCCAAAGACACCTAAAGCCAAAATATTAGTGGTAGGTCAAAAACTCATAACTACAGCTTGATCAAGCTGTAGTTATGAGGTTTTGACCTCTCAATAATGATATTCTATTTATTGATTGGTTGTGAGTGAATAGATTTACATGAACTTGATACATAATTCAAATATCTGTGATATCTGTGTTCTTATAAATCTAGGGATGATGGCAAGGGCCTTGAGCATAACAACGCTGTATAATCACGTGACTCAGAATTTACGATAATCTTCAATATCTTTTTTAATACTTGACCAATTTGAATTCGGTTTGAAGCACAGAAGGTGGGAAAATGCCAGGAATAAGCTGGACATGTTGGATTTTTGAAATGTCAACTGATAAAAAAGTTATTAAAGATAAACCAAACTGTTGGTTTATCTTCAATATTTTTTTTATCCGTTGATTTTTCAAAAATCAACCATGTCCATCTAATGCATGACGTCTGTCCATATTCTCTGTTTCAAATCGAATTCAAATCGGTCCAGTAATTACAAAATTATTGAAGATTTTCTGAAAATATTGTATCACATGATTATCCACCGTGATAACTATTTGTAGAATTTCCAAACAATATCTGGTTTTGACATCCCTTATAGAAAACAAAGCTCACTTTGGCACTTTAGATTAACAGAAACATATGCAGGTCAATTCCATGCATATTTGATTAACTTAATGTAAGAATGGAAGAATTGAATGTCAAAAGTGATTATACCAAAAGAAAAGCAGGTAAAGAAATTGCTGTCTATAAAAAATGCCCAGAAATCCAGATGGGATTTTTTTGTAATAAGTATTGAGTAGACAACTTTATACTCAAAGTGCTGATTCATGATAAAAGTACGTTTAACCCTTTTCCAAATAAAACAGTGTTCTAAAGAACGTCCCTAGTAGAAGAGATAAGGGAACATTTAGGCAAATGAAGAAAATGTTGATAATCAGCATTTTCCTTTTGTCTCGGTATTTTCTCTGCTATTCTATATACTGTACTGAATTGATATCTCTAACATTGTCAATTTTGTTTTCTGTATTTTCTTTCAAATTTGTCCACCCTAAAGTTTTACCGTTTGGGAAAGGGTTTAAGAAGAGATCTATTCAATAATAATAAAAAATAACATCACTTATTTGTGTTCTTTTTCTTATAGATCTTCTACTCCCGAGCAGTTATTTCTCTTCATGGGCAGGTCCATCTTAGGCTCTTAGATATTGCGGTAGAAAACAGAGCCTAAAAGAAATTTTACATCCAAAAATAAATGCTTATCTTAAACTTTTTTTAAGGTTTAGGAAAATCTATTAAGGTAGTCCACCCCTAATCATGAGATTCACGCGACGTCAGGAGTTTTGGTGTTAACAACATCGCAAGATAAGCATTTTTTTTCAGATGGAAAATTTCTTTTTGGCTCAGTTTTCTACCGCAATAGGTTTGAATACATAAGCAATTCAAACCTATTCATGCGACGTCGCAAACAATCGGCGGTGGAACGTTCCACCGCCGAATGTTTACGACGTCGCCCAAATGATTTCGACGTCGAATGAATCTAATTAAGGATGAACTACCTTAAAAACTTTTTCACGAGTGGTAAAATCTTCGACTAATCATTTGAAGCTGCATCTTCGCAAGCCAAGGGTGACATCTACGACGTAACGTCGTTTCTGTATTCTCGCGTTTTTGAGTTGCAAATGTAATGCTTTTTCCCGCCCGTTGTCATGATTTGGATACTCATAACAAATGCATCAGTCGACAATCTGATTGGTTCCAGCGAGACCTCGCTGGAACCAATGAAAACGCTTTCCAGGAGACCAAGAAAATCGGACTAAATACGCCAAGGGTAACGAAGATGGGCGGATTTTTCCTAAGAACGACGAATTATTTTACTTTCGACAATTCGACCAAAAAAGCAGCTAACTTTTACATAATCCACATGACGTATGACGCGAAAGACAACGCGCGTTAATGACGTCATCAATAATGGACGTAAACAACCAGCAGAACAACCGCTAGGCGGCGCTTCGTGATTTCAAGAAAATCGGACTAAATCCGCCAAGGGTGAATACAAACGTAGGTGGGTTCAACCTTGGCTAGCGAAGATGTTGAAGCTGCTGAATTCGACATTATGGCTTCCAAAATAAAGGTATTCGATATTTATCAGAGGTTAATCTGACCGAGATCAATCCATACTATAGGACTGATGGCTCACATTGATCAATGACTCAGTGCGAAACGGTTGTAACTGCATATAAACACATAGGCAGTTACAACCGTTCCGCGCTGAGCCATCGATTATATTCTCATTAACCCATTGCTTTAAAACATTTTGGAAAATGAAGAAGTTGCTTGTGACAAGCAATTTCTTCATTTCCCACAATATTTTTTACAAAAAAAAAAAAAAAAAAAAAAAAAAAAAAAGACAAAAAAAAAAATGAATTTCATTCACTTGAAAATGTCATCAGCATCATTTTTGAATTTAGACCAGTCTAAAGTTGTGCCGTATGTGAATGGGTTAATCATAGTAGCTTTCGTTGTTCACGAAATGAAATATCAATCGATCGTACGCTGAAACAAACGATTATTCTATTTCTTTAATGCAAAAAATAGACAAAATGCAAAAATTTGATGACAAATTTATGTAAAGCGTGTCATTTTGCACGTGACTGCTATGCAACGCTTATGATGAAGTTATTTATTTGGCCCGGCTTATATAACGTCAGATAGGTTGACATGAACGAAAGCGGGGCACAAGTTTTTGATAATTTCACTGGATAGGCGGTGAGTTTATCAAAATGATAATCTACCGTTATTTCCCGATAATCCACCGAAAAGCATTAAAGAAATTTTATTGTTTACGGACACGTGTGACTAGGGCTGACTTCGATTGGCACTATAGCTCGCGAGGACGGGAACCATTATTGGGAACCAGCGCTGTTCCATCAATTGAATTCCTCCCCGTTTCGAGTCAGCCAATCAAAATCTTTGTTTACCTCGACACTGATTGGTTCGCTGATATCCGAGGTGTTCCGAATGACGAAATGGCGGGAATGGTCGGACCACACTTTTTCCGGTGGTCGGACTATAGCTCGGGCCATTGCTGTTCGATTGGAGCTATAGCTGCGGAAATGACGTCAATAGCTCGCACTATCGGTGTTCGGTTGGAGCTATCTTCTGAATGACTCGAGCTATAGTCCCAATCGAAGTCGGCCTAGGTAAGGTACAAGAGTGTTTTAGTCAGGTTGTATCCATCCTCGGATACCCCTGCGTCTGCTACGTAGCGTAGCAGACCAAGGGGTATCCAATGATGGGTTGTGTCACAGAACCAATCTTTCATTTGTCATTTCGAAGAAGCCAGTGCCTTTATGCATTCTATCAACTGTTTCAAATACGTCAGTCTTACGTCAAAATCAGCGTAAACAAGAAGACGTCATGGTGCTGTCTAATGTAAACTGCATCGCAGAGTTGTAGCGTAGCTTGGTATCCGTAAATGAAATACATCATCGTTGTAAATGCAAAACCGCGTATCTCATTTTTGGAAAATTTTAAAGGGGATGGAAAAAAGTTTAATAACTTTTTCCCAAACTGAAATGTTTTACTTGAAATTTGGACATATTTTTCACAAATGTTTTTTCATCAATACTAATCGGTAAAAATATCTCAAAACCTGCAAGAATTGTCTTTAACTGGGCACAAAAGTTTGCACTTTGAAAATCGCAAGAATCGACATACGAGGTTTTGCATTTACACCGACGACATGTGTCGTCACAATGGCCTATTTTCTTGTAACGACTTATTTTTTCTTAAGGTATCCGAACCCTCAAAAACACCAAACAGTCAGGGGCGAAATTTGAAAAGTGCAAATTATTCCTAAACTGCAGTGATTTTGTTACAAATTTATGTGGAAGAGTCCTGGGACCCACTGGTCGCCAAAACAATGAGTCCAATATTGAAACATAGAAGCCTTTGAAAGACCATGTCGAATTTACTCTGAAAATGTTAGCATTCTGGGACTCACTGAATATTTTTCAATGAGTCCCAAGAAAAAAATGTGAGTCAGGGACTCGGGACTCGCAGGTAACAAAATCCCTGAAACTGTGTTACATTTCCATTCCAAATACAAACATAAGCATTTTGCACGGTTTAGAATTTTGAATAAATGCATACTTATGGAAATATTTGACAAAAATGTTAAAAATTACCTCCCTTGCATATGGATATAGAGTAGAATAATATTTGTGAATTATTTTCTTCTTGAAGCATAATCTTGAATTCCGGCACGGTGAATCAACTTAAGTGAAGTGTATTTACAAGTGTGTGAAATTTGATGCATTTCGTACGGCTAGAAAGTGTAGATTTTTTCAGGGTCTGTAAACCTTAAATTCCGTTGTAGAAAAGTAAAGAACATGCTATTAAGACCTTATCATGTGCCCAACATATCAGAAACTTATCAGAAAAAAAACGCATTGCCTAATGAATGTGCCATTGATTTATACTGTGCAAACTAATGAAAACGACAACTAAAATGTCGCATTTCAAATGCTATGTTTCCATAACGCTCAAATCTACAGATGCTGAGTGATCTTGTAAAAATAAGTATTGGAGGCGATGAAGTATAAGTAAAAGTCGTGACGGAAAAATAGGCTGTCGTGGATACACGTATGTTTAGATGTAAAGAAAGAGTAAAAATATGGAGCAGAAATATATAAGACTAAGCTTTAGAAGTTTAAATCCTCATAATATTCTGTCCATATTGGTAGTCTACCCTTTTCACAGTAGCCTACGTAAGTATATTTTGTTTGAGGATAAAATCGAAAAAAAAAAAAAAAAAAAAAAAAAAACAAAAAAAAAAAAAAAAAAAAAAACAAAAAAAAAAAAAAAACCGTAGATGCACGAAAACCATTGTACAAGCCTATTCTGCACGGATGTTTTGGCCAGCCTTATTGGAAAAACAGACGTTTTTGCCAAACTAAATAGACATATCATAGATTATCATGCTAAATAGACTTATTTTTGATTGATTTTGTAGGTAATTTTAATCAATTAAAATAATATGTTAAAAATTACATTTACTTAGAAAATAATTTTAAACAATAACAAAGTTGACTTTGGCCAAAACGCCTGTTTTTTCCAATAAGGCTGACCACAACGTCCGTGGCCAAAACACCCTGGCTATTTAAAACGTCCGTGGCCAAAACGTCCTACATTCGAAAGCAGCCAAGGGTTAGCCTCTTCGCTAGCCAATGTTGAACCCACCTACGTAACGTCGTAGATTTCACCCTTGACTTGCGAATATGAGGGTTAGAGGCGCAAGGAAGATCGAAGTCTGCAGATAAGGCTATTTCCTCGAACATTAGGCCTGGCTTAATGGGAAAAAACGTTCACTTTTTGAACATCATGCAATATTTATTTCTCATGAAACCTGGTTTTCAGTTAAAAAAAAAAAGAAATAAAAAAAACCCAAAAAAAAACCCGATTATGACTAGTCTATGAAATAATGATTAAATTGCTCTGAGCAATTGTTTGGCATCTGATGATCAAATCCAGAAACTCAAAGCCAGGTTTCTTTAGTGGCGGAATTTAGATATAGGGGCCTGGATCTATAATATCTAAATTCTGCCACGAAAGAAACCTTTCTTTGAGTAGGCCTACATAGATTAAGCAGAATCTAACCTAATTGGCTTGGCGACTTGGGATTTCCACTACCCAATTTTAATCAAAGTACTGACAGTACTGTTTGGAAGCAAATTTTTCAAAAATGTAGGCCTGTCCAGGCCCGAGTTTCTCGAAAAAAACTTAAGTATATTCTCATGAGAACATGCTCAACATCAAAGGGATACTCTCCAACGTTGAAGGGTATTCCATTGAAGTTCACGTGGATTTCTTGCAATTTGAGCACTGTGCTCAGATTTGAGAACATACTTAAGTTTTTTCGAGATACCGGGGCCAGAAATAGAGTAGTTTGATTAGGTACTTTGATTATCCATTTGAATACCTTGAATACTTTGATTCGTAGAGTATTTTGATTAAGTACTTTGATTATCCAGAATACCTTGCATACTTTGATTTCATGATGGAGTTGTATTTATTTTTAGCACAACTTCATGCATATTAATCGTTTGTGTAAGCTGAATATATTTCATAGTTCAGTAAACTCGACTGACCCATTTACAAGGAAGGCCATTGGACTAATTCTTTGAACCATAATAAAGCAAATTACTACGTGGATCTTTTCATCTCTCAGAGACATGATTAATTGAATGTTTCATTTTCAGTCACACAATTCAATATCTACACATAACTTCAGACTTACATATTGAATATTCGAATGACTGTTACCCCATTAATCTTTGCTTTTGATAGAACTATTTATAGTGAGGAAGACCGGAAGATGTTGTGTGGTATGCAGAGAATGGTAAAGTGCAGAGACGCATGGCTGCTAAGAGAAGCAAATTTGGAAAATTTGCTTCCAAAAAATTACATGTAGGGGCCTAGGCCCTAGTTTTCTTAAATTGCATGTATGAGGTTTTCGCATCCGAATATCTAATCAGCAATATTATTTTTAATGCATATATAGACTTATAGCCCTTATGCTGCCAAGGGACAGCTTCCCCCTTCAAAATGGCTTCACTTTCTCATATAAAGTAGAATCTAGATAGATCTAGATCTTATCCAGATCTAGGCTAATTTAAATCTGAGGCAAAAAGTGAGCTCGTCCATTTAATGTAAATTAGTCATCGAAAACATCCAAACAGGACAGTGTATTGTAAGATATCGCGCTTTTCTTCAAAGCCTGAAAGGCTTCGTAATTTAATTATTTTTAAAGTAGATCTACGAGGTTTTCGAAAGGATGAAAAACGACAAATATGATTTTCGGAAGGAAAGCGGTTACCTCCCTTTTTAAAAATATATTTACTACACTTAGCTCGATTACCTCCCCTGTTCAAAAATGCAGACGAAAATTAGCTGAACGACACCATGTTTAATCTGGTTTATGGGCCATTGTTTGCCAGTTTTTAAAGGCGAGTTGTTTGATTTAAATTGTGCAATGATTCAAATGGTATGACATTCTGTCTTCTCTCAGCTAGGCGAGTATCTTGGACATTTCCTCAAATATCATCAGTTTTCGTGCATTTTTATAAGATGCAAAGATCATTTTAGCAAATTTTCATTTTTTTGCTTGGTTTTTCTTTTTAAAAACTAGTCATGTAAAGTCAGTAATGACATTTTTTCAGACTATACTGTTTTCCTCCTTTCTTAAATTAGATTAATAACCACAAAGATGCATGACAGTTTTACAAGGCAGCAGGATGGGCAGAGACCAGTGATTCTGTTCACCAACCTACCACCATTACATCAACTGCTTGCCATTACTGTCAGAATCAGCAACTCATTTACTCTACAGGCTGCCAACAGATTCCAGCCTCAAATTATCAAGTGCAGGTAAGATTATTTCAATTCATTTGCCCTAGTCAAATGTCCATTAGCCATTGTCAAAAGAGAACCTGTTTTTCACATCCCTAATCTGAAAGGCTTTGGAAAACACTGAGACAAAGGAAGAACAAAATGCTTATCAACAGCATTTTCTCCTTTTGTTGCAATATTTTTCAACAAATAAAATCTCAATCAACACCCGTTTTGTCATAAGCAGCTGCTTTCAAATTGGACTAGTAAGTCTAGTCCAAATGTTTGTTTTAAAGTTTAAAGACATTCCTAAAGTTCTCTTTTCCTATACAATGCCTGGAATTCACAGATTCAGTTCCTTGATGGTGATGTTATCTATGTAACGATAATAAATTATTTATATTTTGTCAAAGCTAGATTGAGACCCCCCCTGGAAAATTCCTGGAGGGCTTGCAGAGCTCCAGATAGGATGCGTATTTGCGTAAAATACGCATTGATTTGATCTAAATACGCATTTACTTTCATAAAAATGCGTACAGATACGCATTCAAAATAAGGAATACGCATTTGATGATCGTCAGGTAGCGTATCAAGATCAAGAGCGCCGGACGAAACACATAGAATAGGAAATTCCAAAGGTTAAAAATAACGTTTTGGTCTGTACAAATATCGTATCTAATACGACTCAGCCAATCAAAACCGGGAATTATTGGGGAATACTGATTACGTCACCAGCCGAGCTAATGCAGATGACAACCGGCTATTCCGTAGATCTACCGAATGCTGCCGAGTGGTGTATTTTGTTCGAATTTCAGTCAATCGTTGATTTCCGTTAATTTTTTTATACGGAGCAAATCGTTTCCTCGATTTTGATTGGAGGATAAATATCAGTCCATTGCATCACTTCGTAAATCGGAAATTGCAACTCGAAGAAGTTTGTTTTCTTTTTAAATCGGGAAGCGAGTAAATCCACTTCAGAGCACATCGTAAAGGCGATTTTGGCCGATATTATTTCTGAAGAGGCCCTACAGTACAGACAAAGATAGCCCACGATGAATTGGTAATCTCGTTCAGAAAAAAGACTCTGAAAAGTCTTGAGTTGATGGTTGGAAACATAGCGCGCTTAGATGTCCTCTCGAAAATGAAAGTATAGGTCGTTCCAGTTGGGTGCTCCTGTTAATTTTAATCCTTTCCCGAACAAGAGGGTAAATACTCATTGCCTCCAAAAACATCTGGAAATACGCATTAGAAAAAATTTTGAGGGGTAAATACTCCTTGCCTCAAAAAATTATCTGGAGCTCTGGGCTTGGACCCCCCGGGAAAATTCCTGGAGGGCTTGGACCCCCACTGGAAAAAAATCCTGGATCTTCCCTTGTGCAATATTATTCTTAAGACCACCAGGCACTTCAAACAGACTACCAGTAACCTAAAAATTGAAATGGCTGATATTATCTGTCTTATTGAATATATAATAGTGTCCAAATTCATGATAACATCAATTTTTTCATATGATACTTTTTATGCCCTTGATTGAGAGATTGGGGGCTTACTGTTTTACTCATGTCCGTCTGTCTGTGCGAAAACTTAACATTTTGCCATTTCTCCAAAAGTATTCAACATACAAAGCTGAAATTTGGTATGTAACTTCCTTTCAATGATATCTATCTGTTCCATGCAATATGACCTTTCTCAAGGTCATCCGTTCACCCTTATCAACCTTTTACTCCATGAAAACTTAAAGGGGCCCATTGTATGTTTTTATGCTACTGAACTGTTCGGGAACTCATATTTGTGCATGGAAAAACAATTAGCAATGCATCAAAACCTCAATCACGGCGAATAACCATCTTTCCTTTGCTATAGATCAATCCTTTACAAGCGTGTTTACACATTCTATTTTTACTTCAAAACGAGACAAGGTCAAGGTCAACCAGACACACCTCCGCGGTATTAACACACCGTACAACCGGCTGTGTCGATGACTGTGACCTTATTTGCAAGGGATACATGGAAAGATTTATTTTGTACAAGCACTGAACATTTATACACATGTATTTATCAACTATAGAATACCAAAGATCCTTTTGTTTATTTATAAAAGTAAATTCATTTGACCTACCATGCACATGACATCAGATGCTGAATCTGTCTTCGCTGACTTACGACGCAGACGGTTGTACAGTGTGTTAAATCTTGCTTAGCACAGATGACATATCTCTGACGTAATTGATTTTTGAAGGTTGGGCATATGTAGCTGTTACAGAACAAAAACAAGAATGCCCGCACATTATTGATTGACTTGGATTTTAATACTTAATAAAGCTCGAGGAGTGCTAACACATAAATGATCTACCCCTTCAGGTTGGTAATTTCATATGTTATTTCTGGTTTGTAATTATTGTGCCATTTGCATTTTCGACAGCCTAGCTGGTCCCCCTTTAACATTTTAGAAAAATGACCATTTCGGGGGCATTTGTGTTTCACAAACACATCTTGTTTCAATCTGGGACAAATTGTACAACTTCAAAGATGTTGCAACAGAAAAAAGTGTGGAAAATGACGAAATGTTTCGCTTCAAATAATAATTTTATTTTCTGCAATGTTTCCTAAAACCTTTATCATGAAGAGCTTCAAAAAGCTTCATTAATTGTGTCACATTGGGAATGAATTAAACAAAAATGAAGACACATTCTAATAACAGTCTTTTATGCATATAAGCAAATTACTCTGTCTTATTTTTCAGAGAGTTTATTTTCACAGAACCAGATGTTATTGGTACACCTAGTGCAGATGTTAATGACAATTGTTTCTACCTTGTCTCTCAGGTAAAATTTGTATTAAAGGTCAATTACGAGCAAATGAAAGGATTTTCTGGTTTTCTCATAAATCGTTTGAAAATGGGTTTCAGTATAATGCATAGAAAATCATTTCACAATCGAAAGAGTTTACGAGTTGAAAACAGCAGTCAAGATATCGGATTTTTTTGACCGCGATAAAATATGATCACAAAAAATAAGATGATGCATTACGAGTTCTCCTTTATAAGGTAATATGTTTTCAAAAATCCTCGTGGATGCCTAACACCCACGAGATACATGTTTTAGTGGGCGGGTGTTGAGCGTCACATGCCTCAAATTTAGTTGACCATTTCCCAAACGAAACTTGGTTTTGATGTATCTTTACAGAAAAAGTTTGGGAAAACATTGAGGCAAAAGAATGAAATGCTGATTAGATGAGCATTTTCTCCTTTTGCTGCAATATCAACTGTGTTATACTGTACGCTAATTCTATCTTTTTCAGCATCTATTTTGTCGTTTCTAGTATCTTTATAAGCACAATCCAAAATTTTAAAAAGGGTTGATAATGTTTTTTCAGCTCATTTTTTATGCCCCCTATCGGATGATTGGGGGCATATTGTTTTATTGTTGTCTATCTGTCTCTTAGACTATAACTTTTACTTTTCTTTTTATTTATTACTCTGGTTTCAGGAATCTGTGATGAAATCAGGTAGACTACAAGCCCGGATAAATAAAGTTGGTCTGCAGGTAATTCCACATAGTAGGTCAAAGTTTTTTTTTTCACTTTCTGTGTAATCTAATCGTACACAAAATTAAGCTATCGCATGCAATACTCACCAGCAAACAAACACTGTTGAGTAGAGTCAAAAGATTTTATTATCATTATGGCTTTGTGTTCTGTATTTGTCAATATACAACAGACCGTCCAAATTTTAGCTATTTGGAAAAGAGTTATACAGAAGCACAATTTGTTCATTATAAAGGAGAATTCTTTTTATTTTTTTTTTTCAAAAAAAAAAAAAAAAAAAAAAATGTAGTAGAAAAAATAAAAAAAGCCCTAACTACAACATTATATTTCAGGTCAGTGAACCATACCAAGCCACTCCGGACCTATACCAGTCCTGTTTGAAGTATACACTACAGGCCAGAATATCTCCCAACTGGAATAAAGCAGGGCAGTGGTTCATACAAGGTGATGGCTTTCTATTTAACCCTTTCCTAAACGACAAAATTCTAGGATGGTCCAATGTGAATGCAGCTGCAAACTTCAAAACAGATGCTGATTGAAAGAGGATTTGTATAGAAAAAAGTACAGAAAATATTGAGGCAAAAGGAGAAACTGCTGATTATCAGCAGTTTCTTCTTTTGTCTCAATGTTTTCCAAAGCCCATTCTCTTAGGGATGTCAAAACCAGATCTTGTTTGGAAAAGGGTTAAAAGAATATGTCTGTTGCATGATCAATTAATTTAAGTACATGATTTACTTGAGGAATTAAGAATTTATAATATTATATTATTGACTAACTATTCAATATTGATAAGAGGTGAAATAGTATTGGACTGAAGTTAACCCATATGTCTGTCTTAGGTCACCTTTATTAAGCAGAGGTAAAATATTTGCTTTTTACCCTGTAAAAAGGGAGCTATTTGATACAAGTCCCATTTATCAAATGATTTTGGCATTAGCTCAGTTATTGCAGGTCATTGGCCAATGGCCATCTGTATTGGCACTTGGTCTTTGGCATTGGGTCCATACAAAAGCCAATAGAACTGTAACTGGGCCTATACAAACTCATTTGATTAACCCATTACCAAACAACAAAATTTTTGACTAGTCCAAATTCAAAGATAATGCAGACGACAATTTCAAGTGAATTAAATTTTACATTTTTTGCTCTTTTTACATAGAAAACATTGTGGGAAATGAAGAAATTGCTTGTAACAAGCAATTTCTTCATTTTCCACGATGTTTTCCATAGCCATTATCTTGTGGGGAGTCAAAAAGAGTCACTGTGTGGTAATGGGTTAATAACATCATAGTTAAAACATGATCTTCTTTCTACAATTTCAGGTCGGGATTTTCTGACTTTATCTGGATGTGTGAATGGAATAAGTAAGATAATTTTCTATTTTTATGTTTCATCAAAACATTTGAGCAAATTGTTTTACTTTTATCTCTCTATAAGTCTGTAAAGAAATCACAGAAAATAATATTTTTTCAGGGTCTGTAAGTCCTTATAAAGTGGGAAGCTCAAATTACTTGGTATAAAATTGGGGGTGGGGTTTTTAGGTAGTAACACTCTTTCCACTCTTTCTTTTTGTGTAAAATTGTGGATGACAATGCTGATGTAAATATAAGGATTAAGCATTCAATTTTCATATCATGTAATAGCACAAAAAGGATGTGACTAAAGAAGAAAATTCTGCTTATCAGCATGGAGTTTTCTTTTTATGGCTATGTTGCAATTGTAGCAATTGTAGGAATAAATTATGTGCCAAAAATATACTATTTCTACCAGCTTTACCTGATAAATCTTGTGTTGTTTTGAAATATCCTAATTACAGCTTCAATCAAGTTGTAGTTATGCTTACGGCTTCAATCAAGATGTAGTTGTGCGGTTTCAGAAGAAATGCACGGGCAAAATACTATGTTTGTCCGGAATTACATTAAGGTTTACTGGATAAAATCCTTCTTTAACCAATTCCCAAACATTGACGCTTTTTGACGCCATTCAAGAGAAAGACGTTGGAAAACATTGTGGAAAATGAAGAAATTGCTTGTCACAAGCAATTTCTTCATTTCCTACTATGTTTTATATCCAAAAAGACCAGGAAAATATTAAATTTCTTTGATTTGAAATTGTTGTCTGCGATATCTTTGAATTTGGACTAGACTAAAAAATTGCTGTTTGGTAATGGGCTATTTGTGCAGACTGTATCTAAAAAAAGGGGAGAAAATATCAAATGCTTTGGTCTAATCAATCTGTTGTGTATTTCCAAAACCCTCAGTGCTAAATATGTTTTTAGAAAATTCAAACTATAGATATTGAGACATAGGAGAAGATGCAGCTTTTCCCAAGCATTTTCTATTAGAAATGTCATTACCAGGGGCCCATGTTATTAACAATCTTACAACCAAGTTGGATGGGAATTTATAA
This sequence comes from Fragum sueziense, assembly GCA_963680895.1. Taxonomy (NCBI): domain Eukaryota; kingdom Metazoa; phylum Mollusca; class Bivalvia; order Cardiida; family Cardiidae; genus Fragum; species Fragum sueziense. Next base: position 23,719,312 of record OY804599.1, on the reverse strand, counting down.
ATGGTTGAAGTTTTCGGACGATTGATGATAAAATGGGCTCCAAGTCTTGTTTGGGAAAGGATTAAGTGTTTGTGAAAGCAACATAGAATGTGATGCTAACACATTCATGGTGGATAATCACGTGATACAATATTTTCAGAAAATCTTCAATAATTTTGTAAATACTAGACTGATTTGAATTTGGTTTGAAGCAGAGAATGTAGACAGACGTCACACATTAGATGAATGATGTTTATTTTTGAAAAATCAACTGATAAAAAAGTTATTGAAGATAAACCAATATTTTGGTTTATCTTCAATAACTTTTTTATCAATTGATTTTTCAAAAATCCAACACATCCAGCTTATTCCTGGCATTTTCCCTTCTTCTCTGCTTCAACCCGAATTCAAATTGGTCAAGTATTAAAAAAGATATTGAAGATTATCGGAAATTCTGAGTCACATGATTATACACTGTGACATTGTGTACAATTTTTGTTTTAGAAATGGACCTTACCATGAACCAGAATGAGCTTTTCTTCACCCTTGAAGCCACTTCATTCAAAACATCTCCATTAAAGGTAAACAACATGTACCGGTATATTTCATGCCCCAGCTTGAAAGATTCATTCACCTTTTCCCAAACAACATTACGAGACCTGGCTAATTGAAAATGCTTTGGAAAACATTGAGACAAAAGAAGAAAATATTTACAACCACTGTTTTCTTCCTTTTGTTACAATATTTTCTGTGCTATATTGTACATAGATTCTATCTTTATTTACACCTATTTGGTGTCTGAAGTAGAATTTTGATAGGGATCGTCCAAGATAATTATGTTGTTTGCGAAAGGGTTAAGGATATATATGATTGTTTACTGTTGTTCATCTGTCTGTTCTTCCAAAACTAATTAACATAAAAAATTAACACAAAACTTTACACAACATTTCGGGGGCATAAATTATATAGATCTACATGTTTCAGGCCCGTAGGAAGCAATTTCATATTGGGTGGGCTCAAGCCCCTTTATCTAAATCTTTGGGGGGGGGGGGGGGGCTATGTTGAATTTTCCCTAAATTTTCAGTGTATGATAAGGACAATTTGGTATAGTTGGCCAACTTTGGGGGGCTAAGCCCCTCCTAGCCCCCCGTTCCTATGGGCCAGTGTACATGTGTAAGTTTTCTTTCATATCTTGTTTAAGTACAATGTATCCATGGAAAATAAAATATGGTTCATTCGAAACATTTTTTAACTAGAGCTTAATCAGTTTAAAACTTAACATCAACTTTCTGTGGTTCACAATGACCCCCCCCCCCATTTTTATACGCCCGAAGGGTCGTATTATGTTATCGCGTGCATCGTCTGTCTGTCTGTCCATCTGTCCGTCTGTCTGTCCGTTAGCAAATTTGTGTCCGGTCCATAACTTTCAAACTATAAGGCCTATAGTCTTGAAACTTCACAGGTGTATAGATCTCATAGCTAGGGTGTGCAGAGCACAAGAACCACAACTCTACCATTTGTAATTTTTGAGTTATTGCCCTTTGTTTGATTTTGTTTGATTCAGTTAGCAAATTCGTGTCCGGTCCATAACTTTGAAACTATAAGGCCTATAGTCTTGAAACTTCACAGGTGTATAGATCTCATAGCTAGGGTGTGCAGAGCGCAAGAACCACAACTCTACCATTTGTAATTTTTGATTTATTGCCCTTTGTTTGATTTTGTTATATTCAGTTAGCAAATTCGTGTCCGGTCCATAACTTTGAAAGTATAAGGCCGAAAGCCTTGAAACTTCACAGGTGTATAGATCTCATAGCTAGGGTGTGCAGAGCACAAGAACCACAACTCTACCATTTGTAATATCTGAGTTACTGCCCTTTCTTTGATTTTGTTTGATTCACTTAGCAAATTCGTGTCCGGTCCATAACTTTGAAACTATAAGGCCTATAGTCTTACTTCACAGGTGTATAGATCTCATAGCTAGGGTGTACAGAGCGCAAGAACCACAACTCTATCATTTGTAATTTTTGAGTTATTGCCCTTTGTTTGATTTTGTTTGATTCAGTTAGCAAATTCGTTTCCGCTCCATAACTTTGAAACTATAAGGCCTATAGTCTTGAAACTTCACAGGTGTGTAGATCTCATAGCTAGGGTGTGCAGAGCGCAATAACCCTAACTCTACCATTTATAATTTTTTTCTTATTAATTACCCTTTGTTTGATTCAGTTTGCAAATTCGTGTCCGGTCCATAACTTTCAAAATACATGGCCTACGACATTGAAACTTCACATGTGTGTAGAACTCATAGCTAGGATGTTTGATTACATTATCTCAATCTAATTAAATTTGTGAATATTTTAGTAGTACTCAGGTACTTGCAACACTTCGTGAATATTTTAGTACTCAGTGAATTTTGTTTTATCGGATACTTGCAAGAGACTTTTAGATAAGAACAGGACATCAACAAATATCACACACCCATTTATTTCTGAGCTTGGGGCGTATAATGCCACGCCCAGCGTTGCTCTTGTTAAAATTATCAGCTGTTTTAAAATTTAGGTAGATGACCTTGACATTATTGATTCCAAGCTGAAGGCCTTTCTGACAAATCCAGCAGCCCAGATAAATCATCAAGATATTGGTGCAGATTGGTGCTTTATCCTACCTAAGTCAGTTACCCCTTTCCTAAACAAGACCCGAGGCGCGCTCTTTAGAGCGAGAATTTTAAAGATTTCTTAAGATGTTTTTGATAAAGCGTTTTTAAGACCAAGATTATAAGCGAGGTGTTCATGATGTCATTTGTATGAAGTACGGAGCATTCGGAACTCCGCGGTTTATGAATCATTGAGCATTCGGAACAACTCGGTCAATTCTCTCCCATATAGATTCTACAGAAATTACAGAGATGTTCTGAAAGAAGTATAGGGCAATGGCGGCTCCCAGTGACCGTCTTAAAAAACTTGCTCAGAAGAACGCTTTATCCTAAAACATCTTAGGAAATCTCAAGATATTTGAAGATATCTCAAGAAATCTCGCCCTAAAGAACACACTTCTGGTTTTAGGAAAGGGTTAAGAAAGTTTTATCAAACATTTGTTAAATTATAAGTTGCTTGAAACTGCAGGTGGATGACCTCGACATTATTAATTCCAAGCTGAAGGCCTTTCTGACAAATCCAGCAGCCCAGATAAATCATCAAGATATTGGCGCTGATTGGTGCTTCATCCTACCAAGGTCAGTCACATGAGGTTTTCTTGTTCTCCTGACTTTAATAATTTGTTTCAAACAGACTTAAGAGACATTAAAATAATTGTATCTCAAGTTTTTGCCACAAAAATTGAGTAGACAGCAGGCAGTAGAAAATATTGTGGAAAATGACAAAATTGTTAGTGACAAGCATTTTCTTCGTTCCCACGATGTTTTGTTCACAGAAAGACCAAAGAAGGCAAAATTTCATTGAAATTGTCATCTGCAACAGCTTTCAGAAAGGAGCAGTCTAAAATTTTGTCATTTAGAATAGGGTTAAGTTTTCTGTCGTCAGGCTGAATGTAATTATTTCCTCAAGCCTTTTACAAAAGGATCAAAACTAGTCTGTTCTAGTTCAAAAGCTTCCGCAGACAACAAAATGGATATTGATAAATATATGATTTGTGTACATTGCTAATCAGGATCCTCTTGAAATTCAGTCAGTAGTCTCAAATGCTGTTAGGTGTTTCTTTCCAGGACCTGGCGCAAATATAATATCAATTTATTTAAAGAATTTAACCTTTTCCCATTCAAAGGCCTGTTTTGACGTCCATAGAATGCTTAGGCAAATAATGAGGCAAAACAAGAAAATGCTGATAATCAGCAATTTCTTCTTTTGCCTCAATGTTATCCGTGCTATATCATACTATACATAAATACTTTCATGGGCAAGTTTAAAAAAAATGTGACCATTCACTTTTTACATGCCACGGCTTTTACAAAGAAACATATTCAACCCAATCAAAGCTAAAAAGATGTGTTATTGTGTCTATGTACTGGGTACCAAGTTTAAAGAAAATCGCTTCACAAATAAAAAATATATGTCATTAAAACATGTCAAAAATGTCAGGAGTGAAACGTTTTTGTGTGACACTTAACACTTTTACCAAGTTTCTAAGCTATGGTAAATAAAAGACAGTGACAGGATACTACAATAAGCACTTGTAATTCATAAAACAACATGTGCATCATCATCTTAAAATTACTTTTTTATCTTATCTTCATTGGTTTAGGATGTGGAGCCTGTTTTATACAATACCCCTCTGAATTTTATGTCAGGAGTTTCAAAATGTGTTCTTATTTTTGTCTATTCAGCCAGAAATCTACCACTCAAATTTTTTTAAGAAGCCATCAACCTTGTGGGCATTCTGCACTCTACTTTTTAGTGATTCGTGGGTTACAATTTCTCATATTGTGCAATATGTATGCTGTCAGGAGTGAAACGCTTTTTTGTTGTCATTTTGCAAGATTGTGCACGCAATTTTAGCTAAAAAGTAGTGAACATGAATTTAAAATGTAATTTGGGCACTGCTTAACCATTTAGAATAGTTTTTAGCCACCCTAATTAAGAAATCTGGATGATATTCTGTAAAATTAACTGTTATTCTTAACATTTGAATGTCACACTTTGGTCACATTTTTTTTAAACCTGCCCTCATTAGTAATATCCATTTTTTACCAGAAGGCCAATTCAAATGTGTTGCAGTCGACAGTTTGAAGTTGATGAAATCATAAAGATCTTTTCATTTTAAATTAGACAACATTGTGGAAAATAAATTAAATTGCTCGTAACAATTAATTTCTTCAATTTCCACAATGTTTCCAAAGCATTTTTAGAGATGTCAGAATAAGTTATGGTTACATGTAATGCACCAGATAAACCTTCATTTTCAGTATGAAAAAAGGCCGCATCATGAGTATCACCCATGAAGTACCAGAGGAATGCCCATTTATGTCTTACAGGGATCTCAAACGACACTGGAAAAATATGGTAGGTGGATTAATCCTTACCAAAACGACAATAATATGGACCATTCCAATTTGAAAGCTGCTGCAGAAAGCAATATGGATGGTTTTAAAAGTAGAATTGACATTGTATGTACAACAAAGCAAAGAATATATAGGGCAAAAGGAGAAAATGCTGATTAACTCTTATAAAAGACAACAATCATCTTCTATTGGATACATAAAACAAGCTTTTGTTTAGGAGAGGTTAAATATGAACTTGAATTGCAGAATAAGGACCCCCCCCCCCCTCTTTATTCTTTGACAACATAATGTTGCCGGCTCAGCCAGATGCCTAAGTGCAGTCTTATCAGGATACATGCTGCTCTTGAAGAGTTGCAAAATGTTTTGAAAAAGCTATCAGAGAATAGCATGGATATAGATTAGACTGTGTAAGTTTAAAACAAGTACATGAAATGTAATTTGTTCTACATTTTCTATTTTTTGTGTGTACATGTAGTTGAACAGTTCAGATATCACCAGATGCCACCAAATCTTACCTAAAACTTCAGGATTTTCTCCGGGAGACCCCAATACCTGCCTTACTAGACAGATGCGTAATTAGTCTAAAAAATGACTTCAAATGGTTACGACTGTATTTTTCACAAAACTGGCTTTTTTACACATTCTTTTTTCATATTTTACAGTAAAAGACCTTTATTTTCATACTTTGGAGCCTTTATAAAAATTTTTGTTTTGGTCTGCAAGGAGGCCTATTAAATTTTGCTCTCAAGGTTTTCCATAGCACTGTTTATTGCAATATGGGCATCAAAAGAAAAAAATAATTTTGTTAAACACCCAAATTGTAGAAGTTCAGGATGGTGTTTTGGTTTCACCTAAGAGTCTGTCCATCCATCTTAATGTTTAATGTTTTTAGTTTCCATGCTCTTACTGTTTCTCAACTAAGTAAATTATAGGCCTGTTCAATTTGAAACCATTACCAAGATTAATCAGCAATTTTTTTGCTCTCAATGTTTGCTCCAGCAATTTCTTCGTTTACCTCATTGCTTTCCAATTATTTTTTTCTACTTTGGATGTCATATTCTTTAACCCTTTCCCAAGCAACACAGGCTTTTGATGATCCAGCATTTTCTTCTTTTGCCTCAATATATTATGTGCTATTTCTATTCATGAATCATAAATATTAATTTCCATTCATATTGTAGACTACAGTATCTTTCGAAATGGACCATTCTTTAATTTTGCTGTTTAGAAAAGCGTTTAAGTGAGTGATTAAGGGCCATTTTGACTTTTTAGCTCACCTGAGCATGAAGTGCTCAAGGGGAGCTTTTGTGGTCACTTTTTGTCGGTCGTCCGCCCGTCTTTCGGTCTGTCCTTCTGTCCGTCTGTTCACAATTTCTTTCAACATCTTCTGCCCCTAAACCATAGGTCAATTATGACCAAAGTTGGCAGAAATGTTCCTAAAACCTTGAGTGACCCTTTCAAAAACTTGTTCGTGAATTTTTGTTTCGTCAAAAAATGTGGGTATGGTAGGGCATTGCTAATCGGACTTAGAGAAATCATAAGAAAATTCTTTAAAAATCAACCATTGGGCCAATTTGAATCAAACTTAGCATAAATGTAAACAAATAAAAAGGGATTATCTTAGCTTATCAGACGGTGATCTTTCGCTATATTCTTTCAAAATTAAACCATTACCAAACAACAAAATTTTAAAGCAGTCCAATTAAAAAACTGCTACAGACAACAAAATAGGCATTTATAGGAAAAAATGGTGTACAATATAGCATTGAAAAATGAAAATATTGGGGCAAAAGGAGAAAATACTGATAATCAACATTTTCTTTTTTTATACGCCGCTGGAGGCGGACGTATATTGGCGTCATCTTCTCCGTCTGTCCATCCGTCCATACGTCTGTCCGTCCGTCCATCCGTCCGCTCTTCTTGTCAACGCAACTCCTCCTAAGTTTCTGGCTGGATCTTCCTGAAACTTGGTCAATGTTATCACCTCAATTGGTAGATGTGCATGAAGGAAGGATTTTATGGTTCATTGATTTTTGCCTGAGTTATACCCCCTTAAAACTTAGTCTCTGGAGCGGCGTATATTGTGACCATGGCACTCTTGTTGTCACAATGTTTTCCTTTTCAACTAAGGATGTCAAAACCAGATCTTGTTTTGGAAAGGGTTAAAGTCCTCATAATGGTCCAATTGGAGAGCTGCTTCCAACATAATTTTGCTTATAATATGAATGATCAATCCCTAACAGATCAGTATGCTTTGAAAATTAGCTCTATGTTTTATATTGCAAAATCATGAAGTGGTTATTTAACCCTTTCCCAAACAAGACCTGGTTTTGACGTCTCTATAAGAAAAGGCTTGGGAAAACATTGAAACAAAAGAAGAAATTGCTGATAACCAGCAGTTTCTCCTTTTGTCTCAATATTTTCTATGCCATATTTTACACAAATTTTATCTTTAGTAACTCCCATTTCGTCATTTGTGGCAGTTTTTGAAGTGGATCACCCTAAAAATTTGCCGTTTGGGATAGGGTTAAAAAAATCAACTATTGTGCTAATTCATACCTAACTTTACAGGATCGATTTGAAAAAATTGTTACTAAATTGTTTCGGAATACAAAGTTCTTAGTTTCATGCCTTTGAATATGAAAAAAATGCCATTGTCACTCCTGTCATCTTGGTTCAGGTGAGCGATTTAGGACCATCATGGTCCTCTTGTTATATTTTACAGTATGGTTACAGGCTACCAGAGGAGGATACTGGTATCAACTACTATCAGATTAGTTTTGGTATGAACGGTGGAAAACTATTCACATATCCTTTCTATTAAATAGTTGTAAACCCTCGTGATCTCAATTTTGAAAATACATGTATAGCAGTCTTTGCATGAGAAATACAAAAGAAATGTAGAATTTCATTGACGTTAAAGTTTGTTAATGGGTTATGTCCATACTGCATGCGTGTCTTTAGAAAAAAATATAATTAATATTTTTATTGTTCCAAAAAGGCCCATCAAGTCTGGCACTAGAGATCTTTAATATCTTTGGTTGCACATTACATATCAATTTAGAATAATCATGTGCCAAACTGAAACTCTATCCAAATGAATACATCCAACAAAGAGTTTGATCAAGAACTTATTTTGTGTTTAAAGGACCATTACCACCTCTTATTCATACCTCTTATTTTGCAAGTGGGATGAATAAAAGATTATCTACAGATATTATCAGCAGGATGGTATTTTCTTATTGCCAGGGTAACATCAAAATTACAAAACAAGTAATATGATTGGGAGAGACATATGTCTCGGCCAATCAAATTGCTTGTAACAGTGATGTAATTCAAAAATGAACATATGATTTAGAACTACTGGTGAATATGGCCCATATTTTGATTTCCTTAACAACAATCACATACCCAGAAGTTTGTTTGAGAGGCAGAGATTTACAGCGTATTTCCAGAGTGGACCCAAAGCCAATAATGAGGACATTCATGCAGGACATACAGAACAAGTTTCCAACAGTCTGTGGTTTCCCTTTTAAACTACAGTCTAAAGCAAAGTTTACTTCTGTAGATCTTCAAACAGGCTTAGAGGTATTTTTATAGTTGTTAGTCACTGTTTTCAGTCGAGAAAGTATTCTCCCAGTCTCATCCGCTGCCTCTAGGCAAAGATTCATTACTCTGACATTTGATTAGTAGAGTTTTCACCCATTTTGGACTTTGGAATTCTTGATCAAGTTTTTACATGCAATTTTCATGTATCTGCCCCAGCTATTTCTTTCAAACTTTGCACATGCTTCTGTGACCATAATAGCAGCCTCTAGGCAAACATTCATTACTCTGACACTTGCTCTAGTGTAATTTTAACCCTTTTCAGACTTTTAAGTCACTCTTTTGTTTTGTTTGCAACTACAATCAATTTGTGGAAGTATTTGAATGTTTTATCAATGTTGTGTTCACCATCAAGTCTAATGCTGAGGTTTAAAATTACACCACGATCAATGTTATTGGCTAGGACATTACTTCTTAGCCAATCAAATTGCTTATTTATATTTAAAATGTAATTGTGGTTTGACAATCAACTTAGAAATGTTGGTTAATGTGGCCTTTCATTTCATTTTATATCATCACTTTTCAACTAAAACCTTGTAACTGTAGCTTGTTTAAAGGCGCAGCTAGGAAGTCTTATTTCTAAAGCAGCGGTATGTATATTTACAGACAACTCCACAGACTCCAGCCAATCTGACCAACAAGACGAGTAACACAAGGCCCCAGTTATATAGGAGTAAAGAATCCATGGACAGACTGATGAGCACAAATACACAACAATACCTAGCTGCTGATAGTAAACCATCATACCAAATGTCCAGGCCTATACCACAACCAGCGGTCAGAAATACAACCCCTGGTATGGTGAAAAGTCAGCAAATGATCCAAACAAATAGACCTTTACCACAGCAAGCAATCAGAAATACAACCCCTTGTGCATTACAGAGTCAACAAACTAGCCAAATAAATAGGCCTGTACCACACCAGTCAGTCAGAACCACACCTGCTGGTACACTGAGTAGTGTAACATCCATAAGTAGAGCATCAGAAACACCACATCAATCTAACATTTTAGACGAGATTAACCCACCAATCAGGAAACTCTTCCCAAAATTTGACGTCAAAAAGAGCCTTTTTAAAGGTCCAAATTCAGACCAAACTAATGTACAAAAGACAGTTCCAAAATTCACACCATCGCAAAGACCATGTGGTATAGTGTCTGCCTCCAAAAAAGCAACTTTAAGTGACTTAGAAATGAGAACACCAGATCCAGACAAGAAGACAGGAGTGAGGTTTAGTGAGATTACATCAGTGAAAAGATTCAATACAAGTCCAGCGACACAACCAGACCCACAACCTAGTCAGTCCTTAAATAAGGTCACACCACGGTTCTTCCAGAAGAAGCAGAAATCTGCGACTACATGTTTGCCCGCCAGTCAAACTAGCCAGCATTCGAGTATTGTGAGATCTAAAACAGTAACCAGGGATGGAGCTTCGGCAACAAAACAAAAGTCAGGGAAAAGATCCAAAACATCCAAGGTTTGCATTACCCATTTACACCTTGTTAAGCTGAATTGGCCATTTTCCAAACAATTATTAACATTCAGATTTTTAATTATACCTCCGCAAGTAAAGTCTAGGGGATGTGGTTTTACTGGAATCAGACTGGTGGGAATTGGTTAGATTGGTCTGTCAGGGAAACTTTGTCTTCACAAAACCGCCTATGGTTAGTGTCTGATTATACCTAAACGAAGTTAAAGGGGGTATAGTAGAATCAGCCTGTCAGTCCAGAAGTTGGTCGGTTGGTTGTTTAGTTGCTCGATCTGTCAGTGAATCATATTTGGCACAATTATGCATTTGCTCTCGTAAATGTGCAAGACCTAAATTACATGAAAATCTGATCAATAATTTCTGAGTAACTGCCCCTGATTCAATGAAAAACGCTTTTGCACACTTCTGCAGTTATCATCCAATTTGCTTCAATTGGACAACATGTGCCTTATGACTCCTAGATGGGCAAGTGGAAATTTTCGCGAAAATCAAATGGATAATTTCTGTGTTACAACCCCTGATTGGACAAAAACGCTGGTCCTTTCAAATGTAGCGGCAGGGTTATTTTCATAACCTATAATACATATTCAATATAACATGGTTTTACCATTTTCCAAACAACAAACTATTAAGGTGGTTCAATTTTAAAACTGCTGCAGACAACAAAATGGTAGTGAATAAAGAAAGGAATGGTGTACAATATAGCATAGAAAATATTGACACCTGATTTTGATGTGCCAAATAGAAAAGGCTTGTGAAAACATTGAGACAAAAGAAGAAAATGCTGATAATCAGCATTTTCTACTTCTGTCTTGAGCAATATTTTCTGTTCTACAATTGTACTCAAACTCCCCGTATTTTTAGCTCACCTGAGCATGAAGTGCTCATGGGGAGCTATTGTGGTCACTCACAGTCCGTCCGTCCGTCTGTCCGTCCACATTTCTTTAAACATCTTCTCCTCCTAAATCATTTGGTCAATTTTGACCAAACTTGGCAGGAATGTTCCTTGGGTGACCCTTATCAAAACTTGTTCGCAAATTTTTGATTCGTCAAAAAATGTGGGCATGGCAGGGCGTGGCTTATCGGACTTGGAGAAATCCTAAGAAAATTCTTTAAAAATCAACCACTGGCCCAATTTGAACTAAACTTGGCAGAAATGTTCCTTGGTTGACTCTCTTCAAAATTTGTTGGCGAATTTTTTATTTGTCTGGAAAAGTGGGCGTGTCAGGGCGTGACTTATTGGACTTAGAGAAATTCTAAGAAAATTCCTTAAAAATCAACCATTGGCCCAATTTGAACCAAACTTGGCTGAAATATTCCTTTGGTGACTCTCTTAAAAATTTGTTCATGAATTTTTGATTCATTAGAAAAAGTGGGCGTGGCAGGGTGTGGCTTCTCAAACTAAATTCTAAGAAAATTCCTTAAAAATCAACCGTTGGCCCAATTTTTAACCAAACTTGGCAGTAATGTTCCCTTGGTGACTCTTTTTAAAACTTGTTTGCAAATTATTGATTCGTCAGAAAAAGTGGGTGTGGCAGTGGCAGGATATGGCTTCTCTGACTTAGAGAAATCCTAAAAAAAATTCTTCAAAAATCAACCGTTGGCCCAATTTGAACCAAACTTTACAGAAATATTTTTTGGATGACTCTTTTTAGAATTTGTATGCAGATTTTGATTCGTCAGATAAAGCGGGCATGGAAGGGCGTGGCTTATTGAAGTATTAGGGACACCCTAAGAAAATTCTACATTGGGCCAATTTGAACGAAATTTAGCAAGAATTTACCTTTAGTGACTCTTTTAAAAATGCTTACACAAATTTTCTTTGTTGTCTAAAATGTGGGTGTGGCAGGGCACGGTTATCACACTTAGAGAAATCATAAGAAAACTCTTTAAAAATCAAGCATTGGGCCAATTTGAAACAAACTTGGCAACAATGTTCCTTGAATGACCCTTTTCAAAATTTGTCCACGAATTTTTGATTTGTAAAAAAATCAAAGCCCTGAAGGGCCTGAAAGTCGCTTCAACAGATGTATTAGTTAAACAAGACTTGCTTTTTATGACCCTATCAGAGAAGGCTTTAAAAAGTATTGAAGGAAATGAAACTAATATTGAATTGTAGATAACAAGAGAAGTTTGTCTCTTAACAAGAGCTGTCCGAAGACAGCGCGCTCGACTTTCTAAGTGCTTAGTATAAAGGGGGCATAACTCCAAATAGAGTGGTCCCAGGGTCATGGGCCCTGATAGTAAGGTAGGGAGTGTGATGGTGAATAAGTATTCCAAGTTTGGGTTGAATCCCTTTGATAGTATGGAAGTTATTGATGTTTGAAAAAACTTTAACCTTTGTTGCAACGCCAACGCCGACGCCAACGCCAACGCCGACGCCGACGCCCGGGTGACAGTATAAGCTCTCATTTTCTTCGAAAAGTCGAGCTAAAAATAGGTCTATGAGCAGCAGAGTAATGGTTCTTCTGCATTGCACCTCTCCACAATAAATTCTATGCACTTTTGATTTTTCAAAATTGTGACCCGTCACGCTAAAAGGGACCTTATCCGAACTCCAAATTTCGACAAACTTGTCAGACCCAGCGCAGGACAACCAGATCCCGTATGCGAAAAGTGAATACAGAGTAAGATAGGGTAAACACCCCAGATTTAGAAAATTGCATAAAAGTGAAAAGTGTCGGCCCTAGTCTGGCTGCGCGGACTGCACAGACTGACTAGGGTCAATATTTTTCACACATCCGATAAGGTCCCTTTTAGTGTGATGGGTCACAATTATACATGTACCTTTATCAGTATTTGAGCTATGCGCAAGACAAGATTTGTACATGGACAGACAGACAGGCTGATGCCAGAATAATGTTTTCCCAATGCGTTTCTATTACGGACGTCAAAACCAGGTCTTGTTTGGGAAAAGGTTAAGGATTAGAACCCAATAAATTCAGATTAATTTAAACAAGAAAAATGCAAGTTAAGAATCTAATGTTCAGTTCAAATTATATCTACTTCCTGTGTGTAAGTATACAAATTAATAAAAATGCAAGTTAAGATTCATAAGGAATACAATATTTCAAACTGCTGTGTAACAACAATTCAAGAAAGTAACGAAATATATATATTTCAAACTCCTGTATAAGGATGAGGTTCAAACTCCTGAGTAAGGACAAAATTCAAGGAAGAAAATAATTATGGATCACTCCAGAATACTAGCATATTTCAAACTCCTGTGCAAGGATATAAGAATATGAATCTAGGATAACAAAATTTTCAAGAGGTCCTGGTTGGGGGGGGGGGGAGTCATTTGGCTTTGATAATTCCACTATTTTGTGATTGAATGTCTGTATGAAAAAAGGCTACATGAGGGGGCGTGAATCTGCAATTGACTTTAATCCAAAGAAAATGTCAGAATACAATTCATGAAAATCGTCAGAATACAATTTTCAAATTCAGTAAACAGGTAGATCTTATAGAAGAACTTCTTTCAATGTTCATACAACAATGAATGGTTTTAGAAATACCCTCAAACAGCTGTGAATATTATTAGATCTACCTAAAGAAGACCAATAATTGGGTGAAAGTTAGAAAATTTCAAAATACTGAACTTCAGAGCTGGGGTCCAGGGGGCGGAGGCCCCCGGGAGCTCTCGAGAAATAGCGTTTTAAAAAACCCAGGAAGGCGTTCATGGCGCTATACAACCATCTTTTAGTGCAAGTTTTCCAGATCATTTATCATTCAGTTTCAAACTATAACTCAATATGATGCACTGGGTTTTTTTCTTTCATTTTTGAAATAAGTATTGTTGATTCTAGTATGACATGGCAACAATTTTCAATGTGCGCATATTTCAGGGTTTTGCTACCATTGAGTCATTGACAGATCAGTCTTGATTTGTGAAAATCAAGTTTGGATTTTTTTTTTCGGATACATCAATGCAACTACACTTAGCTATATTTGAATAACTATTGGAAGTTGATAATCTCAAAATATCTTGTAAAAGGTTAATACGACTGCCCCCCCCCCTCCGAAAACAATCCTCGATCCGTCCTTGCGAGTCATTGAACACTGCTTTTGTGTTAGCTGCGATATCGTAGCCACAAACTTGATGACAGATATTGGTTTGTATTGGAAACCCAGATCAAAATTCAAAAAGATTTCGGTGATATTTTTTCTTATGTTTATAATAGTATTTTAACTACTTTTGTGTACACGTAGTTTCCGAAATTGCACTTTTGTCACCCCTCTTGAGGATATTTCTCTTAATTGATATCATTTCAGTTCAGAAATATGTACGTAATATTTAAAACTCACAAAGATAACCAATGTGTAACTTTGGTCTTTTTACGCTCGTTATTACACAAAGTCGTGATAAATCAAGACTTTGATTCTCCAATTAACGTTTTATTCACGAATCAACTCCCTTTCTCTCTCCACAAGATTATTTTTATTTCACGTTAATTTTTCGGTGATAAATGATAAGAGATTTCATCGCAGAAACGTCGACTGCATCGACGGACACTCGATCATGTCGATGATTAATTTGAACGCTAAATCATGCCGATTTTCTGGTGTAAAGTTGTGCAGCTAAAGCAAAATAATAGATCTAGGTTATTTAGATTTTGGTCGGAAAGCGATAATTTCATTATGATACGAAGAAAATGATACCTTGTTAGTCTATTATCCAAAATTTCAACGGTAATAATCCAATCAACGTACTATGAACCAGTCACCGAAATAACTGAGCAAGTGTTCGCGGTGTTTTTGAAGTCACTATTCAAGCCCAGATTGAGTAGACGCTACGTCATCATGACGTCATACTGTTTTTTTTAACACGAGAAATCCGACTGTAGGTCACGTGTTTATTGTGTCGCCCCCATGGGGCGACACTACTTGTGATATACTTCTTCTAATTTTAGAAATTACGTCATGAGCGATAATTGTTTGTACTTGAAAATCGTATATAACCTACCCATAGACAGTTTACACGATATATTTTTCAAACAGTACTATTAAGTATACTTTGAATTTCATCTAATCCAAGAACACGCAAAAAACTCAAGAAAACAAAATTTTAATTATTCTATTTTTGTATGTAGCAATGGAAAGTCCCTACTTCCGGTTTGCCCAATAGGGCAATATCTAAATTCTATACGATTTGGCGACCACTAAATCCTATCCGATTTGACCACATTAATGCACAATAATCAAAGTACAACAAGTACTTTAGTATTGAATTAACACATCGCATACAATTTGGGCTGATCAACTTACATAATTTCAAGGATCGTTTTAACTGTACAGGTATGTGTATTGCTAGTGGAACATTATATTTTCACATGCTTAATTCAAAATAGTAGACTTTTAGGGGGATTCTCATCTGGTTTTTATGAAAAGCAGCTTTGTAATCAGAACAGTTCAATTCTTTCCTGTTTCGGGAAAATGGTTTAGGAAATCTATCTGCATCGTGTTTTCATGTTATGTTATGATTAAGTTATTTTAGTCCAGTCAATTGGATCCCCTATACCCAGGGCTGCGTTTACAGGCAGTGTAGACAAAAATCAATATCATTACACATGCAACCTGATCTTAGTCTATATTACGGCATAAATTCGTTATCACCATAGCGTCTAGTTTCACGAAGAAATCATTGACAAACGGAGTCTTATCCCTCTTTAACTTCTTCTTACATCATACTTTCGCAATATATCATAATACATGTATAGCACTTTGGGGACTGTGTCCTTAATTTGGTCAGAGCCTCGCTCAGATATAACATTCACATTCTATTTGTTAACCGTGCCTGAAGGATTTGTGTGAAAAAGTACAAAAATAGGTCCCAATAAATGACATGACAGAGCATTCTTGTGCATTTCTACAGATTTGGCATATTGAAATCATAAAAAGTTGAATTTTCAGATTTTGACCTAGTATATCAATTTTAACTTACTACTTTTTATAAACGTCCTCGAACCCATTCCTGCGATTTGCAAATATAACATTCACTTAATTACGCAGATAATTAGTTTAAACTTTACGACTGTGTTCATTTTTTCACTACCGTAACGAATTCGTAAAGAGGCACAGTTACTCTTTCTGCTCTCCGAAAAACATGTAGCTTTTGCATAAGATTGGAAATTTTTTCGTTTATGTACTAAATTAATGTTTCTAAGTATTTCTCGAATAGAAAAAAAAATCTTTGTTTTCCCATTATCTGTGAATACAACCCATATTGATAATTGAGAGATACACTTTATTTAGAGTCATCCAGAGATATAAAACCTCATTTTGCAGTCTGATTAAGCACAATTTGCTTTTTTCATTGCAAATATTTACTCCAATAAGTTAATGATAGCTTAAATGCGAAAATTTTTAACAGCGTTACGGTAGGGAAGATAGTGTTACGGTAGGAAATGAGATATCAGAATTCGAAAATCAAAGATGTTAACGAAACTGGGAAGTGAGTCTCAAAAGACTGTGCCACTAGGTCTTTGAAAAAATCTAGATGAATACATCCTGTTTACGGTTAAAATGCCAATGAAGTTATTCATATTCTTTTTTTTCTAAACATGCCAAAATGTATGTTGCTACTTTTTCACTGCCATAACAATGCATTCCCTATCTTAACACTAAAATTGTTGAGCCATATATCCTAAATGATACATGATAGCAATTTCTTTCGTTTATAGGCTGCATATTGAAGAGATGCAATACACACAAACTGTGAATCTGAGACCATTTCTTATTTAGGTATTGTCCGTTTTTATTCCAAATGGCTAAAACTTTATATGCAAGATTCTCACTGACCACTGGAACTTTTGTTTTCATATTTTGCAAATCTGTATGAAATGACAACACAAAATTGTATACTAAGTCACAGAACTCTAACAAGTGTTTCAAAAGAGTTACATCCATGTCCTACTTCCAATTTCACTACCGCAACAATGTTTTCACTTCTGTAACGAAGTTAGTACCTCAACAACCGCTAAACTCATTGTTTTGAAACTTTGCACATGACGTGTTGGATCACAACACAGGATAACGGAGCAAGTCCTAGATCTCTGACAATCACAGTCAGAATTATATTTTTTCGTCTTGCAATTTCACTACCGTAACATAGAGTTAACTTCCGTAAAGAAGGGAATGTGTCATGGTAGTGAACATTACGTTAATGAAAATCCATCGTAAATTCTGACGCAAAAGTAAAATTTCAGATTTATTTTTGCATAAATTTTACTTTTATTTCTATCTGAAAGAAAAAACAAATTCTTACGAAAATTTCAAGCCAAAATATTGAATCGTTTACGAGAAATATAGGTTTTTGCGCTAAAATTAAACAAATTGTTGTGGACAACAGTTCAGATTTATATGGAATTTGTCATTTCTGTCTCAGCTTTAAAGGCGTATTTTTCGGTTATAAATAACAACTTTGAAAAAATGATAGCATTGCTACGCATTAGAATAACCAACCTTTGCATCAAGGCATACTTTTGAAAAATAGAATTGGAATCTTATGCCCCCTTTAAATTGCATGGTCCAGTTTCGGGCGTGCGTCCGTGCGAAAATCTCTTCCCCAAAATATTTTCTTCTACAAAACTACCGGATCAATTTCAACGACAATACCCTATACAGGAAATTCCTTGCATAGAGCCATTCAAATTTCATAAAAAATATAATAGATCTAATTTCATGCAGAACTCTGGTTGCTATAAACCTGCTCATTGGATTTAATTGTAATAAAGCAATATGTTGCTTGGAAAGGCCTCTATTAGAGTCATTAATGGAATTCCGATTAGATTTAAGACTTGATTGGAAAAATAGACATTCAGCAAAAAAGTAAATGTTGAAAAAACACAGATAAGAAATCAAATATTGTAAAACACATTTAAGGGCGACACAATTTTCTTTGCTGTACATTACAGCAAGTTTTTACTTGTTTGTCTGAGAAGCATGTCAATCAACTTGCAAGTCAATGAATGGGCGGGGACAATCCTCTTTTTCAACCAATCTGTGTTTTACAAGCATTGTTTAGTAAAAGATCTAGAAGTCAATCGTCGACAAAGAAAATTTACCCCGAGTCTCTTTCTAAATCGATCACCCGTTACCGCTTAAGAATATTAATCAGAATGGAGACTAAGAGTAGACAGATTTAATAGAAAATTAATTTCACGGAGAGTTTTCAAAAGAAGAATCAGTAGCGTAGGAAGGTTTATAATATGGGGGGGGGGGGGCAAATGTTAAAGTAATTGGAAATATGGGTGTATTTTGGGGGCCATGGGGGGGGGGGGGCAGGCCCCTTTTCTAAATTATTCCTACACCTATGAGAATGATATTCAAAAGGTCGATTTTTTTGTGAAAAGAAAATTTCTTGCAGATGCAGATCTACCTGACTCGTGCTTATACTTGCCGACGTTCGCCGACCTCTCTTTTAAATCCTTTCACAAACAAGACTTGATTTCGACGTCAATGGAATAAATAGATAAGGAAACATTGAGAGAAAAGAAGAAATCATCGATAATCAGCCATTTCTCCGTCCCCACGATAAATACTTTCCATGCTATAATTCAATCGGTTTCTTTTTAAAGTAAGTTATGTCAGTGTTGGTAATCACGTGATTTAAGTTTGGATTCATCACACGGAAAAATGGCGACTATCGGGTTAAATTGGCAGTAATTCTGAAGGTAAGTGGACATTTCTTGATCTGTAGGCAATGCCATCCTGAAAGTTATATCCCATGTCCTGGCCCACAAAATGTCTGACCTAATGGTACCAATATATTATCGCAAAGATCCGTACTTTCAGCAAACACGTTTCTTTGATGTGGTCCCGTAGGTTTTCCCATTGATAAGCTGGCCAGGTGTGTAATAAAATGTTTTTTTTCTGGTCTTCCAGGTATTGACTAAATATTCATGAACCTGCAACACTACCCAGAAGAAGCTTTGAACTCGCCCTGGATTTTGTATTTTGGTCCTTGTCGAGTTGAAGGGCCTTGATGCGAATCCCGATCCTACTTACAACATAGCCACTTGCCCGTAACTCCAAAATCCAATCATTCAGATCATTTTCCTGTGGCTCATAGGGACTGATCCGAATAACCCTCCATTTCTGCGATTTTGGACAATCACAGATCTTTGTCTTGTTTTTTCGCCAGTCTCTCACTAGCTTTCCACTGATGCCGAAATCACTCTCAGCCGCACAGTTTTTCGAATTTTCGGCAAATTTGATCACACGATTTTTTAAGCTATTGTCATCACCAAGTAATTGCAGATTAAAACAATATGCAGTTACGAGGTTTTCGAAGAAAAGTGACGACTGCTTGTTGTGTACAATTATGTCGTGTGTTAATTTAGGGCATATTGATTGCGAGATTACGCGCTTGAAATGGCAGAACGATGCATATCAAGCAAGACACCTTGTTAAAATGGAATTTATTATTATAAAAAGAATCAAGCAAATGAGTATTCCGTCATTGTCGTATGTTTATTGTCGCCGAGTCATAAAGTCGATGTCTATTTCCCCCACATTCTGAATATTACACTATCTAAGGGAAGTAACTCTTTCATGAAACTGTCTAATTTAAACCTGGTTATTTCCCTTAGACCAATATACCTCAGAAAACGGAATTATTGCGCGCGATAAATTTTCTCCGCCAAAAAAGTAGTTCTACATAAAACGTATAATTTCCTCGTTTTACAATGATTATTTGGCATGTCAGTTTAGAAATTGTAGAAAGTCGAATTTCAATATTAAATCAAAGTGTGGACAAGAAATCAGAGATCTACTTTGTCTAAAAACAGAAATACAGAAGAAGTTAAGAGGTCCGTCTTTGTCCTTATTTGACCTGTCCAGAAAAACTCGTACGGCCCCAAAAAGTCGCAGCGCGAGCGCTAAGCGACTTAAAAAATGGGCGTGTCACAAACTTCTTTCAGGTGAGCGATAAAGAGCCATTCTGGCCCTCTTGTCTCTTTAATCTTGTTGTCTAGAGCAGCTTTCAAGGCCATCACAAAATTTTGTCATTTGTGAAAGGGTTAAACAAAATTAATACGTTTTATTTTAGGATGGACAAAAGGAATCCAAGACAAAAAAGCTGAAGAAGGCAGAAGACTAAGATGTACCGTAATTCAACAAACCATTCAAACATTATGAAATCAGGCACCATTGATTATATCTTCAAATGCTTGTCTTATACATCTGTATGGTGGGGGTTGTGCATGATGGGATGAATAATAACAACAGCAAAAAAGCCATGCTTCAGGTAAAAAATTGTGGAATAACCTTTTTATTTCTTTGATAATTTTCAATTTGCTTGTTGCATGTACTCCTCCTCACTGAGCTCTTTCCTCAGATTTATGACTTGTTTGTTGGATCCTTTAACTGACCAGAAAAACGGCAAAAAATCGGAGCATTTTTCTGGTCGGATCAATTTTTGAGAAAAGAACCAGAAGCCATGCGCCAGAGCAAAGAGATTAGTAAGACAGGTACATGCGCTTTAAAACTGACGCAGAAATGAAAAAGTCGTTGCACAATTTCTGACCTGAAGGGGGGCTAATTTGGCCGTAGTACTATAATTTTGCTTTCTGGTCGGTTTGGATTTTTTTTTTTTGGAAAAAAGTAGAATTCTTCAAATAAGTCTTAGACATAAGGAAAGAGATCAGTAAGACAGAGTCCATGCAACAAACCGCTTAGAAATTGACACAAAAAAAGAAAGTAATTACACAGTTTCTTACCTGAAGCAGGGCTAATTTGGTAGTAGTTGTTATCCATCCCATGATGCCCAATCCCCATCGTGATCTGTATCAAAAGATATTGTTTAAAAAAACAACCTTGTAACTGCAAGTTGTTTTAACCTATTTCCAGACAGCAAAATTTTGACTGTTCCCATTTGAAAGGTGTTGCAGACTACAAATTTGTTCGAATGAAATTGTACAATTGGTGGTCATTCTGGATAGAAAACATTGTTGGAGATGAAGAAATTGCTTGTCACAAGCAATTTCTTCATTTTCCACAATGTTTTCCAAAACCATGATCTTGTAGGGAGTCAAAAGGAGTCATTGTGTGGTAATGGGTTAACCCTTTCCCAAACAAGTCCTGGTTTTGACGACCATAAAAGGCTTGGGAAAACATTGAGACAAAAGAAGAAACTGCTGATAACCAGCAGTTTCTCCTTTTGTCTCAATATTTTCTGTACCATATTTTACACAAATCATGTCTTTATTATCATCATTTTTGATGTCTGCAGCAGCATTCAAATTAGACTGCCCTAAATATTTTGTTGTTTGGTAATGGGTTAAGCTAAACTTTCATTGTTTTTGAAAAAAAACTATGTTATTTGTACATTGTATATTGTTTTTATCATATGACCATCTTCAAATTTCACCGGTGCCTTTTTCACCACAACTGTGTAATCTTTTCCCAAATAGCAGATTTGGCCTGTTCCAATTTGAAATCTATTGCAGACAAAAACATTAAAGTCTACAAAGAAAACTTGGTGTACAATATAGAATAGTAAATATTGAAACAAATTGAGAAAACGCCGCTTATTGAGAAAATGCTGCCTCTCTGCATTTTCTTCTTTTGTCTCAATGTTTCCTAAAGCCTTTTCATAAGTTGTGTCAAAACGGTTCATTGTTTGAAAAGAATTATTAACGCACAATTCTCTTTTTCTGTAAGTAACTTTCTGTCACCTATACCTCTCCAAGAAAACAGAGAAGTGATTGTAATCATCTTTTTCTTTCTTTCCTTCAATGTTTTCATGTATGTATGGTTATATATGGTGTATGGTTATCAAAACCAGCCATTGTTTAATGATAAGTATCTCTATTTTTAATCCTTTCCCAAACAAGACCTGGTTTTGACGTCCCTTATACATAGAAATTGCTTAGGAAAACATTGATGATTGAAACCAAAGAAGAAACTGCTGATAACCAGCAGTTTCTCCTTTTGTCTCAATAGTTTCCATGCTACACAAATTTTATATTAATCCTTGCCCAAATGACAACATTCTAGGATGTCAAACTTGAATGCTGCTGCTGACGACAATATCAATGTTGATAATGATAGGCTTTGTGTATGATACTGCTCAGGAAATAATGAGACAAAAGGAGAAAATTCTGGCTATCAGTATTTAATTCTTTTGCCAAAATATTTTCCAAAGCTATTTCTATCAGGGACGTCGAAACCAGGTCTTGTCTATGAAGGATTAAATCAAATATATTATGAGTAAGTACTTGTTTACATTTAACTCAAATAAGTTGGAAATAAGAACAAAATATTTGAATATTATTTAAAATTGAGTTTTTTCACTGTTTTCCCTATTTCTTTATAGGGCTATCCTTTTCCCCTTTCCAAAATAAAAGGAAAACAAATGTTGAAACATTGTTGATATTATGAAAGAGCCAAGATCTGGAAAAGGCCCTTATAGCATTTTACAGCACCATGTTACCAGAGGCGCGTTCTTTAGAGCGAGATTTTTTAAGATTTCTTAAGAGGTTTTTAATACAGCGTCTTTGAGACCGAGATTATAAGCGATGTGTTCCTAATGTTCCATACTTCATACAAATGATGTCATGATGACGTCATTTGTATGAAGTATGAAGCATTCGGAAAAGCATCGACTCTAGTCTGTGCACTGAAAGCTCAGACAGACTAGGGTTGATACTTTTCACGCTTCCCAAAAAGTCCCTTTTAGCGTTACGGGTCAAATATGATTACTTAAAGGAAGGGAGATGAATGTTTTGAGCTCTGTCTTGTGAAAATATAGCCCTGTCCCCCTCTGATAATGTTCACAAGGCCTGTGAACCTGTCCTGGTTTGACATCTGCGATCAGCCAGAGGTTGCATGAAGTCTGATCAGGATCAATGTTGTTTCTAAAAATTCCATCGGCCATAGGTACTGAAGATGTTTCGAGAGCACAATACTGATCTTGATCAGACTGAATTATGATAATCCCGGGCTGATGCGCGTCCGTGTTGGTCCCAAAAGTCATGAAGGGTTTTCCCAGATACCGTCGCATTTATTCCGACAGAGGGGCGGAGGTGGTTCAGTGGTAACGCGCTGGACTTGAAACACAGGGATCGCTGGTTCGATCCCTCGCTTCTCCAGTCTTTCGGATGAGACTTTTTAACAAGAGGCCCAAGAGGGCCTGTATCGCTCCACTGGCTCAGTATTTCAATCAATGAGACGGTTCAAGTATAGATTTTCATAAGGAAATTTGACAGGAAAGCTGATTCCAGAATAGACTTTACCTTGAGAAACCTTATTTCTCAGTGGTAATAAGTATTGTTTGTAAATAGGAAAAGTTATATATCGCTGCTTTTCTGCCAAAAACATGTATCTGCAGCTTAAAACAAGCTGCAGATACAAGGTTTTTGCAGAAAAGCGACAATATGTATATCCCTGTATTTCAACCAAACCTTGTAACCGCAGCTTAACCCTTTTCCAAACTGAAACAAGACCTGGGCTGCGTTCAGTAGACAAAACGTTTTGTCTTACTGGACGCAGGGCTGGTTTTGATGTCCCCGATAGAATAGGCTTGAGAAAACATTTAGGCAATAGAAGAAAATGCTGATAATCAGCACTTTCTCCTTTTGCCTCAATATTTTCTGTGTATTATTGTACTCAGATCCAACCTGCCATATCTTTTTCAGTGAAACTTAGTTAAAGATGAAATTCCAATATATTTTTTGACCCATTACCAAAATGGCAAAATTTGGGGCTTTTCCAAATTCAAAGATATTGCAGACGACAATTTCAAGTGAATGAAATTTAAAATATTTTGGTGTTTTGGCATAGAAAACATTGTGGGAAATGAAGAAATTGCTTGTCACATGCAATTTCTTCATTTTCCGCACTGTTTTTCAAAGCTGTTATCTTTTAGGGAGTCAATGTGTAGTAATGGGTTAAGTCCCGCAACAGATAGATGCTGGACGATGGACGATCATTAAAGCTCATATAATAGCACCTTGTGCTCAGGAGAGCTGAAAACAGGTGTAAATGATACTAATGATGCCAAGGCTTTAGTTTTATGGAAATAAGGCAGAATTTGGCTGGAAATTCTGTATCGTAGGGTTTTCCATCTTAGATTTCCACACAACACAAAATTATCATGGATATGATCTTTTTCATCTCTCTCTTTAAATTGCCGTAAAATGCACAATTTTGATTTATATGACCTTGCCAGATAGTTTTCACTGGTGGTGAACTCGGCCAAAGCGTTGGACATTTTTTCGCGATCATAGTATTTCGTCTGTGTTGTTTTAAATATTGTAACTACGGCTTGGATTAAGCTGTAGTTACGAGATTTTATAACAACACAGACGGTTTGTCTATACAAATTGCTACATCCGGTCTATTTTTAGAACAAATTCATTGTTATTAGAAAAACTATCCAATCAGATCTTTAAACTCACATTTAACTGAAATATCTGTACCTTGTGGTAGCGAAAAATGTCCCTTGCTTTGGCCGAGTTCACCACCAGTGGTTTTTATGTTTAACTTGATTTGGTAGTATAAATAAAACTCAAACACAAGTGTTTCTGTAAATAATGAAGTTTTATTAAAGAATGTTTAAGTAATTGAAATTGTTGTTTACAATAGCATACAATCAATACATATTTTCATTACATAAAAGTTGTTAAATAAACAACTTGCAGAATTCATATTATGCATGTACATGTATTACTTAAAATTTTCAATTAACCCTTTCCCAAATGGCATTGTTTTAGACTTCCAATTTAAAAGCTGCACCAGAAGACAAAATGGAAGGTGATGAAAACAGGTTTTGCACAATATAGCAAAATAAAAATAAATGAATAAATTTATGAAAAAAATGAAGCAAAAGAAGAAAATGCTGATTATCAGCACTCAATGTTTACAGAAGCCTCTTAAATTAGGGACGTCATGAACAAGCTCTTATTTGGGAAAGCGTTAAGTTTCATTACAGCTTATTCATGTTTTTGACAAAAGTAAAATGTTAATTCATCTCAACATTATCTGTTATTCAAACCTTTGTATAACATCTAAATTCAAAAAGCATATTGCTACTATCTGCTGATATTAACCCAGGACAACTTAATTTTTGTCAACAATGTTCTCTATAACTAGGCTGGGGCTCTGAAATGACTTGCCAAAGGCCATACCCACATGGATGGCAGCTTGAATGTAATCCAATCACATCACCCGCAACTTCTCACAAGAAATGAGTTTGGCATTCAAGCTACCATGTCAAGCAGGACCCCATTGTTTAAAATAGAATATGATCATATTTCATGTGTTTTGATCATCATTCTACCCTTTACAGACCGACAAGCCTTTCTGGATTGTCTTGATCTGTTATGAGTGACATCTTCACTATAAATGTACATATATGAGTTTTAGACCTGTAAGCTTTTATTCCAATGATAAAACAAAGTTTTGCAGATTGTACAGCTATATATTAAAATGCCTTTCCATCTATTATATGAAAGAATTGTTCTATGCCATACAAAAACATACTTAAGTGATTATTTCTAAACTATTATAATTAAATTTAAATACATACACATTTACAATGATGTTGCATTAATCCCTTTATATGAATATTTGACTGTCATAATGATATCAGTCCTCTTGTTATTTGAGTAACATATAATAAATAGTTTGTTTTTCTCTCTTTCCCTTGCTATCATCTGTCATGACTTTCATATGATTTATATATAAATGTGGTTATTGTGATATTCTTTGTGCAAAGCACCATTTCCACTTCTAACAAAGTCTATTTGTTAATCTATGACATTGCTATATATATTCATTAAGTATCTTTGAAATATATTCTCCTTTTGGATCAGTACTAGTCTTTGTTTTGATTTTCTAATCATTTCAGAGATTTATTCTAAAACTCGCATAAAACACTAAACTAATATTTTGAATCAAACAATGAATGGTACATGAACTTTTTCAGTAGATCAGCAGTTTTAACAAAAGTAAGACAGTGCTTTACTGAGCTTAGAACAAGTATAATCAAAATAGGAACAAGAGCTCCGCAGAGTGGCGCATATACACCCGAGAGGGGCTTGTTTGTAAAATTTGCCATTTTTTCAATTCAAGGGCAGATAATTCAAAAACGAAACAGGTTATCTGAATTCCGTAAGCGATGTGCACAAATAGACACAATGGAGAATCATTGTGGCAAGTTTGATTAAATTCCAATCAAAACTGTAGGAGAAGTTGCGCACACAAGAAATTGCTAACGGACAGACTGACGGACAGACAGACGACCGGGGCCATAACAATATGAACCTTCAGGCGTATAAAAATATAAATATTTGCTCTATTTGTCACAATAATCTTACCATTGTGCATAATTTTTCACCCTACAGGTCATTAATTTTTTGATGAGTTTTCTTCTCAATACTGAGGTTGATGTGAAATACAAAATTTGTGTAAGTTAGTGTGAACACATTTCGAAATTTAAAGAACATACTGCAATAAATATATATGAGATGTTAATCTACAAATCTCATTTAACTTGTTTTTATACGTGATGAACCATTTGCTAAGCTCTGCACTGCCTTCAGAAAAATTATGCAGAATGGAATAGTAATGTGAGTAAAAAGGTACAGTTGAATTAATGTAAAGTAGCAAGTTCATGTGTAACAGAAAGTAACAAATAGGAATCAATTCTATTAATTAAACAGTGACATAATTTCCGACAAACAATAGTATTTCCTCAGTGTAAATCTAAAAAATTTAACTTAGTCCAAATTCAAAAATGTTGCAGATGACAATTTAAAATGAATGAATCTTACATGTTTGGTCATCTTATGTAGAAAACATTGTGGGAAATGAAGAATTTGGTTTTCACAAGCAATTTCTTCATTTTCCATATGGTTTTCCATGGACATTATCTTCTGGGGAGTCAAAAGGAATCACTGTATGGTAATGGGTTAAAGGTGTAAAATGATCAGTCAACATGTGACTGCAGGCTGATCGTTATGTTAATCTTCTGCCACACAGTTCAGCATATGACAAGGCTTACAGTAGAAATTTCTCTCTTTCTTATTAGATGCTGAAATATGTGTTGAACATGAAGGAAAAAAAATAAGAAAAGAATGTTATATCGCTTGATCATAATTATGTGACCCGCCAAGCTTAACAGTACCTTATGGAAAGTGTGAAAAATATCAAACCTAGCCAGTCTGTGCAAACTAACTAGGATCAATTTTTTTCATTCTAAGGCAATTTCTTGGATATATATATATTTCGTTTCCTTGTTTGTTTTACATGTTCAATAAAATTCCAAATATGACATCTGGTTGATATCTGCTGAATCTCATGTATCTCAAGATTTGGTTAAATGGAAAAACCAGAAGGTCCCTTTCAGTGTGACAGGTCACATATCTTTGTGTCCACCTTTCTGCACCTATAGTGGCCACCCATACCTATATGAACCACCAGCTTTGTCTGCTGAAATAGCAGACAAAGCAAAAAACAATGACGGGTGAGATTTCAAACTGACCTCTTTCATTCAAAATAATATGTAAACTTGTCATTAGCTTCACACAACTCAATATTAATGATTTTTTTTTTAAACTTTATGAAAGATTGACACTGTGATTTGGCACAGCAGAATACACCATCGAATGATCAGACCAGACACATTCTATGACATCAGTGAGAATCAGTGGTATATTACTGTAAATATGATCAATTAAGGAGCCAGAATAATGGGTTGTTTTTGACACTTGTTGACTGCAGTTGAAGAAATCCTGCATAAACCTCTGGATAGTTGTATTCATATCCAATAAATCAATGTTGATATCACCTTGAATAATGAGGTGCTTCCCTTTGAAATGCTTTAAATTTTCAGTTAGAAATTTCTTCAGGTCAGTCACCGAAGATTTAGGAGAGTTGTACAATGTTGCAATGACTATTTCTTTATCTTGCACCAAGAGTTCTACAACAATCATTTCTATGTTTTTCTTTACCACAGAAAAGCTATGAGAAATATGAATGTTGTCCCGCACATAAACGATAATTCCTCTGTGAGGACGAGCATTGCTTACTTGTTTCCCATCTGCTCTAACAATTTGATATCCAGTTCTCTGCACTAAATCGATGGAATCATCTGCAGTTAACCATGTTTCTAATAAGCATAAACAATCTGCAGCTTTGACATTGGGATCTGAAAACAATTCATCCTTATGGCTTCTGTAAGACTGCATATTGTTGAAAAGGCATGTGAAATGAGTGTCACTAGTCATGTAAACTGGAGTGTAACATAGTTTCAATTTCTGTGATTCTCTTAAACGTATCATTTCTTCTTGAACTTTAGTTGACACAGAAATCTTGCTTTCATTCAAGTTTAGAATGTAAAGGCCTTTCAGGGATCTTGATCTACTTATTGCGACATAATGGGCATGGGAAAATACACGTTTTCCATCCATATCTATTACAACCTGACTCAACGTGTCTCCTTGAGATTTATGTACAGTTTTTGCTGTTGACTGGCGCAGAGGGATTTGTATTCTCACAAAAGTTTTTCTCAAATACACAAAGTTCCTCTTTGAATCAAAGATAGGTGTCCATAATGGATTAATAGCACTATGATACAAATGTCTGTACTTTGAACGCCATGATGTTCCGATTTTATCATCATTGAAAGAAACCCACACAATACTTGGTCTAGTAGTATTTTTCTGTCTGTATTCAATTTTATTTATCATACAAGAAGACCCATTTACTAATCCATCATCTACATCAAGGTTAAGACATAGGTCATAAATCATTCCAATAGCTATTCCTACCATCTGACTAAGCCCTGCAGTGTGTGTGGAATCATGTGGCAACTTTGATATTAGTTGTTGTTTAACTGTCACATTGTCATCTCCTAATACATGATCAAGAGCAGGAATGTTTACTTTTTCATTAGTATTATTAAGAAAGCTCCTGACATTGAAATTGTTCACTTTCTCATTGGTATTGAATAAATGTGTTGTATTTTGTGGATAGTCTGTACTAGCAGTATCAGTCAATCTCTTTTTTAGATTTTCAATGTCAACTTGTGTATGATTTCCTTCTCGTAATCTGTTCAAAAGTTCAGCAAATTGCTTGTCTTCCTTTTGCCTCATGATCTCATCCAATTCATGCATTACAATAAAATCCTGCCATAAGTTTGTAGCTAAAGGTCCAAAATTTGTTTTCAAATTCTCAAATATCCAACCATCCATCACTGGTTTCAACTGGAAAAGGTCTCCAATGAATATCATATGCAAGCCACCAAATGGAACATTACTGCCCTTTATTTGTTTTAATCTTTCATTTATGAGTTTAAGCATGTTATTTCCAACCATGGACACTTCATCAATCATAACAACAGACAAGTCTTTATATTTTGTTCGAAGGGTGTTTAAAGTGTCACTATTAAGTGGAGTACAATCATAACCCTGGCTTGCTGGAATGCGGAAAGCTGAATGTAATGTTACCCCATTTATATGAAAAGCAGCTTTACCTGTTGGTGCACAGAGAAGAACTCTACAGTTCTCAGGATTATCACCAGGATTAGATGTCAAGTAACGCTGCAAAGCTTCAAACAATGCACTTACAAGAACAGATTTTCCAACGCCTGCACCACCAGTTAAAAAAACTTTCAACTTTTGTTCATCACGCTTAACAGATTGGAAAACATGAATAAAAAATTCTCTCTGTTTCGTATTCAATGATTTTATCAATTGCCTGTAATCTATGTCTGACATTGTTTTCCTGCGTACACTAATATCTACAGAAGCAACACTTAAACCAACATCTCCAGCAATATCACCTTGTCTCTGATTTTCAGGTCTATCAGGATCAAAGAATATGAAACTTTCACTTTCTTTTGCACCAATATTTGAGTCATCCTGCTCAGACTGCTCTGTGCCTGGGGCAACATCATCAAAATCTTCCTCATTGTGAGCACGCTCCATTGCATCATCTAGTTCATCAGCATTCTTTTCATACTGCAAGGCTTTGTGCTCTATGAAATTTTTAATGGATCTGTACCTTGATAGGTAAGAGTCATGACCTTGTTTCAAATCAATACTTTCATCTCTCCATGAAGTAAATAGAAGCAATCTTTCTCTACAGAACTGTTCGATGTCAATTTTTTTCGAAAATCTTACATATCTTATGACTTTTCTTTGTTTCCTTTCACTTATAACAATTCCATTTTTGAGAACAATTCGACCCCCAGGAATAGAATATTGTCTATCCTCACTTGAATTATAGTCATTTGTGTCTGAGTCAAGCACCTCATCCTCGTTACAATATGTATCCATGTTTTCATTGTTTTCACCTTCATTGGTTTCTTCATTTAATGTTTCAGAAATGTTTTCACCTGAATTTCTTGCAGTGCCTTTGTCAGTGTTGTATTTGATATCAAGCTGGGACACATAGTCTGCTAAACACCAATTTTCAAGTTGTTTTGGTCTTTTAGAATATCTTTTAATGGTATTATCTGCTTCAATATCTGTAGAATTTGAAGATAATTTTTCAAGAGATTCCTTAGACTTAAGTAGGAATGTTCTCTCTTCAGGCAAAGAAGTGTTAATGAAAACAACATCCCTTGAGGCTTTTGTCAATGGCTGTTGTAAAAGTAAGTAGCAGGCTTCCTGGGCACTAACCTCAACACTATTCAAGAATTTATTTCCAATATGTCTAACCTGTTGTCGGAGATCCATATTTCCTCTTCTAGCTTCTTTACATGCCTCATTCATAAGAATACTCATTCCTCTCTGTGCTTTACTAATATATGAAACTATATATACAGCACATGCATATGGATCCAATACAAATTGTAAGTCATGGTTTGCACCCCAAGCGTTTAGAATAGGTTTCATGTATGCATTAATTCTAACCTCACTTAATTTTCTTTTCAGAAAAACCTTTGGACCACTCAATGAGCTTTGGACTGCTTTGATGTAATCATCCTTGCTTACTTTGATCTCAGTAAGGAAATCATCTACCGTAATATTTGTTTCCTTCAACTCATCCAATTTCTTTTGTATTTTGACAAATAAATCTTTGTAATTTTGCTTTTCTTTACAGTCATTTAACGGTTCCAATATAGTTGTGCTTTTCATTGGAGGAATGGGAAAACCAAATCTACAAATAGATTTCTGTTTCTTTCTACAAGACTTGGAATGTTTATGTATCTGTAGTTCTACAAGTTGTTGATCTGGATTTTTCTCACAAGATACATACTTATCTATGAAGGATGTTACTTCATCTAATGAACTTTCATGATATCTAGGAGCCTTTTCAATCCATATTAACATGTGGATGTGAGGTGAACCTCTTTGTTGGAATTCAACACGATAAAAGTAATCTATTATTTTTCCTAATGGGTCATGGGGACTTTTAAGTACAGTGTTTATGAATTCTTGTACTCGGTTGTCAAAATACCTTACACATGTAACTGGATCTTTTTGCACAAGTTTTGTTTTATCAATCCAAGTCAAGTTATCCAATTCTTCCACAGACATTGTTTTTCCATCATTTATCTGAGAGAGCATATTTAGTAGATCATGCCATCTGGTATCTGCCGACGAAAGAGATGTAAACCAAGTAGGTAATCCTAGTTGTCTAATCATTGCAAAAACATCTTTTTTACGGGCTTCAAAATATGGTGGTGAATTCCTTAAACTTCTGAAAATATAAAATCCCTCATCCAATCTCACAACACCTTTAAGATGATTTGTATCAAGCATTTGTGAGGCAGTAAATGTTTTACCTTCTGTTTTACATCTACGCAAAGCAAGATGGACTTTATCAGAAATTTGTTTCAGTTGAACTTTCTTTAACTTAAAGAAGATATTGGGAATATTTGATGCTACTCTGCGATCAATATGCCTCAGTTCTAGCTTGCATGTATCACTATAGTGAATGTGAACATGTTTTTTATCATTTGGACTTCTTCTCTGTCCACAGAAAATTGTAGGAAAAGACAAATATTCTGCATCAGGATCTTGATAAAGGCTGAGTGGTGTTTGACCCTCACCTGGAGCAAAAGTATAAGCGTTGTCTTTATTTGGGTCTGCAGCATCCAGCATAGTGTCACTATTACCAATAACCTTTTCTGTCTCGTCAACTTCACTAAAGTGATCAGAGTCATAATTCACATCATCATTACAATCTAATTCTTCACTTACGCTTTCACCTGTCATTCCAAAGAACTCTTTTACTGTATCACTACAATCTGAAGTAATTGATTGCATCCAGTCATCATCTACTTTAACACCAGATTCTTTATACAGTACACTATGGTTCACTAACCAATGAAGAGCACTTAAAACATGCAGAGGTCTAATATTTTCAGTGAAATCACATTTATTATATGAAAGTTTCTTCTTAAGTTTAACAGGTATTGTATAGTGACTATCTAATGTTCTTGGTAAACTGTGTATAACAGGCTGAATGTCAACCGGGACATTGACAACATTCCCTTTGATGGACAACTGACCTCCTCTTGGTAATTCTCTAATCTGCATAAATGGGATTCTCAAAGAAACTAATCTTTCCTCTAGCTGATGTAAATTCAGTTCCTTTGGCAGTACAGGAAATGCATTTTGATTGAAAACAGACATTGGAGGGACTTTGTTAAGTTTAATTTTTTCATAGCATGTTTTACACAGCCATTCACAATCATCAACAGAGATGTAATTTGTAGAAAATTTTTTAACTGCATCAGAAGAGCATTTAGAATTTAGTTTGTTGAATAACACAACAGAATGTTTAAACCATGTTTGGTTACAGCATGAACAAACATAAACAGGGCCTTTTGAAACATTCTTCTTAAATTTTTCAATGCAGTCGTCTAAGCTGGAACCATATCGCTTTGAACTTTTGTAGCTCTTTTCCTTAATTTTATAATCTAAATTAGACCTTAGACTCTGGCGCTTAGTCTTATTTCTTTCATTTTCTACTATCATATTGAATCTTGATGAACGTTTATTCTGTTTTTTCATCCTTTCTGAATCTTTATACAATTTACTAGAGCGGCACTTGTGCATTGATTTAAGAGTTAACATTCTTTCTTTCTTCTTTCTTTCCTCATTTTGTCTAACTTTTTGCATAGAACCCTTTGTCATTGACCTTTCTTTGACTTGCCTTTCTGGATTTTCTCTTGCTTTTTTCTTTGAAATATTTGTCATTGTCCGTTCCTTGACTTGCCTTTCAGGATTTTTTCTTGCTTTTTTCATTGAAGTATTAGTCATAGTCCGTTCCTTGACTTGCCTCTCTGAATCTTGTCTTGCCTTTTTCTTTGAAATACTAGTCATAGTCCGTTCCTTGACTTGCCTTTCTGGATTTTGTCTTGCTTTTTTCATTGAAATACTAGTCATAGTCTGTTCCTTGACTTGCCTTTCTGGATTTTTTCTTGCCTTTCTCTTTGAAATACTAGCCACTAATCTTTCCTTAGATTGTCTTTCAGGATCCTGCCTAATTTTCCTCATATAACTTTTCATATATTCATTTCTTTTTAATCTTTTACGTTCGTGTACAATTTCATAATCTGACCTAACTTCTTGTTTGCGCTTTTGTCTCTCTGCTTGATCCTTGAAATATATGTCAATCAAAGATAATTTCTCAGGTGGACAATTTGTAAATTCAATTTCATTTTTCTTGGATTCAGATTCATGGATTTTTTCTCCTATAACAAATCTAATTGGCATCATGTCAAATTGTTCATTTAGATCGATGTTCATACTTTGATACATTGCATACATGAACATTACCAAATCATCTATTGAAAGAAAAGAAGCTAATAATGATCTTCCATCATCATCTACCAATCCATCAACACCATGTGAATGAGAATCAAATAAACAATATCTACCATCCTGCCTGAAAATTGCAGAACAAACTGAACCAATGATAAATAAAAGATAAGAAGTTGTGTGAAATGCTTCCTTCAAACAACTGTGAAGTGATGACATATGAGTGTTGATAGAACTTTGAATAAATACACCAGATAAAATATTTCCTCTCACAATAGAAACATGTCTATCAAATGCAGTTACAGAACCTGGGATCTCTTCCAAATTCAAAAGCAAGCTTTGAAAGTCATTCCTCGCTTTCAGTCCAATCACTATTTCTCTATGTAATCTATCTCCTTCTATTAGAATTTTATCTAGATTTTGTGAAGATGGCAGATCCCTTACAGAAATGAAAACTTTGCTGCAAATTTGCAGCAAATTCGCCGCGAATTTGCTGCAAACAAATTAGTTCGCTAGAAGGGTTTGCCGGAACTTCGCCGATGTTTGCCGCTAGCTGCAACCTTCATGCAATCTTCTGGCAAACATGTTTCACTTTGCGACAAGTTTACCAGAAATAAGAAAGTTTGTCGGAACTTCGCAGGAAAGTCATCCATCAAATATTTTACATGTAGTTTGCCGGAACTTTGCAAGAAGCCTATCTTGAACATTATTGAATATCATGCAGTTTGCAAGCAAGAAATTTGCAGGAAATTAAACTTGTCCAGTGCTCATTCAAGGAGCTTTAAATACCTGTAAAATTCTTGCATATCGTCGGTGTAAATGCAAAACCTCGTGCGTCGATTCTTGCGATTTTCAAAGTACAAACTCGTGTGTCCATTTAGACAATTCTCGCAGGTTTTGAGATAATTTTACCGATCAGTATCAATAATACTTTAATTATGAACAATATGTCCAAATTTCAAGTAAAACATTTCAGTTTGGGAAAAGTTATTACACTTTTTCCCTCCCCTTTAAAATTTTCCAAAAATGAGATACGAGGTTTTGCATTTACTATGACGATATACATATTGAAGCATGGATAGACTCAAAATTATGAACCAATACATAAAGACTGACTTAATTTGTTTTCAGTGTATATCTATAAATTATCTTCATTTAGTCCGGGGTATGTGTACACTGCCAAATATAAGTGTAGAATGTCCATGCTTAAATTTCACGTTGACAAGTTTGTTATTTAGAATGGATGATAATCTAACAAATTCATGATACGACAGAGCAAACTAGATAAGTAAGGTACTAAGAGTTCGGTTTCCAATTTGCCGAGCCCTGATAGCTCAGTCGGTTACGTCGTAGTCTGTCAACTCAGGTGTCGCGAGTTCGAACTCCGGCTCGGTCAGTATCCATTCTGACATTTGAAAAAGGTCATTTGTCTCTCACCAATGGGTGTGAATCATTTATGTGAGAGAGCAGCTGGAGGCTCGGTTTGGATATTGTGGTTTTGCTGGTGCGAGAAATACCAGGAACCCACGGTTAGGTGCTCCAGCCGCCGCGATATGACCATAGAAGTTGAAAACGGCGTAAAACCCCAATAAATCAAATCGGTTTCCAATTTCTGAATTTATCCAATAATTATTATAGTTGCCAAATAACTCATCTACAGAGTCAGTCATTTAACTGTTTTTTAAAGTGACATTTCAGAATTTTTTCTCATAAATTTCACTTTCATTTTTATTATAAAGAGCATGTTTTCTTATGAAAATTCTGAAAATTTCAAGCCAAAATATTGCGCCGTTTACGAGAAATATATATCTTTGTGTTAAAATTAAACAAATTGTTGTCCACAACAGTTCAGATGTATATAGAATTTGTCGTTTCTGTCTCAACTTTGAAGGCGTGTTTATCGCCTATCATCAACAACTTCAAAAAACTGATACCATTTAGATACCCATTATAAAAATCAATCTTGGCATCAAGACTTACTTTAAAAAATCAAAATGAGGATGAAATGTCCCTTTAATCCGTGTACATCATAATGTGCACACATGTACATGTTACATGTACATGTGTGCACATTTTTTACACAAACATGCATGCATATATTTGTACCTTCCCAAATGGCATAATGTTACACAGGCCCCAGGCCCGTAGGAAGCAATTTAATATTGGGTGGTGGGCTTAAGCCCAAGTGTCTGAATATTCGTAGGCGGGCTGATTTGGATTTTCCCTGAATTTTCAGTGTGAAATAAGGAAAATTCGGCATTTTTGGCCAACATTGGGGGCTTAGGCCCCCCCCCCTGTTCCTACGGGCCTGTCAAGTCCAAAGGAAGCGATTTTCATAAGGAATGAGAATCTGGCCCCTGTCAGAGCCAGTTACTAGATATCGGAGGGGTAAAATTAGATTGATCCTAAATTTTCAGTGTATTTAAAAAGAAACTTTCGGCATTTTTGGGCAACTTTGGGGAGGGGCTTAGCCCATTCTAGCCGCCCCTTTTAGAAGCTATGTAAATGTCCCCAATTTTGTTGTTTCATAAATTTTATTATTGGATCTTTCCAAGTTGTATTCACCTTGTAGCTTGTTTATATTTCTTCGCTTCGTTTATTAGCTTTAAGAAATATCGGCAAACTTCCAGGTACTCTAGTCTAAACGGGAAGTTCAAAAGAGGCTTCTAGTATAAACTGAGCATGCGCAAACGAATATTTTCAAACTAAGATTTCAACGAACCGGTAAAGAAGACCGAAAAGTCAATTTAATTAATCAAATAACGTGTTATTTTCAGCAGCTTGGTCGAGAATCGAGGTATAAAACATTGTTGTTTATGCATATTTAGTCTGACGGCATGACATTTGGTATAGGCGAAGATATTCGCAGTTGAATCGAGACCACGCTGGTACACAAAGGAATTCTATTTTTAGGGTAGTTTCTAGTTAGCCGGTCCCCAAACTAAATGGTCGCCAGTAAAGTGACAAAATAGAGTAATTTTTCATCAATAAAGAAGAAATAAGCGGGTGTGTGGGGGCAGCAGCCCACATAAATAATTTCAAAATAAAATAAAGCGGGGGTGTGGGGGCGGCAGCCCCCAAAAATACTTCCTAGAAAATAGGGACCGGTATACTAGATGTGTTCCCATGGCAATCAAGCATCTAGTCTTTTATCAATATTCTAGTCATGTAATTGTTATGCCCCCTTTCGAAGAAAAAGGGGGTAGGAACACTTCCAGTTTAGCGGTCCCTACCAAAATGGCGTCCATTTACCTTGTCCACTTGAATGTATTTATGGGGGCTGCCGCCCCCACACCCCCGCTTATTTTCCCTTTTATTGATGAAGAAATACGCTATTTCATCCCTTTACTTCTTAATGTAAGGTAACAGAGTGGCGGCCATTTTGTCTGGGGACCGCTAAACTGGAACCTACCCAGGCAGGGGTCTTGCTACCAATTTTTGTTTGGGGCCAGGGGCCAGTGAAATTGGGAAAAATAGCGACATTTTTACCTAAATTGGGAAAAACTAAAACAAGTGTGTATTCATACTGTCACTCAGTTTCAGCTGCAAATTAGACTGTAGTGATGTAAAATGCATTTGTATGTACTCTTGTTTAAGAATCTACCCTAAAACTGTCTTCAAAATGTTTGTAAATGAAGATGGGGTCTTAACATGGGTCCTCATTGGGAATTTTCACCAGAGAATTGGGAAAAAAAGATACTTTTTGCCATTGGGAATGGGGCCCAATAACGGCCCCAAATTTTGGCAAACGAGACCCCTGCCAGGGGGTATATTGTTTTGCAAGTGTAGGTCGGTCCGTTGGTCGGTCTGTCCGTAGACCAAACCTTGTCCGGAGCATAACTCGAAAAGTATGTAAGGTAGAATCGGGAAACTTTACAGGTGGATAGATCTCATTATGGAGGTGCAGTGCACAAGAACCGTAACTGCCAGGGCTTTTCTTCCTTCTATAACAGAGGCCGATTTTCGGTGGCTTCCCAATTGTAAAAGGGCTACTTTTTTCCCAATTTCAGAGTGAGAATTTCCATATTTTCAAAACTAAACTTTCCAACATTGGGAAAAAATGATAATCATTCTCCTACTGATTATTCTAGTCACAAAGAAGTGGTGTGTATTCTATTATTCAATTATTCTGGTCATAGAGTGTCAGGAAAATATATTTCTATTTGTACATTTATTCTGCTGCCTCTTTACATTTTTCCCAATTTGACCAAAATGGCGCTTAAATTTCCCAAAATGACTGACCAGGGCCTCTTCCCAATTTTTGGAGGAAAAGCCCTGACTGCCGATCAAATTTTTTGAGTTATTGCCCTTTATTGATTTTCAAACGTGATTCTTGTCCGGAGCATAACTCAAAAAGTATGTAAGGTAGAATCATGAAACTTTACAGGTGGATAGATCTCATTATGGAGAGGTGCAGTGCACAAGAACTGTAACTCTGCCGATCAAACTTTTTGAGTTATTGCCATTTGTTGATTTTCAAACGTGATTCTTGTCCGGAGCATAACTCAAAAAGTATGTAAGGTAGAATCATGAAACTTTACAGGTGGATAGATCTCATTATGGAGAGGTGCAGTGCACAAGAACTGTAACTCTGCCGATCAAACTTTTTGAGTTATTGCCATTTGTTGATTTTCAAGCTTGATTCTTGTCCGGAGCATAACTCAAAAAGTATGTTAGGTAGAATCATGAAACTTTACAGGTGGATAGATCTCATTATGGAGAGATGCAGTGCACAAGAACCCTAACTCTGCCGATCAAATTTTTGAGTTATTGCCCTTTGTTGATTTTATAACTTGATTCTTGTCTAGAGCACAACTCAAAAAGTATGTAAGGTAGAATCATGAAACTTTACAGGTGGATAGATTTTATTATGGAGAGGTGCAGTGCACAAGAATCATAACCTTGCTGATCAAATTCTTGGGAGTTATTGCCCTTTGTTGATTTTTACACTTAATTCTTAACCTTGCCTATATCTCATGTTTTTTATGCCCCCGATAGGGAGGCATCATAAATTTGACTTGTCCGTCCGTCTGTCCGTCTGTCCGTCTGTCTGTCCGTCATTCCGTCCAAAAACTTTAACATTGGCCATAACTTCCTTATTACTTAACATATTCGCTTCATACTTTACCACAACATTCCTTGGTACATTACCTTTCTGTAGGCACATACTTTGGTGACCTTGACCCCTGGATGACCTTGACCTTGAACATAGATTGGCCATAATTTAAAATCAAAGCGGTGTCGGGGGCATTGTCATCTTACAGTGACAGCTCTTGTTTACACATACAGCCTTGATATCTCACACATAGATACCTCCTATCAACATCGTTCACATTTGACCATGACCTTGTGACCTTGACCTTGGAGTTTGACCTACTTTTAAAAAATATAAACCCGGCATATATCTCATGACCTATTACACATACAGCCTTGATATTTCACACATGGACACCTCCTACCAAGACCTTTCACAATTGACCATGACCTTGGACTTTGACCTTGGAGTTTGACCTACTTTTAAAAACTTTAACCTGGCCAATGTATCATGTCCTTTTACACATACGGCCGCGGCCTTAGCGCAGTTGGTAGCGCATCTGACCCTCATACGAGAGGTCCCGGGTTCGATACCCGGCCGCGGCTAATACCCTTTCTGACAAAATCGTCACCCACCAATGGGTTTGAAATCGTTAACCTAAGTGGGCGAGCAGCTGGAGGCTCGGTAAGGGTGTTGTGGTAGTACTGGTTTGAGAAACAACAGGAATCCATGGGTAGGTGCTCCAGCCGCCGCGATATGACCCTGGTAGTTGAAAACGGCGTAAAACCCCAATAAACTCAAACTCAAACCCTTTTACACATACAGCCTTGATATTTGACACATGGAAACCTCCGACCAAGACCTATCACATATTACTATGACATTGGAACTTGTGACCCTGACCTTGGAGTTTGACCTACTTTTAAAAAAATAAACTGGGCCTATATCTCATGTGCTATTATACATACAGCCTTGATATATCACTCATGGACACATCCTACCAAGACCTTTCACATTTGACCATGACCTTGGACCTTGTGACCTCAGGGGTCTTGCTACCAATTTTCATTTGGGGCCAGGGGCCAGTGAAATTGGGAAAAATAGTGACGTTTTTACCTAAATTAGGAAAATCTAAAACAAGTTGGTATTCATACTGTCACTCAGATTCAGCTGCAAATTAGACTGTAGTGATGTAAAATGCATTTGTGTACTCTTGTTTAAGAATCTACTCTAAAACTGTCTTCAAAATGTTTGTAAATGAAGATGAGGTCTTAACATGGGTCATTCTGGGTCCTCATTGGGAATTTT
Source organism: Fragum sueziense (assembly GCA_963680895.1). Taxonomy (NCBI): domain Eukaryota; kingdom Metazoa; phylum Mollusca; class Bivalvia; order Cardiida; family Cardiidae; genus Fragum; species Fragum sueziense. The sequence continues at coordinate 23,679,162 of OY804599.1, read as the reverse complement.
CACCAGAGCTGGACCTTGACCTTGGACTTTGACCTATTTAAAAAAAAAAACTTTAACCTAGCAGATATATCATGTCCTTTTACACATACAGCCTTGATATTTGACACATGGACACCTACAACGAAGACCTTTCACATTTAACCTTGGACCTTGTGACCTTGACCTTGGTGTTTGACCTACTTTTATAATACATTAACCTGGCCTATATTTCATGTCCTTTAACACATACAGCCTTGATATTTCACACATGGTCACTTCCAGCCAAGACATTTCACTTTTGACCATGACCTTTGACCTTGACCTTGGAGTTTGACCTACTTTTTAAAAAAATTAAACTTGGCCTATATCTCATGTGCTATTACACATACAGCTTTGATATTTCACTCATGGACACATCCTACCAAGATCTTTCACATTTGACCATGGACCTTGTGACCTTGACCTTGGAGTTTGACCTACTTTTAAAAAAAATAAACTGGGCCTATATTTTTCATGTCCTTTTACACATACAGCCTTGATATTTGACACATGGACACTTACGACCAAGACCTTTCACATTTGACCATGACCTTGAACCTTGTGACCTTGACCTTGGTGTTTGACCTACTTTTACAATACATTAACCTGGCCTATATTTCATGTCATTTTACACATACAGCCTTGATATTACACATATCGTCACTTCCACCCAAGACATTTCACTTTTGACCATGACCTTTGACCTTGACCTTGGAGTTTGACCTACTTTTAAAAAAATTAAACTAGACATTTCTCATGTCCTGTTACCAATACAGTCTCGATATTTTACACATGGACACCTCCTACCAAGACCTTTCACATTTGACCATGACCTTGGCCTGTGTGACCTTGACCTTTGACTATTACATACTTTTAGAAATCTTTAACGTAGCCTTTATCTTATGTCCTAACAGTCCTATTACATCTACATCCTTTATATTTCACACATAGACACCTCCTACCAAGACCTACCACATTTGACCATGACCTTGAATATTGCAACCTTGACCTTTGACTTTGACCTACTTTTAAAAAGACTGAAACCAGGCATATATATCATGTCCTTTTACACCTACAGCCTTGATATTTCACACATGGACACCTCCAACCAAGACCTTTCACATTTGACCATAAACTTGACCTTGGCATTTGGGCTACTTTAAAAAACTTTAACCTGGCCTATGTTTCATTTTACTTTTACATATACAGCCTTGATATTTCACACATAGACACCTCCTACCAAGACCTTTCATATTTGACCATGACCTTTGACCTTGTTAACTTGACCTTGGACTTTGACCTACATCAAATGTAGGCCCTTGAGGGGGCATATATGTTTTACAAACATCTCTTGTTTTTTCAAATTCAAATCCTGTGTTGTGGGTACTCATTTGAATCGTCTCGACGAGACGATACAAATGAGTACCTACAACATAGGGTTTGATGATCACTGACAGCATTATTGCAGTTTGAAAAGTCACCACCCCCTCTTATCTGGAGCCCTATACAATGTTTGGCACCATAATTTAGATCTCGGATGAGTTAGATTTTCACAACCTTATTGGCCATAAGTTCTTTTTCAGTCTTAAAGTAGATCTAATAAATATTAATTGAATTGAACAAAAGTGTTGCTCATATCATTTAGGTTCAGGAGAGCGATATAGGACCATCATGGTCCTCTTGTTAAAATCAATGTTTACAAATGCCCCACATTATGAGAAAAATGTTTTTGTTCACAATTTAAACCTTACAAGTCTGTTTTTGTTTATTTCCAGTGTAAACAGAACCTTACAATGCTGGAGATATGAAGACTGTTGGCTACTACGTACAGCAACAGAGAAGTCCAATTTTGACATGAAAGATAAGAAAAACGTCGTTGAAATTAAACAACTTTGACAAGTAACTGTCCGTCAGCTCTTCTAAAATACTTAAAGTTAAACTGAAGTGTTGAACATCAATGTACATCTAAAGTATGGACAGTCTGGACTAATATTTACCTTTAATCACATGTACATGTACAGACAAGTTTTGTAAGAAGTTACAAAAAAATTTAGCTTCATATACTTCTAATGGTCAATCAAATGCTTGTTACTAAAACTTTGCTATTGGGGACATCATAATGGTGATTGATTTAAATTTACGACCTGAACAAGCAGAAAATTGGTTGGATCATGTAGACCTATCACAGATAAGAAACTTGCATGGGGACCGAGATCTATATATATACCAATCAACAAAACTCTGAAGAGACCAGTTGACCGCCTGTGTCCACTTGTGAAACAACTTGGTGTAAATATGGGCTGTAGTAATGCCCTATAAGTGTAAAGTGTAACAGGGCCGCAATGTATGGAGTGTTTTAGTGAATGGGCTATATTATTGCCCAATAGAATGAATATCAAAGTGTTAGAAAAATCTACAGTGTAAATAAGTGATACAGAATTCGAAGAAGAAGGACCTGCACAATATAAACTACGAAAGATTCTTGGACAACAGACTGCGAATTCGTTTCTACAAATTGTTTGAAGATTTGATACACAGAATGAACAACATGCCGCATCGAAAATCAAATAAACAGACTTAATGAACACAAAATAATGTCAGCCTATTATACTTGATGCATCAACAACCGATATTGATTTAAGGTAGAATACCCGTAATGTGGCCATTTTGGGATTCACAAAACATCAGGGTTTTTTTGGCGGCATCATTACATATCCGAAGCTATTCAGGCTCGGTCGTGAACATTCGGCGATGGAAAGTTTCATCGCCAGATGTTTTCGACATAGCCCAAATAATGCCGATGTCTCACGAATCTCATTAGGGGTGGACTACCTTAAAAGTGTTTATTGAGAATCTTGTTCTTCCTGGTGAGGAATGTTATTTGTTTTGCTTGTGAAAATGAGCTGAGAAAGATAACTTTTATCCGAGAAATATGCCTTCTTTAAAAACTGTTATCTACATCAACTTCTGTTAATTTAAGAAATTAAAAGTTTCGGATAAGATTTTAATGAATTGGTATTTAATTAATTAGAAAGTTGCGGCATACAACAAAATAGAAAAAGAAAGGATTTGTGTATTTAGCTTAGAAAATACTAAGGCAAAAGGAGAAAATGCTGATTATCAGTATTTATTTCTTTTGCCTCAATGTTTTCCCCAGCCTTATTTAGTAGGGAAGTCAAAACCAGGTCTTGTTTGGGATAGGGTAAAGCGAGGTTTCTTAAGAAAATGTGAAACTGATCACTGTCACCAAATGTAATCAAAAGCTTTCCAAGGCCTTACTTTCATTTAAAGCCTCTTCCAGTTTTAGTGAGGAAGTATTTGGTTGAATGTAAATCCCAAATTGACGAAAGGTGACCTATTTTACTCTGCATTCAATCAAATAGCTTTCTTGTTTGCGGGAAGATTGGAAGAAATATAAACAAACCAGTTTGCTGGAAAGTTGCAGCAACGGTTTGCTGCAACTTTGCGGCAAATAGTTTGCGAGAAAACTAATTTGCATACGAAAAACGAAGTGGCCGCAACTTTGCGGCAAATAGTTGCGGGAAGTTCGCAAGAAGAATTTGGATGAGTTTGCGGCAACTTTGCAGCAACAGTTCGCTGCAACTTTGCAGCAACTTTGCGGCAAATAGTTTGCGAGAAAGCTAATTTGCATACGAAAAACGAAGTGGCCGCAACTTTGCGGCAAATAGTTGCGGGAAGTTTGCGAGAAGAATTTGGACCAGTTTGCGGCAACTTTGCAGCAACAGTTCGCTGCAACTTTGCAGCAACAGTTTGCAGCAACTTCGTGGCAAATAGTTTGCCAGAAAGCTAATTTGCATACGAAAAACGAAGTGGCCGCAAATTTGCGGCAAATATTTGTAGCGAATTCGCCGCAAATTTGCAGCGAAGTTGCCGCAACTGTTTGCGGCAGGGCTAATATTTTGGTAAGGGTCTAAGCTCTGTGTATATCATCGAGCATAAGGCATTGGCTGTACATTGTAGATTTCGAGAGGATGGGTCAAACATTTGATTACCTTGATGAAAAGTTCCGAAAATCATTGTGTTGGATTCTGTATCTTCAGCAACAACTTCAGTAGCAAGAACAGTATTACCATCAGCACTAGCATCAATAACAGTGTCAGTAAGTATATCATCTGCAGTATTTGGTAAAGTATCATGAACAGTATCAAGAACAGTATCAAGAACAGTATCAAGAACAGTATCAAGAACAGTATCAAGAACAGTATCAAGAACAGTATCAAGAACAGTTTCAGAACAAATTCCAGACACAGATGGTTTTTGTGGGTGGGCAAGTCCCCCATCTGATATTCCAAAGACGCCCTCCATAGACACAGATGGTTTTTGTGGGTGGGCAAGTCCCCCATCTGATATTCCAAAGACGCCCTCCATAGACACAGATGGCCTTACATCTGTTTCATCCAAAACAGATGAAGGTAAAGGGTGGGATAGGCCCCCATCTGATAGTTCAAAGACACCCGTTAAATCAGCTGTGGTTTTCGTGAGTACATCTCTTCTGGCTCTACTCATTCGCCAATTCTTCTTGCGAGGCATTTTCCTTCTGCAATTAGAAAATATAAACTAAAATGGCAAATTTTCCAGACATTCAAAGACAACTTTTGACATTGTCTGATGACCAGGACCCTGTTTTACAAATGAATTGAAATGTTCATAAAATCATAAGAAAAACAGGGCCCTGGACCATAAAAGCTGCTACATGTGTATGAAGTGTAAATTTGCAAGCATGTATCGTTTTGACCTTGATAAGTCACTTTAACAATGTTATTAAGGGATTCATACCAATGAATTATGAACTGTTTTAATATCAAATTTGAGCACTACATCTTAATTTCTAACTTACAAGGAAAAAACAGACAAACTAATGGACAGACCAGATTTTATATTGATCCCTTTCTGATCTTTAGGTGCAGATAGTGTAAAAATTCAAGAGAAAGTAATAAAAAGCCAGTTCTTACATTAAACGGATAAATCAATGGTAAATCCAAGTCCCTTTTTCCTCTGTATCTCTTTTCTTTAACTTCGTCACACTGTACTCTATATCTTTCAGCAATCAACACAAAGTGATCTATATTAAGGTACACAACCTTAAGTCACATAGGGTAGAACTTATGTTCACAATAATTCCAATATATACTCCAATTCACTGTCACAATGAACTCACAGCTACATAAAAATCACAAAACTGTATTTAGAATTAAATCAGTGTTGCACAAAAATCATAAAAAAATGTTCACTATTAAAGTGTTCACAATTCACTGTTCCACACAAGAATCATAAAAATGTGTATAACATTTCCAATTTTGGAAATAATAATAAAAGTTCACAAATGTTCCAAGTGATATTACGGTAAGTCTTTTTGTAATATTGATAAATTTGTCTGAAATAAATAAGAACAGTTGTTGAAATCATGATTGATAGAATAGTTGAGTGACAAAATGTAAGTTTCTTGAAAGACAAGATGTGTTTGTGAAACATGAATGCCCGAAATGGCTATTTTTCTACAATGTTAAGTTTTTTAATTAAGAGTTGATAAGGGTTACATGGAACATATAGATATCATTGAAAGGAAGTTAGATACCAAATTTCAGCTTTGTTTGTCAAACACTTTTGGAGAAAATGCAAAATGTTAAGTTTTCTGACAGACAGACAGGAGTAAAACAATAGAAATCATGTTATTTTGCTAACCTATGTAAAAGATCTGGAAGTAATTGCGATTAGCAATTCTAAATTATTCACTGTGTGTTTAGTTTTGAGATTTAAATCTAAATTTGTTCAAAACGTTATAATAATTTAAATATTGGCATGACACTGTACATTACTAAAGACTAGAAAATCAAATTCAGTTTATTGTTGAAATATCATTTCCAAAACTTAAATAAATGTGTATCTCTGTTAAATTGATAGAAAATAATTTCCACTTTCTATGAAAGTGGTAAACTATTTTTTGTGATAAACAAGGCGGTTATCCCAAAAAGAGGCCCTCTTCATAACTGGTGATAATCATGTATGCAATTCAAAGAAAGCAAATAACAACTGTCTTTGAAATACACAATCCTACATACTCAAAAGATTCCTGCAGCATGTTTTGGTCACCAGCACACTTACCTGGTATAGGTTAACGTCTGCAATAGCCCCTAAAGAACAAAGTCTATCTAAACTTTTGATTTAAATAGAATTTAACAAAGTATGGGTTACAAATTATCAATCATTCTTCATAATAATCATAAACTGTTGTTTTTTTTTCTTCATTAACACAAACACTTGTCACGGGTCAAGAGGGTCTGAAATGAGAAAAAGAGTATATCACATTTTGGCATCAAACTTAACCATTTTCCAAACTCTTCCAATTTGAAAGGTGTTGCAGACCGCAATATCAAGTGCATGGAATTTTAAATTTTTTGGTGTTTTTTTGTTCAGAAAATATTGTGGAAAATGAAAAAAATTGCTTATCACAAGCAATTTCTTCATTTTCCACAATGTTTTCAAAAGCCTTTATCTTGCAGGGTGTTGAAAGGCGTCACTGTGTGGTAATGGGTTAAACAGTGGACTCTTAATAATTATATAATCCTGTTATAAGACATTCATTGCAAATTAGCAATTTCCTGTCTGCAAAAACTTAAAATTTTGAGAACAATATACTCCCTTTTTAGCTTTTTTCTGTTAATTGCAATAATTATCTTGACAAATAGACATTGCAGTTAAAAAGAATCCACTGTTTAGTGCATTTTCTCTTTTCTCAAACGATAAAAATTCAGACTGTCAAGATTTGACAGCTACTGCAGGTGATGAATTGGGTTACAAAACTATATGGAATTTGTGAACATTACAGAACAGAAAATACTGAAGGAAAAGGAGCAAGTGCTAATAATCAGCATTTTGTTTTTTCTTTCAAAGTTTTCTGACACTAAATTCCTTCAGAGACATGAAAACATGGTCTTGTTAGGGAAAGGGTTAATGAACGTTGAATTGATTTTCATGTGACTAAAATTCAACACAAAAGTTCTAAGAAGGGTGTCTCAAATAAAAAATGGTCTTGGAGATGTTTTGAAAATTCAAAGTAAAAATAAAAAAATTGCAAAAAGTCACCTAAGGAACATTCTGGCAAAGTACACTCATAATATGTCCAGTGATTACAGAAGCGGCAATCAATGAAAAATTTTCTAATGATTTCTGATAAGCCCCATCCTGCCATGCACCCATTTTTGGACAAAAAACAGTTTTTTTCTAACATTTGACCGCTTGACCTAGTTTTCAACCCCAGTGACCCAATTTCAATCCTTCAATGATTTCATCAAAACAATCACTCTGACCTCTTTTCAGATTGACTGGGCAGAAAATATGACCTCTGAAGGGCATACAAGGTTTTTCTAAGATTTGACCTAATAAAGATTTATGTTTAATTAAAGAACTTTTTCATGGTTTGTCATATTCTGATAAGCCCTACCCTGCCGCACCCAAATTTATAGACCAATTAAAATTTTACTAACAAAGTATTATTGAATAACAAAGTATGGTCGAAAGTAACAAAGTATGGTTGATTTTAAGAATTTCTCGTGATTTCTCCCATTCTGATAAGCCACGCCCTGCAATGCCCACATTTATGGACCAATCAAAATTTCATGAACAAGTTAAGTATAGGGTCACTTAAGGTGCATTTCTACCAAGTTTAATTGAAATTGGCCCAATCGTTGATTTTTAAAGAATTTAACAATTATTTTGTGATTTTTCTAAGTCAGATAAGCCCGGCCCTGCCACACTCAAATTTATGGACTAATAAAAATTTCACGAACAAGTTAAGTAAAGACTCACCCGATGTACATTTCTGCCAATTTTGGTCAAAATTGGCCGAATGGTAGATTTTTAAAGAATTATTTTGTGATTTCTCTAAGTCTGATAAGCCCAGCCTGGCCACGCCCACATTTATGGAGCAATCAAAGTTCTTTAAACAATTTAAGTATAGGGTCACCTAAGGAACATTCCTTCAAAGTTTGGTCAAAATTGACCAACTGGTTTGAGAGGAGAAGATTTTCAAAGAATTATTTTGTGATTTCTCGAAATTTGATAAGCCCCGCCCTGCCACACCCACATTTATAGACCAATCAAAATTTCGCTGACAAGTTAAGTAAAGAGTCACCCAAGGTACATTTCTGCCAAGTTTGGTCAAAGTTGGCCAAATGGTTGATTTTTAAAGAATTATTTTGTGATTTCTCTAAGTCTGATAAGCCCCTCCCTGCCACGCCCACATTTATGGACCAATCAAAATTCTTTGAACAATCTAAGTAAAGGGTCACCCGATGTACATTTCTGCCAAGTTTGGTCAAAATTGGCCGAATGGTTGATTTTTAAAGAATTATTTTGTGATTTCTCTAAGTCTGATAAGCCCCGCCCTGCCACGCCCACATTTATGGACCAATCAAAGTTCTTTAAACAATTTTAGTATAGGGTCACCTAAGGAACATTCCTTCAAAGTTTGGTCAAAATTGACCAACTGGTTTGAGAGGAGAAGATTTTCAAAGAATTATTTTGTGATTTCTCAAAATTTGATAAGCTCCGCCCTGCCACGCCCACATTTATAGGCCAATCAAAATTTCACTGACAAGTTAAGTAAAGAGTCACCCAAGGTACATTTCTGCCAAGTTTGGTCAAAGTTGGCCAAATGGTTGATTTTTAAAGAATTATTTTGTGATTTCTCTAAGTCTGATAAGCCCCGCCCTGCCACGCCCACATTTATGGACCAATCAAAATTCTTTGAACAATTTAAGTAAAGGGTCACCCAAGGAACATTCCTGCAAAGTTTGGTCAAAATTGGCCCACTGGTTTGAGAGGAGAAGATTTTTAAAGAAAAAGTTAACGGACGCACGGACGCACGGACGCACGCACGACGGACACACCGCCATGACAATAGCTCGCTGGCCTTCGGCCAGTGGAGCTAAAAACCGAGGTCCTGTCTCCATATGACCTTAGCTATTGAGTGGGACGTAAAACTCCATACCATTTATTTCGACAGATAGAGCCTGAGGTATATCGTTGCTTTTCAATGAAAACCTCGTAACTGCAGCTTATCAAAAGGTGCAGTTACGAGATTTTCGTTGCAAAGCAGCGATATAGACATGTATAGAGAGATAGCAAGTGTCACGGTCATTAGAGTACCAAATCTTTATTTAATTATATATATTAACACAAAATTGTGATTTACAGAGTGATATGTCATTTATTATACAAATTATTCAAATATACTGCCTATAACTCCCCTTTCGGGCATTACTGGCAGGTGAATGTTTAAACATTAAACACATCAAATCAAAAATACAAGTCTACAGTTTTAACCGATAGACTTTACACTAATACATATTGAGGCAAAATATAAACAAAACAAATTGACCTAGGCCACAAATGATTAGCGAGGATCTGGAATAGGAACCGTATAGCATTTTAGAAAACCGATGTCCAAATCAGCCTGTGGTCAAATAGTCTTATAATGATCAATGCTTCTAATTTTAAGTTACCATATAGGTCTCGAAGAAGCTATGAAAGAACAATTAAGAATCCTGATCAGACAGTGGATATATTCAATATTCCAAGATTGCTCACCACGGCAGTATGATCCAGATTCGTCAGATTGTTCTCATGTGCCTTTAAGGACCTTTTTCTAGATCCTGGCTCATTTTGTGTTGAAATATTTCAACTAAATATGTAATAAAATTTCTGATTTATTCTTAATTGTAATATAATTTTATCATTATGTTAAAAATATAAGTGATTATCAAACTAGTCAGTTTTGAATTATAAAAATCTTAAACGGAAAACAAAAACGATACACATTTCCTTCACTAAAAAAAAGAAATGAAATTCATCTTCAAACCAGTGGATATATTCAATATTCCCAGATTGCTCACTACGACTGTCTGCCCATACTTTCAAGTCGTTTTCTCCATGTGTATGTTTGCGATTACAAATCGTCTTCGTCGTCGTTTGTTTGTACGTTTGTTTTAAGAGGAACTGAAAAATATATATATATATACAATAAGATATGGAAATAGATTCACTATGGCTTTTGAGACCCAAAATGGACTGGGTCAACTGTGTTGGTGTCTTGTGTCTTCTTCCTTATTAGTTATAACCCTTTCCCAAAAGGCAAAATTTAAAACAATTTAAAGGTACTCTGTACACATTGACACAAAATATTTAGGCAAAAGGAGAAAATGCTGGTTATCAATGTCTTCCCAATAGGGACGTCAAAATAAGGCCTTGTTTGGGAAAGGGTTAAGAGAGCAGCATGTGTTGAACCCAATCATACATACATGCATACATAGGCTGATCAGGTTTCTAATCAGGCTCCGGTTTCTCAAAAAACTTAAGTGCGTTCTCATGCTCAAATTTGAGCCCCGTGCTCAAATCGCACGAAATCCACGTGCACTTCAATCGATTACCCTTCAACGCTGGAGAGTATCCCTTTGAAGTTGAGCATGTTCTCATGAGAATATACTTAAGTTTTTTTCGAGAAACCGGGACCAGATTTCGTGTTTGAAGTGAATAAAATATGCATTTGTTGGTGTTTTGCGGGAAGAAAACATAGTGGGTAATGAAGAAATTAAATTTCATGGGGATTTCTTCATTTTCCACAATGTTTCATCTCAAGAACACCAAAGAGCGCCATTGTGTGGGAATGGGTTTAAAAAGCCATTAAAATGACAGCATTTCCATAGTCATGGACAATAAAATATATTTATAGGCCATAAACTATCAAAATAACTAGGTTTCTTAATAAAGGTTTCAAGTAAATCAGTTAAGCAATAAAAAAATCATTGAATAATATCTTTTTTTGGAAAAGGGGGGGGGGGGGTGTCAATTCCACACAGGCTGATTGGTCAATGTTGTATGCACGAAATAGAGCAATTTCCAGACAATCACTGATTTTAATTCGGTTTGAAATGAGGATGTGGGAAAATGATCAGGTTTTGGTAGGTTGTTTAAAAGAAAACAACTGATAAACAGTTCATTTTTGACGACGAAGTAAAAAGGGTATACATTGGCGGACGACCAAGTCAAAAGGGAATAAATTGGCTTACTTCTTGGGTCCAGATTAGTCTGCAGGACAGGATAGAGGCTGCATTTAGTTTCGATTTCCATGATGTAATTGGATGTCAATGCCCGGGCCAATGGTAAAAATGGCGCCTCAAAGTTTGTCATTGTTTTGCCGCTTATCAGCTGGATTTTCAACACCTGTAAAATGAAAAGAGTCGGGATTTACTATAGTAGATTTAATTCTGTTTAAGGTAGCACGACCCTAATTAGATTCACGTAACGCCGTAATTATTCGGAAGACGTCGAAAACATTCGGCGGTGGAATGTTTACGAGTTAGCCAGAATAGCTTCGGAAATCTAACAAATGTTATAGACGTCAGATCTCTCGTGAATCTCATTTGCGATAAACTGCCTTAAAACCAAAGGTGATTCAGATTAGATTGATTTTGACCTATGTTGTTCTTCAGAGTTGCTGCTGGTGATAAAGACGTTATTAGAGAACAACATATACACACATAGTATCTGTTCAGACTACGCATATCGTCAGTGTTATTGCAAAACCTGGTATCTCCAGCTTTAAACAGCTGGAGATACGAGGTTTTGCAATATCACCGACGACAATCACGTGACCTTGTCAGGGGTCATCTTGGTATGGAACGCTATAAAAGCCTTTTTTCCCCAGATCGCAGTTCAAATGTGTTAATAATTCCAAACATCAAAGTTAAAGTCAGGTGGAATTAAAATGATTTGTCTATGTTTTACTGTTGAGCTGAAAATAAAGAAAAAATCTCGGAATTTCACGTCTGCATTACTTTCTGATTTTGATAAGTCTAAATTTTGCCCTTTGGAAAGGGTTAAAGAAACAACTTACGGGATGTTCCAAACTCTTCAGCTCGCTTATGTTGGCGTCTTTATTATGTTTGCTTGCAATGTCAACCTTATTACCACATACTACTGTCGGGATATAGCCACAGTGCTGTTTGATTGTGTCATACCACTTGGATACACTACTCACTGACGCTGGCGTGGAAATGTCGAACAGGATTATGGCACATTCACCTATAAATACAATACAAAGAGTTTATAAATATAGTTGACGAATAACACTTTATGTGTGTTCAAATTCAATTTTTGTACAGACGGTAATGTATACCAAATGTTACCAAGATGTATATATGTGAATGTGATTGCATGGAAAATGGAAAAAATGCATTGTGACCAAAGGAGAAAACTACTAGTTACAGGGTGCCCAGCGTCTTTAAGTGTAAAAATATAGGTATGTCCAAAATTATAGACATCCATTAAACAGAAATATAGGATAATATATGTTGGCTTTACTATGAAGAAAAAAACTACATAGTTATTTGTACTTTAAACGTTTCTCTACTACCACCACCACCACCTTCCAGCTCTCTTTAGTTAATAAAATAAAAGGAGAAACAGATATGGTGACCATTAGCTATCACTTTCTGTCCTCAATATTCAGTAACATTAAGTATTCCAGAGAATTCCGTAAACATATCAAGATAAGAGAGCCAAGAAGGCCATTTATCGCTCACCTACTTACGGATAGACAGACGCACGTACTTACGGGCGGCGGGCAAGAAATGATCTCAATAACACACCTTGAGCACTTCGTGCTCAGGTGAGCTAAAACAAACCGTGTTTATAGAATCCATCTCTGAGATCGGCCAGACGCTCTTGTCCACACGTGTCCCACACATCAAATGTCACGTGGCCTGATGTTGTATGCAGCGTGGTTGGATAAACAGTCACGCCCATCGATTCTGAAAGCAGACAAACGTTCCTAAACACCCGTTCACACGCACGCACGCACGCACGCACGCGTATTCAACGCCTTATCAGTGTTGGAGCACGCCAAGAAAGGTCGCCAGAACACCATATTTGTGTACGAGACGCGGAGTTGCGTGTTACCGGGCCTTTAGAGTGTTTCAAACAATTAGAATAGTAAACTGTTGTAAGCTTATTCGTAATAAAGATAGTATTTTACTTTTTTTATAAAAATGTTTAATGATCATGTTTAGAAAATGAGATTAACATGTAAAAAGAAGTCCCTAATGTCATTTGAAATCAGCATGAATCGAGGTGAGCCTGTACATACGCGCAGTCTGATCAAAATCCATCATTCTACAATAGATTCTACATTATTATTATATGGCATACATTATATATAAATCAGCAAAATATGTTTTGGTCATAATGTACGTATGTATAGATCCACAAGCAAAAATTGACAGTGACGTAGTTTTATGTTTACTGTTTCTCAACCAATAAACTATTCTCATTTGTAGGGGAGACCGGGGGTAGTCCGCCCTCGGGGCATGTTCGGCCAGTGGCTCTGTAGAGCCTCGGACAGAGATAGAGAACCCGGACCCAAATTGTTATGCAAATCATGACGAAAGCTGATCGCAGAAAGTTTTTGGTCGCATTGAATAGAAAAACATAGAAATTTGAACACAATTCTTATTTTTTGTTACTGTCACTAAATTTTCCACATTTGTGTAAAATTTCAATTATAGTAAGGTGCGCCGTGATTTAGATTTATTTTTGTATATTTATGAAGACAATTAAAGCCGCTTTCATATCAAAATTTAAGATGCCGATTTCATGTCATCCAAAAGAAGATGTAACGTGATGTTTCCACGAGGTCTGTCTGGGGCAAGTCCGACTATTGGGTTCGGGCAAGTTCGGTTAAATATGCCATTTCTTGTCGCATCTAAATATATCAATCGAACAGACGTAGCTCTAACAGAAGCGTAAAAAGCGGACAAATTAAAAACCAAAGGCCGAACTTTCCCCGACCCCCCTGTTTGATATCTTCCCCGACCCCCTGCTGGATATCCAAAATGCCCCCTTTCTCACGATGTTTGGCTGTTATAACAACACTTTTTCAGTTTATACCGTCATTTGACAGTAGCATACAGTTTCATAGAAATTTAAACTGTCAAAAAAAAAAAAACCCTACACAATGAATTTTAGCTCTGAACATATCTAGCCCCAATAGTCGGCCGAACTTGCCCCGTGCATGGGGTAAGTCCGCCCACTACGATAGAAACTCTAGAACTTGAAATACATTATATTCTTTCTTGAAAAGAAACATAATAAAAATTATAGACGCAGCTAGAAAGGCTATTACTTGTAGAACTTATATATGTAAATTACACACAACTAGCTTTCATAGAATTCAAAATATGAGCAATCGAAAAAAAAGGGGGCGAACTAGCCCCGGTCTCCCCTACCGTTTACAATGTGCACGTGATAAATGAACAGGTTGATTGGTTGTAAACGATAAACACAAAACTATGTCACTGTCAATTTTTGCTTGTGGATTTATAGATTAATATAATCCCTTACCCTTTTCCTAAACAAGACCGTGTTTTGGAGTGTCTAAAAGGGTGAGTTTTGTTAGATTGACTCTCAATATTTTCTCGTCTAAATCAACTTTTGATAGCACCCATTTTGTCATAGGAACAGTCCACTTTTTGCAGCTTGGGAAAGCTTAACCCTTTCCCAAACAACAAAAATAAGGACTATTCCAATTTGAATGATGCTGCGGATGATAAAATAGATGTTGGTATAAACAAGATTTATTTAAAAATATAGCCCAGAAAATATTGAGACAAAAGGAGAAAGTGCTGATTATCAGCACTTTCCTCTTTTGTCTCAATATTTTCCCATGCCTGTTCTATTAGGGACATCAAAACCAGGTCTTGTTTGGGAAAGGGTTTTATCAACTTTTAATGACATCCATTTTGACATAGCAACAGCTTTCAAATAGTCTCAAATTTTATAAAGATTAACCCGTTACCAGACGGCAAAATTTCAGACTTGCTCAAATTCAAAGATGCTGCAGACAACAATCTCAAGTTGATGAAATTTTAAAAATCTTTCCCTTTTTGAGTTAGAAAACATTTTGTAAAATGAAGAAATTGCTTGTGACAAGCAATTTCTTCATTTTCCACAATGTTTTCCCAATATTTTCTTGTGAGGGAGTCAAAAGGCGTCACTGTGAAGTAATAGGTTAAATACTTGGACCATATTAAAGCTCGATGTTGTACTGTAATATGTCAAACGATATGTTTAAATTGGACTTTGTTTTGTGATACGGCGCTTTTCAACAAAAATCTAGGAACGCAAGCTTATTGTTAGCAGCAGTTACGAGGTTTTTTTGTTAAAGAGAATCGAATATGTGAAATGATACATTTAAATTCCCTCTGTGTTGCTATATAATACATGTGTTTGAAATGATCATACCTTTGAAATCTTTGGATGTGTTTCCACAGATATTTCTTCTTATAAAAGTTGACTTTCCTGCATTCCAATCTCCAACCAATAAAAGCTAAAATACAAGAGATCGTCTGAGAAGTGGGAAATATTGTTACGGAAAATGAAAAATGAAAGCCAGTCCCCAAGATTGAAATAATATTACACACTTTTCAAGATTTGACGAATTTAAATGTGTTTAACAGTTTCGCAAAGTCGTTTTTTCATTTAAAGCCACTTGTTGAGTGGCAGAAATAACTGCATTGAATAAATATATCAAAGTCGAAAAACGCCCCGAAGATATATTTCGGTCTCCCCTGCCTTAGCGGTATCCCATCGACCATTCAAAGTTGAAATGCATGATTTATGTTTAAAGTTTTCAAGATTCTAAATTGGACATCTACTTCAACTTTTAATGTAAACCTAAAACAAGATTTTTATAAAATTTAATCAGTGATGAGTAATTAATGAGTGATTTCTCATAACGCTCTTCGCTGGTGAAATTTAATACCGCAGTACCAGCAAGGATCTTACTTAACCTTTTCCCAAACAAGACCTGGTTTTGACGTCCCTAATAAAATTATTTTAAATAGGCTTGGGAAAACATTGTGGCAAAAGAAGAAACTGCTGATAACCTAGATAAAGCACTACAGTGACAATTGTGACATATACACAGTCTGATCAAGATCCAAAATCTCCCTTTTTCATCCTTTGGGGCAACTGTTAGAGAGACAAACATTTACTCAGACAGAGGCTGATCTAAATCTTTGGACGGTCTCACATGTCACATAGGCCCTATTAACACACACAACTCAACTGTAAACAAATATACCTTGTAACGGCGATGTTGTCCTGTTGTCAACACACCGTCACCCTCGTTAATGGCTGGAACTAGAATGTTAGATTTAGTAAGAATAAGAACGATATGATTTTGAGACTCGAAGATATTAAGCATAGTCACAATCACACTATACATTCGATGCGTTTTTGCACCGTGTCCTCCTTTTCATGACACAGTTAACCCTTTCCCAAACTGTGCAGAGTTGGGGTATTCCAAATCAAAAGCCTCCGCAGACAACTAAATGTACGTTATTTTGTGCAAATTTAAAGAAAGCCTAGAAAATGTTAAAGCATTTTAAGCAGAAAATGCTGATCATCAGCATTTTCTTCTTTTGCCTCAATGTTTTCCAAAAGCTATTTTCTTACGGACGTCAAAACCAGGTCTTGTCTGGGTAAGGGTTATAAACAGCACAATTGCGACATCATGCGCACCATTAGGAACTGTCTGTGAAAGATTTGTCCTAAAAACCGATCGTAAATGCAGGAGGAGTTGTGTACCCATGGGTATGGACGTACATAAGTTGTACCTCATGGCGAACGTCGGCAAGGATGGATAGGCAGACGTAGATGATGATACCAAGGATTATCCACGTAATGATTTGAATCAGCAGGTTGTGGCGCACGAAAAGGGGTTAGAGACATGATAGGGCTATACCTACAACAAAAATAGAGGTATACCGCTAAAATACCGGTGTGCCGTCATATTTAAGTGGTACCGATAAAGTTATAGGCATGCCTACAAAATAAGGATAAACCGCCATTTCAATTGAAGTCATGAAAAATAACGGTGTACCGCTAAATTATGGGTAAACTACTAATTACGTTTGAACCTTCTACTTGATATCTCATTAGCCAATCAAATAACTCGTTACATCCGTAGCCACGAACTCCTTCCACGAGCTTTATCTATGGCAAAAGTACAAGCTCTGTGATTTGCTATCTAAAGAAATGGAGGAATACCGATAAAATGTAAGTATACCTATACATTAGCGATATACCGTTATTTTTTATGGGTAAAGCTTCAATTGATATGTCGGTTTACCCTTATTTTGTAGGCATACCAATATTTTTTATTGGTAAACCGCTAAAATATTACGGTATACCGATATGTTTAGCGGTATACCTCTATTTTAATTGTAGATATAGCGCTATCTTGTCTTTAGACCCTTTTCGCGCGCCATAGCAGGTAATGTTAAGCCATATAAGTGTAGGTTTAAATATTGAAACACAAGTTTATTTGCAAAAAAATGTTTTGAAATAAAAACAAAATGGGAAGCGAAGAAATTGCTCATCTTGAGCAATTTAACATAAACTTTATGTGTTCTGCTCTCTACATCTATGAATCAAGGAAACGTACTCATTTGAATTGTCCCACTGAGACGAGTCCAATGATAACATCGGTAAAGGGCTTAAAAAAAATTAATAAATCATAATTTTCTTTTGAAAAGCTCAGTTTAAAAATAACTTACTTTCCTGAAGCTGTTTGTTTTGGTTAATAAACGCAGTGTACCATTCATGTCTCAGCTCCTAAATATTCAAAAATAGAAATGAGCCAGGATCTGGAAAAAGGTCCCTTATAGCATTTGAGACTACCATGTTTCAAGATCAGCATTTACCTAAGAGCAGTCTTATAAGGGTCGATGCTGCTCTCTAACAGTTATGAAGAAGCTATCTGAGGACAGCATGGATTCTGATCGTATGTGCGTATGCACAGGCTGGTCTGGATCCAGGTTGTTCTCCAATGCCCATATTCGACGTTTTTCCAGATCCTGGCTTAAATGTAGTAGATACTACGGCGATTTATAAAAGAAACTCTCATTCAAGGTTTCTAATTTAACCAATTCTTTCAAGTTAGATGATAAGGTCGACAGTTGTTCATCAAAGGCATATGGAACCATTTGAACATAAAAGCCTTGTACCATTTTCTTTAATATAAGTAGTATACGGGACTAAATGTAAACAAAGATGACGTAATCGCCGCCATCTTGTTACCTTATATGGCAAACTCATTTGCATATAAGGAGTTTTCTATTTTTAGA
Source organism: Fragum sueziense (assembly GCA_963680895.1). Taxonomy (NCBI): domain Eukaryota; kingdom Metazoa; phylum Mollusca; class Bivalvia; order Cardiida; family Cardiidae; genus Fragum; species Fragum sueziense. Next base: position 23,660,938 of record OY804599.1, on the reverse strand, counting down.
AAAGCGGCCATATTGGATGACCTACATTGTTGATTTTGTTTTGAATAAGTATAGGTTTTTATTTTTAGACTAGCGGCCATTTTTGTATATAGTTATATTTTAATTCTGGTAACGTCTTTGACATCTGTTCAACCTTCCAATATGTAAAATACTAATAAAGAGTACATGTGTCTATAATTGATTCAAAAGTGCGCATGCGTCGATTCGTGTTGAGACCCGTTCCACTCTGGGGTCAATCGCTCATTGTTAACGTGGCAGATGGTGCCAGATGGTCTAACAATAGGGCGTTCTATTTTTAGCTTTAGAACAATAGGTCAGTATTGATTTTTAGGACGACGAACCGATCTGAGAACAATAGGTCTTTGTTAACGTGGCAGATGGTTCAACAATAGGACGTTCTATTTTTAGCTTTAGAACAATAGGGCAGTATTGATTTTTTAGGACAACGACCCGATCTGAGAACAATAGCTCTTTGTTACCGTGCCAGATGATTCAACAAAAGGGCGATCTATTTTTAGCATTAGAACAATAGGGCAGTATTGATTTTTTAGGACGACGACTCACTCTGAGAACAATAGGACGGTATTGATTTTTAGGACGCTTTAGGACAATAGGGCGGTATTAATTTGTTGTTACATGCAGTATATGAATTTGTTAGTGTATTTGAAAATAAAATGACTTACCACGTGTTTTGTGTTTATATTCATTTTTATATTCACACAATTTTTTACTAGCACACAAATACATTTTACCGGGACATTATAATTTAGATTCAACGTTGAACATGTGATAGATACAATTAGAATATATTCTGTCTAAGTTAATCCTTCTATAAATACTAAGGTTTCAATCTGAGCGTAATTGATAAATGCGAGAATTGGTCTTGTACATTTTGAGATGTTGCCTCTAAGCCAGCCTCGTTCTGATATTGACCAATCAAATGAAAGAAAAAGGTGATGTAGTTTCTAGATATAGATACGTTTCTAAAAATAGATTTTTAGTGTAAAAAACGTCTGAAAAACTTTCCGATATTGCCCTCAACAGTTCTGCCAAACTGCTTCAAAATTGAATCAGGGTTCTCATTTTTTGTCGTTTTCAACATAATTTGACCAAAATATCGAATTTCTTTATTTTTGAACCAATCCGTTTACAATCTTTACTATTGGAAAGATCATGACGCGCTGATTCTAAAAATACTTACTTTGGTGGGTGTACGTCTTACCGTTTTCGAGTTATTAAGCTTCGAAGAATGTCACGTGGCCCCCAAAAATGGCGCAAGATTCGAAAGATCGATTTTCTTAAACTTTATGCCTATCCCTTTGAAATTACTACAAATCGAAAGAACTCGACAAACTGATTCTAAAAATGTTTACTTTGATGGATGTACGTCTTGCCGTTTTCGAGTTATTAGTGTTGGAAGAATGACACGTGACCGAAAATTGGCGCCAAATTCGAAATATCGATTTTCTTCAACTTTATGCCAATCCCTTTGAAAAATAAAACCAATGAAAAGATCTCGACGAGCTGATTCTAAAAAAGATTTATTTTGACGGGTCTGTGTCTTACTATTTTGGAGATAATGACATTTGAAAATGTCACGTGACCCCAAAATGGCGCCAAAATCTACTGTTTAAGCGCAAATTCTATTTATGTTAATATCTCAGTCATTTACCAACCGATTTTAATGATTCAGGTATCGATCGAAAGCTACGTTTATAAACTATACGATCAAATTCATACACCGAAAGTTTTTTAAAGCCGGAAATGACGTCATACAAATAAAAAAATAGCCTATTTCTCCCTTGTACCTGTGTCTTGTTTAGGATTAGTTTTGAAAGGGTCAGATATACCTATCGACAGTTTCACAGAGCGCTTGAAATGAACGTTTTCTATCATTGATGTTGGAATAAAACGGAACAAATAAGCGTATATATAGGTGGCACACCAGTGCTAAGTTTACGAGTCATATAAAAACAAAGACAGTGAGGTGGCACACCAGTGCAAAGGTTACGAGTCATAAAATCAAAGACAGTGTCCTTTTTCACATATTTATTTCTATTAATAATACAGTTCGTTTACAAAATTGGTGACATATTCATCATTCCATGGTCTATTATACACATTCAAAGGATTTAAAATGTCTTTAATAGTCATCCCTGTACTACGAGTCACGACATAATACACGCAATAGAGTCCAAAGACATCGGATTTAGAGTCTTGAAGGGGCTCACACACCATCAAATACTCTTTCTTTAATTCGAAGTCGTAGTCAATCGGTTTTCTGCCTAGGGAATCGAAAAATTCGTACGGTCCGCGTCTTGGAAAGTAAAACGTCACCCAATGTTTCCCCGGCCCATCGCTCGTATCCGTGTTGGTGATTACAAATTGCCCTCTTTTCACGCGAATTTGATCGGCCGCACACACCGTTACTGGATAGTTACGCAATATTTCTTCTATTTCCAAATTATTCATTTCTATTTCACTATCTCGTTTGATATCTAGTGCCTCGGGCTAACATACTAAGTGTCAAGATCAATGATCTTTTTTTTTGTCTGCCACGTCTAGTATTGAAAATCTGGATCGACAAATTTGGACTTTTGTCGTTTAGGTGACTTGTAGATGTGGACTGAAGTATTTTTACGTTTTCTTGGTCGCTTCTGCAGCATTTCGCTTTCTTCGACCTTCTTACGTTCAACTTCCGATTTCGCCATTTCAACCGCTTGGGCTACGGGTGTTACCAGCTTCAATGAAGGTTGCTTTTTCATTTCCGCCAGTTTTCTAAGATGGCTTCCACTCCCTACGATATATCGGCCTTTATGATCGGGCTTAACGTAACCGTCCCTCAAGTCCTTGAAATGTTGATACCATTTCTCCGGATCCTCTCTATAAGGAACCCATTTCTGTTGTTTATAGTCATACACCTCCATGGAGCCCATCCTTTGTTGAAATGTTGTGAAAATCGTTGGACCGGAATTTGATCGGGTTTAAATCTTCGTCTCTTAATTACACATAAATCGATTTGTAGTACTCTTCAGTAACTTGTATGTATACTGTACGCCCGTTTTCAATGGAATGGCGTTTTTTGTATCTCTCTCCTATCTCGGTACTTTTGGATTTACCTTCTTACAATCTAGGGCATTTATTTCTACTTTGGCTTTCATTCTTACGCATTCTCGCCCTGACCGTCATCTTTTCTATCGTCATTTTCATCTTCTTCATTTTCATCTTGACTATCGTCGGTGTCATCCTCGTCATTGTCATCTTTACTATCGTCAGCGTCTTTCACACTATGGTTTGGCCATATTTCGGCAAATAGATC